>CP142457.1:38567500-39230000 GCA_038049695.1 Cinnamomum chago
ACTCTAAAAGCTTTTAGATAATCTCTAAAACTCCAATGACAAAAGCTCCCTCCCTCTCTATAATCAGCATCACGATCTCAAATCAAGGTATGTGGGCCGTGACAAAGAGTCTACATTGGGTAAATTGTTTCTAATCCATCCATTCCTCTCTTTTTTTCTTTCTTTCTTCCTTCATTCTTTTCTTTTCTTCTTTCATTCCAATACGATTTTCCCCAAATCAACTACTTTTTTTTTCTTTTTGCAATCCAAAATCATATTGTTTTAGTTATTAATTTGCCAATGATGGTGGGGCCATCCATAAAAAAAAGGGCTAAAAGATGGAAGCACCAAAGGACCCATATCAAGGAAACACTAAATCAGAGGGGTCATCCATTAAAGAATGGCTAGAAGATGGAGGGCCAAAGGACCCAAACAAAGGAAACACCGAATTAGAGGAGGGGCCATGGCCCCTGCCAGCCCCTCCTTGGTTCCGCCTTTACATGTGTGAGTTTCCATCACCTGTTGTGTGTATGTCTCATCGCATGTGTGAGTTTCCATCACCCCACATGTGTGAATTGTGTTTATGTCTCCTTGTATGTGCGAGTTTCTATCCTCTCGGCATGTGTTAGTTGAGTTTGTCTCTCCTCTCATGTGTGAGTTCCCATCTCTTCACATGTGTGAGTTGTGTCATGAGTCTCAGGGCCCAACTCCTTCGCTAGGTTAAAAATAAATAGAAGTTAATTTGGATATGTGCGTTTGTGTAAAAATGGATGTGTTTAAGTCTCTTCTCAAACAAAAATAAAAGGCTTGTTTCTTCAACAAGATTTTAAGAATTCATATAAATCTTCGGCAAGATTTAGAACTCATATAAACTCCCCAAAAGTTGTTTCCTTCCTTAATCCACCTCTCCGTTAGAACATCCAAAGTGGTTAGAATTATGAGAATTTTACATGTTATTTCCAGCTTCACAGGTGGCGGGAATTCAAAATTTTAGAGAAAAAAATAGCTGCATCCAAATACTCCAACGGACAGCTATTATTACATCATTGTGTCTGAAATCCCAACATCACAAATTTCAATCAAGAATGCTACTAAAGTTTCATAACTAAAAGTTTTTCCTGCGTCTATTTTATCTTTATGCACCTCATTCGGCCAGGGCTTTGGGTTTTCAAATCCAAGGCCGGCCCATATATTAGCCGGACCAAAATAATAAATACAAGCCCTGACCAAAACAGTAAATTGAAGCCCAACCCAATAACTAAAATCTAGGGCCCAAGGCTGGCCCAAAGTGGGCTGTGCCCGGATTGGGGTCCAGAGCAGTGTTGGAGTAAGATTTTTAGAATAGTAAAAAAACATGATTCTCAATACATCAATTCACTCGATTCTGGTTTGTGCCATCAAGGAACACCAATATCGGTTGAGTTCTGAAAAGAGATTCATACCAGGATTATTTAGATCTCTCCCCTTCAATATGCTTTCTATAATAGTATAAGAAATCTATCCCAATACCCAATAGATACAAAGGTAATTTATAAATGACGGTATCATATACGTTACTGTCTAACAAATGGTGGAATGAAGAAATCCTTCTCTGTGTTAAGTTAGCCGTCTAATAGGGTATGACCCCTCGAAACAAGAAAGTAATTGATCAACACGGTAGAAGAATTTCAGTACTAGCAAAATATGCCCGTGCTTACTCTTCATAAAAAAATAAAAAAAAATGCCCGCGCTTAGTACGAGCAAAGTAAATGTGAAAGTTATGATAAAATAATTAATTAACAAAAATTTACGATAAAAGTTAATGATTTAGAATTTCTTAAATATATTACCTTAATGCTTTAGCCAAGACATAATGTAAATCGAAAGTTTTCAAATTTAATTACAAGAACTGTAGGCCATGGAATCATGATAAAGAAATTACTGGGAGAAAAACTCTACCCTCTTCATCGCCTTTTCTTCGAGGACAATGAAGCAAACAATTTGAACATTTTCATTTTATGCAGAAGAAGACAACCAAGTTCTCAAATACAGAGTAGTTACATGTAGTTATATGAGTGGTCACATAAGATAAAAGATAAGATGGAAGAGCAGTTCTATTGTTGCACGAAAAGATAAAAGTTGGTGGAGTGAGATAAGAAGGAAGTTGGAGAGTGGGGAGAGAAAAGGAAAGATTTAAAAGAAAGTAATATAAGTTGTGGTCAAAATTTTAACCTCCAGTCAAAATTAAAGTCAAGACCCTTGGCTTTAATTTATTAAAATGGTAGAATTTTAAAATTTAATAATTTTTCGTTAAAAGGTTTTATAAAACTCTAAGGTGTTATAAACCAAGTTTGATACATTCTTAATTTCAAATGGACAAAGCACTCGATCACACATGAGTCTCTTAGTTTGATGGTTGATCAAGATAAAACACATGAGTTTCTTGTGAGTTCCAATTATAGAGTTTTTAAGATTAATCCATATCCAATCCATCATGGTTCCTCCTTGGATCCAACCCGTTTGCATCATTGATAGCTACAATGACTTCAATGGTTTTCATTATAGTAGTCTATTTTATTAGGATAATGGTCATTAAATTTGAAAGGGAAGATTTCAAATAATCCTTTAGTTTTTTCCTTCTTTAAAAAAAAGGACACAAATTTCAAGAAATTTCAAATTATTCCTTAAGTTTTACGATAAGTTTTCAATTAAGGACATCTAGCCAATTAAAGGTGTTTTTTGGCGAATTTTTTTCTCTATTTTTTTAAAATATCCAAATTACCCTTAATTTAAAGTCATGATATGGTTCGAGCAGCCATTACATGCGGCCGATCGTGCGGGAACGTTGATTGTCCTGATCACAATGAAGACGTCTGTGAAGAAAATGAGGCGCATATAGAGAAAGTGAAAGAAGGTTTTATTTAAAAAATAATTGAGAGAAAGAGTTGCCGAAGGATATCTTTAAATGGAAAGACGTCTTTAATTGAAAACTTTTGAGATAACTTAGGGACTAATTTGAAAAGTTTTGAAACTTGTGTCTTTTTTTGAAATAAGAAAAAGACTTAAGGTCTTATTTAAAATTCTCCCAATTTTGAAAACGTAAAATTAAAGGAACTGATCATTTAATCACCCTTGTATCTCATATTCCAAAACAGAGGAAGCGTTTTTCACAATAGCCTAGAATTGTTTTGTCATGGAGAGTACGCCCATATTAGATTTAAGTATTCCGATCCACTATCCCCAAAAGTTTATCATGTCACACAAATGTGATCTTATTCTGGGTAGAGTAGCTGTGAATATATACTTTCTTAGCTTAAAAAAAAAAAAAAAGGATCTTAATATTATAACTAAAAAAATGTGACATGGCCCATAAGTTTTTGGATTGAGCCCAGCCCGCTTCAAACATATCAGGCCCAAGTCCACTTATTTAGTCAACGCCCAATGCCCAATTAAGGTCCGATTAATACTACCAATAAAAATGACACAGGGTTCTTAAATTCAAGCGGATTTTACCAAAAAAATCACTTTACGTGGCCAGTACACCAAACAGAGAATTTTAGTCAAAGTTGCACCAAACAGGAAATCTATACAGAAAAACTAATTTTTTTTTTTACCATTTTTCTCGATGGTTGCTATCGACCTTCATTTTTTTTGTATTGAGGATCGACAGCAACCCTCTCTATAACAAGTGAGGGTCGCCGTCGACCCTGAACATGTATAAAGTCCTCATTTTCCTCCTTCTTCATCTCTTCTCCAAACCCAATCAAATGTTGCTTAATATGATAATACACAATCAAATAATATAATATAATATAATATAATTATTATGGGTCCAGCTGCTCTAGACTCTATATCCAGTAGGGTCGATCCAGTTGGGCTCGGTCCTTTAAACTAAACATGTGTTTCGAGTCCAGGTTCAGGTCCAAGTCCAAATCTACCCTTTTACATGGGTGATTGCTGTAGCGGTATAACCTAATAATATGAATGTAGAAGTGTCAAAAGAGAATGATGAGGGACTCTTGTTTGTTATTAAAGCTTGGAAGTGCCCAACTAATACATTAATGGAGTAAGAGTCTCCATCACCCTACCTCTTACTATCATTACATTTATGAATTGGACGGTTTGCAGACATCCACCCAAATTCTACACTAATGAAATACCATTCATCCAATCTATCAAAAGATCTCCATTTCATATCTCTTCTTTTCTTTTCTTTTTTTCTTTTTTCATTTTTCTTTTTTTTCTTTTTTCTTTTTTTTGTTCTATTCAACTCATCTACTGTGAGCATCCAGCAAGCATGTTTGCATGAGTGATTAAGATTTAAGATGGTAAAATGTGGTGGAGTCCACCTGATGAATGGTCCTGCAGAGAGACCGTTTCAAGTTATGCTTGGCCCAGTAACTTATTCAAAGATGTCCTGATTTGCAGATCCTCTTGGACTAGTGACAACAAGACATACCCAATCACATGGCTAAACCGGGTTACGCGCTGGTGAACCTTTGTCCAATACAATTATTTTTGTAACTAGTTACCACTAACAAGGAAAAGCTACCAAAACATGTTTTAGACTTTTCCTCCCAATGGAAGAGATGTGGAAAAACCTCATCAATTTGGGGAAAAAGTGAATAAGGAAGAAGATGAGGAGTTTATGCTTGTTCAAGATCGACAGCGACCCTCACTTGTTATAGCGAGTGTAAAATAAGTTGATTTTCCTGTACGAATTTCTTGTTTGATGCAACTTTGGCTAAAGTTATCTATTTGGTGCACTTGCTACATAAAGTGATTTTTTTGGTAAAATCCCCTACATTCAAACACAACTATATAATGACAGGAAATTAAAGAAACACATACTATATTCACGTCGAGGAAAAGGTATATTAAAACAAAAAGGTCACAGATACAGAAATTTGGATTGTCGGGCTTCCCTAAAACTATAACTACAAGAAGGATGTTCATGGGGTGCGCTTTTTGTTCACTTGTAGGGTGTTCTAGCAATTATTTGGACATGTCATTAAATTACCAGCATTCATCATTAAGGCCAAGCAGGGCTGATTCGGGCTTTCTATCATTGAATCCAAGCCCGGCCCAAATACTAAAGGGGGCTAATTTATGTTTCCAAGCCAGGCCCAAAGCATCTTTCGAAGCGTGCTGAGCCTAATTGGGCTCATTCCTGCTATGTGGCCACCTAAACATGGCCAAAACTGCGCTGCCCTGGTCAGGCTCAGTCTGGCTCGGCCCATGAGCACCCCTATATCAAACTAATGCATTTTTTTTTTGGAAAACTAATGCATTAATATCAGTGTCATGAGACTTTTCTCCAACGGCAGACTGAATGTGCAGTCCAACTCTATGGGGTCAACTAGGACCACGATTGATTAGTAGAGATCTTTTCACACTCTTTTCCACCATGATCTATAGCTGTGCCCATTTTTATTCTCATCAAACCATAACTTATCACTCGATGAATCTAAAAATTATTTATGGTTAAAATACCACTAAACTTTAAGACTTTAAATCAACGCTTAGAATAATATGAAAGCCCGTCATCTATAAAGAATCAATTTCCATCCATCCTGCCCCATTAATAGGAAAGCATCAAGTGGGTCCCACCAGCTTGGCCACATATACTATGTTTTGATACTTAAATCAGTGTATGTGCGGTACATGTCCTCCCTCATCCATTGTTAACCGCTTGTGTCTCTGTAAACCATGTCAAGGAGTTGGGCGTGGTTTGACATTTCTGACAATAGAAAAATGGAATGTTTTGGTTGAGTTTATTATTTTTATTCGAGTGTGCCAGACCAACTTAACTCAAGGAAAGCCAACTAATTGCACTATGAACAACCAATCAACTCTAACCACACAATTAATTAAAGATTTGAGTCAATCCTTTTTAATTTCATTGGCTGAACCTATACCTATCAACACACTGCCTCTCATTTGTACTCTCCCCACGGTAAATTTCACTTCGGACCCATTTGTTTCATATAATTGAATTCCGAGGAATTCCTATACTTGTGTTTCCACTAGCTAGTATTTAAAAAAATAAAGAAAGGAAGGGGAATATGAAAAAAGGAAGATCCTATTCATACATCCCTCATTGCTCCCGGCACATGCATCCATCAATGAGACTCTTCAAAATGATCCCTAAACTACATCTCCCTTTCTTCCCTTCTCCCTACTAGCCGCCCAACTCCATTTGCTCCCTCTCCCTCTCCTTCTCCCCCTCTCCCTCTCCCACTTTGAGGGAGAGGGCGTAGGCAGAGGTGGGCGTTGGGCGGAGAGCAAGGAAGGGAGAGAGACTAGGAGAGGGAGCGAGTAGAGGTGAGTGGCTAGCAGGGAGAGAGGGAAGAAAGGGAGGGGTAGTTTGAGGATTTTTTAGAGGGGTCTCATGGATGGATGTGCAGGGAGCAATGAGGGATGTGTGAATAGCAGCTCCCTAAAAAAAGAGAAATTTTCAAATAAGGCCTTTAGTTTTTGTTTTATTTCGAAAAAGGATGCAATTTTTAAAACTTTTTAAATTAGTCCCTAAGTCTTCCAAAAAGTTCTCAATTAAGGACATTTGTCCATTTAAAGCCATTTTCTGGTGACTTTTTCCCTCAAAAATTTTAAATTACCCAAATTACCTTCCATTGAAATAAAATCAACATTCACTTCCTCTATATTCTCTTCCTTTTCTTCATCGGTGTCTTCATAGTGATCGAGGACAACTAGAATCTTCACAGCAATTGACTGAATGTGGTGGTTGCCGTAATCATAT
Organism: Cinnamomum chago; assembly: GCA_038049695.1. Taxonomy (NCBI): domain Eukaryota; kingdom Viridiplantae; phylum Streptophyta; class Magnoliopsida; order Laurales; family Lauraceae; genus Cinnamomum; species Cinnamomum chago. The sequence goes on from CP142457.1 coordinate 38,574,219, forward strand.
CATGACTTTAAATGAAGGGTACTTTGGATATTTTAAAAAAATCAAGGGAAAAAAGTCATTAGAAAAATACCATGTAATGGTCGAATGTCTTTAATTGAAAACTTATTGGAAAACTTATGGACTAATTTGAGAAGTCTTGAAACTTGCGCTCTTTTTTTAAATAAGGCAAAAACTTAAAGTCTTATTTAAGATTTTCCCTAAAAAAACGACGATTAAGTAATTCCATATTTAATGGAGAATAAATTAAGAGGAGATGAGAAATAAATAACCAGTTATCATCCTAATAAATCAAATTTAAGGAAAGTCCACTCCCATCTTACTTACTTGCGAACCCAATGGGCCTCCAACTTCAGATAGTGATACCCAATCGCCAGATCTCAATGTGGGATTTAAGGTATCTTGTTGGGTGACCGCAATCCCTGCTGCTGGGATCATTAGTCAGCAATGGATTATCAGGTGGGCCAACCGTTGGAGAGTGCCTAAGCACCTTTCCGTCGCCCATCATATCCAACCTGACTCATAATCAATTTGACCTAGCACAAAAGGAAACTGGGCCAGGCCCAATAAATTGTAAAATAATTACTTCTCTATTATACCTTCAAGACCAAAAAGATTCCAACAGAAGTAATTGACATGGCTGACAAAAGGATATCCTATAAACGCCTTTTTCGTCTTTGTACTTATCCGATGTGGGATCCTTTAAAAGGTAAATAAAAAAGGAAGTTTCTAAAATGAAAAATGGGTTCTCAAAGGGATTCGTTTCTTTGAGATTTTCTACATGGAGTGTATGATAATGAAAAATCGTTTTCAAGAAAACCCAAATCTAAACATTAAAATTCTAAACTCTTGAAAATCTCCAACAATCATGATCGGTCCAAACCCAAGCTAGCATGGCCTGATATGATTTAAATTCCCATTGGACACCCTACTCAACTATAATACACTGGCTAGTACTGTACCAGTGTATACAAATTATAGGAAAATCTTCCTGTAAGCCTGGTGCTTACCATTGTGAGGGCAACATAGTTGACGTCCACTTTATAATCCATCCGAACCATCAACACACATGGGATCCCCATGAATTTGTATCTGATCTCATTGGTTTGCACGCATCTAAATGGACTAAACCGATTGAGGGTCATTTTTTCTTTTTTCTTTTTATATTAAGTCATTAAACCAAGGGGATAGAGGCATGAGATTGACCCCATATTTGATAGCTAAGTGCTACTCATTAGGATCTTTCCATCCTCCGTCTTTCCCATGATTTGTGGGCCCCAAGGTGGTCCCCACAGGTAAGGTTACAAACGGGTATCCGATTCTCCGATTACCCGAAAGTTCCAATCCGTAAAAAACCGGGTTTGGAACCTATTTTAAGTTTCGATTCATAAAATGGTCTGGGTCTGGAACCTAATTTAGGTTCTGATTGATAAACGGATCCGTCCATATAGGTTCCGACCCGTGGACCTGAGACCCGGCATATGAGACTTTGATATTGCAAATTGTACCCCAAAATCAAACTTTTTGGACAGTTTTATATATAATATTGGAGATAGTAGACTTGATGCACTGTTATAGGCTGAATGATATGCTTATTTTTAAGAAAAATGAAGAATAAAGAGAAATTAAAATTGATTTTGGAACTAGATTCAGTCCTCTACCAGGTCTTGAACTAACAAAACAGGTTTCAAGTCAAAACCAGATCCGAAACCGTTATTTAGAAACGGGTCTGGGCCCGAGTCTGGATCCGCTTTGGTTCGGAACTGTTCCATTTGCAACCCATCCCATAGGGGTGTCCACAGTAACCAGTGAGCACCGTGGTCACAGGAATATATCCTCAAATTATGTATCTAAGGGCACGTTTGTGTACACACCCTTTCCGTGGAAAGAGGAAATTGCCACGTCAGCATTTTCCATAGAAATGAAAACCTCGGAAAAGGATTTCCGTAGAATTTAGAAATCCATGTTTGGTGCAAAAAGAGTTTCCTCATTGAATTGGTGCAGATGTTGTTTGGTGCGGCTGTGGATTCCTTATAGAAAATCAAAATTTCTTATTTGGTGATATAATTTTTTGAAGAAAATAACACAACATGTATATTATTTATTTAATATTAAATAATAATTTATATAAAGAAATAAAAAATGAAAGAGTTATAGGGTTTTTGGGTTGAAATGGACAAAAGTGAGGAAAAGATGGAGAAGTTTTCCGAGGAAAACCATTTCCCATACCCCCCATAGGAAACCCATTTCCACAATTATCAAGGAAAATGCTGACGAGGCAGGAAAACATTTCCGTGGAATTGTTCCGCACCAAACGCCGGAAAAATGGGTTTTCCGCGGAAAACCGTGAACTTTTCCGCGGAAAAGTGTTACACAAACATGCCCTAAATGTATATAAATATCAATATCGATTCTAAATTTTATACCCTTCTAACAATAAACTAAAACCAGAAATTTGGATGCCCGACCTAATTAGAGTCAGCCTGACTCAAGACTCAACTCAATTGCATTCGAATGGAGCCGTAAGGGATTGGGAATGTTTAAGTTGCACTCAGATATTTTAGTTTGGGATTGGGCTTGCTAGTCCCAGATGGATTTCCAAGGCATGTCTTACCTGTGGTGTATCAGCCGATGTGGATCTTATGAAAAATCTCGATTGACAAAAGTGGGGGCCATAAACAAAACGGGTTGGATCATGCAGGTTGGGACAGACTTTGCCACCCTAATTTTCGAGTTGAATTTGGTTGACACTTCAGGTTCAATTTATAAATGAGTCGGGTTCAAGTTTAGCCAAGTATTATCATTTGACCCACCAACCTGACCCAAACCCAACCCAAGCTGATTAAATACACTGTCGCTACCAACTCAACTGAAACTCAACCTGTTAATTGCATGTTGGGGTGGACCCATTTTACTTCTGGGTTCAGTTGGGGTTCACAGTTTTTCACCATGTGTGAGCTTATACTTGCTACCCACAATACTGGACCCTTAAAAGGGGCGGGAAACAGAGAACACTTTCTCCTCCGACCTCAATCAGTTTCTTACAACAATACAGCATCCGACCCAATATTTCAGCTATTTTACGTGTGGATCCAAGAAGGTTGTGTTTGGTTGGACTCATTTTAAGGGCTTTTTTGGCTCTTGATCATGAAAATGCCCAAAAGCTCAAAACAGAGAAGATTGAAGAAGAATAGAAGGGATGAGTTGCTTGGATGTTTGGGTTGTGGGGGATGGCTCGCTCTTGGTCTTTATTAAAGAAATGTGGTTGAGTTTGAATGCATTGTTGAGACAAACACATTTTATCGGGGGAGAGATGAGGGGGTGCTTATGGGACCTAAAGATGTTTAGGGTGCAATGAGAGGCTGTGCTTTATTATGTACAATTGCGTCTGTTATTTCTTACTTTGAAAGTGAAATTGGTTCATGATCCTGGACTGGTCATTTTCGACCCTGCTGACTACCTTCCCAGTTGAGTGACTTGGTCGTCATATCATGTCTTCTTTCTTCTTGAGTTGCGCCAATTTCACCTCTTTCCCAAAATCTATATTTAATTTCTCCTTGCCCGCTTTAATCTTCTCTTCTTCTCTACCTTTCCACCCATTTCAAGCCCTAACCCAACTAACCATGTTCAAAGCCCAAAATCTCTGAGGTGACATATCCTAAAATTGCACTTTAAAAAGAAGTTCGTCCCACCTTTATATTGTGCACGTGATTGATAATGAGATTAAGGTATAATGCATAAGATTGTGCAAATAGCATTATCAGTTATGTGCACAATCTAACAGTGCTACGACTTTCTAATGAAGTAAAATTAGAGTAGGTCACTCGAGGGGAAGAGATTCAAGATGAACGGTTCACACTATCATCATGTTGGCCCCTAGGTGAATTTTCAGCCATATATTACAGGGAAAGCCCATAACAGATGCAACAAGGATCCGGACTCCCTCGACATATGTCATTTACTTTTAGGGCCTGTTTGTGCGGAAGTTCTCTGCAGAAAACCGGAGGTCCTTCCTCGACGAAACAGGAGAGCACTGTTCGGTGCAGGATTTTCGCCGGAAAATCGTCCCTGAATCCCGATTTCTTTTCCGTGACAAAGGGGATTAATAATCTCATCTATCTCCATCAGAAAGGTTTTTCCGTTCATCTTGAGGCGCTTGTATAAGAGGTCATTTCTTCTGATGGAAAACGCAAGCTTTCTTCGATCAACTGGTTCTGCACTCCTCTCCATCGATCTCGTTCTGAAGCTTCCTCCTTTGATCTCATCTTCAAGTCAGGTATGGTTCTTCCCCTTTGTTTCTTCTTCATTGTCTATGTCCTGGTAGGCTCTCTCCATCAAACTGAATTCTTCATCATCTCTGACTGAATGAAACTCAGATTTGTGATATTTTTTAGAACCATATGAGATTTCTATTTTCAGAACCATGAGATGGGAGGGATTTCCATCCAACACCTCTTCCCTCTTGTCTCTAATTCAATGAGACCCAATAGTTTCAATCTTTCCAGAACCCTAGATTGGTGAGGTTTCCAGAAAATTTTGTGGGAGTTCTAGTACAAAGGAGATTTTCCAGAACTGATTTTTTAGATTTCTGGAAACTATGAGATTTGTAAGACCTGGTTCATAAGGTTATCTTTAGATTTCCCAGAACACTATGAAATTTGGGTCTCATTTTTCAGATTTCCCACTACCCTATGAAATCTGGTTCTCTTTGTTTTTTTTTTTTTTGGTAAGGGAATTTTATTAAAACTGAAACAAAGTGTTATGCAACACCATCGTGTTGTTAGTACAGGTGTTTTGGCCAAGATGGCCTACCAAAATATATTCCCTAAATAGAGTAGTAGAACTGAAATGAAAAAAAAAAAAAAACAAAGAAAGAAGAAGAGACACCCAGCAGGGCATAGCATGAGCCAAAAGAAGATTTGCAGAGCATATGAGATGAACCAGATACCAGTTGAAGAATCTGAAAATATTATCAGACCCAGGTTTTCAGAGCAATGGCTCAATGAGACCTGGTTCATCTTTTTCAGAGCAATGGCTCAATGAGACCAGTTGAAGAACCTGAAAATATGTGGAATGACATAGTTTCCTCTTCATCCTTTTCTTTTATTTATTTTTTTTAACTTTAGGATGGCCTCATTAGATAGAGTCATGTTTATGATTGACCTAGAGGTTGGGGATAACATCATATTTTGGCATCCTTTTTTGTGTTAAGGTTTGGGAAGTGTTTGTGTTAATATTCATTTTATAATCTATTAATTGTATAAGACTATTAGCATTTTATAAGCCATAATGTGTTCTTAATAGTGCTTCTGGAACACTTTTTTCTTTCAAATTATTTGTTGTCCTTCCTTCCTTTATATGCCTTTTTAGACCAACAAAGATCTATGCCTCTTGACTGGGACTATTGCTCACATGGAAAGCATACTGCTATAGGTAAACATCTCCATGAGCCCAAAGTTCTGGGATGTCCTTTGGGGGTTTGCTTTTCACTGTTACTTTGTGTTGGGTTAAAGAAGACATATTGCCGTGTGCTCCAAGGGAATTGTTAATGGATATGGTTAGTAATCTGTATCTAAATTGTTTGCTAGTAAAGAAAATCCAGCAACAAAGCAGGAAACTGAATGTGCCTTATCCATTATCTTTTTGATGGAGCTCATATTTAAGCAAATTCATGGGAAGGAAAATATGGAAGCAGACTCCTTGGCCAAAATTAGAGTATGATGGGAGTGCCTCTTTGTTGGAAATGCTCTGACAGCAGTGTGGATGTAATCTTAAACGGTCTCTTTTCAGTACCACCATCTTGGTTGGCCATTATATATGATTTATAGGTTTAATAAAGTTCCATTCTCAAAAGAAATTATTGAGATACCCATGGTAAGAAATTTCAGAGCAAAATCAAAGCTCATCACAGGAGATAGCATGAATAAACCAAGGACCTTATAAAGCAAGGGCATCAGCCATTAATCTTGTTTCTCTAAAGACAGTGGGAAAAGAATAGTTACTTCAAAATGCAAAAGACTTTACAACTCCATTTAGTTTGTCTATCCAAAATATTTGTGTTGGAACTTTTAACAGAAATCATTAAATTAACTTCTATAATTTCTTAGACCTGACTCTATGCAGAATCCCTGAAAAATATCGATAGAGAGAAACAGGGCCAGCAATCAAGATACCATCTGTAAACATGTTATGGAGGAACTAGAGCCATCTACCTGACAAGCTCTACATAACCAGTACTTTTGTGTTTAGGACTTGGACCAACTTCTAGTGCCACTTGTTATAAAAGCCAATATTATATGTTAAAACTATGTACTGAGAGGAGTTATATTAGTGATACCATCTAGTGTTGGTCTTTTGATATGGCTGGACAAAAAATTTTGTAGGATCAATCATTGAGTAGTCAGAGAGGAGACTTTCTTGTTCAGTGTTTTAAAACTTGGCCAAGTCAGGTCATAAGGGACTTGGCCAAGTCCTCCAGCTCCATTTAACAGAGGACCCCACCGAAAAATCACTTCTTCCATGATTCCATCTTCTTCTTCTTCTTCTTCCAATAAGAGACCTTCTCCAATTCACATACCAACTAGACCTGACTCTTCAATTGCCTCTCTTTCAATATCCCCTTCTCCCCACAGGTAGGTTTTATGTAGGTTCCATCGGCGGTTTCAACATCCCGATGGGATTAAGCCTCATAATTCTACTTGCACTAGGCAAAACACAACCACATGGTGCTTTGTTGCCAATAATTCTAACACTTGGGGAGTTTAATGACATTGGGAGTTAGAATCCTCTCTTTTTTGGAATTTAGATGACCTTCTCATTACACTCAACTAACTTGATGAGAGAGCCTCCCCTTTAATCCAAACTATATATAATACTACTTTGATCATAGCTAAGCAAATCATATTATAGGCAAATGAACTATGATTTCCTAAAGGTAAACATGAAATAATTTGTTTGGTTGTTGCAGCCTTATATCTTCATTAGTTTAAGATAATAATTCAACAACATCCTACATATACATGGTTATCATTTTCTTCACATAAATCGTATTATTCTTTGATACAAAATTGTCATTTGAGTTACGCTTTTGAATGGAATGACGAGAAACAATAATGAGAATGGTTTCTGTAGGGATGGATGGTCAAAATGGAAATGAATGTAATAGATCGGTGCCACAAGGTGGAGACAAAGAGAGAACGGAATATGAAGTGGACATTTGTCCATGATGAAATCCTCTTACAAATAAGGGTAGAACAATCAAAGGCAGGTCGATCCATAAAAGGTGGCTACACTACAGAAGGTTGGAATGAAATCACGAAGGAAATGATGAAGATTTATGGTGCAAGTTTTAGTAAAGATAAACTTAAAAATCGTTTCAAGACATTGAAAAAAACGTATGCTGTGATGAAGACCTTATTAAATTTAAGTGGGTTTGGGTGGTGCGAGACTCGAAAAATGGTGACAGCGGAGGGTCCTGTGTGGGACGATTATCTAGCGGTAAGCTCAAATTTAATTGCATTAGTTTATATATTATATTACATAATCTTATATAAATGAGATTTACAACTAATATTGTTGCAGGCACATCCAGATGTTGCATCTTATCGGACTAGAATATTACCAGATTACTATATGTTGGCTGAGATTTTTGGAGACAGCGTCGTTGATGGGAGGGAAAGTTTTGCGGCTAATGACCCTAATCTCGTGACTGATAGTGAGGATGTAAGGGATCACGAGGAACCCATGATTGAAGGAGACACGGAACTTCTTGATGATGATTTCTCTATGGGTAACAAGCGAACTCGAACTAATACCGTCACCCCCTCAACCTCTCGTCACTTGGCAAAGAATCGTTCAAACATAGGACTAGCATTAGTAGGTGCCGTTGAAACCATTGCATGTGCAATTACTGAATATGCCAACAAACGCTCAAGCGAGCATCAGCCTATGTTGAAGTGTGTTGAGGCACTGGATGAGCTTGAATTGGATGATTCTGTTTATTACAAGGTGTTGCAAATCCTTGAGATTGGGGCTAAGCGGGAGACATTCATGGCATTGGGTCCCTTGTCTCGTAAGGGATGGTTGCTGGCGGAGCTCGGACAAGAATGATGATGATCACATTATATTGTGACTAACATTTTGTTGAAACTGTGATGATGATATCTAAGACTCACTTATATTTTGAACTGATTTTGGGTTGTAATACCTTTATGAAGACTTTATAACTAATCATATGTTATCTATGCTGCTTAGGATAACTCTAGTTATGCACCATGCTTTTTTTTTATTGTTGATGATGGATAATAGTTTACTTTTGCAGAGTTGTTTCATTTTGTTGCTATGGATAATGCTTTAACTGATGAAGATGACACGGAGTTCTTTATCTTTTGTGCACAATCTGTGGCCTTGATATGTGTCATTGGATATTATTATTCTTATGGCATTAGAAACAGGGTACATGAATCTAGTCTGTCAGGTAATGGTTTTGTGAATGAAATGATAATTGGGCATGAACGAGTATCCTTTGATCTATTGAGAATGAATACTAGTTGTTGGTTACGACTTTGTGATGAATTGAGGGGTCGACATCTGTTATGTGATTCACGAAATGTCAGCGTTGAGGAGCAAGTAGCAATTTTTCTATATACCGTAGGTCACAATGTGCGCAATCGTGTGATGCAAAATCGTTTCCAACATTCTGGGGAAACCATAAGCAGATACTTCAATAAGGTTCTCAATGCTATTGTCATGCTTAGTAAACATTATATTACCCCACCAACTCAAGATACTCCACTCGAAATCAATTCGAAGTCCATATACTATCCTTACTTCAAGGTATTTTGTGGTGAATTTGTTTTAACTATTTTATTATGTACTTCAGTAAAATTTATTTTAACTAACTTGTTTAATGCTAGGATTGTGTTGGAGCGATAGATGGGACACATGTTCCTGCTATTGTACGCATGGACGATCAGGTTCGTTATCGCAACAGGAAAGGGTGGATTTCACAAAATGTAATGTGTGCTGTATCATTCGACATGCGGTTTACTTATGTATTGGCTGGTTGGGAAGGTTCTGCTTCTGATTCGAGAATTTTACAAGATGCAATTTATAAAAGGCCACGCAATAGATTGAAAGTTCCAGTAGGTAATGCATTGTTCAATTATAATCATTTGTTTTGTATTTACACACTTTTCTATATCTTCAAGTCCATTATGAGTTTGATCATTTATAAATTTATTTTGTAGGAAAGTACTATCTCGTTGACGCTGGTTATGCAAATGCACGTGGTTTCCTTGCACCCTATCGTGGCGTACGATATCATCTGAAAGAGTACTCTACAAATGCACCTAGAACACCAAAAGAACTTTATAATTTGCGACATTCAAAATTACGTAATGTGGTCGAGCGGACCTTCGCAGTGTTGAAGTCACGGTTCCCCATCCTTAAAGTTGGTTCACATTATCCATTGAAGACACAAGCAAAGATAGTGGTTGCAACATGTGTACTTCACAATTTTATACGTAAGTGGGATGGCGTGGATGAGTTGTTCGGGGAGAATATGGACGAGAACTTAAACTATGATGATGGAGAATTGCATGGAATAGATGAGGAAACGCTTCCTACACCATATGCAAGTAATTTGGATAAGGAGTTTGCAGCCAACTTGCGTGATAATATTGCACAACAAATGTGGGATGAAAGATAACTGGTTAACAATTGTTTTGAGGTTTGCTTCTATCCTTGGATTTTTTGTGTTATGCTTTACTCATTTATTTATTATTATTATACATTATAAGTATTATTATTCTTGGTCTTCGACTAATTTTGGTATTTGTGGTTGTAGTGCCTCTTTGTTATGTATTGAAATTTTGGATTGAAAGGAGAGGCTATAATGGTATTATCATGTTTTGAAAGTATATAGGTTAAGAAAAGCAGAATTTTACAGTTGGAAGTTACATTGGTATTGCCTCTATCCTTGTGATTTCAAGTTCTCTTGAGGAATGTTTATATTAATACTTTTGCTCAGCTATATGTATTAACAATTGTCTAGAATCATTAAAACATTTTGCACATTGTTAAGTGCTAGTTTATATCTTTCAACTGCATGTTTTTCTAATGCTCTCAATTCTATATTGTTGTTTATGAAGGTCACCTCTTTAATAGTTTATCCTTTCATTTAAACCCATGAAAATGTGATGATCATACAATTCCTTGACAGGTTCAATGCAGTAGTTCCTAGAACAACTTTCAAGAGACACAACTACTCATTTCTCCATCTTGTACTTTTTTGGCAAAGATAGAGACATTGAAAGTATACTTCAATCGTTGTGTTTCAGTTTTGCCCAGATTAATTTTTTTATCTCCATTTATTTTACTTCTTTTCATTTATTTATAAAATCTGTGCTTGATTTCATTTATAAATCAAAGTGTGCATGAACTGATTCTGCAGGAGAAATTGAAGTGCAGATATGTGTGAAGGAGCTGAAGTTCCTGATTTGAACCATAGCAATGTTGTTCTACTCGTTATTCTGAGAAGGTTGGCCATTATTTTAAAAACGTGAAATTAAATTTATTTATAAATCCCTTTGTTGTATACAAAATCTGAATTTTGAATTTCTTTGTTGTGACAGATTCTGAATGCATCAAATATAGACTGAAATTTGGCATTGAGGAAGAAATGAAGTGTTTCAAGTTTATCTTATATACAGGTCATGCACATTTTGAATGTAATAGTTTTATGGGAAATGTTGTTTGTATTGTGGAATGGATGGAATATATAGTACTTACTATAGTTATGTAACACTTGTAAGACTTATGTAATGGAATGATTGTTACATTTTCATAATGTCCCAATTTTGGCTTTCTCTGTTTTTTGTTGCCTCCTGTTTTGGCTTTCTCTGTTTTTGGTTGGCTCCTGTTTTGGCTTTCTCTCTTGGGATGTGCTCTGCTTTTTGTAGTTTATTTTGGTGTTGTTGTAATGGTGTGCTGGGGCCATGCAGCCAGTACAGTTGCCCTATTGCAGAGCCCATTATTTAAAAGAGGTCTGTTGTGTCTTGCTTTGCATGGGATGGTTCTTTTCTCCTTGCTGTGAATTGCTGGTTTGTGGGTGTGATGGGTTGTCCAGTGCAGTGCTTTGGAGTGTTTGGTTTTGTTTCCAGCATGTTTGGTTCTAGCTGGGCTTAGCCTCTCCTAATTTTGAGGTGGCCTTTCTATTTTGTTTGCTTCCTTTTGGATGTATTTTTTCTTCTCCTTCTCCTATGGGCTTTGCCATTCTCTTCTCCTTCTCCTTCTCCTATGGGGTATGCCCTGGCAAGTTTCACAATGTGCCTTTAAATGAATCAAATTGAAACCTGTTTCAATGGTGTCTGTTTTAGTTCAGTTCTCCTGCCTGCCCAGCAGAGCCTTTTTTGTATTACTTCCCTTAGCTATATCTCATATAACCCAAGTCTTTTGTTGTTGGGATATTGTCCCTCGAGAACAGTGCTGTGAGTGTGCTCAAGGATGACTTCACTATGTGTTCAATAGCACACCGAAGGATGTCTTGAACATGTTTCCTATCTCATTTTGGTTGCTTTGCATTTTTCTAAAACCTTGTAAAGGTCTCTTCTGTTCCCTTCCCCTTTTGGAAGGTAGAACGTTTTCTTAAGTTTTGAAAGGGACTTGCTAAAAGGGAAGAGAAAATTCGAAATAGAATAAAAGATTATCAATGTCTGGCTTGGGCATTAACCATCAAATAGCAACTGGTTTCATAGTGTTACTTTCAAGTGGCATCCCTTTCTGGTTGGCACCACTAGATGAGGTTATTTCGAAATAGATGGGAAGAAGAGTTTTGTCCATTGTGTTTTTATTTCCCATCACTTGCCTACTATGGATCAATCAGTCTTGCATCACCTACAGATGTTTGCTTCTTTTTTTGGGCATCCTCTTTTTCCCTCCTTGGAAAATAGACTGCAGATTGGCTGATGCATTGGATAAATTGAATGGAGAGGGACCTGCCACTTTGCAAAGTAGGCATACCTCTTGAACCTTCTTGTGTTGATGTTTCTTTAATCTTGTTTGGACTGATTCTGTGTTACATATTGATTTATATAGAAATCTGGTTATTATTTGCTTCAGCTAAGACTGAAATCTTGCCTATATGTTATGCTGATGGATGTTGGCCACGTATGATGATGCTGATATTGGTTTATAGGTCAGTTAGTGGGGCCTGATGGTCCTTGAATCCAAGCAGGTGTTGATTGTCAATACCTATTAGCATTTCAACCAGATCCTTTTAAGAAGGTCCAGAGTCTGATCAGTACACCAAATGGATCAATCAGTCGAACAATAGATCATTGGCCATTGATCTGGATCCAGAAATACATCAAATGAATTCCCATGTGAATGTGAATTGGCTTTCTAGTTTCTATGCATCATCTTGTCAATTTGATGATATGAATGGTTTGTGTAGGGTGGTGGGCTTTGGTTGGGATTACTTGTCAATTCTGTTTTTATCTCCCTTTTTTTGGGATATATACTTTTCAAAGCATGTCCTCTTTAGCTATATATACCACCCAAAGCCAGTCTGAGACTTCATTCAAAACAGCCTTGAGAACATATATCAATAGAGAGAAGAAGTCAGTGTAGTAGTCAAGAAATGGCTCTTTCTCTGAGTTTAGTCATGGTTTTCTCACTTGTAGCTTTCTCTCCTCTCTGTTTTGGTAACTACCTTAGCCCCAACTACTATGACCACTCATGCCCAAAAGCTCTAGAGATAGTGCAATCTGTGGTGGCAAAAGCTGTGGCAAGAGAAATAAGAATGGCAGATGTCTGCAAGGGGAGCAACTGTGGGGTTCAATTTCATAGGATCAATGAAGCTTATGATGTGAGTATCCATATATCTATGACTATAATCGACTCCTATTGATTGGGTTTGAACTGCTTTTTTTTTTCTTGTTTTTTTGTCACCCCAAATGACTTAAGAGGGATATACCCATGTCCCTGAATTGAAGTGCATCCATAGATAGTTTGTACATTTACCTTTGTTTTTACTGGCCATGATATTATAATTTCTGCTGTTAGTTATTGCTTTTGTATATATTCATGAGATACATGGCAATTGGCAAGTCCCCTCAGACTTTGGATAGACAGGTAGAGAGTAGTCATTTGCAATTGTAGGTGTATGACAATGACTCAGATAAGGTCAAGTTTGAGAGATTCCAACTGAATTCTTGAGACTGTTTGAAAAGAAATCATAAGACTTTTTTTTGTTGTTAGAATTTCAAAACCTTCTAATCAATGTATATTTAAAATTTTTTGGAGAGAGGTTTTGTTCCGTTTTCAACTTGTTTATTGTTACTGTTGTGGCAGCCATCCCCTGCAGAATGGATTCTACAGGGGCAATCAGAGTATTGGAGCAGCTGTGTGTTGGCATTTTGGTAGCCACAACGCATATTGGCTATCTCGCTAGTCACTACCATCAGCCATCCATTGCTCGTTTTGTAGGTGTTTGGCAGTTATTATAGGTGGTAAGAAAATTGTAAACTTATTAGGTATAGATTATAGAAAAGGTACCCTTGAGCATTGAGTTTGTGCCTGTTCAGCCCATGGTCCCATTATCCTTCAGCTGTTTTTTATGGGATCCACTTTTGATTAATCATTGCCCTTTTATTCAAAGTTGGCAGAGTAGAATTGGCTATTGGCAAGTTCTCATCTACTTTTACTGGGACTCTTTAACTTTTAACAACATTGCCTAGTGTAAGCAAGGTTAAGGAATCCTTTAAACATGAGAAATGCAATTTTTTGTTGTTGATTATGAAATTATAAAAAATTACAAAGCCTAACATTATTATTAAGTTAGACCCATAAATTATTAAGGTGTAATCAGTTCACCCATTCTGAAGTAAGGTGTAATCAGTTCACCCATTCTGAAGTAAATTGAAGTTATTGATGTGCATTATGGTTGGGTCAACTGCAAAGGTGGGTTTGTGGACTGGGTCAATTGCTTAATAGCGTGGGGTTGCTTCATGGAATGGGTTCGCTGGATCAGCATAATTTTATAGGGAGAAAATTAAACACGATTAATTTTTAAGCTATTCTTTATGGTCCCATAGAATTTGATTAATCTAGCTCAGTTTGTCATGTGTGGAGATAAAAAAATCTTTTATATAAAATTTAAATAATTTTTGTAAGCATGAAGTTATTTTCCGACCCAACAAAATGTTGCACCAAACACCAATATATAGGAATCATCGAGGAATTTGTTGTTGCACCAAACAACACATATGCGGAAATCGGGCTTGTTTTCTTTGCTGCACCAAACGCTTAGAAAATGATACCATGGATTGGTATTGCCATGGGTTTCTGACACCAAGGAAAATGGGGCACCAAGGATTCCATTGAGGCCAAATTCCTCACTCCACACAAACGCACCCAAAGTTTCCTGAGATACCATGGAGATCACTGCACAAGCCGAACAACATGCATAGTGTCTCTGTCAAAGTAATCACATAGTTTTCCATTGGATTGAACAGTGGCGGATTCAAAAATTTTATTTTGATGGGGCTAAATTTTTGCTAGCATAATCATAAACATCATATCATGGTCCTAAAAAAATTCCAAAAAAAGAAAAAAAAAGAGTAGTTAAAACTCAATTTCTATAATTAAAAAAAAAGAAAGAAAGAAAGAAAGAGGCGTGTTAGAATTATTGGGCTTAAGTGTAGCCCAATGACCACACGCCCATGTGGGTCCCCAACTTTAGAAGACCGACTCACGTAAAGACTCTAACATTGGTAAGTCTCGTTAAAAGAGATGTCTTTGGTGTTTATGAAAAGTTGCTAACCTAATAGAGTTTTGTATGTTAAGAGGAATCTAAATCCTAATAAAATTAGGACTCTGATGGGAAGCGAGTTGTCCTGAAAAACCTATATATAGGGTTTAGGGGTTACAACTCCTTTCTACACAATACATTGGTTGCCCCCATCGAAATCACATAGTAAGGTCGAAGTGGAGGAGTGTGATAAATGTCTAATCAAAGCTAGCGACTCAAATCAGGCGAACGCCATGAAGTCAGGTTCGCGTTTAGATTTCAAGATCTATGTTGTGTTATTCAAATCAGTCCTATATTTATGTAGATCCTATTAAAATTAAGTTAGTCCCAAACTAACATGTGGTATCAAAGCATCAGGTTCTTACTAGTATACATGATTAACCACTTTAATCACGCTATTTTGTGTATATCATTCAATGTTTGACGCATGCCAAGTCATGATAAATTGCAGATTTTTGAATTGATTTAAATTCATCACTACAGTTAATTGTAGATCATGAACAGTAACATCAGAATTGCGGGATCCATTTAGGAGATCGAGGATCGGCCCATAGGTACGATCGTCTTTCAATCACTTAGATACCGGGATAAGGTATCCTTACGCATACTTCCTAATTAGACCGTGGTTGTCTTGCCCATAGGTGTCACCCGTCTTTTTATGTGGTATGTAGTACTGAGATAGTCTTATTGTGATGATGAGTTCATCCAAAGTAATCAATTTGCATGTTGTCTTTCGGCCCAAAGGAGGAAGATGATGACGCGCGGTTACTAATTAGTTTAGTTTATTTCTTCCCGTTATTTTAAATTAAAATGAATTTTAGATTACGTAATTCAATTCAAAGCTAGCCACGTACTCTATATCAAATGTAGACGGAGTAACGAGTGTTTTCGTAACACTCTTCCATGAAATTGCACCTCCAGCCAATAGGAAAACATAACCAGATATAGATTTCCTAGTATCGAGGCTTCCCGTAAAATCTGCATCTGAGTATCCAATCACTTTTAAGTGATCTGATCTTTTATATGAGAGCATGTAATTCATAGTGCCCATGAGGTACTGTAAGAATTTCTTAGCTACTCTCCAATGTTCTAAACCCAAATCACTTTGATATTTGTTGAGTACACCAACTGCAAAACTGATATCTGGTCATGTGCATGTTTGAACATGCATGAGGCTTCCAACAACAACGGAGTATGGAACATTGTTCATTTGCTTTCTCTTAATTTTATTTTTGGGACATAAACCTTTATAAAGCATATCTCCCTTAGAAATGGGAGCGTCTTGTGCTGTAGATCCTTCCAAATTAAATCTTTTGAGAATTGATATGATATAGGCAATCTGAGATACTCCCAGTAATCCTTGAGACTGATCCGATATATCCCAATTCCAATTACAAAGGATGCTTCGCCCATGTCCTTTTCATATCAAGATTTTCTTCAAGATATCCTTTAGTTTCATGCAAAATTGCCAAGTTATTATTAGCCAGCAAAATATCATCCACATACAGTATTAAAATTATAAACTTTTATAAGCTTGCTCCTGGTGATCTTCAAATATATACATCGATCAATAATGTTTTCGTAAATTTGAATCCCAAATTGATGTTACTGGAGCTTAGATGATGTCTAGCATGTTCAAATATGAAGACAAATGGCTCAGATCTGAACAAAAGTAAAAAAATAGGCTGTCCGACCTCTCTGGAATGGCAAAATCAAGTCACATGGGGCCCAGATGATGATCAAACATGGATTAGCTCTTAGAAAAATCTCAACATACCATATTCGATCCTACCCAATTGGATTATGCTCAAGAAAAACAGAAATCAAAGATCTTCAACGGAATTGAAACTAGAGGCAAAAAGTGAACAATCATGAATCGGGTCTAATGAACAATCACGAATCAGGTCTAATGGCTTACCTTTGATAGATAAAAAATCTTGAAGAAATCCCAGAATATTCGGGCAACCCAGAGGATGTAGGCTGTCAAAGCTGGAATGATCCTAGGTGGGCCACACTTGATCACAATGAGGTATTTGACACTGTCGTTCGTTTTTCTGGAACATGCAAAGTAGAATTGTCACATAACTTTGCCCTAATCTTCAGTCAGATGATGGACAAATGATGAAGGAAAGAAGATATTAGAGATTCTGACAGATTGAAAGAGCAACCTAGAGCTCTCATACCATATTATAAAAATCACAAAGAGACGAAAGTGTTGAGGATGAATTCATGGTCATTGTGATTACATTGACTGTCTTAAGTATATTTTGTAATGGGCATTTAAAGTAAGTTTGAACCCTTGATTTGGGTGGTTTACGGATATAATAGGAAGCTAATCTAATGATTTGTCATGACCCGGGCCCGAATTACGGTAATCCCGAGCCGTGAGCCCATACTTACTCCCGTAAACCCCGAATTAACCGAAGTTAAAACAGAATCCACAAGGGATATCAATCTCAATAAACCTGTCAATTACACAATTTTGCGGAAATATTTAAACTTGACAAATATCAATTTATGATTTACATGTATACAAAATAAAGTCCTTATACATGTATCACTTCCATCAAAGTTATCAATCGGTGCATATTCAACACCCTACAGTAAGTATTAATTACATTCCATAAATGAATGTACAAAATAATGGTTCCAAACGTTTCTCAAAATATTAGAGTTCTTTCTCGCACTCGGATACCCATATCAAATGGCATTTCGTCCATTCCATTCGATTAGTCCTCCTGGAGGAACCGGAACGGTCTCCTCCGCTGGCGCCGGGGGCGCTGCTGCACCGGCAGGGGCAATCGGGCCTGTAATGCCATCAATAACACTAATGAACACGACGGTTCAACAAAGTATAAACAAATCTTGTAATAGCACATGTTAATACATATATTAGATCCATTGAATCCATTTGGCAACAATTACCATTCTAGATAATCCATGCAATGACAATAGGTAAACCTAAGAGTTAACCAAAAGACATTCACTATCATAGCTTTCATTCATTTCATTTCGTTCGTTTCATTTCATTTCACTTTATTTCGTTCATTTATCATCTTCCCTCAAAGGAAGGATTCATTCAAGTTACCATCTTCTCTCAAAGGAATGATTCATTCAATTTACCATCTTCCCTCAAAGGAAGGATTTATCTTCCAAACGGAAGGCATCAATCAATACCCATAGATATGATCGGAATATGTGGGACTTACTAGTGTCCTAGCCAAGGACAACTAGCATCACCACGGAGCTCCGGAACACCCCAAGTCTATCTGCTGCAGCAGGATTGTTCATTCATTTCATTTATTAATTCATTGAACTCGTTTAGAGTTCTAGTACAGTGGTTATGTTTAGGGATCAATCATCAATTCAGTGTGGCTCAATGGTGAGCTTGAGGGACTGCTATGTAATGTCCTCTAAGACCAGCATCTAAACCAAACAATAAGTGAAACGTTAGTTATCAATGCACGTATTATTATGGACGACATTACTTAATTTAGTTGTGCATTAGATCACCTTAGCTAACACCTATGATGGTTTAGATATCACCTATATTAGCCTTAACGAATAGGCTTTCAATGTAAACCAGTCACCATTTACCACACGACTCGTCTTAACGAGGTGGGGAGTTTCCATGATCGCATAAGCGATCTTAATCCATGCAAAAATCCAAAACTAACAGTCCTCTCGATTGGCCAAATTTTTCACTCACAATCGATGTATGTTCCTGTATCCTGTTCGCTCGAGTGAGTAAAGTTCGCTCGAGTGGACACCTCACAGAACCTTGGTCGCTCGACCGCATTTTATGTTCGCTCGAGCGAACTGTCATAGACGATTTTACTCTGAAACAGAACCTTGGTCGCTCGAGCGAACTGTCCAGAGTTCCAACTCGAAAATCTGATATACTCTCTCTTCTTGTACACTCCCTTCTCCACTATTCATCCACAACAAATAATAGCAATGGGACCTCCTGTCCCCTCCTCACACATCATCCATTTTCCCAAAACAATTCTTCTAAACATTTATTAACCATTCACACAACCACAACAACTCCACAATTAATGGAAAGTGCACAACCCATAAAAATTAAATGCATTTCTACCACAATTAATGCTAATCACAAGGGATGCTTATACTTGCCTCTTATGAAGCTCAATAGCAAAAGCCCTCTTCCCTAGCTTGGCTTGACACAAGTATTTCCCCAAAACTCAAACCCTAATCCAAAAGAAACATGCAAATGAACTCCTATGAGCCATTTGTGCTAGAAATCAACTCAAACTAACTAATAGAACTTGGAAATCCTAAAATGTGACTAACTACTTACTTGAGGTTCCAAGCAAAGATTCCTTGAGTTCTCTTTCAAGCTTTACTCTTCAATAATGGACAAATGACTTGGGGAAGAAAATGAAGTAGTTCTACTCCACTCCAATCACTTGACAAGTCTTCTAATCTTCACTTTAGAGGAAGAGAAAATGGAAGGAGAAGGAAGAAAGGTGTCTAGGGTTTGCTTGAAGTGAGAAATGAATGAATGATTCATTTCATTCTATTATAAGGTTCAATTTCACCAAAACCCCCTCCTAATAAGCTTTATTACATATTGAGTCAAATGAAGCTTCACTTGGTCCATTTGAGGTCAAATGAAATCGTGTCCACTATAGAAATTAACGTACTATTCGAGATACACGCGTTGGTATCAAGAATTTCCGTATTTGACGAAATACGTGAAAATCCGTATTTACGAGGAAGTCCTTAGACTACCTCGTTTGAGTCTAAACTCGTTCTAACCAATTCAATTTCATTTCATTATGCTTAATGCATCATTTGAGACTAATTTGTCTCCCTTTGGTCTTTAACCTTGATTAACTCATTTACTCATGCTTAATTAGCATTAATCTCAATTAATTAGCCTTAACCATGATTAGTTTGGGTCGGGGTGTAACATGATTACAAATAATGCTAGCCGTATACAAACTATCTAATGACTAAGTCATTTGGCCATGCTGTTTTGGGCTTGGACTAAACCAATAGGTTGAGTTGACCCACTTGAGTTGCTTCTATATATCTTTACACCTCTACCAAAAAAAAAAATTTCTTTTTCACGGGCCTCTAACACTAGTACACATATTAATCGTATACATTATAGTTGTGATTACATTGACTGTCTTAAGTATATTTTGTAATGCGCATTTAAAGTAAGTTTGAACCCTTGATTTGGGTGGTTTATAGATATAATAGGAAGCTAATCTAATGATTACAAATAATGCTAGCCGTATACAAACTATCTAATGACTAAGTCATTTGGCCATGTTGTTTTGGGTTTGGACTAAACCAATAGGTTGAGTTGACCCACTTGGGTTGCTTCTATATATCTTTACACTTCTACCAAAAAAAAAAATTCTTTTTCACGGGCCTCTAACACTAGTGCACATATTGATCGTATACATTATAGTTGTGATTTCGTATATTCTTATTTTATTTATGTTCACATGTGTTTAAGGTTTGTAAAGTGAGAATAGTAAGATGAATGTCATTATTCAACCCATTAAATAGGATTGTCATGAAAAGTGTCCTATTTTTCCCTCATTGAAGAGTTGGTTAAGTAAATATAAAGATGTAGTAATTATAGAAGGGAGCATGTCGTTTAAGACGTTACCCGCCATAGTTCTCATCAACATGCTAACTTATTCACCGGTTAAAGATTGAGCTTAAAAGTTGAGAAGACAATTGTTTTGAAAAATGGTGCGTACCAGTTAGAGTCTTGTTTTCAAATTTCTCATTAATTTTTTTTTCATGTGGTCATTGAACCAAGTGGGAGAATGTTGGACTAAGTGAGTGTGGCCCACATGACCACATGAGCCCCACTTCCTTCTAGAAAATCCAATAAATGATATTTTCCCATGGTCATTTTTTTTTTTTAAAACTTGGCTTTACAAGGTGCTCAAGTGGGGAGACATGATTGGAGAGATTTTGAGTACTTCCCTTGATGGGAGGATTCTCTCTATAAAAGAATCTCTTTGTTACTTCCTTGCCTTCGGTGAATTTCTTGGGCTTCCATTACTTTGCGAGAGAGAAAGGAAAAGGGTTCAAGGAAGTCTCTTTGCGAGAGAGAAAGCAAAAGGGTTCAAAGAAGTTGTAAATATCCCTCTTCGAATCCAACCCTTTGTTGGTGTTCAAATCACAAAAGGCCATGGACTCATGTATGATTTTATTATATTTCAAATTAATGGTATTATTTGTTCGTACCTAATGAGATCTTAGGTTTATGGAAATTCTTACAGTTCTTATATTTGACTATCCAATTGGGATTACACCATGTTTTATGTATTCATGGGGAGTGAGAAGTAGGTGTGGTGCAACTTCGGTTGGTCCAAAACCCAAACCAGCACGACCTTATTTGACCAAATTTAAAGTTTGGGTTTGGCTTGGGCCAAGAATTTTGCTCCCATTTGGAATTCATCTCGATTAGAGTTTGGACTTATGATCCCGAATCCACGTTGATTCCCTACTTAACTATATATCTATGATATGAATATTGTTTAATTCCTAACGTATACATGACTTCTAAATTTTGTACCCTTTAGAAAAAAAAAAAAACTAAACCTATTAAAACAGGGATTCGACCTAATCTTAGGTGGCCCAAGACAACTTAAATTACATTCGGATAGAAGGGTAGAATAGGTTAAGTTGGGTTTAAAAATAAGTAATTCCAAGTTTAGGTTTGGCCATGTGTAAATTTTTCACATCCGCTGATGCCCTACATGTGTACACATTTTTGTTGACACATCAGCTAATAAACCTTGATAAAATTAAAGAATGATATAAAAAATAATGGGTTCTATAATATAATAGATAGATAGAAAGAAGGCAATTCATCCACCTCACGGCACGTTTGTGTAGCCACTTTTTTACAGAAAAATCATAGAAAGTGGAAAAGTTTTTCTGCATTGAAAAGAATCTCATGTTTGGTGCGCAGCCGCTTTTCCACAAGAAAAGGTAGAAAATGAAGTAAATTTCCCACAATTCCAAGGAAAGTTGTATCCATAGAAAGGGGTTGGAATGGGTATTTTATGGAATAAATTTCTACAATGCTGCACAAAAGTTCCCTTAAGGGTGCGCGCGTTTATCCAACAAGAGGATTTTGCTCCATACGGATCCTCATTTCCTTAATAGTGAGGACTCCTGCACTCCTATGCCTTCAGGATGTGTTTTTGCAGCATCTATAAAAGAAGTCATTCCCTCTTCCATGGCAACTCAAGTCCCACCCTAGACGTTAGACTCTAAAATCCTCTCCTTGCCCGAAAAAATGATTTAAAATGAACCTATATCTCATCACTATTCACTACTCCAAATAGATGTGTGAGGAAGGCAATGGAAAAATCAAGTGCCTTTTCCCTCTGGTTTCCACTTCATGCATGCACAAACACATCGTTACATAATAAATCAAAGTCGACCTCTCCATCAAATAAAACCTTTTTTTTTCCTTTTTCTAGAAGGAAAATACGTCGCACCAAAATTTCAGAAAGTGATTGCATGGAAAATCAGAACAATCTTTCCCTTTACTGTGGATTCTTCTTGTTGCACAAACATACTATAAATCTTTGAGGAGCTCACTAATTCATCCACCGATCTTCTTTAGGAGTTTGGCAAATTGAAAACCCACTTAAGGGCACATTTGTGCAAGAGAGTTTATATGGAAGTGCAACACTTATTTACTTTCCAGACATCAATGCTATTTGTTGAGTATGGTACAACTCTCTATGAGAAAATGAACGATTTTAAGGACTAGTTTATGCAACAAGAGAACTATGTGCTTTGCAAATAATTGTTTCCATGGAGAGAAGAATTTTGATTTTTGAATTTCTACTCATCTCATAGGAAATTAGAATCTTCTCTATTTAGGAAAATTAGTTTAATTTTTTCTTCCTCCACATGTCTCACAAAAACACAAAAATAAAGAAGAACAGTGGCTGCAAGGAAAATGAGAAAATTTCCTCTTATTGCGGTATCCTCTCATTACCGAAAAGCACATCTTGAAGCCATGTCTGACAATCAAATCCTCGATGATTCGTCGTTAACTTTTCACAAAGTCATGGAAAACCTACGTTATGCAATTGTAAATCCTCAAGAATTTGGGCCACTGAAAATTCTCATTTTTTAGGGTTTTAAAGTTCGAGTCCCACCCATTGGATTTGGAAATCCCTAATCCGTGGACTTACGCAACTATACCAATTTTTCTTAACAATACGAGTTGATATGCACTGATATCGATGTGAGATCATCAAGTATATAAATTCTAAGCGAGGAATCCTCAAATATGCAGTGTTTCTAGGAGTTCGAATCTCAACGGTGTAAAAAAAATCAATTGGCTCTAATAATATTTACCATTAGGGCCTATTGCTATGTCGAAATTCCTTAAAAGAATTTAGGTTGCTCTGGAACTTTGGAGTCCCTACTAGTGATTCCTTGTTTGTTCAGCAAAATTTGAAGAATTCCGAAATATCAGAATTTTCAAATGCTCAAATTGAGACATTTTTTGGAATTCCAAGAATTTTGGTGACTTTTTGCTCACCTACCATGATGTCTAAAGGTGAACCCCACATTATAATTCCTAAAAGCAGCTATGGATTTCATGTTGTGTTTTTAAAGTTCCACTTCAAGTAATGCAATTTCTAAAAAGTGGGTTACATGTTGTAATTTTTGAAGGTAGGTTCACATTGTGATTTTAAGGATAGGCCCCACATATGATAAAATTTCTGAAGGTAGGCTCCATTTTCTAATTCCAAAGGTAGATCTCATGTTGTAATTTCTAAAAGTGGGTCCCATGTACAACAATTCCTAAAAGGTGGGGCTATATTGTGATTCCTAAAGGCGGACCCATATTGTAATTCCTAAAAGGTGGGCTACAATCACAAAGGTGGGCCCGCTTATAATTCCTTTAAAGTGTCCCCTGTCAGTCGTTCATGGCCTAAAGATGGGTCTCATATTGTCATTTTTAAAGGTGGGTCTTACATTATAATTTCTGAAAATGGCCCACATACGATATAATACAATATAATTCCTAAGGTCATGTTTAGCAACCAAATCTTTAGGGAAAAAATTTTCGGTTTCCCTAAAGTTATAGTAAATCCATGTTTGACAATTGTAAATCCTGAGGATTTGGACGAATGGAAATTTTCATTTGATAGAATTTTTAGATCTAACCACC
Organism: Cinnamomum chago; assembly: GCA_038049695.1. Classification (NCBI taxonomy): domain Eukaryota; kingdom Viridiplantae; phylum Streptophyta; class Magnoliopsida; order Laurales; family Lauraceae; genus Cinnamomum; species Cinnamomum chago. Next base: position 38,598,230 of record CP142457.1, read on the forward strand.
CCCCATAAGATTTGAAAATCCTCACTTAAGTGGATTTGCACACCGAACGCTATTTTTCTCAGTTATATTCATCAATACACACCAATATCAATGTGAAATCCTCAACTATACAAAACCCCAGCAATGAATCATTGTTCCAGTGGTAGTGAAGAATCATAAGATATATAAATTCCTCGCCTGTTACCAAACTTCCTCTAAATGTGGGCCTCAAGTTCTAGTTCACAGAACCCGCGATGTAATTTCTGGAGGCAAGCCCCATATAAAACAATTCTTAAAGGTAGGCCACATTGTACTTCCTAAAGGTGGGCCCAAATTTAATTTTAAAAGTTGGGCCCCATGTTTACAATCCCAAAAGGTGAGCCCATGAAATTCCTAAAAATGTGGGGCCCATATTCTAAATCGGGTGTAATGTTGTGATTTCTAAATGTGGGCTTTTTAGGTGCAATAATTCTAAGGTTGGTGAATGCTGTAATTCCTAAAGGCAAACCCCATTTTTTACAATCATAAAAAGGCGGGTCTAATGCAGGATCGGGTGGAATTTATGTCTGAGAGATTTCTGTTTTTGCTAGAGTTCAATGAATTCTTGTCTAGGGAATTTCTGAATTCCCAAATATGGTGGAATTCCTGGGTGCTCCCTTGGACTTAGGCATTCAAAAATTCCAACAAAATGCAAAGGAGCTGAAATTTCTGAATTTCCAAAGGTCATTTGAGACATTTCAAGTGGATGAAATTTTAAAATACTTGGCAAGAAACATGGCATTTTGCAAATCCCAAGAGGCAAGATGTTGCATCATGTCCCAAAATCCCCAACATCCTAAATTCCTGTAAGAAATTCCAGTTAAGACTCATGCCTAAAGGTGTGATCTAATAAGGAATTCTTACAGGCAAGAGAGAAGAAATTTATGAATTTATAGATACTTGACTTTCTCATGCAGGAGTTTTAGCATAAATGAACTAGGAAAATTAGAATGACAAAATTTAGTTGCATTCCAAAACTATAACTTCTGGAATTCTTAGGCAACCACCGAACATGAGTTTCAGAAATTTAAGGAGAGAAACAAAAATCTTCAAAGTTTAATGATTATATATTGTGCAAATTTTATTGTAATGGGTTAAATCATAAGTAATGTACCACACAATAACAAACATGAATCAATGGTAATTTTGAGGATAGGTGTGTTTTAGGACTAAAGAGGGTGGGGTGGTCCCTTAATGGAGTAGACCGAAAAAAAAGATGAACCCAAAAGAATTCCCAATTTTTGTTTACTTTTTGGATACTTATTTCTTAGATGTAAATGGGATATCCAAGAAAGGAAAGACATTGTGCACTCATAGATGGAGGAAATTTGGCTTACAAGAACATCTGATAGTATTTGCGTACTGTTTTTATGAGGTCCAACTCATTGAGCAGGCTCACTTAGATGCATTTCTATCGATAGGAGTGCTCATGGACTGGACCAGCCTGAGTCTGAGCCCAACCCAGCCGGCGTTGGACTGGAGTTGAGCCTTCATTTTTGGCACACCTGACGTCCGGCCCGGCCCGAATGAGAGGCACAATTTAAAGCAAAAACTATTTATTTGTTTTGCTACAGGTGGGGAATTGACCACTTACACTTTTATGTGGGCACACAACAATACAACCAGTTGAGCTAGCCTTGGGATTCTTATAAGAAGCATTTTTTTTTTCTGTTATTAAAAACATTCACCATCTGGGCTCGGGCTTAACCTTTTCCAGGTGGTTGGGTTCAGGCCTGTTGACACCAAAAATATCACTTTGCCTCTTCAACATTAAGAAGTCACGTGAAGCTGCATCTTACTACAAACAGGCAATGCTGCTTCAAGCATCAGATCTTATCAGAATAAAAAAAGAAAAAACTGCAAGATCCTTCAAGACAGCCAAAACAGGTGTTCACATGAAGTTTCAGGTCATTCCAAAATCATTTGACCCTGCTTTACTCATCTGACAGCTGAACAGGCGCTTCTGGCGGCGACGGCGTCGAAGACCTCAAAACTTCAATCAGAGCCTACGGATGGTCTCAAAATACTTCTAAAGGACTCCATGTCAGCTAAGCCAAAAGTGAAGGTTGCTGAGACCGAGCAAACGTAAGCATTCCAGAGAAGATTGTGATTACCATGAGCAGGACTCTTCTCTAAGTAGAAGATCCAGGATCCCAACAACAGAAACCGTAATAGTAGGAACAGCAGCCCCGAACATTTACTTTTGGGCTGCTTTGATTTCTGGGGACACTTGTGGGCGATTTGCTGTCCGGATTTCAGTGGTGGTTTGTTCATCAATCGATTTGAGAGTGATTTGTTCTTTTTTCGTGATTTCCGACATTATTTCAGAGTACTTGAGAGAGAGAGAGAGAGAGAGAGAGAGAGAGAGAGAGAGAGTACAGAATAATAGAACATGGAAGAAGGCTTTTGTAGCCGAAATAGAAGTACCCAAAGAGTTGGAAAGGAGACTTCGTTGCCGGGAACCTTCCAACACGTGTGACCAAGAGACTAGTTAGAGGAAGCTTCATTTCCGAAAGAGGAAAACGTCGTCAGTTTGTCGTTCGACAATTTTGAACAGTTATTTCACCAACCATCACAAATTCACAACCAAGGGCACGACTTTTTCACTCTTTGAATTCTACGCAATTTTCCTCGCGGACCTCGCTGGTCATCTTTATTCCTCATGGCCTCGTTTCCCATCTTTTCCTGATTAATTCTCATTACAATGGGTGTTCGTGGCCTGGAATATCTAGGTCAGGCCCCAGCTTTTAAACTACAGACCCAAGCTTGGCATAGCCCGGTTTGGGCCATTAGTTCCTGGCTTGAGCCCAGCCCTGCTAAAAAAAAGGAAGCCTGTGCCCTACCCATCTCAAGGTATTCTGGGGCGAATAAGTGGGTTTGTAGCAAAAGAAGGTTTTCTTCAGCATCCCAATTTTATTTATTTTTTTGGTAAAGCTGCATCCCAAGTTGTAGCTCAGCCAATTTGGATATGCGAGTATGTGTAAGAATGCATGTGTTTAAGTCCCTTTTCAAGCAAAAATCAATGGCTTGTTTGTACATTAAAATTTGAGAATTCGACACGTTATTTCCAGCTTTTCAAGTAGTTGGAGTTCAAAATTCTAGATAATAAAATCACTCCATCCAGAAACTCCAAGGGACAGCTGTTACACCATCCTCTTCGAAATCACAACTTCAAAAATTCTAATCAAGAAACAGTCCCAAGGTTATTACTGAAACTTTTTCCTGCCACTATTTTATTTTTATGCCTCGCATTTGGGCCGGGCTTTGGGCTTTCCACAACTTAATCCAAGACTAGCCACAAGCCAAAATAATAAATCAAAGCCCTGACCAAAATAGTAAATCCAAGCCCAGCCCGAATATTCAAATCTAGGGCCCACGCCTGGACTAAAGTGGGTTGTGCCCGAATTGGGCTCAGACCAATGTTGGAGTAAAGGGTTTTTTTTTAGCAAGATTTTTTTAGGGCATACGTGTTGACTACCATGGGTAGCGAGGAATCTTGGAAACCCTCATGAAATATAGTCATTCGGTAATAACAAAGGAGATCAAATGTTTTGCAAAAATTCCTACGAGAGGATTTTGTAGGAAGAGGATTTTGTAGGAAAAAACCCATTAGATGTCCCATGCACGAAAATGCCCTAAAAGATCTTTACATACATTAAAGGCCCTCCTACCGCCTTTTTGCCTTTCAGCTTGAGCGTCGATATAGGTATAGGCTGAGTGTTGATTTCAATGCTTGTTTATTCTTCTTCCTCTTCTTTCTTCTCCCTTCTCCCTTCTCCCTTCTCCTTCTCCATCCCTATTCTCCAAAACCTACAAACCACTCACAAAACCCACAACCTGCACTATTCTTACAGACCCACTCCCATCTCCCAAATCGAAAACCAATCGACTGAATTTAACCCATTCAAAGATTTGTTCAAATTAGTCAAATTGAAATATCCTCTACAAACTCTGCCCATACCCACTTGAACACCACCCAACCCACCAATCTTCAATTTCATCTCTACCACCTACCACCCTCCTTCATCATAGCCAAAACCCTACCCTATCAACCAAATCCAAACCCATTTTAGACCCTTCACCCAGCCAAGCCGTCATTCCAATCCCTCTGCTCTCAATGTGAACCCACCTACTGAACCCATCTTTCTTCTCCATCGCTTTCTTTCTAGTCAACCAAACGAACATCTCCAACCAATCAATCCAAACAGACCTACAACACTTATCCAAACCAAACACCATCTTGTCCATTTCAGCCATTTCTTCCTCAACTTTCTTTCTTTTTCTTTTTTTTTGGTAAAAAGATATTTCATTAAAAAAAAGCACAACAGGAGGGAAAATAAAAAAAACAGAAAAAAAAAAACAGAAAAAAGAGAAAACAGTTAACCCCTAGTCAAAAGGATACTTGGGGCCCATTTTCAGTCATCATGTCTACTAAAAAAGCAAAACCTAGCAAGCCTATGAGCTTGCTCTTTTAGAGCTCTAGGGATAAATTCAAAATCTACAGAAAGAAATAAGGAAGCCAAACATTTAATGTCTAGAATAATTGAGTAAATAGACCAATCAAGGCCTCCCTTCAAAGCAAAAACCACTTCTTGAGCGTCCATCAAAACACGAAGCGTATCAAAACCATTCTTCAAAGCCTTTTCTAATGCAGCTAAGACCGCCCTCGCTTTGCCCTCCTTTAAATAGACGACTTTGGGCCTTAGGATAGCACCTGCACCCACAATAACTTCATTTAACATCATAACGAAGCCAAATGAAGCATAATCTTTCTTAGCCTTAAAGGCAGCATCTGAGAAGAATATAATATAATCATTGCTCGAGATCCCTAAAGGATCTAAGGAGAGTTTCAAATCTTTTTTTAAGGGAATGTCCCTATAGTGGAATGTGGGATCCTCAAGCATCTTATGGATTAATCCAATGATCTTAGAGGGATCTAATGATTGACCTCTATGACTAAAGTCATTCCTAGCTTTCCATATAGTCCACCACATGGAAAGGATCCACATTTTTTATTGAACATCCGTAAGAGGAGGAGTCGGGTGGCCTTGCTCACATGAGATCTTCCACCATTCCATTAAGTCTAAAGGGTGGATAGAATCCGATAAAAAAAAAAAACCCTGCGAGCCGAACCAACTCGCTCTAGCAAATTCACACTGCATCAGAGCATGCCCAATTGAGTCCTCCTCTTTTTCACATATACGACATTTGTCATCTAAAGAATAAATCTTAGATTTAATGATGGCTCTTATCAGAACAGCATTCCTGAGACATTTCCAACTAAACACTAGGACCCTTTGAGGAAGAGGAAGTCTCCATAAAGCTTTCTAATTTACCATCGAAAAGGAGTTAGCATCATTTTTAGTGCATATTAATCTATAAGCTGATTTAGTAGTAAGTTGTCCGTTTTTGGAAATGGGCCCAACTCTTTCATTCTTAGTAAAGGATCTAAAGATATAGATCTTGCCAATATCCTCAATATCCAGAGGGTTGTTAAAATACTCTTTTAGAACGTTAGTATCCCAATCTTTATTAGCATTCCATAGATCTTTAACTTTAAGATCTGGGTTAATTATAGAAGATAACGGCTTTCTCAAACCATTTTTGAAGGGAATCCAGTTACATTTCCAAACAGATGTGTTCTCTCCATTACCAATTATCCAGCCAACGTTTTTGTTTACGAAATCAACTCCCTCAACAAACCCTTTCCAGAATCAGGAGTAGCCTTTTTTTTTAATTTAGCTTCCCAAAGGTTACTTCTGGGGCAATATTTAGCCCTTAGAATCTTTGAGCAGAGGATGTCCTCATTACTTAGACATTTCCAGCATGTTTTGGCTAGAAGGGCTACATTATTACTTTTGGTGTCTCTTATTCCAAAACCTCCGTCGGTAGTAGGCTTACATAATTCAACCCATTTGATAGTATGAAATTTTCTTTTTCTTGCACTCTCACCCCACCAAAAGGCTCTAAGCATTTCACCAATAGAGTCAGCAATTTTATTTGGGAGATAGAGAATGAACATATTATAAACAAGAATAGCTGAGGCTACAGACTTGATTAAGGTGTTTCTGCCAGCTTAGGATATTAAAGGGATTTGCCAACAGCTAATTCTTCTTTTAGTTTTGTTAGTGAGGGCCTCGAAACTCGCATTTCTATTTTTTCTAATAGTCAGTACATTTCCAAGATATTTTTCATCCTTGACCATAATTCTCATACCTAAGATCGAAGCAATATAATTGCATCTTTTCTGACAAGCCCCTTCGCTAAAATAAACTGCAGATTTTTGAAAGTTTATGAGTTGACCTGATATATCGCAATAGTCCTCCAATAAGTTTTTAACTTCCCTAGCTTCTTTTAGCTAAGCGTTACAAAAGATGAAGCTATCTTCAGCAAAAAAGAGGTGAGAGATACTAGCGGCATTTCTGGCAACTCTAATTCCTTGAATGACTCATATCTCTTCAGGTTTAGTGAACATACGAGACAAAACTTCGACCCCTAGTATGAAAAGGTAAGGGGAGAGAGGGTCTCCTTGTCTTAACCCTCTAGATGTTTTGAAATTTCCAAAGGGAGACCCATTTAGCAATATAGAGTAGGAAACAGAAGAAATACATTCCTTAATAAGTTGGGTAAAACTAACACTAAAACCAAAAGCATTGAGAACATCTAGTAAAAAATCTCACTCCATTCGGTCGTAAGCTTTAGCCATTTCAAGTTTGATACCCATAGATTTGCTCTTCTTCTTGGTTTTAAAAGAATGAATAATTTCGCGGGCCAATAATATAGTTGTCAGTAATAAGTCTTCCTTTCAAAAAGGCGCTTTGTGAGGGACTAATAATATTAGGAAGAACATCCTTAAGCCTATTAGCAATGATTTTTTTTATATAATTTTATAAATAACATTGCATAGGCTTATAGGTCTAAAATCATTCATAGTGGTGGGTTGACTTTTTTTGGGGATGAGCACTAAAAATGTTTTGTTAATTTTTCCTAAGGAAATTTGTATTTGAAGAAACTCTTAACAATATTCACGATTTCATGACCGATAGTATCCCACATATGTTAATAGAATTTAGCTTGATACCCATCAAGACCTGGAGATTTTAGGGAACCTAAGTTAAAGACAACATCTTTGACTTCTTTTTCAGAGGAAATTTTCACAAGCTTAGTATTTTCATCGTGTGAGATGATCGGGCTTATCAGTTCTTTGACCAAGTCCAAATCTCTAGGTCCAACAGATGTCATGATGCTCTTTAAGTAATTACAAAATTAAGACCCTATGCCTTCTCTATTGTTCAGCCAAACACCATGATTATTTTTAATTTTGTTCCTTCTCCTCTATTGATAGTGCTAGAATGGAAGAATTTAGTATTTTTATCCCCATCTTTAAGCCACAACTCCCTAGATTTCTATCGCCAAAGATCCTCCTCTTTTGCTAAATATTCATCTAATTTAGTACTGAGTTCCAATTCTGTAATAATACTATTTTCACAAGGAGTTTTGTGTCTGATAGATTCAAGGTCAGCTCTAGTGGATTTGATGACGTCTTCCACTTTCCCTGACTTCTTTTTGTTCCACTTTATAAGATCTCTGCTCAATGAAGACAGGGTCTTAGTAATATTTTTTTCAGTCACCCTGTTCGCTTTTTTCCAAGTACCTATAATCAGGTTCTCGCAGTCCACCTCTCTTAACCACATATTGTGGAATCTGAATGGTCGCGGTAATTTAGGGTTCTTAGGGTGTGTGGATAGATAAATTGGGGAATGGTCAAAGCCACCGGCTGTTAGAACTGTTAGGGTGGCTTTAGGAAACATGTTCTGCCATTCAATATTCAGTACTGCTTTATCAAGCCTTTCTTTAACATGAGCAAGCCCATTTCATTTGTTTGACCAAGCGAAAGATGGACCGCAAGAACCTAGGTCAAATAGTTTAAGATTATGTAAGATATCTAAGCAAGTTCTAGATTTCCTTGGGTTAAAACCCCGCCCTCCCCACTTCTCTTGCTGATTAAATGTCTCATTAAAATCGCCTGCTATGATCCAAGGACCTAGGCAATCACCACCCAAATCAGCAATACGGTTCCAAAAATTATTTTTTTCTGCTATGTAAGGTGGTCCTTGAATTACAGTGAGCCGCCAAGGTTGTCCATTGGCTACATTGATAATGCAGTGGAAAAAGTATTTCTCTCTAGTGTCTATGTAAAGGTCAAGATCGTCGATCTAGAATATCGCCAGCCCACCCGCATTTCTGATGGCCGTGATTATATCCATGTTATTGAATTTTATTTTCCTCACTAATATTTTCATTTGATTTTCGTGGGCCTTTGTTTCTGATAAGAACAAAAAATTTGGATTATGTACCTTGCAAAGGCGCTTAATTTCTTTAACAGTGGCAGTAGTCTTAGGGCCTGTTTGTTTACCCAGCATTTCTGGCCAGTATTCAGGTAGTCGGGTATTTCAGTAATTTATGTCAGAAATGTTATGTTTGGCTGGACTGATATTGGAAAAAGTAAAAATGCTGGCATTTAAAAAGTCAAAAAGCAAGCATTTGGAATGCCAGGAGCTCATCGAGCATTTGGGATTTGTAAGAAGAGGGGCATTCCGGTGGGAGTTCTGTTGTCTTCAACGGTCATCTTCCTTTTGTGATTTCAACCCAAAAATCAGTGGTACAAGGTAATTTTTCAGTGCTTCTCTCTTCTACCTTCTCTATTTTCTTGTCTTTATTACATTTTCTGTATCTATCACTGTCTTCTTCTCTGTTGAAGACCATCTTCTTCGTCATCAGAAGTGATAGAGTGATGATGCTCGATGTATAATCAGGGGCGGACCCACGTTCTCGGCATCGAGGGCATTGGACCCCGTTAGGATCCAGAAATTGCACAGAGAGAGGCCTTTAATGGCTGCATCTACATACCCTTTCAATCTCAACCTCTAAAACCCAAATCCTCTAAATCTCTCCCTTCTATCACATATGGGCTATCAACACCAACACCACCACTCCAACGCAAACGATGGCATCTCCCATCGAGTCAACAGCCCTCGATTCTCTGGTCCCATGACTCATCGAGCCCATTCGTTCAAACGAAACAATACCCATCACGAGATCAATCTACCCCTCAATTCTCCAAGATCCAACGCTGTTAGAACTCCGGCGGCGGATGCCGACGAGCTGGAATCGATGCCGGAGAGGAGACAGAATGTGAATGGACGGAACCCATTTCGGAAGCCGGTGATCGTTGGCGGTCATTCTAGAGAGAGGAAGAGATTGGGGCATTGGATGTTCATGGTCTTCTGTGGGGTCTTTTTTGGTGTTTTCAAGATATGTGCCAATGGATGGATTGGGTTCGCTGTTGAAAGAGAGGATAAACTTCTGGCAGCCTCTCTGTTGATCTCCCTCTCTCTCTCTCCCTTTTTCTATCTATTTTCTCGTCTATGATTTTCTTTGTCTTTACTTCTACTCTCTTCTCTGATTTTTCTATCTATTCCTCCCAGCCTCTCTGTTGTGTATTTATTTATTTTTTTGGGTTCTTTGGAGATCTGAATGTTGGGCGATATTATGTTTCAATGTCTAGTTTTGTGATTTTTAGTTTTGTTGGTATTTGTTTGAATGTCACATATGGTTTTGTTGTGTATTTGTTTTTTCTTTATTCTTTAATCAAAACAAAAAACAACAGAAAAAAGAAAACACTTCTGATTTCCTTTTATGGAAGTGAATTAATGTTCCAAAAAACACTTCTGATTTCCTTACATACCTTTTTTTTTGTCTTTTTCATAAATCCTTGTAAATTACCAAACAGAGAATTTCAGGAATTCAGGGTATATTGAATTCTCAGGCTTGAATTCCTAAACGAATCAAAAGGAGAATTAAAATTCAGAATGAATTTAGCAACATTTTGAATTCCAGCATTCTAAATTCTCCAAATTCCACTAGACATGAATTCTCCAAATTCCTACAACCAAACGGGCCCTCCTCTACAATTCCACATAATACCACTAATATTGTCAGTATAACCAATGGTATTAGCTTTAGGAGTGGAAGCCCTTTGTATGCTTTGGGCAGTTATAGTGTTAAATATGGGATTGCTAATACGAAAACTCAAAATAACAGGGGAAATTAGGGGACTTACCTGGTTTGCATAAGCAAACACTCACTTTCCCGGCCTTCCATCGATGCAACCAGGTGAGCGGCAATGTCGCCACTCCTCATAACCATTAAAGAAACGAAAAGAGACGTATGGGTTCCCATTGTTCAATGAAGTCTAATGGATCCTTTTTAGTGCAAGGGCCATTTAAGGGGTTTTTCTCCATAAATTCCTCTTCCTACAATTTTTTTTCTTTTTGTCAAGTAAAAAAAAAAAGAAGATGATTCTCAATTCATTAATCCACTCCATTATGCTTTGTGTCTTCACAAAACACCAATACCCGTTGGGCCAAAAAGCGTTTCATACCAGGATTATTTAGATTTCTTTCCTTCAATATGCTAAAGTAATCGTATAAGAAATCCATCCCAATTTCCAATAGATACAAATGTTATTTATATTTTGTGCTAGGTATCTAAATTCTAATGGGGGTGTCAGTGAACCCTCAAAACTAGAATTAAATAGATCGACAGTCGACACAGTAGAGTAATTTGATCAATATGGTAACAACCGATCATTTTACAGTTTTTCTAATGGTTTTATAGCACTCTGAAGTGTTACAAACCAAGTTTGATAAATTCTTTCAAATGAAGAAAGGACTCATCACACAACACCATGTTTGATTCATTAAGGTTCTTCTATTGCTAAATCAAAACACTATATTGAGTTCATAAATTATAAATACATTTTTGTTTAAAGTCTAATTAAAAGATAGAGATATCAGTATTTAGCTTTTAGAGGGTCTTTCCATATTAAGTTTACTTTAAATAAATATTCATTTGAATTTATTTAAATATTATACCGAATCCTCGAGATCCTTATCTCTTATATAAACCTGATGGTCCATTGGATTTTGTTTCAAAATGAAAATAAGATTTAACGGGTACAGTCGATAGACCGAACCATATCACGCGAATACATTATCCTCTAAGCCAATCCCCATGCCTATTTCTTTATCAGAATTTTTAATGAGAATTTGATATGTTGGGGTTCTTTTTTTGACATAATATGATATCTTGTCTTCTAACATTTGAAATATCGTGTTACTTTCACTATAAATTTAAATTTCAGTCACCTAAAAGGTCTCAAGTGACCTTTTGAAATTTCAGGAATTTCATTCTTTATGCATTTGGATGAAATTTCAAATGCACCATCAAGAAGAGGGATTTGGAATTTGACCTCAAGGAAACAGCTTTTGGAGTATTTGAAATTCATTTCCATTTGTTAATTTAAATAGTATAGTGAAAGTTATGTTATATGTCACATCATTGCTTTATATGGATAATAAAGGTGTTTTGTAAGTAGAGTTGACGATGTGGTTAGGTGAAAAAGGTATTTGTACTATGATGGCAAATGATTTTTGTACATTATACTTTCCAGCGTCACTCATGGTATTCAAATAAACGCAACTTTCACGACCAAAATAAAAGACGGGCCAGACCGTAGTTTACTGAAAATTGATTGTTAAAAACGGTATCTGAAGTATGTGACTAATCTCCACCTATCCCATCCGTTTGTATGTACAAATGTGTAATGACTGCACTCACTGGTAGATGGATTACTGATCGATGACGATCCTATTTAAGACAAAAATCGATTTGTAAGGAATCAAAATTGTGACTGTGGCTCGTCAATTATGCTCGTCAGACACACTGTCCATTTGGGACCGTGTTATTTTATAATCTTTGTAACACCATTTTAAGATTTTTGAGGTAGAAACATGCAATAGGAACTCCTACAATATAATAAGGTAACTATATGTAATATATAAAAATAATATAAAGAAGTATGGATAAGAAATAATAAAATTAGAAGAAAGGGATAGAGAGCAACTGTGCAACACTTATTTGCTTATAAATTAAGTATAATACATAACTTTTAATAATTACTAGTGGAGTCCTTGCACGTGCACCGAACACACAGTTTTACTAAGAAAATCTTGAAAAAATAAAGTTCTTAAAAAATCCAATAGAAGCTTCAATACATTTAAAAATAAAATTTCAACATAAAATAAGTGATTGTAAATTGCAAGGCTCGTGCAATGTCCAAATATACCTGACACTACTTTTTTTCTATACATTTGGAAACAATGAAATAATGATATACTGAGAAAAATGAGATCTCAAAAGACAATTGATATGAAATTTATATAACTTTTTGAGGATATAAATCACATGTTTCTAAATATTTTATCATGAATGTGTAAAAAGAAATTTCAATTTACTTTATTTAACCTGTTAGGTCGACTTATCAGCTTCCCGGTAGAATTGACCTGCTAAAGTTGTAGTCCAGTTGAAAGTATAGTCAAATTGATAACCTACAGTTTTATTAAAAAATAAAAATAAAAATTAAGAACCAAATGAGCTTACTGTTCTAACCAATTACAATGAACATTATATGTTCACTACAAAATCAGATTCTATTAAGGAAAAAAAAATTAATTATATCTTACCTAAGGACATCAGAATAATAAAACTGAGATGGTAGTTTTAGTCTTAACTTACAAAGAAGAATAACATCTCACACCGACCAACAAGAATAATAAAGTAATCCGACTTATCCTCAAACGACAGGGATCAACAATGGTAGAACTATATATGATATGAACTCTAACGGATAAGATTTGCAGAACACCTATTGATCAATATTAGTATTTAACATGTGCTTTGTTTTATTTTATAAGACAGACCGCTATCAGATAAAAAGAGGCAATACCTTTCCAAGAGTCGGCATCTTCTTTTGCTTGATACAAAGTGCTATATTTTATACCCTGTAATAAAAGGATAATACAAAGTAATTATAGAAGTTCAGTTAAATGGAAGCTCACAAATAGAGATATCAATAGGGAAAAAATATCAAAAAATAAAAAACTACAAATACAAATCTGCCAAAAGAATTGGACCTTTCTCTTAAGAAATGCATAAGAATGTAACCCAGGTATTCTAAATCAACTCTTCTACTCTGTTATGTATAGAGGATGAGAGTGCTAATCAAAGTTAAAAAATAAAAATTTGAAACGAACAAAGACAAACTGAATTTGTTGCAACTCAGCATCAAATACTTATTTTAGTTGTTTACACTTAAAATGACCGCTTCATTCATTGACTCTGGAGTTGATAGTAACACTAGCATAACAAGGAGTTTCTATGAGATTCTCGTTTTCCCTTTTAAGGAAAGGCATGCCGTTTCATTGAAATACATGAGAAGAAGAACAAGAATAACAAGAAAAAGAAGTTTGCAATGATGAAAGAAATAAATGTGCTAGAAAATTATCAAAGTTTTTCAATTTAAGCCTCATGAGTAAGAGTAATAATAAATAAATATATTCATGCCCTTGAAATGCCCTTTTATAATTTAAAAAAATTCACAAAAGTTGTATATTAAGAAACTAAAAATTGTACTGAACAACAACAATTTTACGATAGTAATCTATAAGACCTACCACTAAATTGCATTTATAGAATTATCTTTAGCAATCACTAATATTAGAAGAGAACCAATATATAGTAGTAGTTATCGCATTATCCAACTTGTGATTACTCTTCCAACAGGGGTATAAATCAAGATCAATACAACTATTATGTCAGATTGAAAACTCAGTTATTCTAACTAAATAAAATACAAACATATGAAGCAAAAGGGAAAAGAATATTTAAATTTTTTTAATGGTAACTTTCATTAGAAGAGAGAAAAAAACAGGGCGGACATAAAATGAATTTAAGTTTGTACATTTTACTTTCTTATTTATGATATTTTAATAGTTGCTACTTTTTTCTAAAAAAGAAAAAGAAAAAACTAAACATAAAGCAATAATACAAACGAAGTACCTGTATATATGGGATGTGCTTATAAGTTTTGGAGGTCCTTATACATTTTTCAAAGGTCATAATAAATAATATACAACTGAAGGAACATCAAATTAAAAATATTTAAGGTTAGTGTACAAAAGATGAAAGGGTTTATATTTAAAAAATAATAACAAAGGGTTACATCCATCCAAAGAAAATAATCTCATATCTTCTGGAAACCTCCCGGAGCCCTCTGATGTTCTTAACTCTCAAACTTCAAATACAAATACCACTCAAGTATCTTTTAGTTCCACCAAAAAAAAAAAAAATAGAAAATATTTGCACAATTAGTATTGTTTCAGGTATTAAAAAAAAACACAGAGAATGTTAATTCTCTCGTGTGCAGTCAATTTGATATTTGAATTATAACACAACCACCAATTGGCCACCAGCAACAATAACAAAAGTAGCAAACTAGTTAATACCTTTTGTCGCGACTTTTGAATTGATGGCGAAGTATTTAAAGCGCCTACAATAATTGTAAGTATTGAACAACAAAAGGTAGTAAGTGAAATACACTTGATTCATTTTCTTTTGATTCATTATAAAATACACTATTCATTTTCTTTTTTATTTTCATCCCGTCTTTGTTCAAGGTTTATTATTGAAAAAACACATGTCAATTAAGTTTTCAGAGTTAAAATGCAGTATGTACACCATGAACCACATAATAGAGTAAATAGTGCATAGTTAAAATCTTTTGTTTTTCCCACCTTGGCTTAGTTTATTAACTGGGGTGGACAAAATAGTGCCAAGAAAGACTAAAAAAACTTTCTTAATGATAAAATCTGAAATATTTTTCTTTTGAAATGATTCTTTAATTACACCATATCTCACAATTAATTTTACAAAAGACAAAAAAAAAAAAAAACACAATTGAATAAAAATTTGGAAATTAGTGAAAAAAATGGTTCAATGAGAACCACGAATGAATGCTTATTGGTTTTATCCCACTCTTGAGGGGTTTGGAGGGTGGCGATTGAAGAGGACTTGGTTTAAAGCGTAAGAATTTAACTAACACAAACTAAAACATGAAAATAAACAAAATAAAATGTTAGATTCTTATACAAATATGGATTATGTTTTTGGCCTTTTGAATATTTGCACATGTATTGTTTAAAAAAAGGCCTTTCACCTTCAACTCTAACAGATAATGGAAAACTTTTTCATGCCTCATAACATCGTCCTTTTAGTTATTGTCTACTTTGCTTTTTTCAACCAGGACATTTTCTATTTGAGTTTTCCATTTTCCTATCTCACATAACAAAACAATATCAATTTTACATTTTAAATGCTATGTACAAATAATTATTCCAAACATAGAGTGAGAACTAAATACAAAGTTCTACCATAAGGAAATACGAAACCTACACAATTTAGAAGCCTATAGTTAAGATTCAAAAAATAAAATAGACATAATTAAAATTATCAGAGCACGAAGGCTCTCAATGGGCCTAACTTTGGCCCAAATAGGAATGAGAAAAAAAAACCAACTCTTCATCATCATTTTTTTAACTCTGGTTGCACCCATTTTTCTTAGAATGAAGATTTTATTGCAACATTAAAAAAAAATTTGAAAAAGAAGACACAATCAAACAATAATAATTTCAGTAGACAGTGCTCACTTACATGTATGAAAACTCCCTCCATTTCAAAAGAAGCTAAGAGTCAATGAAGAATCTGTTAAAATATCATGTTCTTCCTTACACAATTACTCACAGAGGAAAAACCTTATACCCACAAAGTTCCCTGCATTGAAAATCTTGTAGTATCTGAATAAGAAGAATTTTAAAAGAAAATTGAAAAAAGAAGAGGGAAAGACAAAAACATTTGAGATATTGATTTGAGATAGATTTCAATCTTATCCACATTTTCATTTTCTTTTCTCTACCACCTTAGAAAAAAAGAAATCGAAAAAAATTACTCGATTTATTGGAATGTATTAAAACGAAATTTTATTACGTTCAAAATATCAGCATCTACTCAACATAAGAGATTAAAAAAATTATTAGGATCGTGTGTGCCAAGTTTGGTCTGGATCCGGGTTCATTTGGGTATAGTCGGGGGTAGTTAGCAATTTTCCAGAGAATTTAGGGGGTTTTTTTCGTAATTTTAGATTTTTAAGATTATTGTATCGTCGGGTAAATATTTTTAATTCCTAAACTTTAGTCTTGTAGATCATCTTTATCCGAATCCTTAAAACCCCTTTAAATCCAAGCCTGACCCAAAGTCTATTTTAGACAAATTGGGAAATTCCCATTATGTCCTCATCTTTATCCATATATATATATATATATATATATATATAACGGTGGGCCCCACAATTTGCATTTTATTGGCCATGTGTGTAGTGAAAAAGGTACATATTTCTTTCTTTTAGAGGAGTAGATAGATAGAGATAGATAGAAATAGAGAAGAAATGAATCAAGTATGTATGTATTGGGATTTAGGGCATTTTATAATGGATATGAAGTTATGAAATTACCTTGGTATCCCCATTTTCCTACTGCTAAGTGACTATTATAAAGGCATTTTAGTATATATTTACACACACACACATATCTCACCTTACTATCAGAGATAAGGTGAAATATATCTATATTATATATAAAAAACAGTTGGAGGGCCGGGGCCAGGTTAGTATTGTCCAAGTCCGACCCTAAGACTTTTCCTTGAAAACAAAAGCCCTCATTTTAAAGGCTTTTTGAGGACTAGGCTGGGGCCCCTTGTCTTAGGGCCAAATTGACAGGGCTACATCCCACCCTTCTCACTATCCATCACAATTAATGGTTGGGTTTTCTCCCTCTTTTTAATTTAAGGGGTATGCATTCTCCCCACTCCTCGTTTCCCCTCTTCCTTGATTACCCTTGATAACATATGAATAGAGCTCACATTCAGACATTTTTTCTTTTTGTATCAACGAGGGGGTCAGGACCAAAGAAAGAGCCTGCACACACAAGAAAAAAGGGGACACAAGTGGAAAGGAGGCCCACACACGTGGGAAAAGCGATATACCCAGGGTTCGAACCCTGGGCAGCCAGGTGAGAGCCGCTCTCACATTCCCGACATGTTTTCTACTTTTTCCCATTAAAGCATTCACTCTAATCTGTTTGTGTCCTAAGAAACACCTATACTGGGTGGGGTCCAAAAAGGGTTTCGTATTTGAATTATTTGAGTCCGGATCATCTATCGCGGTTGTTATATTTTCACTGTGAGTGGATCAATAACTGTCTGCCGCATCATCCAAAAATTTAGATGATTTTCTTTCATCTGATTTAAACTTTTGGGCTGTTATTGGTTCACTCACGGTGAATGTATAACAACTGTGATAGGTGATCCGGACTCGAATTATTTAGATATCTTCTCTTCAATATGTGTTCTTTGATTGTATAAGAAACCCATCCCTATCGATACAAAGGTTGGTTTTTTTTTTTCTCACGTAGTATCATGCAAATTACTATCTAACAAATGGTGGAATGCACAAATCTTATTTTACGTTAGCCGTCTGAAGTGTAAGTGGCCTATCAACTCATTTTTAAGATATCAAGTCCAGGACCATGCAATGGACTTACTAGGCCATATCCAAATGAAGGGTGGGCCTTCTTGTCCTTGCGTAGGCCTGCCTTAAGACTTTCAACGATTTGTTAGATCATGGTGTTAAGTCTAGCTATTTTGATACAGTTGGCTATGGAAAGAGAATCAAATTAAAATTAAAAGCATATCTGTGACGCTCCGGAGTCCCACATCGACTATAGAGAGGAAAGTGAATGGGGTTATATGTAAGAGTGTACACCCTTACCTTGCATGAGGCCTTTTGATGGGTTGAGGCCCATCAAAAGCAAAACCGTGAGGCCCGTGGGCCAAAGCGGACAATATCATGCATGTGTGAAGGGTGGGGCGTGACAAATGGTATCAAAGCCGACTCTCGACTAGTTCGAGTGTGGGTCTCCTACCGTGGTCTCGTGCAAGTGGGCGGGTCTCCATGTGGGCGGGCCAAGAGGACTGGCATACTACTGAATAAGGACGTGCAGCCCTAAGGGTGGTAGAATGTGACGCCCCAGAGTCCCACATCGACTATAGAGAGGAAAGTGAATGAGGTTATATGTAAGAGTTACCTTAAGGCATTTTGATGGGTTGAGGCCCATCAGAAGCAAAACCATGAGGCCTATGGGCCAAAGCGAACAATATCATGCATGTGTGAAGGGTGGGTATGACAATATCTAATCGAAATAAATATAACATTCCACGTGGCTGCATCTGGCCCGACGAACTTGGTGGTCCAACCTGATTTCAGTTGATGATTTCTCATAAGAATGTAATTGGGTAGTTTCCGATCTGAGTTCATGTTGAAATGAGACGGGTCCGAGTCTGAATAGAGAATTATATAGGGTTCGAATTTAGATAGAGAATGATAGGGCTGCACATGAGCGGTTCGAATCCATTTAACACTAAAACCAACAACCAAACCGAACCTGTCGGTTTTTTATTAACCAATCCGATCCGACCGATTGAGAGGGCTTAAACTGAACCGAACTGAACCGAACCATTCAGTTGGTTAAACCGTTGCTTTTTATTTTATTTTATTGAAAATCAGACATTGAAATTTTCAAAATGATGATATCCCGTCGTTTGCATTTATTCCAATGTTTAGTTCAAACATAAAAATCCAACATTCCAGACTGGACTAAATGCATATAAAAAATAATTCTACTCCAAAAAGAGAGTTTGGATTAAATGCAAGCGTATAAAAAAAAAAAAAACAAAAACAATAACCAACTTGCAGTGAAACATTTATTCCACATGATACCATTCAGAATTACAATATAATAATAGTTCATGTCAAGAAAAGTCACACACAAACGGAATCTGTATCAGAACCCACTGTATTTTTTTTAGAAATGAAGGTTTTATAACACATTGGTTAGGGCAGACCAAAACCAACCATCAAAAGGCTAGACTCTACTAGTTTTTCTACCATTCTCAAGAGTGCAGCATTCTGATAAAAACTTCATTGAAACGAGGTAGGAATTATGATGGAAGGAAAACACTTTGTACAGTAATCCCTCCATCTGCAATGAAGTATCAAAAAGCATTTGAGAAATTAGAGGAGATGCACTGAGGCAGTGTTGACGATTGAGTTCATGTGAGAATGAAGTTGTGGAGTGTAACTTTGAAAGTAGTAAAAAACGAAACCTTAATGATAAAATAATAAAAAAGCAACAATTAAGTTACTATATACTGTCGGTTCGGTTTAAGCGGTTAACTGTGTACAGTAATCTCCCCATCTGCAATGAAGTATCAAAAAACATTTGAGAGATTAGAGGAGATGCACTAAGGCAGTGTTGATGGTTGAGTTCATGTGAGAATGAAGTTGTGGAGTGTAACTTTGAAAGTAGTAAAACCGAAACTTTAAGGATTAAATAATAAAAAAGTAACACTTAAGTTACTACATACGGTCGGTTCGGTTTAAGCGGTTAACCGTGGGCTCAAACCGATAACCAACCGATGTAAGCGGTTTTTATGATTTTCAAACTGTTAACCGAACCGATCTATTATAAACCGATCTGAACCGCCAGGTTCAGTTAGTTTTACTTGGTTTTGCAATGATATCAGATTTTTTGTGTAGCCCTAGGAAATGATATAGAAAAAAAAGTAAGTTTTTAAGAGAAATTATTAAAAAATTTGAGATAATATCTTGCGTACAAATCCATGAGTCCAGATCAAAGTAAAACCTTGTCAAAATAAGCACTCCATCCCGATTTTTAACTGGTGCCATTTACGTCTCTAATTTCTAATGAACGGTGGGACTTGGGATCACAAATTCCCGTGGTCCCGCGGCTTATGCTGTGGGTCTTCAACCAGACAACCACCACCACCAAAACCTCCAACGGAGAAACCAAAGCGGAGAAGATGCACTTCATACTTCATAGAGCCTGTATCTCTTCTCCTCTTTCTCACTCCTTCCACTTTCCATTTCTCCATCTCTTTCTCTTCTTCTCTCCGCAGAAATGCTTTACCAATCTCTTGCAAAACCCTCATTTCCCTCAATCCCAATCTCTTCTTCAAATCCCAGATGCCTAAATTCCCATTCTCTAACTGTAATTCGATCCGAATCCATCGATTTAGAGAAGAAAACAGGATCGGAACCCTCTCCACCATCGAAGCTGTTTGAATCCGCCTCGCTCTCATCGGCGAGTCCGTATCCGGGCGGATTAGGGCCGTACACTGGCCGCGATCCGACAGTGAAGAAGCCGGAGTGGCTGAGGCAGAGAGCTCCTCAGGGTGAGAGGTTTCGGCAGGTGAAGGAGTCTCTCTCGAAGCTGAATCTCAATACCGTATGTGAAGAAGCGCAGTGCCCAAACATCGGAGAGGTGAAATAGATGAAATTCTCAATTGGGTTTTTTAGTTTTTTCAGTACTTGAATTGGATTCTGAGGATTTTGGATCTGTTTGAACTCCCTTGATTCTGGGGTTTAAGGGTGATTGTGAATTTACTCCTTACATGCTCTATCTTATATGCAAATGTGGGTTTTGGCACATATAAGTTGTTTTTTTAGCGATTAGTTGGATTCTTAGATCTTTTGAATCTGTTTTGGGTGATTTGAGACTTTCTCAATTCTGGGTTTTAAGGTTTTATTGAGTCTCTATGAGCGCGATTAAGTCAGTTCGTTAAGTGCATATAATCTGGTGATCTAGACCGTTGATCTGATGGACCACCCAATGGTTAGGGAATTTGTTGAAGATTCCAGGTGTTGGAAGGTCTACTCATTTGATTAGACTGAGATTTGGTAGTTGAGGGTTTTCCTTGGTTGGTCCATATTCTAACGAAAATGGGCTGTTAACAAAACGGTTGGATCTTCCAATGTGAGATGTTTTTGGAGTATCATCAATCCATGGTGGGGCCCATGAGACCAAACGGCAGTTGCAATGGTGGTGGTATGCTCTCTTCTTGTTGTTGTTGTTGTTGTTCTTTTTTAATTATCTAAGGAAAACTTTTGCATAAATAATGCTCGTTTTCCTAATTATGAATCAGTTGTCTTCCTTTTATTACATTTATTATTATGTTTAATTAATAACTCTATATTGTAACAGTCAGAATTTACTCATAACATTAGTTTTAGATCGGGGTTTTTCTATGCATGCTCATTATAAAAGAAAACTGGGATTGCTTCATAGTTATTTCATTAAAAACTAAGAAGACATAAGCTGCTTATAGCTTATGAATTTAAGGTTGTTACTGAACTCTTTTTTTAGGACAATCAAAAGGTTTTTAAAAAGGAAAATGATAGTAAAAAAAGCTGGAGGGAATAGTTTAACAAATTTAGATGAAGATTCTATAGGAGGCTTAGGAATGAGAGAATACTTTTACCTTCTCCCGCAGGATTATGGTAGCAGAAGTGAAGAAAGCACTGACAAGAAGAAAAACATGAAAGGCTATAAGGCTATATTGCATTACGATAGCGGCTTGAAAATGCTTAAGGGAAATTAGATAGGTTTTTAATAAGATACTAAGGACAAATGAATGATGGATGAATGGGAAAGAAGTGACTTATATACAAGAACAAAGGTGATATACAAAGTTGGATCAATTATTGAGGGATTAAACTTATGAGGAGCACTATAAACTATAGGAGAGCATAAAGGAGTAAAGACTTCGACAAAGGCCAAGATATGGAAGCTCTCTTTAGTCTTTACACCTAGACAATTAATGAAAAAATACCAAAGAGGAGAGG
Organism: Cinnamomum chago; assembly: GCA_038049695.1. NCBI lineage: Eukaryota > Viridiplantae > Streptophyta > Magnoliopsida > Laurales > Lauraceae > Cinnamomum > Cinnamomum chago. Next base: position 38,619,963 of record CP142457.1, read on the forward strand.
AAAAAAAAAAATCTTCATATGATTTTTATTGGTTTAGAGAAAGCCTACGACAAGGTACCTAGAGATTTGGTTTGAAGGGTTTTAGCTAAAAGGCGTGTCCCAAGCGGTTATATTGACATCACTAATGCCATGTTTGAAGCAAGTGGTAATGAGTGTGAGAACTACTTATGGAGAGATAGACTAGTGATCAGTTCAGAGGTCTGCATCAGGGTTCAGCTTCAAGCCCTTATCCTTTTGTAGTGGTTATGAACAAAGTAACTACTCATATTCAATAGGAAGTACCTTGTATATTTTTTTTGCAAATGATAGAGCATTGGCAGATATGAATCAAAAGACGGCGTGAACGTGAAACTGGAGAGATTGAGAGAGGCTTTATAGTCTAGGGTTTTCAAAATAATGTCACACCCCAAAACCAGATTTCCCCAAGAAATCTGCCTTTCGAGGCGGGGGTCTATATTTTTGTTCTGCTTATGTGAGGTTATGTCAAATTCCCTCAAACTTTCAGCAGAAGCTTTATCAAACGATCAAAACATTTAAGACATGGCCAACCATCAAACCATAATTTCAGAAAAAATAGCAAAGCATAAGCAAAATTATATAGATTACAATTGAAAGTATTTTATTACAACATGTTTTCAAAGTTTAACGACTGGGACCATGGCCAAAACAAGAGCCATAACAAAAAACCTAGTGAAGAATAAACTAAACAGTAGTATGATGGCTCTCATGCGCAACACCACGATGCCATTAGATCACTTCCTCGGCGCATCACTCTGTATACTCTTGCAGTTCCTCAATGATTGTGTTACCTTCCGAGTAAACTGTTGAAGGGCCGTCACCTACAGCACCAATTGTAGCAGTATTAAGTATAAAAAATACCCGGCAACTAAGCAAGCATAAATCACATTACCATGATGCATCAATATAGAATTATATACAAGGAATTAAAGGAATTTCAATGATATCCACAACTAGGCAGTTATGCACGAATAGAGATGGTATCAAGATTCATTTAACAATAAATCTAGAACATTAGGGGAACATCCTAAGCAAAATTGGCAAACCACATAGACTAATCCACCACGGAAAAGTATCACTGCCTTCCCATACTCAAAGAGTTGTGATAAAGACGAATGCACGAATAGAGATGGTATCAAGATTCATTTAACAATAAATCTAGAACATTAGGGGAACATCCTAAGCAAAATTGGCAAACCACATAGACTAATCCACCACGGAAAAGTATCACTGCCCTCCCATACTCAAATAGTTGTGATAAAGACGATGCACGATAGATATGCCCGGCCAAGATAAAACGGTACCTTATGGCCATCAAGTACAGTTATGGTACCAAGTGACATGTTTCACTTCCAACAAGACTAGTCTGCAGATGGTTTTAAGGTAACCATTCTTTCCATCGCAGTGCCCCAGCTATGTTAAGATTTAAACAGCTAAGTGGTGCTGACTGCCTGACTCAAGTCTCCAAGGTAAAGTTCCAACTAGACACTTCTTCTAGGCAAATGGGAATCATTCAAGGAGCTCCTCCAAGCACAAGCTACTACCATCCAGTATCGCATTTCGTGATGAGTGGTACTTTCAAGTCTCACACATTTGTAACCTTCTCGACTTAGATAAGAGAACACAATAAGTCAAAACAAAGCCAGATAAGAGGGTGCCTAGATTTGGTCTATTGCGACTCCTAACGTAATTAGAATCAGCTAGGGATATTAGGCTTTGCTTTTATTTCCAGATCTTATCAAATCTGCCCATTTATGATTTTAGTCAAGTGAGCATGGGCTAAGTTGGAATTTCCCAAAGTTGGCAGTTTTCATTAGCAACTGTGCAACACTTATAACTTTTGCATCCGATGTTCAAATTTGATGATCTGTATATGGATCTCGTACTACTTGACGAGACGAAGCCATATGTTAAAAGATCTCCGAATTCTGACCTCTTTTGACCCTCAAAAACTGGGCAGCACCGTTGCTGCCTATTTTTTTTATAGAAATTTCAACTTTATGCCTTAATGACACCCATCTATCCCATCTAATCCTAATTACCCAAGAAATAGCAATCCTACCAAAAATTGGGGATTCTACGGCCATTTTAGGTTGTTAGTGCAAGTTTCACAAAATAGAACAATTGCCAAGTAACTGCAATGCAAGGAAAGAAACACGCACATGGTCATGTAACCAGAGGGCACATAATTGTACATCTACATCAAGATTGATTGTAAATCAAGGAGCAGTTACAAATACCAGGCCTAGGCCTTTGATTGTTGTCCACATGCAAGCAACAATGCCATTCAACTATGTAAGATCATAGGATTCCATATGTCCATATTTTGTCCTAAACCATGCTTGAACTATCTGAATGGTCTTCAAGCCTGGTTTAAAATGCTATTTCCTCAGTGCTTCTGACGGTAATTGACGTCCAAGGTTCTATGCCATCATATCCTTGACTTAACATTGCCCTACATATGCTTCCCGGACAGCCCCGTAGGTAAACATCAAGCCCCATCATTACCGACTTCATTCCCACATTTAATCATCATTATACGAGTTCAAAGGTTACAATCTACATCAAAATCCAAAGTTCCAGGTCTCCCAAACAAGAGAAACCTGAAAGTCTTTGGTTAGCTGAAGGGTTTTCTTAGCTAGCCCAAGTCCTAGAGCCAAAAATTAGGCTCTTTGGTCAGGCAGCCGAAGCAACCCTATGGTCTTCGGCTAGCTGCAAGGCCAAAATGCCTGGTATGGCATTAACCGAATGGCCAAATGGCAAGGAGCCTAGTGGAAAGGCTAAAATGGCTAGCAGCCGAACAACCTGTGCCCAGATGGCTAGTACCCAGGCGGCTTGTAACAACACCTTTCTTCTAAGGATTTAGGATATATATATATATATATTTATTTTGTGGGGTGGGGTGCTGGGAATGGAGCTTGAAATTGGGTTTTTAGATTTTAGTAGTAACAAGAATTATCAAAGAAAAACATGCTTGCAATGTAATTTAAAGATGTTTACTTGCCTTTAGTAGAAAATTAGACAATTCCACAAAATCATAAGCTAATCTTCTCATCTACTAGTTTTTTTCCCAAATCCTAAGCCAATTAGAGAGAGAGAGAGAGAGAGAGAGAGAGAGAGAGCCGAAACAAGGGGGTGGGCTCCTTTTATATATAGCCTTATTATAAGCATATTACAATCATGCCCTTCCCCTTAAACAACCAGTAAGCAATTTAATGAGGTCTTAGCGTTTATTTTCCACCGAAAGGCCCTAGAAGCTTAGGGGTCATTTGTCTTTTACTTCTGGGATATGTAAATACAATTTACACATGTAAATGATGAATGTTCAAATTTTAAGTATGTAACGTTTACACTTGCATTTCTTTTTACAACGTTTGTCTAATAACGCTATTTCCGCATCATTTACACATGTGATTCATTTTTCTATGTTTGTTTCAATGATATGTGCATATGTATTGAACGATTTTGTAAATGATACTTATTAATTATTAAATTATATTCTACTATAATGATATGAAAAGGAGACAAAAAATGTCTAATTTATATCAAAGTTTTCATTTGCATTTAAGATCCTTAAAAAAGAACATGTCTTTTAACGTGAAATATATTTTTTCAAAAGTATATATTTCTATCAATGGCCACCTTAAAAAAAATGCATTTCAACATGTTTGGTTAAGGAAGTATGATCATAGTATGATTGTTAAGAAAATAGGATTATTATTAATATTTTTATTAATTAATATTTAGTTCAATATTATCTTAATTCATTATTCAATTTGCATAAAATTTAACCCATGCATTTCACCGGCTTTATGCTAATATTAATCAATTATAGAAATAGATTTTCTAAAGGTTTTTTTTTTTTTTTTTGGCATAGCAAGGTGAGAGAGAGAAATAGAGAGGTTACCTTCATAAAAGGGGATGAGATGTACTGAGGGTTTTCATTCATAGGTTGCATTGGTCTTGACGCATCTGTTATTATTATTTTGTAAATGCGTTGGACAGGGGTTTTGATCCCAGAACCTCTTTGATGGAAATGCCTCTTTTATTATTATTTTTCTAAATGCGTTGGAGGGGGTTTCGAATCCAGAACCTCTTTTACGAAAATTGCCCCAAAACCAAACCGTCCGCCTCCAACGGGTATTCTTTAAAATCACATGTGGCTTGGTTTTCTCTTTTCTCAAATCTTGGTGTGAAAATGGGTTCATTTTCACTTCATTTACACATCTGATTTACAACAAGATGCGTAAATACTTGTAGACAAACATGACTAATTTGTAAATATTACACATATTCACCATTTACATACGTAAATGTGTGTAGAAAAACAACCCCTTAACGAAAGATCCACGTTTAATTATTCTCTACCCAACGAGCCCAATCTTGAATTCTGAAATTACGTAAAAACCCGCATACTTACTTTAAATAACCTAACCATTAAACTAGTAAATCTAACTAATTATCTTCCAAACATAATTAATTTGGGTTGAACTTGGGATCTTAGAAATAAGTTATCCAAAGATGTAATATATGAATTGTAACAGCGTAACTTCAGTGGGGTGTGCAAAGAGATGCCACATTTGTGAGAATTGAAGCTCAAGAGATAACACCTGATATTTTAGCTTTATAATTAGTAAGGGTAGAGATTAAAGAGGATGTGCGATTCCAAAAAAAAAGGATTAAAGAGGATGCTGAAGATAGGACAACTGGATGATTGAAGTAGACACTAACTTCTGGAGTGCTTTATGATTGGTACATACTGCAACGCTCCGAATCCTGGAGCTCATCAGAACCCGGGACATTACTATAAGGAAATCAAGATCATCACATAAATCAATTTATGACAGAGAATTGAGCAATGCTTCTATTTTATTTGAGAGATCAATTTAAATAGAAGAGAAGTGTTAACAAGTCCACTAATAAATAATTCCTAATTATAAAGAAACAAATTCAACATTTATTGAAAGAAGTAATCCGTCTCTGAAATCCTAAATATCACTTTCAATTCGATTGCGACGCTCTCTCATAAGCCACGCAGATGGAAATCCAATTGCTGATCTCCATCGTTGCCAAGCTTCCCCAAATAACCCATACCTGAAGTGGGGCGAACCACTTGTCAGAAAACTGGGGAGCAAATATTCCTAATTGCATAACTTCGAAATATGAAGATAGAACAATGATTTTCATTATAAAAAGTAAGATCATTTGTGAAGGAAAAGTATCGTATGGAGTTGCTTATGTTCTTAAAGTCTTTCTAACATTAAGTTCATAACCGCGTCATAACACTAATTAAATTCGAGATTCTCAATCGATGGTTCCACTCGGTCCAATAAGACTCTCTCATAAGAGAGGTTCAATGGTTCAGATCTTCTAGAAAAGAAGTGTTTTTCATATGTCAGATGAAATTTGTTGAGTAATCATTCATATATTCAATCCGTGCCCAACCTTATCTCTCCAATTTCACAAGATTTCACTATTCAAAGACACTATTCAGATTAGTGGTCATTATTGAAGATCAGAAAGAACATCATTAATTCGTACAGTATTAGCAATGAGATAATCAGATTCACTATTTATTCGTAACATAAGGGGAGCAGATCATGAATATAACCATACTCATTAAAGTAATTCGATAATATATATGTATATATATATATATGGTCAGTCCTACTCGATCCAAGGATTTATTATCGCCCCATTTCAATCAAGGATTGGTACCTGTGCATGTGACATTAGCCATATGAGAATAATCTATAATTTTGTTATCTAATAATTCTTTATGTGATTAAAGGGTGGGCTAACCCTCAGGGAATATCAATTCTTAATTCTTAAGGAAAGTCAGGATTTCAGGTCATTATGTGACTATACACTATTGTCAGAACCATCCTCATATAACAAGTGTAATGTCACCCTACTTAATAATGGCAAGTGTGCCTTTTTATAACCAAAAAGAAAGTTGATCATGTTAAACAGGCCCAAGGCCCAAAGCCCATCAGTAGTCAAACCAATGCTAATATCTCACGTGGAATTGATTTGGGTCAATATTGAGACGGCTGTAGCCTTCTTAACTTAGAATAGCAATTGTTGTAATTAGTTGTTTTCTTAACTTAGATTAGTGATTGATATAATTAGATTGGTTTCCTTTCTTAGAGCCTTGATTAAAGGCATGTAAATACCTATATATTGAAGGACTATCTCCATAGAAAGACACAAAATTAATACATTCTCAAGAGTATATTCAAACTCTTTCTGTGATCGTGAGTTTGTCATGGTATCAAAGCAAGGTTCAAGGCAGTCTTGATCTTAGACATCTTCCAAAGCTTTAAGGGAATAAGAATAGAGAGAATAAGTCTCTCTCGTGCAGCAAATAGATCCAGGATCTATTTTCAAGAAATTTCCAGCGACACAGTGCCAGTTACACCTTCCTGCGTCAACGGCGTCCTGTTGGTGGCCCACCCTTGATCGATCAGATTAACTTCAGAAATCACCCATTCATGGTCACCTGATATTTCTAAGAATATTAGTGATTTTTTTCAGAATTTTTCAGAGACTCCAGGTTGGTGTTATACTCATTCTCAAGATTTTCCAGAAATTTATATTGTTTTCATCAAGACCGTCCAGAATCTTGGATACTCAGTAGAATCAGTTCAAACTTGGTTCAGTAGAAGCCAGAATAAAGGGATATCATAGATTTGTTGTCTGATCTGGGGCTAGATCCTAGAAGCTAAGGAATTGTGGGGATTTGTTTTTGGCACGGACCCTAAACCTACTGAGGATGAGAAGAAGATCTCCTCTTGGCATACTAAAGATGCCAAAATCAAATCCTGGATTTTGGGATTTGTCGAGCCTCATCTGATAATGAATCTCAAGCCTTACTCAACCTCTAAAGCCATGTGAGGGTATTTGAAGAAAGTATATCATCAAGATAACTCTGCGCGTCAATTTCATCTTGAATGTGCAATTGCTGAGTATGCACAAGGGACCTTGTCGGTACAAGACTACTATTCTGGATTCCATACACTGTGGTCGGAATACGATAGTATTAAGTATGCGGATGTGGCTGACAATGTGTTGACAGTGATTCAAGATCTTCAAGCCTCTAGTCAACAAGATCAGTTTTTGATGAAACTGCGCAATGAATATGAAAGTGTCCGATCTGCTCTGAAGAATCGGATGCCATTACCTTCCTTGAATGTATGCTTGAATAAACTCCTACGCGAAGAACAGCGCATTGCGACCTTCGCTCATATAGCCCAACAAAAGACGGAAACCTATTCAGTTGCGTTCTCGGCAAATAAGGCTTCTTAGCCTCCGCCTCGAGACTTGAGCAAAACACAATGTTATAGTTGCAAAAAATTTGGGCACATTGCAACTCAGTGCAAACAGAAGGTCTGTAGTTACTGTAAAAAGTCAGGACATATCATCTCTGAATGTCGCCGCCCCCCACAACATCCATCACCACAGTCTCAGACTCCACAGTATTAGCCTCCGCATGCGTATGTTGCTTCTTCGGATATCCTTGCTCCTACATCTGCACCCTCACTGTATGGGCCCGCATCCTCTCTCACTCCTGAATTGGTTCAATAGATGATTGTCAATGCCCTCTCTGCTTTTGGTCTCTCAGGTACCTCCCCTCCATCTTCTACTTGGTTTCTTGATTCTGGGGCGTCTAATCATATGACATCTTCCAATGCACCACTCTCCAATGTGCATAGCTACAATGGCCCTCTTCAAATACAAACTGCTAACGGGGGCCATATTCCCATTACTGCTGTCGGTGACATCCTTGGTCCCATTCCATTGAAAAATGTTTATCTGTGTCCCAATTTAACTTCCAACCTTTTGTCAGCCGGGCAGCTTATTGAAAATAAATGTAACATCTATTTTTCCTCTTTTGGTTGTGTTGTGTAGGACCAGATGTCCGGGAAGGAGATCACGAGGGGGCCTAAGTGTGGATGCTTGTTTCCGCTGGATTTTTCTAAAATTTCTAGGAATCAATTTGACAATAATGTGTTTTGTTTTTCTCTTAGAGATAACTGCCAATTGTGGCATAATAGACTCGGACATCCAAATTCCAAAGCTTTGTCCCTTATGTTAAATTTTTTTTTATTAAATAAATCTATTGGTTTATGTTTTTGTGTGCCTTTTGATTGTGCTACTTGTAAAATGGGAAAGAACAAAAATCTTCCGTTTCCTCATTCCACTTCACTCACCACTTAATGTTTTGATTTAGTTCATAGTGATGTATGGGGAATTGCTCCGGCTTTTTCCCACACTCACTATAAATATTTTGTGACTTTTATTGATGATTTTAGTCGGTTCACATGAGTCTACTTTCTGCATTCAAAATCTGATGTTTTTAATATTTTAAAATCTTTTTAGCTTATGTTGAGAATCAATTTTCCACCTGCATTAAAATCTTGCGATCTGATTCAGGCGGGGAATATATATCCTCAGATTTTCAACGGTTTTTGAAAAACAAAGGCATTATATCTCAAAGAACTTGTCCTTATACTCGACAGCAGAATGGGATCGCCGAAAGGAAAAATAGACATCTCCTTGATGTCACTCGTTCCCTTCTTCTTGAATCATCGATTCCTACCTGTTTTTGGGTTGAGGCACTGGCTACAGCAGTTCATCTTATCAATCGTATGCCATCAACTTCCATTGAGAATCAAAGCACATATTAGCGATTGTACAAGACCTATCCATCCTATGATGATCTTCATGTTTTTGGCTCTACTTGCTTTGTGCACTTGCCTCCTTCTGAGAGAACAAAACTAACCGCACAATCAACTCATTGTGTGTTTTTAGGTTATGCACCCTTCCAAGAAGGGTTCCTTTGTTATGATCCTCACATTTGTCATTTACTTACCTCTAGGAATGTCGTTTTCTTTGAACAACAATATTTTTTTCAAAAACACATTGATCCTCCTGACGACTCCTCTTTCGTGTCTTTACCTAGTTTTTCTGACGACCCGTCAGTTGTTCGATTTAATCCTAAATTTGTGTATCACAGACGGAACAACACAACGCCTACCTTGGATCCCCCTCCTGATCTTCCTCCGGCATCCGGTCTAACCCCGACAATTGCTCCATCTGGACATCCTTCACTGCGTCGCTCCTCGTATTTCGGTACCACCAACCGGTTATGGGTTCTCACATACTTCCTTAATGGCCACTATATCTTCCTCTTCCATTCCCCAATCCTATTCTCAGGCTGTGCAGGACCCATGTTGGAACAAGGCTATGCAAGATGAATTGGATGCGTTAGGGCAAAATCATACGTGGGATATTGTCCCATCTCCTGTGGGTACCAAACCTATTGGCTGCAAGTGGGTTTTTTTTCTCTGAAGTTAAAATCTAATGGCACTTTAGATCGATATAAGGCGCGTCTTGTCGCTCTTGAAAATCGGCAGGAATATGGCACTGATTATGATGAAACTTTTGCTCCGGTTGCCAAGATAACCACCGTATGCACAAATCTTCTTGTTGCTGCATCTCAGTCTTGGCCTCTATATCAAATGAATGTCAAAAATGCGTTTGTACATGGTGATCTCAAAGAAGTTTATATGCACCTGCCTCAGGGATGCTCATCCGGGAAGGGTATGGTTGCCGAACTTCGTCGCTCCCTCTATGGTCTGAAACAAGCTCCTCGTGCATGGTTTGAGAAATTTCAAGCTGCTCTTCTCCGCTTGGATTTTCATCCAAGCCCGTATGATCTTTCTATGTTTTTACATCATGCTCCATCCGGGATCACTGTACTACTTGTCTATGTTGATGACATCGTCATTACTGGTCCTAATGCCAAAATGATTCAGGAGCTCCAAGCGTCTCTTTGTGAGACATTTCACATGAAGGATCTCGGCCCTCTACACTATTTCCTTGGTCTTGAAGTTCATCAATCGACTAAAGGTATTGTTCTCAATCAGCACAAATACACTGTTGATCTCATTGCTTTGGCTGGTCTTACTGCTTCAGATCCTGTAGATACGCCGGTCGAACTGAATGTCAAACTCAGTCGAGTGGAGGGTGATCTTCTTTCCGATCCTACTGCACATCGCCAGTTAGTTGGTAGCTTGATCTACCTTACGATCACTCGTCTTGATATCTCTTATGCGGTCAACCTGATGAGTTAGTTCATGACTGCTCCTCATCACCTTCATCTGGCTGCTGTTCGCCGCACCATTCGGCACCTTATTCGCACACCGACTCGTGGGTTGTTTTTTCCGTTCAACAATCCTTTATCTTTCAAAGCTTATTCAGATGCTGATTGGGCTGGTTGTCCGGATACTCGCAGATCGATGACAGGATGGTGCATGTTTTTGGGTGATAATCTCATTTCTTGGAAATGCAAGAAACATGAAAAAGTTTTCAAATCCTCTACCGAGGCCGAGTACCGAGCCATGTCTGCTGCATGCTCCGTTATTCTTTGGCTCCGTGGTCTGCTCTCTGACATTGGTTTTCCAGCAAAAGGAGCTACCCCCCTCTATGCGGATAATACAAGTGCAATTCGGATTACTGAAAATCTGATTTTTCATGAACGCACTAAACACATCGAGGTTGATTGTCACTTCATACGTGATGAGCTTAAACGTGACGTCATTAGCCTTTCTCATGTCTCCATTGAACTTCAAATTGTTGATATTCTCACCAAAGGTCTTCCACGACCACGCCAGCAGTTCTTGGTTGGCAAATTGATGCTTGTTGATTCTCCCGCATCAATTTGAGGGGGGGTGTTAAACAGGCCCAAGGTCCAAAGCCCATCTGTAGTCAAACCAATGCTATATCTCACGTGGAATTGATTTGGGTCAATATAGAGAGAGCTGTAGCCTTCCTTAGAATAGCAATTGTTGTAATTAGTTGTTTTCTTAACTTAGATTAGTGATTGATATAATTAGATTGGTTTCCTTTCTTAGAGCCTTGATTAAAGGCATGTAGAAACCTATATATTGAAGGACAATCTCCATAGAAAGACGCACAAAATTAATACATTCTCAAGAGTATATTCAAACTCTTTTATGTGATCATGAGTTTGTCAGATCAGGCTTACCAAACTGCCCCAGCCTTATCACTAACACAAAAAACATTACAGTGCATTGCACTGCACAAGAATAACCCAAAAATAAAAAATAAAAAAATCTCACGCCTGAGGCGTCTTTAGGAAAATGATGATGGACCCCTAACGAGCGGATCCACTTTGGACCAGGCCCATCATGGTCGCCCATCAGGACCCACCCAGATGGCTGGTCCTGATTATTGGTCAGGTAGACCAATGGGACCCATAAGTCTGAATCACAACAGTAATACATATTCCCAAAATCCCAGTTCTGACATGATCCCTAAACCAGCAGGGTATCAGAAATCAGACCCTTCCTCACACAGAACTACTCTAAATAAGAGATCAATCGTCCATATTTGGGGTACACCAAACAGTGGGCCCCACTGACCTATTACAAAATCAGACCTAGTCCCTAGGGTTGCCCAGGGGTTTGTTTGCATAACATAGGATCTGAGTCATCCTCAGATGGATCCCTGGAGTCAACAGTACCCAAACAACCTCAGTCGACACAAACAAGGGTTCTCACACCTGAAATTCTATGGCTGATGGATGGCAGAGCAAATGGGGTCCACTCCTCATGGGTCCATCACCACTAAGGTCGCCCATGGATCATCTTTCAGATCCATGGTGCTGATCCTCCATCATGTAGCCCACCTGGCCCCACTACTTCATCCAACAGTTCTTGTCTCAGACAACCAGAAAACCCAACTAGGTTCTGCTATGGTTTCTTCATTCTGCCAAGGCAATCTAGATAGGAGAGGCTTATACATCATTCCCATTTGGATATGATACGGATTAGTATAACATTCTGCCATTACAAAAGGTTTTAAACTCCAAACACCATATTTTGGGTTCATCTAGCACTATAGCACCCAACTTCCTAAGGTGAAAAAAATAACATGTCGGATACAAACTCTATTCAGAATGAAATACAATTATTAACAATACTTTCTACACTAATTCATCCATACAGCTGGTCAACATGTAAACAATGACAGTACCATCATATGAACATGGCATATAACCATCTCCAATCCTCCATTTATGAGAATTCAGAATCTTACGTTTCGATTAGAATCATCGTGTAAAAGCATTTAGGAAGATTCACTCACCTCCTTGTGTAGAAAACTGTGGCTCAATCGATATGAGGCCTTGTGTAATGCATCCACTAGATCTTCTGGCCTTTTCTTCCTTCCCGCGAGTCTTGCCGGTCTCTGTTGATCCTCAAGGAAAACTCTTCTCCACTCTGTTTTCTCTTCTCCTCTTTAACCAAATGAGAGCACCCAAAGACAACAGAGAAGCTAAATAAGAAAAAAGGGTGTGAGGGAGCAAAAATCTGGGGATAGCCCCAAATTCCAATTGTTGAAATCACCCCCAGGTTCTACGAAGGAAATCCCCCCAAAGGAGTATCGTTGAACAACTTATCCACTTGTTTCAAATAAACAAGGCCCTTTATGGGTTGAGACCAGGTCAAATAAGTCTTAACCTAACTCATTACCTTAAAGCTTGGAAGAAACTGGGCCTAACCTGGCCCAAGTTATTACACATACCAACATGCTTGAAGGGAAAATTTTACAAGACATCAATAGATCAACTATGACCCATGGAAAAAAAAAATTGTCCAATCTGGAAAAAAAATGCAAAAATGAGTGCAACATACATGGAATAAAATATTGGTGTAGTGGCCGATGTATCTCACCGCTACATTAAATTGAAAATATCACTGCTACGACTCGGAAAGTATGGAACACAGTCGAGCTTTGGAGTTTCATTTAAAACAATATTTTCCTTATCTCTTCCCCATAACCTTTGTTAAAGTTGTATCTACCATTATATGGTTCCAAATAACTAAAAATACATGATTGGCCGCTACACAAGATTCAATCACTTCAAAAATTCACATTGTTATGATGCTACGTACCACTGCAACCATTACTTATCGCTTACTGCATAGCATTTTTGCCACCAGCCTCTATACCCACCACAACCTCTATTTTGTTCCTTGGTAGCAGATATGAGGATGTTGGGATGAATTTGTGGTAAAACTAGGAAAGGTTGAATTAAAAATGATTTCCTTAGGGAGCATTTATGGGTAGCATAAATACATGATAAATTAAGAGAGACTTGTTTGAGATGGTTTGGACATCTCCAATGTAGGTTGACAATGCGCCTGGATGGAAAAGGTTTTTCTATGCATGTGTATTGCCCCATTAAGGAAAATGGGTAGGTTGTAGAGGACCTCAATGGAAGTAGTAAGGATAGATTTGAAGGGATGCGTCCTATTTAAGGATTTGGCCCATGCGAGATTGGAATGGTGAAACATACTTCACTAACTTGATCCCAACACACAATGATTCCCCCTCGTTTGACACCAATTCCAATTACAACCATCAAAACAAACATGTGTTTAAGCAGGATTAAATGCACATTATGTAGAATTTTCCTAGAATCATAAAAAGACTAGCATTCATGGAATGAAATTTAAAATGAAAACTTGCCTTGGCCTCATAAGCTCCCTAATTACAAATCCTACACTCCAATTCCAATCAAACTCTTTAAAGAACAAAACCCCCAATTTCTCACCAAAATAGGCCTAAAATAAAAAATAAAGCCAAAACTTGGAATTAGGCTGAAATTCGGAATCCACGGGTAATCCAGCTTATTTAACATCATACTAAAAATTGAGAATGTTTGCTTTCCTCCAAGTGGTCCAAGGACGAGAAAAATCAATGGAAAAGAAGTGGTCTTGGCCGTAATTGAACGAAGATTGGGTGCCTAAGGTTGTGTGGCCAAGGCGAAACGATGCAGTACGGAAGTCCAAAAGAGGCCATGGGCCCACATGATTGGCCCAGCCATCCAATCCAGCCCTTTAGGTGCATCCCACAGGCCCAAATTGGTTGAGAATGTTACTGTGGAAATACTTCTAAATTTATCTTAGTTTTGATTAGGAATTGTTGCTTATTTTGATGAGAATTAGTAGTTTCTATTTTCATTATAGTTTATTGTTTTAGTAGTCGTAATACATTATAAATAGAGTAGTCCTCTATTGTAATAGATATGCTTTACAGTTAATAATAGATTTCTATGAGGTTGCTCACGTGAGTTTTGGTTGATTATGGTTTCGTTTGTGCCCTAGTGGATGGAATCCATCTTTGGATTCGATAAATCCTTCGGGAGATTGATCTACTACACAATCGCCACGTCAATTGGTATCAGAGCTGAAGCGATTGCCGGGGAGACACTGTCCTTCCTGGATTTTCTCTCGTCATCTCCACTCCTCATCTTCTTTCACCCAACACTGTCGACATCCACCATCCAAACCCCTCCGCCACCCCATCGAGCCACTACCCACCCACCCAAACCCATAGCCCTTCAACCGACCCCAGTATCCCATACCAAAACCTTGTGCCAGCCCCAATTTAACTCCATCTCAAACCCCGAACCCCAAATCCTAACCCTAATCTTCCAATTTCCATAAATCCGGAACCCCATCCCCCACATCCCCACCCCCACCCCCCTCAGAACCTTTTCCCGCTACAAAACTCCACCCTTCAGACACCCGGAATCCCCAGTCCTTTTTTCCTCATCTCCCCTCTTACTTGTCAACCTCGCACTATGTCTTCATCCCTCCATTTGAAGCAGTTACAGGTGTTCGACCGCGCTTGCCTATTGATCTTGTCACATTGCTTGTTGAAGCACGCCCTTGTGCTGAAGCTGATAACTTCATTAAACACATGCAACAAATACATGATGAAGTTCGACCACATATTGTAGCTAGCAATGACAGCTACAAGGCTCATGCGGACAAACGTCGTCGTTTTCTGGAGTTTTCTGAAGGAGACATGGTTATGGTCCGTATTTATCAGGAAAGGTTACCCCTTGGTGCAAACAAGAAGTTACATCCGAGGAATACCGGTCCATTCAAAGTGTTGAAGAGGCTCAGTTTGAATGCATATTCTCTTGAGTTGCCATTTGATCTTGGTATCAGCCCTACATTTAATGTTGCTAATCTCACTCTCTATCATGGGCATGATAATGAGGATGATTCTGATGAGCAAATCATTACGTTACCAGTTGCTTTGCCACCGCCTGATAAAATCATTCATGTTCTTAATGATCAGATTGTTTCTACTCGTTGCGGAGGATTTTAGAATTTCCTTGTTCATTGGAAAAATCGGCCCATCTCCGATGCTGCCTTGATTACTGCTACCGACTTCCAACGTTTGAATCCAGATCTTTATGAGCACTATCAAGCGATTAACTCGCAGGAGTCGAGTTCTTTCAAGCCGGGGAGAGATGATGCAGTACGGAAGTCCAAAAGAGGCCATGGGCCCACATGATGGGCCCAGCCATCCAATCCAGCCCTTTGGGTGCATCCCACAGGCCCAAATTGGATGAGAATGTTACTTTGGAAATACCTCTAAATTTATCTTAGGATTGATTAGGAATTGTTGCTTATTTTGATGAGAGTTAGTAGTGTTTCTATTTTCATTATAGTTTATTGTTTTAGTAGTCTTAATACATTATAAATAGAGTAGTCCTCTATTGTAATAGATATGCTTTACAATTAATAATATATTTTTCTGAGGTTGCTCACGTGAGTTTTGGTTGATTATGGTTTCGTTTGTGCCCTAGTAGCTGGAATCCATCTTTGGATTCAATCAATCCTTCAGGAGATTGATCTACTACACGATCCTTGCGTCACGAAACTTTTCCGTAGATTGGAATCTTGAAATAGTGGCTGCGTGGTGGAGTTCCAGAGATGACAGCCTTGAGCCCCCTCTTTCGATGCCTGAGAAGGATGAAAGAAAGAAGGAAATGGAAAAGAGAAAAGGAGAGGAAAAAGGAACGAATGGGATTATATGGATTTTGCTTATGGAAATTTTAAGTTTGTCGTTGGAAACTTGTGCATGAGATTAATTCATACTTCAAAGGGGTTTCTGGCCATTGTTACGAGTCGCGTTCTTCACGAAAGTTGTACAAAATAATTTCCTCTTTCTAACGAGCCCAAGTTTGACAATTTTCTACGTCTCAGTCAAAAACTCAACTTTTAGGGCAGTGACACTTTGACTGGCACTTAAGTGAAAAGCAAATGGCCTAAACGAAGGGCCTCTGCATGTCAAATGAGTACCGTGTCTTCATTAAAGTTTTTCGAAATAATTTTATCTTCCCAACAGACTCAAAATGACAATTTTCTGAATTCCCAAAGTATCGTTCAACTTTCCCGGAATTTTAACTTGGTCCTCTTAAGGCCCCAAACTGGGTTCTTTGACCTCCAAATCGACCCAACCTCTTCTCAAACATACGAAGCCACTTCATAGCCATCTAGATCCTCCTAACTAGCAACTAAATATTATTAATTACCCTTAATCACCATTAATTAGTATTAAAGCAGTATAACTAGGATCGGGCTATTACATCCCTTTTCTGCGACAATGCTTTTCACATCCCCCTTGTGGGAATGGAATTTCCTCACTGGCGAGGAAAGTAGTGTCCTTTTAGCCCTTTTCCTCAGCAAAAAAAAAAAAAAAAAAGTCGCACCGAATGTGAGAAAGAGCAGTGTTGGAAACTGGCGCGTTTTTTGCTCTTCCACAGAAATGCCGCTATGTAAACAAGTCCTCAGTTTCCTTTCGTGCACGTGTTTGTGTGAAATTGTGTTACACTTGCGTGATAGAGGGTGGGGTGGTGGTGGACTTATAGCGGTAGTTTTTCTTTTTTCCTTTTTTCTCATCCATTTAAACAACATCCAATGAACATATAAGTTGTGTTTGGAATCTGGTCTGGTGCCCATTATACGTTGGTCGTGGAATGCAACGTTTCAGTCTTTTCGGTTCTTCAATTAAAAAAAAGATGCAATGGTACAAAAAACCAAAAACAGTTTATTTCATATTTTTTTTTAAATTAGGGAAACATAGGAAATTTCTAGAGACTCTAAAAATTCATCTTTATATAATTTAACACAGACTAACCTATATAAATGGCCATTTTCCTACCTCAAATTTGCAGCCCATCTTCCTTTTTTGGCTAGTGAATAGTGAGAAAGAGGTGTTTTCAAGAAGAATAATTCATCTCATTGCCTTTAGGGCACATTTGGAACAACTGTGTACTTTTTCCGTGGACATCTTTGGGCGTGGATTCTACACATGCAATTTGCAGTTTTTTTTTTTTTTTTTTGGAACAATGGTGGAGAGAAGAAAATATAGATTTTCTTAGAAAAAGTATAAGTTCGATCCCGCCCCCTAGAACTTTGAAATCCGCAAAATCATGAAATTTTCTTGAAACTTTTTTGTAGAACATTTATGTAGAACAAGAGAGATATACAAACTGTACCAACTATTGCAGGATTAAACGTATGAGTCATACTATGAAGCTATGAGAGAAGATAACGGAGCAAAGACTTAGACAAAAGACCAAGATATCTGAAAAATCATTTTGGTTTTATGCTAGGGACGTCAATTATGGAAGCATCTTCTCACTTAAGCAATTGATGGAAAAATATCGAGCGAAAAGGAAAAACTGCATATTGTCTTCATCGATTTAGAAAAAGCTTACGACAGGGTATGTAGAGATTTAATTTGGTGGGTAGTATGCACCAAGAAACCTAGAAATAAGCTACTAGTATGCATACAGTTAAAACTCGCAAGCGCACAAGATCACTATGTAGTGTAGTGAATTGTAAGTACGAGATTGATCCCATAAAGACTGTGATAAAACGATGTCAAAAGCAACTAAAAATCAGAATATTAAATGAGACAATTGAATGATGAAAAGTTGAATTAAACTACTAAAAACAGTAAATTAAGCTATCAAAATCTAAATGAAAAATAATCTTAAGCACACAACTAGTATTAGAATTGAAAAAAATGATAATGAATGAACTAGGGTGTCATCTACTCCCCTAACCAATCCTATGCATGTCCCTTATTATCTTTTAATAAAAAAATCAGAAATTATTAGTGACATCTATCAACCTAGACCATGGCATATGTATCTGCATTATTATTCCCCTAAACCTAATTCATGAGTGGCAAACTACATGAATTGTTCATTATGATGCAAAAACTAAGCATGGCATATGTCCTAGTCAAAACAATCATAATGCATAAAACAATGGGAAAGATAAATGCATGAGTCTAAGTATGGCATATACTTAGATTATTCATGGTTCTAAACCCTAGATGCTTAACATCAAGATTAATCAAAATTAAGTTAGCTACTCTTAAAATTAATTGAACATGGCATGGTTGGCATGCATATACACAACTCATCAACTAAAAACATGGTTTATAATCTCAACTAATAAAACTGAAATCTGAATTAAAAGATGCCAAAAGAGACTACATAGAACTAGGCTAGGGTTTCATTTACACCCTAGCCCTAAAAAGTTTAGCTACTCATGTCTTTAATGGAAAATAACATAGAAAAGAAGTTCATAAGAAGAAAACTAGAAGATTGAAGATGATGAAGTGGACGGCCGGCAGCTAGATTGCTTTTTCCTCACTCCAAAAGCTCTCCAATGTTGCTCCCAAGGTGGCTCCAAAGGTGCTGTACGGTTGCTGGGATTTATGGATGATGGTGGCTGGATGATGGCTGGACGTGGCTGATGGTATGCTGATGGATGGCTAGGCAGTGTGCTGATGGTGTCTTGAACGTCCACCCCTTTGCTTTCTTTATATAATTATTGCAACAGCCCCTTTTAGGAAGTAGTTCTCTTGTAGAAATAGATCTCCACCTTTGTTGACAATTCTGTTTCCTAATTAGATTGAATTAGGAGTCTTCTTTCTTGATAAACAAGACTTTCTAAATCTGATCCTACTTGTATTTTTTAGAAAGTTCCTCACATGTGGCCCACAAATCTAATTTTAATTTCAAAGAATTAAATCTGAACTTTTGACATAAAAGTGGGCCCTATTTGGTGCGTGCATAATGAATGTGGGACTCCCTTATGGACTTCTAACTTGGCTCGAACTCTTCTTTAAAACTTTCCTTATTCTTCACCTTTTTTCTTCTTTGAATTCACTTTCCTTCCTTCATTAAGCTTTCTTTCTTCAATTTGAATTGTAAGTTGTCCAAAGAATGAGAAAGTCTTCTTGAAATTTGAAACAGCTTGGATGGGACCCACCATGGCTCTTCTTAATGATTCACGCCCATCATTCTCTTCATTAATTCCTCTCTTTTTGCTCCTTTTTACCTTTGCATAATAATTAACAAAGACTATGTAAAATCAAATAAAACGACTATAACTAGCATAAGATCAATCAAATATTAGTGCTTAGATTGTAAACAATTAAGCACTTATCAGTGGGTTTTAAATAAAAGGAATATTTCAAGAGGTTATATTGAAATTATTAAAGACATGTATGAAAGAGCAGTAATGAGTGTGATAACTACCTGTGGAGAGACATGTAAGTTCCTAGTGACCATAGGTTTGTATCAGGTTTACCTTAGCTCTCATTTCTTTGCACTAATTATGGATAAGTTAACTACTCATATTCAAGAGGAGGTACCTTGGTATATATTGTTTGTAAATGATATAGTATTGGTAGATGAATCAAGAGACCGTATATGTATTGCAGCTTCAGTGGGCATATAGAAAAAGTTGAAACTACTGTGAGAATTGAAGCCGGTGAGATACCACAAAGAGATTCTTTCCATTACCTTAGCTCAATAATTAGTAAGGATGGGGAGATTGATGAAGATGTCGAAAATAGGATAAAAGTGGGAAGTTTAAAGTATAGACTTACTTTTGGAGTGCTTTGTGACCGTCAAATACCAACAAGATTGAAGGAAAATTTTTACAGGACAACGATTAGACCAGCTATGACCTATAGAGTAGAATGTTGGCCAATCAAGGAGCAACGTATGCATAAAATGGATGTTGCAAAGATGAGAATGTTGAGGTGGGGGTGTGGTAAAACTAGAAAGGATAAAATTAGAAATGAGTGTTTTTAAGACCTATAGTGCAAAATGTCGGCCAATCAAGAAGCAACATATGCACAAAATGGATGTAGCAGAGATAAGAATGTCGAGGTGAATGTGTGGTAAAAGTAGAAAGGATAAAGTTACAAGTGAGCGCTTTTGATAGCAGTTATGGGTACTATCTATAGGGGATAAAATTAGAGAAATCCATATGAGATGGTTTAGCCATGTCCAATGCAAGCCAGCAACAGCGCTCGTTAGGAAAAGCTTAGTTATGCAGGTTGGTGGCCCACTAAGGGGAAAGGGTAGGTTGAAAAAGACATGGATAGAGGTAGTAAAAGTAGATATGAAGAAATGCAACTTATCTGAGGGTTTGACTCAAGATAGATCGAAATGGAGAAATAGAATTCATGTATCCAACCCCAACATAGTTGGAACAAGGCTTTGATGATGATGATTATGATTTATGCACCAAAGATTGGATTAGCACACATCTGCTGAAAACTTTGTTTTTCCCCGCAGAAATGTCGCTATACAAACGTGCTTTTACGGGTCAATTGATCCAAATGCTTTGTTTTAGTGTTATAGAGGTACAGAGTACAGACCCAGTCTGTTCTAGCTGAAAGAGGTTGGTACTTCTTGTTCTGGCCACAACAGAATGGAATATAGGCTGAAACATTACATTGCGGTGTTCTGTTTTGGTTTCCCTTTGCTCAGGGTATTCTGGCTGGAACAGTATAAAATTGACAAGTATGGTTCCTTTAGTTACTATTTGTCAAATCAAGGAGATGAATCTCTGAGTGTCTTTTTTATTATTTTATGTTCCTTATTCTATTTGCGATTATGAAAGAGCTGAAATATCAGGTTGTTTTGATGCTTGTCAATGTTAACACATCCCTAACCAGCTGAGCAACAACTAGTGACAATTTCTATTTGTATTTGATATAGTTGAAGTAGTATAATAACATGAGATGGTTTATTGATTCTAACGGATTGTGAATTTTGGGTGTTTGAAATTGACGACTTTAATTAAATGATATTTTTGTGGGCAGTGCTGGAATGGAGGTGGTGGCACTGGAGGAGACGCAGATGGTATTGCAACTGCAACAATCATGCTCCTTGGCGATACTTGCACACGAGGCTGTAGGTTTTGTGCAGTGAAAACCAGTAGAAACCCAGCACCACCTGACCCAATGGAGCCAGAGAATACTGCCAGAGCAATTGCAAGCTGGGGGTATGTATATATTTTCATCCTCTGAGACTATATGAAATAAATGCTATTATTTGATGATAAATTGGTTGAGCATTCAGCACTTTGACGCATGGACATTCAGTAATTTACATCAATCACATGCATACTGCAGTAATTTTTTTATCAACAGACTATAATGAGCTATATCTTTTAGTTAGTGTCTTGACTTTGTCCATGCAGACATGCATATTTGCTGAGCAAGTGACATGGATTTTGGATTTTGCATGGATTTATGTGTTTTGTGGGAAGATTCTGTTCACCAGGCATGAAACAAAATATAAAAGAATAAAATAAAAAAAATTGAAAAAGATTCTTAACTGAGGAATTGCAGAGTGCCCTTGGGATGGTGTTTTTTATTACTTGGCCTTTGATTTCCAATATTTGGATGTCATTATATGAGTAGTAATGCAGTATTTCTTTCTAGCTGTTAGATGCCGCTCAGCAATTGAAGGGTTAGGATTCTCCAACTGGGAAGAATCTTAGGTCGCAGACTAGCCACTATTGATGTAATACATGAATGGTGAAGTTTGATACCATGAACTTCATGTATACCAAGCCCCAAATGATGCAATGCGCAGTTGGGAGGTGCTTTTGTTGCAACCAAGACGTTGCAGGGTAAAGTGATTTTACACATCCAAAAAACTAATAAACCCTTTGATTCTAGCGATAACATTATCATAGTTGTGTTTTTTTTTTTTTGGTTTATGTGTAGGGGTTACTTGTTGTACGAAACACACCTACTAAATATGTTATTTACATTATTTGTGCATTTGGCAGTGTGGACTATATTGTATTGACAAGTGTTGATCGTGATGACCTACCAGATGGTGGAAGTAGCCACTTTGCCCACACAGTCGAAGCTATGAAGGTCTGTGATTTGATTCACTGGATTACATAAATCCATTGTGGTGAGTACATTTTGTTGATAGATACCATGTTGTGCAGAATCTGAAGCCTGAAATCTTGGTTGAGTGTTTAACCTCTGATTTTCGGGGTGATCTGGAAGCCGTGGCAACTCTGGTGCACTCCGGTCTTGATGTTTTCGCTCACAACATTGAGACTGTGAAACGACTTCAACGAATTGTTAGAGATCCACGGGCAGGGTAATCAACATCTACTTATTGATGCTTGCTCAAAAGTAATCATTACTTTTGTTCTTTTTTGCAATCGTGGAGCCACCTTTTGGTCTTAAGCTCAGCATTCAATTAAATATGAACTGTTACTTTTAATTGTTCATTTTCACTGGTTCGCTAGGATCTGACAAGGGGCATACTGATGCCCACATGTAAAAGACATACTGAGCCTCCCCCTCTTCTTCTCCAAAACACATGCAGTTGGATATAATCCTAATCAATAACCATCTAACTGTACCCTTCTTAAATCTTTATTCTTTCCCTATCAGTGCCATTGTCCATTTGCAAACCACTATTGGGTAGCCAGAATCATCAGACGAGAAGTTAACGCATGGATTCATCTTTACAATTGCTGGCCAGAACCAAAATAATACTATTTTTCATCACCAACGCCATGTAAATACCTATGATTTTAGTGGTGATGCTATTGTCAGTTCATCCAAGCAGGTATCAGCAAAGTTTATCCGTTCTGGACCATGCAAAGATCTGCAAAGAAGGGATGATAACCAAATCTTCAATAATGTTGGGGCTTGGAGAATCAGATGAGGAGGTGAAGGAAACCATGACTGATTTGAGGGCAATAGGTGTTGATATTCTGACTCTTGGACAATATTTACAGGTGAGGCACCATAATGTAGATTGTAGAAATTTTGTCCTTGATTTTCTTTATCAGGATACTTTATTTCTTTATTCTACTGCCCACTTTGGGTGATCCAAAACTTGAAACTGAATCAGGTGGGTATGAATTTTGTGCCTTTTATTTTCTTGGGGGGATGAAAATGCATGAAATGGCCCAGCTGATGTGATTGCTGATTGCCTAAGATACTGAAACCCATTTTTTTCCTAAATTGTTCACACTGGTTGTTATTTGTATTAATCCAACAGTTAACTTTTCATGGATGCTAAGACCTATTACCTGTTGTGCACAGCCAACTCCATTGCACTTGACTGTGAAGGAATATGTCACTCCAGAGAAGTTTGCTTTCTGGAAGGATTATGGAGAGTCAATTGGTTTCCGCTACGTAGCAAGTGGCCCTCTGGTAAATTTAAGCCCATTATTTTTAGTTTGTAATGTATATTTTCTTATTCTCAATTGATCATAAAATGAACAAAAACGGGTATTCATGATCTTACTAGAATACTGCCTATATCTAAGTATAAAAACTCATTGTTTTACTGAGATAACCTGATTAATAAAATAATGGAGTTCTTGAATATGAATATTAAATTCCATGAGTGAAATAGCACTTATTGTCATCTGGAAACTGTAAAACTTCGAAATTGCTGCAGCAATTGCTTTTGCATCCTTGAATTGAAAGGCAATGTTATGTAGTTTTTTTTTTTTTTATTATTATTTTTTTTTTATTAATTTTTTTTTTTTATTAATTTTTTTTTTTTATTAATTTTTTTTTAATTTTTTGTGCGTGCGCGCGCGCAATAACAATGGATATTATCTTTGAGATCCTTGAATTGAGTGCATCCAGTTGCACCAGTACACTTACGGGAACAAATGGATTGTGTTAGGTTGTAAAGAAACTGTAAAGGATGTTGAGCTAAATATGGATGTTTAAAAAGATGTTGAGGACAAACAAGTGAAGTGTCATTGCATGATCACAATCTCTCACCTTTAAATCGTTTTAATAGCTTTGCAAATTTCAAATGAATTGACCAAGTGCTAGAAAGTTCTGTTATGGTTGTCAGAAAGCATTTTCATTTTTGCATGAAAAGGTAAGGGAGTGCCTGCCAACTGTATCTAGACTTTTAATTTAGTTGGACCCTTCATGAATGGCTGTTGACGCTGGATCCTTTGTCCAAGTCACACTGCAGGGCCTACAAGTAACATCTAGGGTCTCTTCATAGTTGCTCCACACAAGAGGAAAGAGAAAGGTCTAAACCCGAAAGCAAATAATCTGAATCTCAAGCCATTCTGTTGCCATTTTTTTTTAATATAAAACAAGATAAGGCTGCTGCAATCTCTTCAATAGGATATCCTACTTGCATTAATTTCTTTGACTGGCCTTTGCTGCATATTCTTAAATGAACAACTTTTAAGACCCTTTGACTTGGTTGACTCTCAACTTATGAACAAAAAACAAAAAACTTACTATTACCACTAATATTACTTGTACTCTTGAAAAGATAATAAAAAGTAATTTAAACAACTAGGAGAGTCCTAGTAAAGAGGATGTGTTTCCTAACAAATAGTGTTGTGAGTAAACGAATTAAGGCAAAGAAGGCATTGGACCGAAGCCCTTCGGGCAGAAAATAGAACTACACACTTTTTCTAGCATAACACATTCATGAAAAAGCTCACTAGATGAACAGTCCTGGTGTCACAAGTTGCAGTCCATCTGTGGAGTTGAAACATCAAACAAATATTGCTTCTTTTTTTTTTGAAAGGTAAAAATGCTATTTCTATCAATCAAGCATCAAATCTCCTCTTGGGTTCAGTAAACCATAAAACTTAAATATTCTAATGCTCAAATGTATTATTTGCTTCTTTTTTTTTGGACTGTTTCCTGAATTCATTTTCATTGTGCCACCAGATAAACTTCGACTTTAACACTTGGCACTTGGCATTAGTTTCACTTCATTGAGTTACTTATTCTTGAGTGGTTTTTGCTAGGTCCGATCCTCATATAGGGCAGGGGAGCTCTTTGTTCAGAGTATGGTGAAAGAAGAAAGGGCCAAACATAGTTCTGGTAGATTCAAGTGATTCATTGCCCGCCCTCCCTGAGAATGCAAGTAAATGTATGCTTCAAATTCGATCCTCCTTCGCATGAGTTTACACCTTAGTTTATGTAAGTGGTAAAAGGGGCATTGACAGGTACAGGAATGCGAGGTGAGTCAAGGAATTCAACCATGAGATCCCAAAGTGTCTAGCTATTGTACGTTGCTGGAGCAAGAGCTTGGTGTAACTATATCAGAGTAGCTAAGAATCTTAGTTATTTACATTGAGGGTTCATTATTATTTTTTATTGGGTCATCATAGGCTCATTATAATCAATATTTATTGTTGGTGTCAGCAGATCTTCTCCTTTGATCATTCTATGACAGTTAATTTCAGGAGTTAGTATCTGATTGTGATTTTCAGGCACAAATGCTCATATCTATTTACACTTAACCCTAGTGCTGTTGCTGTCATATATATGCCTTTGGCAACAATCCCATATTGTCAATTGATTTAAGATTGTTGGATAATTCGTAGAATTCATTATTTATCCATGGCTTATTCACAAGAGGACCATTGGATGGAAAGGCTAGGATTAGTTCATGTTAGCGAGGGTCATCTATCTAATTCAACATGGATCCTACTAGATAAATCCATTTTTGTTCAGGCCGCAACAGATATTTTACTTATTCTAATGACATGAATAATTGAAAAGTGATATCTTTTTGGTGCATTTCAGACTCTCAGTCAGTCTTGGAGCATGTTCTGATGGCTGGAACTGGGCAGAATGGGCTCTCAATGGGCTGGTCATGAGCTGGGTGGAAATCCATAATTTTGAATATTCTTAGCAAGGAGCCCAATCTGATTAGTTCAAAATTCAAGTCTCTGTTTTTTGTTTTGTTATTTTATGATTTTTTTTTTTTTTTTGAAGTTCTTAGCTTTCTTTTAGGGGTTGATTATGCACTTATTTAAATATGCACTTATTTAAATATGTACACATATATAGCCCTTGCACAAATCAAACTCGTTTACACATTATATGCATAAATAAGGTGTGAAAATGTTGTGTAAATAAGGCCCTTGTCAGTGAATGATTTGAATCATTTACACGGTGCAAATGTAAATGAGGAAACCCAGCCAGTACAGATGCAAGTGGCATCGTATACCTAAACTCACCTCTTTCTCACTTTTGTGGGCCCCTAATTGGTAATCCGAGCCGTATATCTTGTTATTAATCTAATATTCGCTTGAATGATTATTTCATATCTTTGACTTTCATAGATTTGAGAAATCTATGAAGAATGTCTAAAAAATCCCCAAATTATAGATGTATTTCTGCAGTTTCAGGGGTTCCCAATTTATGATCGAGACCGTTCAATAGTTTTTTTAGTGGTAAGCATCTAGATATTTAGTTTCAATTCTTAAAATCCCTTCATAGATTTTGAGGAATTTGTGAAAACATCCAAACAAAAAATCAAAGTCTGAACCATCTAAAACTGTTGAATGTATGAAAATAGTTCTTCCAAACAAACGTGGTAATGAGTTTTAATATGTAACATTTGCAAATGGGAACCAAATATATAAATGTGTTCCAATATATAACATTTGCATTTGTAAAAGTTACATATGAACTAATTGCATATATAAAATCCCATTTTCATATCCCTCGTGTAAAAAGGCGGACAAACCCTAAATTACCATTTCAGCCATGGAGGTATTCCAAAGGCTTGTGGAATTTTGTGTGTTGATTTTATGCAGCATTTTATTTCCACAATGGTTTATTTTCTGTAGAAATGGAAACTAAATACTTCATTTTCTAATTTTTCATTTTTTTTAGTGTGGCGAAACATTTTCTACAGTGGAATGCTAAGGGGTGAGCTCAGGCTCTCACATTGAAGACTAGGGCTTAAAAGGATTGCCAGGCTTGCGCCTGGCCTCATATGAGTCCAGCCTGAGCTTGGCTTATCAACACCCTTTCATAACTAGAAGCTGAGTTTCAAGTAGGGTGCAATTTTTGTCTTGGACTTGGATATGAGAGTCCTGGTTAATCATCTCTATTTTTGGGTTTGGTCTGAGTGATCATTCTCAAACCGATTTGCAAATGGACTGGGTTTGGGTTGAGTCCATTTTTGCTATTTGTCCCATCAAATTGACCAACTGCACCGACTTGTTAAACTCCATTAATAAATTATTCGGGTTGGGTTTAGCCTATTCATGTTGCCTACACCAGTCAACCCCTGACCAGAATCCAAAAGGCGAGGTAAAGGTCCAACTGTTAGATCCTTTTTCTTCTTTGCATTTTGTTTCAATGTGAATTATTCCTACATTTTTATTCTCACATTTCTTAAAGCCCAATTTATTTGCATTAGAATACATAAGAATTGAATACATAGGGTGGTTAAAAATAAAGATAAAAAAATGATTTTTTTCCCAAAAGAAATGGCATTTGATGTTTATTCTTAAGAATTCACCTTTAATCTTCTTTTATAAACACTATATATCCATCCATATCCAATGTCAACAACTTAAATGTGAGGGCCCGCACCTTTATCTCTCATAGTAAGGTGAGAGTGTCTCTTACAAGAGCACCTCCTTATATATCTGTCATAGGAGCATTGGATATTAGAGATTGGGTGGGGGCCCTCACATTTAAGTTTTTGGCATTGAATTTGGATGTGAGGGCCCCCACCCAATCTCTCATATAAAGTGAGATATCTCTCATAGGAGTATCTCCATATATATATATATATATATATATATATATATATATATATATGTGTGTGTGTGTGTGTGCGAGCGCGCGAGCGCGTGTGCATCCCTTACCATCTTACAGTACAAGCCACCTCATGGGGCCCACATGGAACATGGAGGGATCTAAAGATCCAAGCGGGGCTAACCTAGATATAAAATCTGAAGTCAATCTAATCCTCTTACTTATTCATCCGTGGTCCACAAATTTAACGATTTTATATAAAACAATAAAATTGATCATGTATCAAACGGTCCACTCTACTTGGATATATCAAAATCTAGTGGGACCCATGTAAATAGGAGGGTCGGGTTTGGATGGTCCGCTCGGATGGATTCGTAGGCAGCCCCATGAGGTGATTTGTACCATATGACGGTATGAAAAGCTTGTCCAGGAGAATTACTCATATATGTCTCTCTCTATTTAAAAAGAAAAAAAAAAAGAAAAGAGTACAGATCAATAGCCGCTGGTGACATGGTTAAAAACTACTGTGAACTACCTAAAACAGTACACAGGGCAATGGTCCTGACCAAACAACTAAAATCACGAAAAAAGGGCTCATCTTGGGCCCATTTGGTTGCATGCAATTGAATTCTTAGGAATTCAAGGTCAACTGGCAACAAATGGACATCAAAGAAGTGAAGGATATAAATGGAAATATAGATGAGACGGACTTTCCTAGGATTTGATTTAATACAATAATCCATTCATTTCTCATCTCACCTTGATTTATTTACGATCTAAAAGAGAGATTATCTGAGTACCATTTTTGGGTCTTCACCTTCGTTTCTTCAACTCCAACGGCTTTAAAAAAAAAAGGGGGACTTTGGCCGGAGGTCCCTCAACTCCTCACTTTATTACGAACAGTCCACAAAAACAAAACGTCCAGCCAAAGGTCCCTCATATACAATTTGGTACGTAAAAGGTCTGATTTGCCCTTGCATTCATTCTATCTTTATTAAGATAAGGCCAACGAAAGCGTTACACTCATATCGCAAAAAGTCTTTCGAATATTCTGAAAGGGGAAAGAAACGACGAAGAAGGCAACATTCTCGTCTCTGTGACTGCATGCAACGAGTAACAACATTGCAAGTTAGAGTTTCAAAAACTTTCCTTAGATTAACTGTTTCATTGCAAGTTAGAGTTTGCATCAAAGATATCTTCGATTTCCACAAGAGGTGATACAAGAAAGACGACATACAAACCCTAGTTACAGAAGACGGTTCCACAACTGCATAACTGTTTCTGAAAGCATACAAATACAGTTCAAACTACTCATTTCCCTTGCAAGTTCAAAGTTTCTCAGTCTTTTTGTTTGGAAACCCTATCTTACCGTTAATCGCCGATTTGAATGATTTACTACCATTCTTTCTGCTTCCTCTTCTAATAACGAAAACCAAATCAGGAAATGGCCAGAATGAAATCCTCAATTCTTTCAGAAAGCCAGGAGCAAGAGCAACAGAAAGTTGAAGGTATCCAGACAGATTTTTTCTTTTTTTTGGCTTATAATGTTTGTCGTTCTTGTATAAATTAGAAATGTTGAACTAAATGTATAACATTCATTGCTACTTTGTCAGTTTCAAGAAATTTTATCTTAGATTTTTTTAAAAAAAATATCTGATTTTATATCAAATTTATCTGTGTCCTGTGCACTTGTATCTGTGTTCTGTGTGATGTTGAATCAATGACTCTTGACTTTATCTGAGATTAAAAGCAAGATAGTCTGGTTCTGGACTGGAAATCCACCAAATCTTTTGTCTATTTCATGAGTTTATCTGAGTTTACATCAAATTTATCTGAGTTTATATCAGATTTATCTGAGTTTATATCAAATTTATCTGTGTCATGTGCACTTGTATCTGTGTTCTGAGTGATGTTGAATCAATGTCTCTTGACTTTATCTGAGATTAAAAGCAAGATAGTTTGATGCTGGACTGGAAATCCACCAAATCTTTTGTCTATTCCATGAGTTTATCTGAGTTTACATCAAATTTATCTGAGTTTACATCAAATTTATCTGAGTTTATATCAAATTTATCTGTGTCCTGTGCAATTGTATCTGTGTTCTGTGTGATGTTGAATCAATGTCTCTTGACTTTATCTGAGATTAAAAGCAAGAGAGTCTGATGCTGGACTGGAAATCCACCAAATCTTTTGTCTATTTCATGAGTTTATTTGAGTTTACATCAAATTTATCTGAGTTTAGATCAATTTTATCTGAGTTTAATTCAAATTTATCTGTGTCCTGTGCAATTGTATCTGTGTTCTGTGTGATGTTGAATCAATGTATCTTGACTTTATCTGAGTTTAAAAGCAAGAGAGTGTGATGCTGGACTAGAAATCCACCAAATCTTTTGTCTATTGCATGATTTTATCTGAGTTTATATCAAATTTATCTGACTTTATAACAATTTAGCTGAGTTTAATATAAATTTATCTGTGTATTGTGCAATTGTATCTCTGTTCTGTATTCAGTTGTTTTAATATTTTGGTGATATGAATCTGAGTTATTTTACTATATGCAGGAATAAAACATAACAAGAGAAAAAGGGTGGAAGATAAACCATCAAACAAGAAGGAAGTCAGTAAGGACATAAATGATGAGAAGACTAGCGCTCATTACCAGTTCAGATCAAATTTGGTCTCAACTGTGTCACTGGTCCACAGCATCAAACAAATGGTCACTGAAGTCCACATAGTTGAATTAAGAAAGACTCCATTCTGGAGCCTCATAGAATGCATGCTGGCCAACAAAATATCTGAAAAGATGTGCAGAAAGTTTGACAAGGACATTATGTTGATCCTTGATACATACAACACACAGAGAAGACAATTCAGATTAGGAAGGTCCTACATGCCGTTAACTGCAAATGACATATCGCTGATCTTCGGCATACCAAACGGAACAAGAGAACTTGATCTAAAGTATTCAAAAAGGAAAACAACTGAGTTTGTATCTAGAAGATTCCAAGGCTGTTCAAGGGTGTCGGCTCCACAAATAAAGCAACAGCTCCTTCTAGCATTGAATGGAGTATCAGAAACTGACATTGCTGATGTTGCTAGGCTACTTTGCCTGTATATCCTTGTCGTACTAATTTTTGCAACCCATGGAAACACCATAGGATGGGCATATGTGGGATATGTTGAAAACTACATGGATATGAAGCACTATGCCTGGGCAGAAGAGATTTCAAAGTTTCTCATGGAGTCGATACACAACAGAAGCCGTGAGTCTGATAGAGTAATTGGTTGCCTTATTGCATTACCGGTATGATATACAACTACAAATTTACAAATTCGAATTTCAATATACAAATATTTATTGACCTACATTTATGTTTTATGATTTTGTAACAGTATTGGTTGTGTGAGCATACGACGATCATCAAACCAGATGATTCGGTACATTTCCCACGAGTACTAAAGTGGAATCTAAGGGCACTGAGTATGGCACTTAGGAAAAGGCCCCTTCATTCACTAGTAGCTACTGAGGTATTTTTCACAACTTTCACTCTCTAATTTTATCTAAGATTTTAATCTAACATGTTCTTTGTAACATTTGTATCAAATGCAGGTCCTTGGGGACGAATTAGATATCACGCTGCTTGAAGTGCAGCGATTACAGTCCTTGTTGGACAGTGGCGCTAGTTACAAGGAGGTCATGATGGATATAGAAGGAGAGCAACATGATGGCCAAACACACAAAAAGCAAGGAGATGGGGGAGAAATAGCAGTAGAAGTAGAAAGAGAAAATGTTGAACAAGGCGACGATCAAGATGATGGAAATGAAAACATCCAGGAAGCATTGGAAGAAGGAGATCAGGGAGAACAGATGAAAATGATTGAAGCCACCCAACCAGATACAGACATACTGACAGACACATTGGTTGTATCTGAGTTGGAAGAGCAGCTGCAAAACAGTAACAGTGAAGAAACAGATTTCCTGCTGTGGCAAAACAGTCAATAGCATTTGGTGCAGAGATGGCGGGCTATGAACAGACGTCCCAACAAACAGATCTGCTGGTTGCAAACATCTTAGCTGACATAATTGGCAGCGCCAACAACATAGTAAATGAAGAGCCATCTGAAGCACACTCTGGATCCTTACCAGAAGCTGGTGATACATTGCCTAGTCCTAGACAACAATCACAAACTCTCGAAAACAGCGAGATCAAATCTCTTACTGAGGAGCGTGACAGGGCAAATTCTTTAGTCATCCAACTCACTAAGGAGAAGACAGAATTACAAAAGCAGATCCAACGGATGGCTATTGACCTTGAAAGAACGTCGGCCGAAAACAACAGCATAAAAAAGCAGCGGCTTGAAACTGAACAAATGATCAACAGCTTGCTAAGAGAAAGAGATGATGCTCTATTGTTGGTTGAGCAATTGACAAAGGAGAAGACTTCGATTGAAACACACAGTGTGGACAAAGATCATACTTTAGAGGAGTCAACTCGAATGGTCAGCTCCCTCAAAGAGCAGCTGAAACACACCATCAGTGTGTCAAATATACAGTCCCCGAGAGCTACGACTGCAGAAAATGAGGTAAAGGGCTTGAAGAAAAAGTTGGTTAATCTGGAATCAAACAACTTCAAACTGCAGCAGCTCTTGAGGGAAATGACAATTGAATATACAGAGAAAGGATTGCAGTGGGCTGGGAAGACTCTAGATGATATCTTCCAGCCTACAAGAAAAACTACTGCACGACAGAAAGCAGCGAAAGAGTCTGCAACTGAACATAATGTTGCAGAAAATGTAACTGAGGATCTTCAGGTACACGACCATGCTTGTTTAGATAAATTTATATTTGCATTGAATTCATGTTTTGCACATCTATCAAATTTATCTGACTTATGTGTCATTTTATCTGAGTTTATAGCAAATTTATCTGACTTTCTAACAATTTATCTGAGTTCTGTATCAAATTTATCTGACTTATGTGTCATTTTATCTGAGTTTATAGCAAATTTATCTGACTTTCTAACAATTTATCTGAGTTCTGTATCAAATTTATCTGACTTCTGTGTCATTTTATCTGACTTTCTAACAATTTATCTGAGTTCTGTATCAAATTTATTTGACTTCTGTGTTATTTTATCTGACTTTCTAACAGATTATCTGAGTTCTGTATCAACTTATAAAACTTTTCATTAAATTTATCTAACTTCTGTATGATTTTATCACACTATCAGCAATTTTATCTGATGTTATATGAAATTTATCTGCCCTACAACAAATTCTAATTTGATTAATTTATATTTTTATAATTGAAATATTGATCAGATCATGCCGTCTGTTGAACCATTAAAACCAATTAAGGAGGTGAAACAATCCTCCATGGTGAAACGAATCAAGAAAAGAGCAGCAACGAGGAAAATGAACCCAACAACTGTCCCCTTCACACTCCCCAAAAATGCGGTCACTAAGCTTCTGAATGCATCTGACGTAGAGAAGCTAAAGGAGATTTATGAAGCTGAGGGCAATTCGTAAGTCACATACCTATGTACCTAATCAACACCACTGTTTAATTTAAGAAACCTTAATGAAAATGTAGACTAATTGGGCCCTTTGTGCAATTGGATTTGCAGGGCGCTCGTCTGGGGAGGTGAGGGGATACAAGTTGTATCTTATGAAGACATAGTAGCAGTTCTCAGCAGATCAGAAATGTCAAGCACTGTAAGCATCACAACACAGACACATTGACAAAATATCCCTACATTTTACACAAACATAATATGGTAGTGTTCAAACAATATGCCTCACATTATGTGTCTCAAATTGAACAGGTTATTGACTGCTACGCTGAGTTGCTATATAGAGAACAGAGTGAAATCCAACAGCAACTCACAACTGTCCAACGCACAGAAACGCTGCCTCGTGACAATTTTTACTTCGTAACAAGTTTATGCTGGGTAAAAGACAATAACTGTCTTGACCGTGTCATCATTTACTTTACTTTTATATATAATAAACAGTTACTAAACATGTCTTAATGTAGAAAATTGTTACTTCCTCGTCGCCGGAAATGAGGGAAAAGATACTGCACCCTCAGATCTCCCCAAGCAGAACTGCAGAACACAGATTCGTGCTTTTTCCAATGAATTCAAATGGAAAAAGGAAGGATGCCGAACCCTTCCACTGGACACTGTTGGTGCTGGATAAGAAAGAAGGAGATTGGCTACATTACAACTCCTTACGACCAAGATCACATAAAACAGTGGATCATTACTTTGAGGATGCACGATTTCTGGTATGTCTCACTTACATGGTCATTATTTATTCAAAGATACTGTTAGCATAATTGAAACTGACCCAAAATACGGAATGTTTTTTTATTCTGCAGAAACAGTATGTGGAGAACTACAATTATATCAATGTTGAGGATACACAGCCATATGGAGCTCCATTGACAAGCGTCGAAGACGCCCCACAACAGAAAATTGGCTCGTAAGTATCATTGTGAAACTACATTAATTCAATTGACTTCACGGTGCCTTAATTACAATCGACTAACAATATCATGTCCTGATCCAGTGTTGATTGCGGAGTGATCGTTTGTTATCTTATGAAGCAACTAACTCACAAACAAGTAATTGCTTCGAAGTTGCCACAGCGCGTAATTGACGGATTAAGGGCAGAGATAGTAAGCAAGTTCCTACACGACAAGCATTGCAGCTGGACAATTGAAAACTACCAAGCCAGGCAACTAGCTGCTGATGATGACTTCGAAAACTGACGAAAAAACTACAGCAATGATACAAACAAGTTCTTTTCAATCAAGTTGATGTATTTTATGTAAATCTCTTTATATGAAAAGTGAACGTTCAACAGACTTGTGAATGTATTTTTTTGGTTCACATGAAGGTTGGACAAACATTTCTGTCAATGTAATTCTCACATTTGTGAATGAATGTAAATAGAATTATTTCTATAAATGTCTTCGTACATCAGCACTATGCAATCTTTTGTTCTAATTTCCGGTGGAATTTTAGTTGACTTCTGATAGAAATTATCTGAGTTCTAACTGAGATCATCTACGTTTTGGATGAAATTATCTAGGTTCTAATTTTCATTGTCTGAGTTTGGTATGAAATTATCTGACTTTGGATGAAATTATCTGACTTCTGAATCAAATTATCTGGTTCATGGATGAAATTATCTGACTTATATATGAAATTATATGAGTCCTGGATGAAATTATCTGACTCATGGTTGAAATTATCTGACTTCTGCATCAATTTATCTGAGTCATATGTGAAATTATCTGAGTTCTGACTCAAATTATCTGAGTACTGGGTGAAATTATCTGAGTTCTGACTCAAATTATCTGAGTCCTGGGTGAAATTATCTGACTCATGGATGAAATTATCTGAGGACTGGGTGAAATTATCTGACTTATGAATGAATTTATCTGACTTCTGAATCAAGTTATCCGAGTCATATGGGAAATTATCTGAGTTCTGACTCTAATTTATCTGACTCATGGATGAAATTATCCGAGTCCTGTGTGAAATTATCTGACTTATGAATGAAATTATCTGACTTCTGAATCAAGTTATCTGAGTCCTGGGTGAAATTATCTAACTCATGAGTGAATTTATCTGAGTCTATATTGCAATTATCTGAGTTCTGCTACATATTTAGCAGGGTAATGTGATTGTTCTGTATAGCTAATGATTCCAGATAATCTCAGCTCTAATGCAATTTCAATATCAATTTTGAACAATGACTAAATGAGTTAGACACATTTTGAAAGTAATTACTTATAAAAGCAAGACCACATTAATCAACATTAAAGGGAATGTCAATTTGACCTTTTTATTCACTTATCAGAATTACATCAGATGTATCAACAATATTACACCTAACCTAAATTCAATATCTAATTCAATGAATTGTCAAAGAAGAGTCTCCTTGCACGATTTCTTATTGTGGCTGCCAATCCGACCACACCGCCCACATTTTATCTGCCGTGTGACCTCCCCTCTTGACAAGATCCTCTTTTTTTTTCGGCCTGCCAGCTGGTCGTTTAACAATAGGTGGGAGAATAACGACTTCAACGCCTTTTGTCTCTGGCATTCCCACGGTTGGAATTGGGAAAATCTGCTCTTCATACGAAGCCCTATATGTATGAGTGTGAAAATAATGATCAACAAAGACACTCAATTCCTTTCCACTCTTTTGAATCGCCGCACAAGCATGGGCGCAGGGGAACCCATTGATCTGCCACTGATAACACGAACATATGTGATTAAAAATGTCAACGGTCACTGACGGGTAAGAATGCACATCGTAAATAGTTTCGCTCGAACGGCTGACCGTCCACGTCCTTCCAAGCCGGATAGCAGCATCAAGCCTCTTATCCATGTCCGGACAGATGACTGACTTCCATCTACTAGAAACTTCCTTCCTACTAGCCATCTGCTCCATTATTTGAACCCTTATTGTGTCAACCATCTTTGTAATTGGAAGATGGCGAGCTTCTCTAATCCATGAGTTGAAAGACTCAGCAGCATTCGAACACATCTCACCATACCGCTGCCCCTTAAAATATGCATTGCTCCATCTTTCATGAGGCAATCCACAGAGGAATTTATCTACATTAGAACCACCTTCATGCCTCAACGACTGCAGCTTTGCGTGGAAGGCAGGGATGGTTGGCGCATATGCACATTCCCGAAGCATCATAACCATTCTCTCTCTAAATGCATTAGTGTAACCACCAGACAACTTGTCCCTCAAATTTGCCTTAAGGTGTTGGAGGCAATACGCATGATGAGCAAAATGAAATACCTTTGATACAGCCTCTATCAGACCTGGATTTCTGTCAGAAACAAATGTAATAATGCGATCTGACATAATAATTTTCCTTAAATTCTGCAGAAACCATTTCCAATTGTCCTCCGTCTCTGAGTCCACTACCGCAAAAGCAAGGGGGAACAAACCTGTCCCATGAATTAACAAATTTTTATATTTCTGTTACTATTCAGAAAATCAAAACATACTGATCATTAGTATAAATATAAATAAATGGGTCAATAATATCAGAAAAAATAGCATTACAACTTACCTTGATTCCCATTCTTCCCCGTCGCTGCCAAAAGGGTTCCCTTGTATCTGCCCTTTAAGAAAGTACCGTCCAGAAATAATAAAGGACGAACATGGTTAAAACCAGCAATTGAAGCATAGAACGACACAAAGAGACGCTTGAAACACATAGTTGATTGGTCATAATCTAGCACAAAGAGGCTTCCTGGATTTACCTCCTCCGCCACCTTAATATACCATCAAACATGGTCAAAAGATAGCGACGAATCACCATACAGCTTATTTCTAGCCCTTTCCACACCCCACCATGCATGATGATATGTAATGGTAAGTCCATAATTTACCTTAAAGTGGTGCACGATATCAATGGGTCTGGTGAGCGGCTTCTCACGGATATGATCCACTATTAAATCTGCAACTGTCTCAGAATTCATACGGCTGTTCTTTGACGTTCGAACTACTGCACCACATGTATGCTCGTTGTTTAATGTCCTGATACAAAAATGGCCACTAGACTTTTCAATAGATGCATGAACACGCCATCTGCATCCCATCGAATGACTGCGAGAGCATTCAGCTGTCACCCTCACCTTATCATTCTTCACATATACAAATTCAAACCCAACCTCAATTGAATATCTGCACAATACACTTCTAAACTCCCCAACACCACCCTCAAACCTCTGCCCCACATCTCTAATACCACTTGCCCAGCCAGAAGACAGCAACATCTTCTCCTTGTGGGTACAAAACTGTGGAAGAAGATCTGTCTCTATATCTGTATCCTCGTACCCCACTAATGGTAGGGCATCTTCAGCTAAATGATCACCAACTTCCTCTTGTTCATCGTCCTCCGATTCCTGCGATTCTGTTACAAATACATCAACTGTCCCCAATCCCATTGAAGAAGCCAACATGGACAAGCTCATTAGATCCGAATTGCTGTCCAGCAAGCACTTTGGGTGGCCAGGCAACGCATAAGTAAAACAAACCATGTTCATTGTAAGATTTCTCCACTTGTTACAAACTTGACGCATCAAAACAATCATAGCTCATACCCCGACTCAAATGAATAACAACCGTAAGCATGCCATACTTACAGAGAAGGAATAACGGCTGTGACATCTATAAAACAGCAAGATTCAATGGATATAAATGGTTACTATCATTGCCCAAATTGTACATGACTTAGATAAATGTTGGCTCTAACTCAGATAAATTGTACATGACTCATATAAAGAGATATATAACTCAGATAAATTTTGGCTCTAAACTCAGATAAATTGTACATAACTCAGATAATTTTTGGCTCTGAACTCAGATAAATTGTACACAACTCAGATAAATTGTACATAACTCAGATAAATTTTGGCTCTCAACTCAGATAAATTGTACTTAACTCAGATGAATTCAATACAGAAATCAGATATTGTGTATAGAACTCAGATAACATTACACAAACTACGATTTGTCTGATTAACAGTCTGATAAATTTCATGCTAAAAGCCAAATATCTTAGATTACATTACTTCTTCCACAATGCAGCTCTGAAATAAGACCGGTAAATAAGTCATGCTCTAGCTAATCTAAATGCATGACCATCAAATCATTTCTACATCAACTGAGCTGATACAAATTGAATACTTCATCACCAAAAAAACTAAAGAAACCTAACTATCAAAACTCGAAAAGAAAACTGAAAAACTTCACGTCCATATAAAAGATAGAACTGCTACACAAAAGCTAGATCTGAAATCAACTTCACTTCCATATAAAAGATAGAACTGCTACACAAGAGTTAGATCTGAAATCTGCTATACAGTAAATCAAACTACACAGCTAAAACCCAATAAGAATAGAACTGAGCATGCGCATCAGATATATATATGGATATCTACACATTCAAATAACAAGAACTGCATAATCTCTGCTTTATACAGAAAAAATCGCTTACCTCATAAAAGATGAATCCCTTCCCAACGTTTGGATCTGGTTTCTGTAATCTACTTACAATAGAACTCCTACCAAAAGTTTGACCTGCAATCTGCTTCGCAAACAATGAATCTCTCTCTCGTTAGGTTTCTACATTCAGATTCAGTATCATAACCGATTGCAGGTTTAGATTCAAAAAACGAGATCTGCGCTGGATGACAGGGGCATATCAGTAATAACTTCCTCACTTATGCACTTAAATCGTGGCTAAATAATCGTAACACGTTAGGGACCACTCCACTGCATGCTGCGACGGTTACAGGGGTAAATTAGTCTTAACAATTGAAACCGTGTGGATAGAGGGACCTTAGGCTGCAAACATCCTAACTGCTTGGACCAGAGGCTTTAAAAAGAATCCGCCTGGACTGGAGGCTGGAAACATTCCATTCGAGGGACCTTTCGCTAATTAATCCAAAAAAAAGAGGGACAACTTGGAATTCACATGAAACAAATGGGGCCTCAGCCACTGAATATTTGCAAAAGGGAATTAAAAGACAATGAACAGCATTGTCTCAAACATTATATTGACCATAAATTTCACCTGCTGAACAGTTTGATCATCAAACTGAACCGAGTTTTGGAGTGACCAATCAAAGTGGGTACCAAAGGACAAAGGGTTGGGATCGTTCGTCCTCTATCTTATCACGCAGGCTCTTGCCAAAGTGACAACAGGCATCAGTACTTAGGTGGCAATGGGTTTGTTGGATCTTGTTGAGTCGGGTTCAGTTAGACACTAAATGTATTATCTCTAGGCATAATGCAAATTTCACCCATTTATTAATCAGATTGAAAATGTGAACCCAATCTAACTCTTAATGGGTTTGAGGTGGGCTGCAATTCAGAGTGTAATTAGTCAGTTTAGTGACCCGAAAGTTAAAACAGGTTGACCTTTAGTGGAGAAGCTGGGTTCAGGTTGGACTAGTGGGTCAAGTAGTTAGAACTGGCTTAACCTAGCCCAAGCCCTTTTCTGGGGTGAAAGTTGAAACCAAACCCTGAGTTATGGTTGAATTGCACGCCTAGCTGCACTTTCATCAATTATCACTAAGGGCCTTTTTGGCAAGTCCTTTTGTTTGGAAATATGATGTTTCAATTAAACGGTTTTGCAAATAGAAATAGACTTTTGTATCTCTGATTTAAAAAATCAAACTAGCATAGTAGAAAAGTTATGGATAAAAGATTGTTATATAGTATAAGTAGTATAAGTAAATTTGTCATAAAAGAAAAATTGTACATGCAAACTTACTATATTAATAAAATTATATGCAAACTTTTCTCCTTCCTACCTTACAGAGGCCGAACACTCACGATTTTTTCTGGAAAAAAAAAAAACGCTGTAACAAAGAAACACCGTGAAAAACAACTAATATTGTTTCTAAATGATTACAATGAATGAATATATATGCCCCAAAACAATTTTATATGCAAACCCACTCATCTAAGGTGACCTATCTCACACATTCTCTAAATGCAAATGGTGGAGCAAATGGTGAAGAAGATGAAAGATGTTACCTTTAGAGGAGAAGATATTAGCTTCAATGAGGAGATTGGAAGAGATGCTCTTCAATGGAGACAGTGGACAAAAGGGAGACGAAGCACACCGAATGGGAAATGAGATGAGGCTTGCTGTGTGTGTTGGGATGTGTGTAAGGAGAAAGGGGAGAAAGGGAGAGTGGATTAGTTTGGGTATATTGAGTGTGTGTAGAAACTAAGATAAAAATTTTCAAATTTTTATAATGTGTGTA
Organism: Cinnamomum chago; assembly: GCA_038049695.1. Lineage (NCBI taxonomy): Eukaryota > Viridiplantae > Streptophyta > Magnoliopsida > Laurales > Lauraceae > Cinnamomum > Cinnamomum chago. Next base: position 38,660,552 of record CP142457.1, read on the forward strand.
AATAGAAACTGCATGGGAGGAGAAAAATGTGTGCGCCGCAGGAATCTCCCTTTAAAAAAATTAATATTTTGGTTATACTTTCTGAGAAAAATAGACAAAAAATCTTAAAAGCTGGCTCAATGACATCCACACAAACTTAAATTATAAAGCACCCAAAAAAATTGTTTGAATTAGTTTTAAATCAATTATACACAAAAGTAGAGGACATGCATTAAAAGGTATTCATCAATGCTGTTTTGGGGTTACTGTCTATTATTCAAATCAGCAACAAAGTAGTCTGGTGGAGGACCCACATGGGATGCATCGGACAAAGCAAAGGGTAAGTGAAAGAAAGATAGAGAAAAGGCACAGCCACGTTCAGGCTTCTCTCCAGTGTCACATAACATTTTAATTAGTTCTCCATTTGGTTGACAACGGAATCAATCTCAAGGCCAGATATGGGGAATGATGAAATTAGAGATCCTTCTCATGGGACCTGCACTGAGACCACCGACCACTACTGTTGACAGGCCCATCTAATTCCATCTTATGAAAAACCTGGAAAGTTGGTGTTTTCAGGGTCTTTGTTGAGTTCTGCACACAAGGAAATCTGTATAAGAATTAAGCAAAAGTTCTTATGAGTTTTTTTAATTAAAAAAACGAAGAAGAAAATTTGACCGATTCAATCAATTCTTAGAATGTCTACTCTGAGTTCTTTAAACCAAACCCCACCATCCAGGTAATGGCAATGAGTCGTAGCGTCGGTTTGGGGGTGATTTTCTTGGTACGGGCCCATAATATGTGTGGTATGCGTGTGTAGGGAGTAGCTCTCCAAAGCTAAAGCTTCCAAGTGTGTGGTGGGACCCAGATGAGGATGGGGATTTCAAGGACTCCTTGTAATCCTCTTAAGTGCAAAAATACAGAACCAATGTGGTTTCTATCATCTCCATATGGGCCCCAAAAATTTAATGGTTAACAGTCTATTCGAGTTTGTACACAGTCGATCAAATGGCCCAGTAAATTTGGATCTAACTGAAAGTTGGTGGATATTTAAAATTCAGGGGGGGGTCATATGTTTGGTCCATCTAGATGGACCAAGGGTGACCAAGGGTGGGCCCCACAAGTGTGAGCATATAGGTGGACATTTGTAATTCAGTCTATCCAACAGTGCAATAAATTCAAATCTCACTGAAAGTTGGTGGTCATGTGCAAATCAAGGGGTTCATGTGTTTGGTCTATTTGAATGGACCAAGAGTCACCAAGGGTGGGCCCAACAAGCATGAGCGGATAGGATGGTTATTAGGTGAGCAAGTTCCGCTGGTGGGGCCCGCTTGGTGGTCCATCTGAATGGACCACACATGCACCCATAAATTTCACATGGGCCCCACCTTTGCACACATCCGATGTACTATATACCTTTGGATCGACTGCACATTCATCCGAATGGACTGTATGCCGTCAAACTTGTGGGGCTAAGATGGAGACGATAAGGGTGATGAATGGGGCTGATTTTTTACAGAGATGAAGTACCAGTGGAGATCTATCGATTCCGTCTGGTCCAAGTCCTAGGTGCCTTGTTGAGGTGCTCACAGTCATCCAGCGCACGAGTGACATGAATGATATTAAGAGTGATAGTGTAGGATCTTACACCCTATTGAGCTACCACTTATCCCAAAACCAAGTTTTATGGTGAGGGCGAAGGCTCGACCACAATTATGACCGCTCAGGAGCGAGGGTGGACGTTGACCTCAACAATCCCTCCCTCAACGGCACACCCGCCGCGACTCCTGCTGCGAACTCACAAAACGCGTGTCCCGTGACTCGAACACCCGACCTACCAGGCTCTGATACCACTTGTAGGATCTTACACCCTATTGAGCTACCACTTATCCCAAAACCAATTGGTGATAGGAAATGACACAACAATAGTTTTATGGTGAGGGCGAAGGCTCGACCACAATTATGACCGCTCAGGAGCGAGGGTGGACGTTGACCTCAACAGATAGACAAAGCTGATGTAGTGCCAGTGGTTCTGGGCATTAACTTGAGGCATTTGGGAAGTGAAGCATTCAGCCCTTTAGACTGGAATGGGTCCAAATTAACAAATTTTGATTATCTGCCTATAGGCGTTACGTATAGTAGCAGTAGGGGACTGAAAGTGTAGGATCAGGTTCAGGTCTAGGCCTACTTGTAACTGACCCGACTAACGCGTGCTATCCCATGCTGCCCGATCTGACTTGTGATGGATTTAGGATAGGAAAAGTCTATACAGACCGAACTGGGGACCGGGTTTTTCATGTGCAAAAGAGGAAAAATCTTAAATGGTCATATGTATAAAATGAAGATTCATGTGCAAAAAGGAAAAGTTCCCTCACCAAAGATGAATACACATGAATGTCCCCCTACATTTAGATATGTATATCTCAAAACTTTTGTGTTAGAGTGCAATGGGTAAAGGTCCTTCTTGAGTTGCAACATGGGTCCGGACGTGCTTGGAGAGTTGCAATATGGGTCCGGACCTGGCCTGTTGGGCTGTCAAATCCTCAAATATTGGCTCAGACTTGGACAGATTTGGGCTGCACCTGGGTCCATTACAGCCCTATGATGTTCCTCAAAAATACATTTTCAGTAATGCTCTTTAATTTTCTTTTTCAAAAGTGAGACCCGCATGAAAGAGCCCTTTATTTATTAATTAACTTATTTTCGTTTTCAATAAACTCACGAAAATACACTCTATTTACCTTCTCCTAATTCTTTATCCAAAGTTGCTTAGCATGTTGTCAACACACCAAAAACAGTATGGAGTATTTACTTTTGCTTGCTTTTGTATAGTATGATTTCTGACACTTTAATCATATCAGTCGCCATCATCACTCAGAATGTCTTTGTAGGTTTAAGTTTCATTTGATCGTGAACCGGCCCCCAGTTCGGGCCACGTAGCATTGTTCTTTAGGACATTCTGAGTGATGATGGCGACTGATATGATTAAAGTGTCAAAAATCATACTATACAAAAGCAAGCAAAAGTAAATACTCCATACGGTTTTGTAAAAGTCTACTCACCCCGGGTTCCTAACCCCAGACGGACCCGGGGTGACTGAGATCCGTTGGATCCCAGACGTACTGTTTTTGGTGTGTTGACAACATGCTAAGCAGCTTTGGATAAAGAATTAGGAGAAGGTAAATAGAGTGTATTTTCGTGAGTTTATTGAAAACAAAAATAAGTTAATTAATAAATAAAGGGCTCTTTCATGCGGGTCTCACTTTTGAAAAAGAAAATTAAAGAGCATTACTGAAAATGTATTTTTGAGGAACATCATAGGGCTGTAATGGACCCAGGTGCAGCCCAAATCTGTCCAACTCTGGGCCAATATTTGAGGATTTGACAGCCCAACAGGCCAGGTCCGGACCCATATTGCAACTCTCCAAGCACGTCCGGACCCATGTTGCAACTCAAGAAGGACCTTTACCCATTGCACTCTAACACAAAGGTTTTGAGATATACATATCTAAATGTAGGGGGACATTCATGTGCATTCATCTTTGGTGAGGGAACTTTCCCTTTTTGCACATGAATCTTCATTTTATACATATGACCATTTAAGATTTTTCCTCTTTTGCACGTGAAAATTTTTAATTATGGAAGTGTCCATCACCCTATGGTGAGGGATAGATGCACATGAATATTCTCCCTAAATGTATGTCACATGAGTTTATGGTACTTTTGAAGTTTTTACTTTGATCGAATTAAAAGAGATCTTCCAATGAAAATATGTCGTTAAGGCACTTGGGCCTTAATCAGGCTCGGACCGGTGATGGGCAGGCTTACATCTCCGACATTTCATACCGGGCTCAGCCCTTGGTTGTAAGGTCCTAATTGAACTTGGACCTGGATAGGCCCATCCAAAATCTGGCCGATTGACAGCCCTGCAGCATCAAGAACTTAGACACTACTGTACACTATGCGGGCAAATTCTCTCTATTGCAGAATCCTCTTCCACACTTGGGGTCATATTTATCCACAGTTTTTCATCCGTAGAAGCAAAAGTGCGAACTCAAATATCCCCTTTATTGTCAAGTGCACAAAGGCTCCATGTGGAAAATCACTATTTTTCTACATCAAAGAAAAAATCCATGTCCAACCTCCCCACTTAAGGCTTTCATTTCCGAGGAAGAGAAAACTCGAATATCCTCATCCCTAGCATCACTCGAACAAGCCCTTCATGCTACACTAGCTTATTAGCTAGAATGAAATTGAATTGTAAGAATTCATGGTAAAATAGGTTCCAATATAATAATATTACATAGGTGAGTGGGGAATATGTAAGGTAGAAATATAAATGAAACCTATCTGGCTTAGAATTTGATCAACTGGGGCGATAGAGGGGTATTCATTTGACATGTTCCCTTAATTCATTTTTATTTTATTATTATTTGATGGTCATTTATGAATTTTCACTTTTTCTTTCAATTGTAACTAATTGTAAGAATACATGAATTTAATTCCATGCAAACATAAAAACCCTAAAAGATAAATATACATTTACAACATGTACAAATATATGATGACTATGGGAATCCTTACGATAAAACTACGGTACTGTTTTTTTTGTGGAATTTAGGAATTTCACTCCTTTTGTATTTTGGTAGAATTTTTCGATGCTCAAGACCAAAGAAACATCCAAGAATTCTACTATATTTGAAAATTTAGGAATTCCTAAAATTTCAGGAAAGAGACAGGCCACTCTACTTGCTCTAAAATAGGATTTTTGGTTAGAGAAAGAGACAACCAACAGTAAAAATCAACATACAAAAGAGCATTTAGCAGAGTAAAAAATGTGACTAGCTTCTAATTAATGCACATGGAGAAAATTTATGAAAACCTGTTATAATCACTTGTGTACGGTTTGTCTTGCATCGTACTCTATACAACATGTGATTGTTGGTTAAAGAGTGTGTCAGTGGTTATAAAAACAAAAATAAAGGGCGGGAACAGTGCATGATGGTGGAGGAAATAGGCAGTTGAATCCCTCTCTCTATCACATGCAGCGCACTTCGCACCTACTGGTTTAGTACAATTGACTGACTGGGGTGGGCATGCTTTCTCACTCAACTTGCATACTCAACCGGCACTCATGGGTCTTGGGACCATATATTAAAATCTTGGTCTTGGTCGGAGTTTCGGTCGGGCAAAAAAACCAATATGATATCAATATCGGTATCGATTGCGGATGTCGGTCCGTCGCGGTCATTGCGGTGTGAATTTTTCTTTTAAACCAAAAAAATTCACGAAAATATTCAAAAAATTCAGAATATTAGAAAATACTGGAAAACAATATTTTTTTTCATTAGTAACAACAATAAATTAAAATCTCGGTCACCTTAAGTTATGAGTCATGTCTGTGTCGCAGTTCGCTGTCTTCTCTAGTATTTCATATAATGCAACCATTATTAATGCTCATTATCAATTTATTAGTATAAAATATAAGAAAATAAAGATAACATAATAATTATCTATACATTATTAATAAATTAGTATTTATTATTTAGTATCATAAATACTCAACCAATTTTTTTTTACAAGTTGAAGATTTTTAAAAAATCATTTTTTACACCCAAAATCATATTTATAAGTAGATCTAGCATGAAAGTGTGTAGATTTAAGTGAATAACACAAAACAAACCCAAAAATGACATGCCAATGATCGTTTCATTCATTTTTATGCTTTATCTAAAAATAAAAAATTGAAAACACATAATAATAAAACTAAGGAAGTTAATTTGATTTTCTCTTACTAAATAAAATGATTTCTTCAAAAAATAGTATTGGGAGTTGGAAATATATAAGAGAACGAGCTATGGAGACATGGTTGCTCTAAGGAGATGAGGGAAGAGGAGAAGAAAATGAAAAAATAGGAAAAAAATCACAAAAAATCAAGGTTTTTGAACATTACTTCATCTCAGCCGATATTTTCAAAATATCGGCCGAGATATCCACAATATCGGCCGAGATATCAGTAAAACCGATATTTTGACCATCTCGGCCGATATTTTGCTTGACTTGTATCGCGGAAAAATATCGTCGCGATATCGGCCGATACCGGTTCATATCGGCCGATATGAACCGATATCAGCCGAGATTTTAAACCATGCTTGGGACCATTCCATTCGAATACATCACTGGACAATTCCTCTAATAGGGAATCCTTCTTAATTAACTGAACAACTTTAGTTTTAAATCACATGCAAATGCTCTAGTCCTTATGTAGCAGCCAGTATATCAATTTCTTCTTTCCTTTCTACATAATAAACAAATTTTTAAATACATTCAGACGATGGAAAATTTGTAAATATTCAATCTTAATTCCTTTTAAGGTATTTTGGTTGTAAATAAAATAATAAAACATAATAAGAAAAGGCTTTTTTTTTGTAAGAAAAAAAGGCTATGAGAATAGAGTTCCATTACATTTTTTGTTTCAAACAATATCCATTAAAGAGATTTTAAAAATAAATTATTTAGAAAGTAAAAATCCAAAGGTAAATTTTTACGGTCGTAAATAGTTATAAACTTGATTTGACATGTTCCATCAGGGGCATTTGGCGTATTGGTTAGGTATATAACATTTGGTATCAGAGACAATCTCCACGTCTCGGGTTCGAGTTACAGAAAGGGCTACTTGGAGTTGAGTGAGAGCCCTCTAAAAAAACTAAGAAAATGACTATCTACCGCTAGAGTGAAAGTCACCCCAGAGTGGAGAAAAGGGTTACCTCTCGCCAGAGTGAGAGTGGTATGTTACAGTCCTAAATAATAATAAACTCGATTTAACGTGTTCCATCAACCGTGGGGCTTTTGGCATATTGGTTAGGTACATAATATAATTTTTAGAGCTTTTTGTATATACCCCTTTAAGGTTTGTAGGATTTGTAAATAGACCCCTGTGGTTCTACTATTTATAAATAGGCCCCTACCTTTTCTTTTTAATGCCTTTCATATCCTCAAAATCAATATTCCTAACAAAAATGGGCAGCCACCATGAGATTTGTGTTGGAATTTAAATAAATGACAGATTTGCCCTTATATCCATTAAACAAAACTAAGTATATTATTATTTAAAAAAATATCATTATTTTATCTCAAGTTCCAATTGTTTTTCTCAATAACTCTCTCATGGACATGACTGGGGGTGGACTCAGGTATAAAGGCCTGAGGACTGAAGCCCCCACCCATATCTGAGGAATGTTTAAATCCCATCCCCCCCCCCACTTGCAAATTGTAAAAATTAATATGTTTTTTTTTTTCATTTGCCCCTTTCCCTAATATCTCGTTTACATATAGCTAAAAAGCCACCCCCTTGAAAATTCTAAAATTGATATTTCATTTTTACATTTGTCCGTTTCCCCCCTACACTTGAAGCATAATCATGTATTTTGAAACTTTCATCAATCCAACGGTGGACCATGTATGGATTGGATAAATCATAGCCATTATTCGTACAGATATTGATTGTCGTTATGATCAATTTGGATTTAATGAAATGAGCCATATATTGATAAAAAAAATTACATTGGGTTATTTTCTTACACTAAGTGCCTTTGTTAATGTTACATTTTATAATAAAAATTGAATCCAAACTTTTGAAATTATACATACAAGGATAAAAGAGATGGACAAAAGTGTCATTTCACTCTAAAAACCTATAGTGATTGGAAGACTATTGATTTTGGGGACACATAAGGTATTAAGATAAAAATGCAGGGGCCTATTTACAGATACTAAAACCTCAGGGGCCTATTTACAGATACTAAAACCTCAGGGACCTATTTACAAATCTTTCAAACCTTAAGGGGGTATATGGAAAAGGCTCTAATTTTTATTACTTTGAGGTGTTTTAGGTATAACAAAATGAGATATAGGGCAGATAAGAAAGGAAATCCAATTTGGGATCCAGACTAAAACGTAATAGAAATTGATACAAGTCGAAACCAATGATACATATTGGAGAATTCAATTTGGTTTAGCCCTTTTCGAGGGCATGATAGGCTCGAATGTTTGTGGTATCTTGGAATATTCTTTTCAAATAAGCTTGAGTGGTCAAACTGGATACCACTAATTTATAACTATAGTACATGAAAACCTTTATTAAGGAAAGCCATAATTTACCAAAAAGGATGAGGAAGAAGATCAAGAAAGTCATTTTATTGATTACTTAAATGGAAAAATGAATACATTCCAAAGAAATTCTTCACTTTAACAAGTGTTATCTAGTCTAATTGTGTCAATATAATTTGTTAAGGTCAACTTGGTTTCTTAATATAGTGTATTTCTATTTTATCATAAAAAAAAAAAAAATTGTTGATCATAAAGACTTTGGTAAGGGGGAAATTTCCGATTTCTATAGGAGGGTTAGGAGTGGAGGATTCTTCGCTCCCATGAAAGTTGCAAAGCACATAATCCTCTCATTGTATAAATATGTAGTTAGTTTAGATAGGAAATAAATTATAAAATAAATAAATGAAATAACCTTTTTAAGATTCTCTTTCTACTAAAATAATGCTCAACTTGCACTACATCGTGGTGTATAAAATTGGGAAAATACTCTCCTATATGTTTCTCATGAGAACCACACATTGAGACTGTCTCAAAGGAGAGACCCAGCCTTGAGAGCCGTGCACAAGTGATCAACATCCTATTGCGGCAAATAAAATGTAATGCTTTACTAAAATGAGATGCCAAGTCACCTCATTTTAGTAAGCTTTTGTATTCTCAACCATTTGATATTTGATAGGTCGATCTAATTTTAAAAAGTTAATGTTTATTTTTAAATAATTATGCACAAAGTTTAAAGTCGATCGGCAATTTATAATAATGAGTATTGTAATATAATTTGAAATTTATATTTGATCTTTTACATAGACATTTGGACTAAAAACTTGTGTAATATGCAATATTTCCTCTTTTTATTTTCTTTAATTATTATAATATTTTCTTGCATATATAAATTTATTAATTTAAATTGATTATCATAAATGCATGAAAATAAATATATATAAAAAATATTCAAGTGAGACCTTGTTCTCACAGTGCTTCTATGAAAACTATTGGTGGGCCCTTTCTAGCAACCTTGGTCTGTCACCCATCCAAATAGATTGAACCGTTGGATGAAGAGTTGACTACTTTTTAATATGAAGCCAATAGATTCGTGGGCCACGGATGAAGGGGGTTAGAGGCATGAGATTGAGGTTAAACTTGATACTTGGGGTGGTCCTACATATATCTTTCCATCCCCTCGAGTTCCATCCCTATATGGGACCTACAAATGTCACCACAAAAGACTCCGTGACAACTGATCTCACTAAAACAAAGCCCAATATATATATATATTTGATTAATTCTTTAATATTTATAGATTAATTTAGAAAAAACATGACTCTCTCGAGCCTCTATGTTGACTATATCCGAGTCTTTTTTTTTCCCATAAGACGAATCAACCTCGAGACATGGATTTTCCAACCTTGCTCCTAATGCAATCTTTGATTCAAGGCTCAAATTGACCATTAGTTCCTAACTGAATTCAAACTGTTACTTCTGATCCGATTAATAAATATGCCGGTTCATCAACCTACTAATGGTTCAATGGCAAGGCATATCACTTTCATGCGATAGCTTACGATCAATCCTTTTATTATAGTTGGAAAACTACGTTTTTGCTATCGAGGCAACAACACCCAAACAAAAAAGAAAAAGAATAAGAAAAATAAGGAGAGAAAGGAAATGGCGGGTTTGGGTTGACGATGTATTTTGACACTCCATCTCACATGAACCCAACCCAAATTGACAAGTTACACTACAACTTGCCAACCCTACCTGACTCTGACCTTTTAATTGTGGGTTCTAGTTGGCTCATTTAACTTCCTTGTCATGTTTAGATTAACATTTTTAACACAATTAATAAATGGATTGGGTTCAGCTTAAGCCTATACATGTTTCTACAATACTAAATCTGACCCAAATCCAACTCAACCTGATTCAACGGTTTCCATCCACTAACAATTCCTGGTCCAGCCCACTAACCTGACTCAATTAGAACCCGATACTTATCTTAAATTTCCAACACGTGGAAGAAGTGGATCAAATTTGGCTTCAATCCGTCAACTGACCTATACCCAGCATAACCAGACTTATTTTTCAACCTACCAACCCGACTTGGTAGGATGAACAACCTAAATAACTGGGGTCCATGTTTGTTTGCAGGGTTGTTTCACTGTTGCACATGGGCTGTAAGAGCAAACGATGAAGATCATAAATTGGGAGCCCATAAAATGCAGAAAATTAGATGTATAGGTTGGGACTTTTACATAAATTACTCAAAATCTATCAAGATTTAAGATCGACAGCTTCAAAGTTTTGGGGTGTTTCAACAAATAAATTGAACGGCTTGATTACAAATATGGGGGCTACAAGCAGGAGAAAAAACAAATATATTTAATGGGGGCATACAGTAATACAATCACTGTGTAAAAGATTGTACTAGTGCTTCTTTGTAGGCGTTGTAAAGCAATTTTGACGCCTATTCAGGGGTGAAAATTTTGATGTAAATGACATTTACATACCATTTTTCACATCTCATCGACGGATCACATGTAAATAACTCAAAATAAACGTGATGACGTGTATTTAACCATATATTATGCAATATTCTGCAAACCAACTTTGAAAAGGCCTCTTAAGTCAGGCCATGACCAATAAATGGCCTGAGTTGATTAGGCCCAAATGTTTCACACGCCAGGTTCATTTTACCATGCATGTTTGCTGTTTTAAAATAGAATGAAATCCTTTTTCAACCCCTACTTTGGGATTAAACAAAAACACACACTCTAGCAGAAACAGTAATTGGAGTTCCAAATGGGGAGGGGTCGGGCTAGTATTTATTTTTCAAGTTTAGCCTGCACCCTAAATTGAGTCATGGGAACCCCGAGGGGTAGTTTAGTTAGCCTATGACCATGGTTTGCCTCTGAGGTTGATGGCTCGAAACTGTACTACCACACTGGGGTCACAGGGAATTTACCCAGCCCCCCTAACCCATCGGAATTATTATGGTCCAAAGAGCTGGGACACGCTCCGTTATCAAAAGAAAGATTGAGCCATGGGCTAAAAATCCAGAGCCAGGCCAAGTTCTCTACTAAATACCATGCGATGAGGCCCAATTTAGATATGTCATGGCATGTGCCATCAATTAGGCCATTTTTTTAATCTAAGATAGACCTAGGCCTAGACCTAGCCCCTTAATTGTCTAACTTAATATTTTAGGGATTGAATTGGGACCACAAATTGGAGGAGTTTTCACCTACAAGCTTGTGGAACCAGATGTGTGCCCATTCCAACAGGTGGAAAGATTTCTGGGTGGAAATAATTGGAGGGAAAAATCAGCTTTATCATATTATCTAGAACTCTTGATCTGACCGCCTAGGTTGTGTTTGGCAATCAAATTTTCAGGGAAAAGCTTTTTGTTTTTCATAAAGTGGTAGAAAACTTACATTTGGTAATTGTAAGTCTCCGTGGATTAGGTAATCTAAGATCCTCATGATTAGGTCATCTGGGATCCTCATGTTTGAAGACTCTGCATGTAAGGCCGGTGAGGAATCCTTAAATATACAAATTTCTCACCCGTTACCAAACGTGACCTAATTGGGTGATCTTTTGGATATTGCAGCTACTCCGAAATTCACCTATTTTGTTTGATGCAAATGAAGTGATGAAAGCTATTAAGTGTGTTGGAGATTAGGCTATTAATTTTGTTGTTATTTTGAATATTGTAGAATAAGCTAAAGTCTTGAGGATTTTATGGGAAAATTTTTGGAATTTGGCCATTCCTCGTGAAAGGTCCCCACGTTGTGTAGCACAAACAAGGTCTTCCTGCCACTTTTTTCTGAGCGACGATATAAAGATTTAGGGGACGCTAGCTCGCTCCTCATGTCTTCTTCACCTCGCGGATGCAAATTTTCCACTATTCATATGAGAATATAGGTTTTCCACTATCATAATGGGCGGAAAAGCTGCGAATACCAGGTTCTCCATTATTCAAATGGGCAGAAAAGTTGCGAATACACTTGCAAATACAAGTTTATTCTGCGGAGCAACCTTTCCATCTCTCATTTTCTCATGAATGGGTTCATGGGTTGAAGGTAAGCTCTCCATGATAATGTATTAGCATAAGATCTACGTGATAATGTACTAGCATAATATTGTTATTGGAACCATTCTTCTATGTTATGTGAGCCATTTTTTTTTTCCTTTCTTGTCTCTTTCACTTTTCAATTTGAGAATATGAAAAGAAGAAAGAAAGAAACTGAATCATGTCGGTAAGTAGTAATTTTTTTATAAAGCTTGTGATATTATTTTTCCGAGATGATTAGGAGAAATGGAGTGTGGGAGATAAAAAAAACGGAAGAGCTCCTAACGGACCTCGTTTGTGTTGCACAATTTGCGAGAACCCTTTGCGAGATATGACTAAATTCCGAGAGTTTTCCGGTAAAACCCTCTAAAGTCTTTGATAGGATTGAAGTTAGTTATATTCCTAGAACGCTTAATGAGGCAGCCCACTAGTTAGCTAAATTCAGCTTTGTTAAAGGGGTCAGTTTTGAGTAGGCTGATTGGTCAGACATTATTTCTTGGGTCTAGTCTGAATTTTTAGATATAGTCTATTTTCTTTTGCTTGTCATTTTAATACATTTTTATTTTAAGAAAAAAGAATAGATGAATGATCTTTTAGCTGTAAAACTCTTTTTATCTAATTCATCCATGAGTCAAATGACTGTTGAATTGGGTGTAGTGCGAGATCATGATGGTGATGTGTGATGTGAGGTACACAGATAAAAATATGAGCCTTATAGAGTTGGACTGCATGTGCATGTAGGAGAAACTTTTTCACTTAAATTGTAGTGACTGCAATTAAGTTTTCCCTGGAACTTGAAGAAAAAGGAAGATGTATATGTGAAATTAAGGATTTTAGGCATTATCTTCCTAAATCAAACAATAAATTTATATGTCATATTAAGTTCTAGAGGATTGTATGGAAAAAATCTTGAAATTTGGATATTCCTGGCTAATGGTCCCCATAAATTGTGGGGCACAAACAAAGTACTCCCACCAAATTTTTTTTTTACTTCTTTTTACTTTTTTTTGGTAGATGCTATCGTCCCTCAACATGAAACCTTGCAAACTTGTTTCTATGCGTTCTAGACGACAGAACTACAATGGTCAGCGACCTCCGACAATGGCTTCGACACTGGCCTTCTCCCCCCGTCTGTGAGGACGGCGGAAAGCAGATGACAACGGTCAGATCTAGTGATTGGTGGCGACAAATTCCAGCTAACCTTCTTGCAACGATCCTTCTTGCAACAGAATCGGCGACAATGGTAGTCTTCTCTAGTAGCATCGGAAGTCCGACACACTTTTTTTTCCTTTTTTTTTTTTTGAAATCCAAGGCCCCACTCTCTCTCTCTCTCGTTTGTATTCACCAAAACAAACAAAAGGCCTTCTCCACTTAAATTTCTTTTGTTCTCTCTGCATATCAAGAGAAAAAGGATGTAACAGGGTCTTTACTCTCTCACACTTTAGAAAAGGGAAAGAGTTTGCTTCTCGCTTCTCTGTTCTCTTTCCAATGGATTTGCACTAGCTCACCCGAGATCAGTATCCGACTTCTATCACTTTGAACCCCACCTGCATCGCTTCTTATTCTGTAAAGAGCGGTAGATCTGGGCCAAGAAGATCTCTGCAATGCACACCTGCTAAAGCCCCCCTTCTCTTTTTGCATATCAAAGGAAACTGAAAACCTCTGCTCCTTCAAAACTGAAAGTCGATACTAAACCCTAGGAAACGATGACTTTCTGTGTATCATGAATCTGGATCCCTCTTCCTCGCTGCTGTTCAAATAAGAGAGGTGAGAGCTATCTCTCCGTTCAAATAAGTGCAGCTCCAATACAGCAGAAGAAGAGGAGACTCTAATGCTAACAAAACAAGAAGAGAAAAAGATACTGTGCAAATGGAATAAGAAGAGAAATGTGTTTTCTTATTACAATTCTATTTCAACGGCCAAGACCCTAGGCTTTACACTAGGCTTCTGGTCTGTCCATTATTGAGAATGAGACTGCCAGTACTCCTTTTACAAAGATATTGTAGAAGATGGTAAGCAATTCCTTGAGAATGAGAGGAAGAGATCGGGGTATTCCTCGTCCCTTGTTTCATTTCTCAGGGCAGAACCTCTCCACCTCTACGTAGCCTCCTCCCCTTTTTCTCCTGTCCCTCATCAGGATTAGTATCCCTTTAATTTATACTAGCATTATAACCCGTGCTTAGCACAGGTATGGCCAACACTGCAACTTACATATTCATGCATGAAAAAAATATCCATAAATTTTAGAAAGAAAGCAAAAGAAGAAAAGATTATAAGAGTACCGGTTTATGTATTACAATAGCTAATCACATAGAAGTAAAAGAGGAGAAGTGGAGGAGAAAGGAAATGGTAGAGTTTAGGTAGAAAGAGAGTTGCATAAATGAAAAAGTGAAAGTTTGATAAGTGAGTAGTAGAGGCGGTTTTTGGTAAAAAAAATATAGTTAGTTTGCATGACATAAGTGGGGATAAAATTGAAAAGATTTTAAAAAAAGAATAATTAATTGTCAAAATCATAACTATCGGTCAAAATTAAAGCAAAAAACCTCTTGGCTTAATACAGTATAATAGGTTCTTTTACACGTGCCAGCCCAAGCTGTGGCTTTTGCCTCTTTTGCCTCCGCCTATCCTGCCTTCGTTGATCCATCACACGGAGGTTAGTAGCCTTTTAATTGTCTTGACGAAAGGGGCGTGAGGCTTCCGCCTTTCTCGTTAGTTAAGTCCGTGGAAGCAAGTAATTCACTTGTTAAGGTCAGTCTGCCTTAACTGTTCACCCTTTTTTTTAATCAAAAGTGGTTGGTTTTGTTACGGTCTTGTGTAACCTGGGTCCACAATGGTGGACCAGTCTGATGGACACGCCTACACCTAATAGGAAGAAAATAAGGAAATGATAGAGAGTGGCTTACATTGATTCTCAGTTGTGGCCAAATGCCAACCATCAAAGATGGAGTGAGAGAGATGGAGAAAGAGGAGGAGAGGAAGAAGAAGATATTAGGAGATGCAATTACGAGCGACGCTAGTGTCACCTTTGTTAGAGACAAGCGGCGCTCCTCTCAAAGTTGTAAGAAAAACGAAACAAGGCCTAACGGACCCCATTTGTGCTACACAATTTTCGGGTACCCTCCGAGAGGAATGACCAAATTTCAAAAAAATTCCCGTTAAAACCTCTAAGTTCTAATACTAACCACTTCACCGTTGATAGGAGAACTATCCACACGTCCATGGACATGCACATAATTTACTCTTGATTCCTTCTACCAGTTTTCATATGGGGTGCCCTGCACTCCCTCTAAATTCTAATGTGGTGTTTTGACCTACTCATTTTTAATAGGAGTGTCATGGTTCGGTTAATCGTTTGTTTTGGAAAAGCCGTAAACTAAACCGTATTTTACGATTTTCAATTTTTAAAAATCGTAACCATAACCGTACTCTAAAAAATCGTTAAAAACTGAACCGTAGTTAACCGTATTAGACGGTTCGGTTATGGTTAATTCCAATACGGGCTTAAAAAGAAAAATAAACATATATTCCTATATAAAAGCAATATCTATACATATCAAAGAAAACATAAATAAAAAAGATTGAAATACAAAAAAAGGAAAAAGATTTATAGAGGAATCAAGATGAGGAAAGGGGGCTTAACTTAAGTCATTTTATTTCATTTAGGCCCTTTAGTTTTTTTTATTAGCGTAATGATTCAGTTAACCGTGTGTTTTGGGAAAACGGTTAACTGAACTGTATTTTACTGTTCGGTTTGCTTTATAATAGTGAGTCAAGATTGAAAACCGTAACCAAACCGTGAAGCCCGATTTTTGGATTTTAATAATCGTTATCGTAACCAAACCGTGAAATATGGTAATTACCCGTCGGTTCGGTTCGGATCGGCCGGTTAGACTGATTTCCGATTTTTTTTACGACCATAATTTTAAATGTAGAAAGCAACTCATGACAAACCACTTAATTTTCTATCTTCCAAACCGCCTTTAATGTGGGCCCCCGTTTTGGATTGGGGGTGTAACCGAAAGGCACGTTGATCAAACAATTTTCTCATGTTTGTCAGTTTAATTCCTTTACATCTACCGGACATTTACCCTATTTTCTATGATTATATAGAAAAGTAAAAGTGTTGTAATTGGATGAATCGGTGAGGGCCTTTCTGTTTGCACAATATTGAATTTACAGGAATAGAAAGTAATTCATACCTATCACTAACAGATAAGCTAACTAAGAATTAAAGTCAAATCAGCTAATGGTCATTAAATAGGCTTCCATTTGGTATAAGAAATGATTATTCAACCATCATCCTAGTTAAATCAAATTTGAGGAAAGTAAGGTACAGCAATACATCCAACGTATATCCTTGGCTTCTCACCTCTTTTTTAATATGCTATCTTCACCTATTTCATTAGAATATAATATATCAAAATTACTAAGAGCTGGAGCTAACAAATGTGTCAGAAGTGACAGAGGGTAACATCTTGTTTGGTTGCATAAGTAATTGACTCACAAGCATAAATTAGGTGTGAAAATGGTGTATAAGTCCATTTTCACAGCTATACTTTTTTTCACACTGCAACTCGTCCCCTTGTTTTAAAGTGTTTCACACCATCAAAAGTAAAAAGTGTTGGTACAGTGTATAAATAGTACCAACATGGTTCTTTTTCCTTCGATGGGCCCAAAAAAACCTTTAATTTTCATTCTTGTGGGCCCCTAACTCACGATTTGAACTGATCATCTTCTATATATAGCTAAAATCGCCAAATGGTAAGTGGTTCTCATTTCTATTTTTTCTCTTTTTTTTCTTTCTACTTTTCTCTTTGGTTTCAACTTTCAAATTCCTTTATTCATTTGTCATCCCTTTGTAGATCATTTATCTTTTGGTAGCCCATGTAAAGTCTTCAACGCTAATACTCAAATCCTTCATTTCCTCATGTATCCTTACCCTTCTAAAAAAAATAATAAGTAAAAAATGATTATATATATGTGGGTGATGAGGCTTGGGACAATGAAGGAAGGTTTCTTGTAAAATAGGTTCAGGCTACTAAGGGTATCAAATGTAATAGGGGAGTTCAAAATTTGGCCATGGTTTCTTCTTCTTCTTCTTCTTCTTCTTTTTTTTCCCCTTTAGAATGCCTATCATCTTCTCCTATTTTCAGAAAAATGCATCATAAGCTACAAGTCAAGGTTTCTTCGCATTTTGATGTCACCTTTATAATTAAAACAATGAATAACACTTATGAGATTGGAAGTGCTGGACTAAGAAACTCTAGGAGTAGCTCTTCATTCTACTCAAGAATAGCGCAGAAGAGTCCTCACCTAAACGGATATAGATAGGCTCAATCGCTCAATGGGTTTTAGTCTCCACTAATGATTCTTTCGGGTCTGTCAGAAGTGATTTCCTCTTCTCTTGGACTACACTCATGTGGCTAAATGTGTAAAAGGGTTATAGAACTTGTATCTATGACAACTTTTCAAGCTAAAATCCATGTACAATTTTTAGATTTTTTTCAAATTTTTAGTGATTTTGGAAATTTTTCGAGTTTTTAAAGTTTTTGATATAAATGAAAAACAAAACAACTTATGTACATGCAAAATGCAATGCATGAAATGCAGTGCCTTACCCCCAAACCTATTCTAAACATTGTCCCCAATGTTTATGAAAAACAGAAATAAAATAGGACAAGAAACATAAATTGAAATTTCTCACCATGGGGTGCCGACACACGGGTATATTGGGTTGCCTCCCAACAAGCGTTAAGTTTAATGTCTTCAGCCAGACACAACTATTATGGTATGAGGCCAGTCTATTCACGGTCCACAAGAATGACTTCCTCAACAACATTCTCAGGATCTACAAACTCAAGATACTCTTTTAATCTGTGCACATTCATTTGAAATGTGCCACAATCTCTAGGATTCAAAAGTTCAAATGCACCGTGGGATTGGACTGGAGGTTCACATGATGGTTTTGCACCTTTATCCAGATGAATCTAGTGCATAACTATAGATTGACTGATTCTTTTAATGTCAGAGATGGTCCAACCTTGGGCACTCTGATGGTCTTTTAGCACATCCAGTAATTTCTTTTCCTGCTCTTCCTCAAGGTCTGAGGCAATAATTACTGGGTTGCTAGTAGAGGCCCCAAGTAGGAATACTTTAAATTCTCGGGTAATAGTTTCAATTCTAACTTGGGTTGGTCAATAATAACTTATTATTTTTCGACCTTAGATTCAAAGGTGGATATAAAGATAGGCTAAATTTTCTGCTTCCATTGGCCAACATCCATCGGTTGGGCCAAATCCAATAATGCATTAACTTCGCATATGGACCCGTCAATGTCTATGTCGGCATTGAAGTGAGCCAGACATTCCTCCAGCGGATCTGTGTAACATGATTAAATTATTTAATCACCTAATGTGTCAATCATGTTCACATCCTTATCATCATCTAGGTCTGATGTTTGGAGTCTATTATGAAAAAAATTCAACTCCAACTTTATGTTCCAGAAACTAAGTGTCACAACCCTATTCTTGCATCTAATCACTGCATCTGATGTTGCAAGGAACGGTCGACCAAGAATGACAAGAATATGTCGGTTGGGGGCTGTCTTTGGTTCGGTATCTAGAACCACAAAATCAACTGGAAAATAAAAATCCTTAACTTTCACGATCACATCTTCAACCACACCTTTCGGATACTTGACTGACCTGTCAACAAGACAAATGGTAGTATCAGTCTTCTTCAGTCCTCTCAGGCCCAACTGCATGTAAATAGAGTACGGCAGTAAATTCACGCTTGCCCCAAGATCAAGGAGACATCTCTCCATGACGGAGTCTCCTATCTGAATAGTAATGATAAGATAGTCAGGGTCTTTGTATTTGGGTGCAATGGTTTGCTGGATCAACCCTGATGCTTTGACTGTCATCACAGCGGTTCTGGGTACTAAAGTTTTCCGCTTGACTGTGATCAAGTCTTTCAAAAACTTGGAATAGAAGGGATTTTCTTTATGGCATCAAGGAGGGGTATGTTTATCTGGACATTCTTGAAAACTTCTAAGATTCCCTCAAAGAGATCCTTCTTTCTAGTGTCCTTCAATTGGTGTGGGAATGGAGCTCTAGGTACCACTTCTAAAGATGATGGTTGAACTACAATGGGTTTCTGAATCTTCTCTCTCTATGGCTCTCCTCTTGGTTTCGATTCTTCTCTCTCTTTCTCTTTTTCTCTTTCTGCATTCTCTTTTAAATCTTTCTTCAAATCCTCTCTCAGGTTCGACAACTTTCCTCGAACTCTCTGGTTTTCCTAAAAGAAACTTCTCTCTTTGATCCTCTTCGGGCATCTCAATTTTATTGTCAACAGTCTTTCCTGATCTCAGTGTATGGATTGCATGCACATGCTCATTACTCTCTACCGAACACTGGCCTTTGGGCTGATCGGGCTGTCCTTTTGGCTCAGGAATGGTTTGGCTCAGGAATTGGCCATTTTCTCTCTTGGACAACTGTAAAGTGAGCTAATCTAATTGGGCCTCTAGTTTTGCAATGGACTGGTTCTGGGCCTGGTTAGTCTGCTCTTGGATTTGAATGAATTTGGTCAAGAGGTTCTCCATATGAGAGGATTGCTGAGGGGCTTGTACTAGTGTAGAGTAGATAGGCATCTGATCTGGGACTAATGCCCTACACTGGTTCTATGATTGGAACTGATGTTGTTGGTGAAATTGATTTTGCTGTGTTGGTTGCTAAAGATAAGGAACCATGAGATTATTAGTTTGAGCAAGTTGTTGGTATTGCTGCCTAGGATACTACGGTTGAAATCCGGGCTGACCTTCGTGGGACTGAATTGGTTCGGCTTGATGGTACGAAAAATTGGAGTGGAACCTATTGTCTGGGTGATAGGTCTGATTGAAAGTGTTAACAGTTGGTTTTCGGAGGTTTCCGTAGGAATTCATCGCATTGGCTTGCTCCGCCTTGACAAATGGCAGACTATGACAACTCTCAACTATCGCATAACACACAAACATGATGCAGTTCGCTCATACTTCTCAAGGTGGGCTCATGTTGCGGAGGGGTGGGTTGGCATGACATCATAGATATAGATCCTATCTTTTTGCTCAAATTTAGCACTCCCTGAACTAAATTGGTCATCACATTTTTCAACTCAGGGCGCTGTTTGATGTTGTACATTCCAGGCTTTTGGATCCCTGTCTCATCTCTCTCCAAATCTTTCCTATTAATGCTCCAATTTTGTGAATTTTCGGCAAGCTTGACAAGGAATTCATATGCTTGATCGGTAGTTTGATTCATGAATTCTCCTTTGTGCATTGATTCAATCAAGATACGCTAGGGGTTCATAAGACCTCTATAAAAGAAATATATCAACTCTCATTTTTCAATCTCGTGATGTGGGCATTTGATCAATAGGTTATGAAATCTCTCCCAGGTTTTAGCAAACTCTTCCTCGAGTCGTCCCCTAAAGTTCCTGATGGCACTCTTAAATTGCTCAGTTTTGCTCACTGGGAAAAATTTGGACATAAATTTTTTGACAAGCTCATCCCAGGTGGTAATGGAGTTTGGAGTCAAGGAATTCAGCCATGCGGCTGCATGATCTTCTAATGAGAGGAGAAATAACCTAAGCTTCACGGCTTTCACTATCCAGACTTTTATTCTTAAAACGTGTGGCAGATGGTCAGAAATTTGTTCAAATGACTATAGGGCTGCTCACACTCGGATCCATGGAATTTTCGTAACGTGTTGATGGTAGCGGGCCGGATTTCAAATTGGTCCACATTATTTTCTTGCAAAATTATACAAAAAGGTGAAGTGGATGAAAATGGTGCAAATAGTTCATTGAGGGTCCTTTGTTGAGGGTTTTGGACAGCCATTGTGGGTACTATGGGTGGGGCGAGTAAAGCAAGGTAATCAATTCTCACTAATCAGCCTTGATCACATATCCACACTCGCATACAACTGCAACTAACCTAGCAATGCAATGGTCCGCTCAATGAAATGAATGCAACATAACAAAAATTTTGAAAACTAAATGAAGAGCTAATCTAAACTAAGGTTACTTAAAATAATTCTAGACAGCTCCTAACTGTGAAGATGACACTCTGGCCTCTAACCTGGACCTATGAAATAGAAATTCTGGCCAGTTAACTCCTAGGTAGATGGTGGGATCACGATGCACTATGCAAATGCTTTTATTAAAAACCAACTCCTCGAACAACAAAGCTGTCTCCCCATTTGGCAAGATGGTGCCAATGGACAAGGTTTGCTTAGGCACCAGAAAATTTGCCAAAGCACACAATTGACACAACCGCAGTAGTCTTTCCTAGTGAGCTTGTAACCTAAGGTCACATTTCTACTCAATTTTATTATGGTTTATTGGTTCTAAACTAAGTGAAAATTAAGATGAAATCCTAAGGGCAAGGAAACGGTGATCAAATCCGAATCCTTATCTTGTTGGGGTAATTTACCCTTGACTAATAGTGCACCAAATTACATGTATATTTGGAAAAATTACAATATAAAGCAAGTAACAACCAACACAGTAAACCCGCTTGCAAGGGACTGGCGGGGGTTAGGAAATACAAACCTCTCGATTTATTTCGGAGGACAAATCGGTTGTCATCGACTCACACCACGGACACCAATTTTCGTGTACGAAGGTGAGGGGCTGCGACGGTATAGTCCAACCGTCTTCCTTCCCTACATAACAAATACCTAATATAGCCAACTAAGAAAGCTACTAAATATCTAAACTAATTCTAAACTAGGAAAGTAAGTAAAATCTTCAAGTTTTCTAATGCACTTTTCCACCTTTCGCTACAAGTGAGGAATTCCTTACAAAACAAATACAAACAATGTGTAGAATCCTCAAGGAAAATAAAGGAAAGATAAAAAGTACACTAACATAAAAATGAGCTCAACTCTACATTTCATGCATTGCATTTTGCATGTACATAAATTGTTTTTTTTTTCATTTATATCAAAAACTTTAAAAACTCGAAAAATTTCCAAAATCACTAAAAATCTGAAAAAATTTCAAAAATTGTACATGGGTTTTAGCTTGAAGAGTTGTCATAGATACAAGTTCTATAACCCTTTTACACATTTAGCCACATGAGTATAGTCCAAGAGAATAGCAAATTGCTTCTGAGAGATCCGAAAGAATCATTATTGGAGATTAAAACCCATTGAACGATTGAGCCTATCTATATCCGTTTGGGCAGACTCTTCTGCGCTATTCCTAAGTAGAATGAAAAGCGACTCCTTGAGTTTCTTAATCCAGCACTTCCAATCTCATAAGTGTTATTCCTTATTCTAACCATAGAGGTGACATTAAAATGCGAAGAAACCTTGACTTGTAGCTTATGATATATTTTTCCGAACTTAGGGAAAGATGATAGGCATTCTAAAGAAAAGAAAAGAAAAAAAAGAAGAAGAATAAGAAACCATGGCCAAATTTTGAACTCACCTATTACATTTTATACCCTTAGTAGCCCTCTTGAGACTATTTTACAAGAAACCATCCTTCATTGTCCCAAGCCTCATCGCCCACATATATATAATCATTTTTGACCTATTATTTTTTTGAGAAGGGTAAGGATACATGAGGAAATGAAGGATTTGAGCATTAGCATTGGAGACTTCACATGGATTACCAAAAGATAAATGTTCTACAAAGGGATGACAAATGAATAAAGGAATTTGAAAGTTGAAACCAAAGAGAAAAGTGAAAAAAAAGGAGAAAAAATAGAAATGAGAACCAAAGAAAAAAAAGAAAAAGAATCAACACTTCACCAAGATTTCTTCAATAAGATTTTTATATTTAACTTTTTTCTTTAAATCTCTTCTTGATGCTTTAGGACACTAGCCAGAAGGTTGGGGTAGTCGCGGGATCCACCTACACAGAGAAATTACATAAAAATGCGCTACAAATAATCAGATTTATGCAAGATAATCCGATAATCCGTTACTGTGATAGAAGGATAAAATCTCTGTGTAAAGCAAATGATATGCATATGAGATGCTAATGAAACTCGGACTAATGAGGGGTAAAATATGCAATATTTAATACTCATCAGTAAGACTCTGTCTCTTAGTTTTTCATTGGTTTTGAGAAATTCGTGAAAAAGTCTAAGCCATTAGATCTAACTTTCGGACTTATGTGGTACTCCTATTTATGATCCAAACTGTTCATCTTTTTCTTTTTTATAATTGAAATCGCTAAGAGGTAAAACTTCTTATCTTAATTCTTCGTGAATGTTAAGAATTTTGTAAAAAGAAAAAAGTCCACAAAATCTAAATGCATCTAGAACCGTTGGATGTACTAATTTACTTGTATAAAAATGGTAATTTTGACAAGCGTTAGAATGTGTGTTACATGTGTATCATTTGCATATGTAACACATGTGAATCCATTACATATGCAAACAAATGACCCTTAAAGACAAAAGAAAAGGGCGAAGAAGATCATATTTGTGTGATGGACTTCACTTTGGCAAGGAGAGGGAGAGAGGAGTTCCCATTGAAGGTGGAAAATTGGTGGTTTATTGTATTCAATTCTCACTAACCATCTATTCATCCCTAGGTTAATGTTGAAAATGAAAATATTCCTTCAGTCTACATTGGGGAGAAATGTTCTCCTGCGAGCAACATTATATGCAGTTGAGCTGCATGGGACCCACTTGGGGCCAGTTTTAATTAGTGCAGGACCTTTCACACTCTCATCCCTCGATGATATGGCAACTAATCCGACTTCACTCTCATCAAACCTTTGTCCACCGTTGGATTGAATCTCTAAAAAAGGTAAAAAACCACTAAACTTCTTGGCTATTAAATCTTGAGCTAGGATGATATGATATGGCTGATTTTTTCTGCTGACACTTACCCATAAGAAGACCTTTTATATCCAGGCCTAACTTGGTTTGAGCTAGGTAGGAGCTGCCAACTTCTCAGCCATTTATAGGCGTGCAGTTTTGACCCAATAGGACAGCCGGACATGGACATGCACATGTCTAATGTCCACCGAAAAGCTTGAGTAGAGATGAAAACGGGTAGGATCCTGTATAGAACCATGGTAGATCTGAACTTAGAAATATCTTTATAGGTCTAGTTTTGGACCCAAATATGACATGGAACCTATATGTAGTGTCCAAATCTAGCTAGTATCAATTTAATAAAAGGATCCATTTCTTGGTCCGGATTTGAAATAAGATGTAAAGTGCATTAGTATGATCGATAAAAAGAGCTTAAAAACACTTTTTATATACAAAATAGAACCATTAAATGGTATGATTAAATCTAAGTAGACTATCAAATATGAATGTAACTTAAGTTATTTAGACTCTTAAAACCTATATATAAATTTCTAATACAAGAATGTCATTATCCTAGATCGGGATCCTCAAGTTGAAACATACAAAGATCCACTTCCGAACCGGAGTGTTTCCGCTCATGTATATATGGATCCTATTCTAATTTTTGTCTTAATGCAAAAATAGATTCTATCGCCACTTTATTTGGAATCGGAGACTTTAGTAAGATACTTGGATGCACATGTGCAACCCTAGCTAGGAGGCTAAGCCCAGCCTCGCAAACTAAACTAGGGCTCGTCCTATAGGCAAATGGGCTGGATGCCGGGATTAATATTTGGCCTGACAATTAAACAAGACCAAAGTTTTAATCATAATCCTCTATCTCAAATACATGGCGATGAACATTTCAAATCATGTCAATGGCTTGAAATCTTCTATCTAAAACATAACCCCACTTGTAATCTAGATCCTCTAAGAAGGTGATCCAATCACTTCACTAATGATTGTGCATCATGATATCAAGACTTAAATAAAAACATGACCAGCTTTTAAATAAAGAAGAATCACACTATGTCCTTGAGAGTGATCCAGAGATGTGAATTATTTCATCTTAATTCTAGTGCAGTGGGATATTTGATATGTGAACATGAGCACATGACTCATTAGCTGAACCAAAAGACAATGAGGTCCCAAAAGCTTTTACTGGTCTGACTATATCTATCACCAAGTTGGTGAATCGAGTGGACAATAAAATACTGAAAATGATCAATCATCCAAATAAACAGGCAAATCCAAATGGATGGTTAGGATTATTTCTTCCATCATGATGAAGCCCATGATGGGATGGTCAAGATTGGAAGACACTTACGTGTACAGTGATTGATTTGCAGATAGAAAGCAAAATAAGATCTGATCAGCCATGCTGTGGATGGTTTATACACCCTGTATTCTCTTCCAACCATTTAGTTTATCAAAAAGTCTTCTCGGCCCGATTTTGGGGACCGGGTGCTGGCCCTTATGGCCAACTTCTCCAAACATTAAAGACAGAATAAATATGAAAATGTTGAGCCATTATGGGTCCAGCAAATCAAGATCAAAATAGGGCCCCATGAAGCCATCATCTAGAAGTGGGCTACCACCAAAGAGATGGAGAGAGGAAACAAAAGAAATGAAAAAGAGAAAGAAGCCAAGAATCTACGGAAGATTTTAAGACCTTTTTATGTGTTTTTTTCTGAGTTGGTTTCCTCCACGCCAAGATATCCCATTTGCCTAACCCCAAACTTTCCTTCTCCTGTTTTCCCTTTTTCTCTCATGAGAGCAGAAGAAGAGCACAATCTCCATTTCTTTTCTCTGGCATCATATGTGCATAAAACGGCCAAACTCCTTATGGTATCTTACTCTCTTTTTGCAATCTCTTCTTTTACTTTCAATGAGAAGAAAATTTCAGTTACCGTAAAAACATTGATGTATAGGTATCAAGTAAGGCCTTTTGCTGTTCTGGGTCCCTTATTCTCATGAATTTCTGTGTTGGGTCAGAGCTCTTTTGACCAGAAACCGATTTCTAGAGACTAATCACCTTTTGGGTATTGTGGAACCTGCTGTTTACTCATCTGGGGTCGTGGTAATTTGGGTGGATTCTAGAGGGGTTTTGTGATTGGGGTCTAGATCCGAAGGGTCTATAATCTGATGCACTTTCAGGTTAGAAAGAGAAAAAAAACCTGCAATTCATGTTGGAAATATGTGCCTTGAATGAACAGATTTCTGCAGTTCTTTTTTTTCTTTTTTTGTATTTATGGTTAGATTCTGTAATTTTTTCTGTAAATATTTCTGGGCTGTTTCTCATGTGAGCTCTGTTGGAATTTTCCACTTTGTTCTATGATAAGAACTGATGCATCTCTTGGAACAGAGACGCGGGTTATGTTTTTTTATTTTTCTTTTGGATCAATTGTTACACAGTGGAGAATATGTTGAAAAGTGTGCAATTTTATAGTGTGGTGATTTAATTTTATTATTGTATGACCTTATATGGTTGGACAATTCATAATATCGGTTTGAGGATCTGCATATTGCACAGGCATTCTTGTTTAGAATCTGAAGAAATTGTCAATTTAGTTGCTTTGTCCTTCTCTTTACTATATGGTGCCATAATTGATGCGCACAGATTCTGGTCTATGCTGTCAGGACTGGGTTTTTTTTTATCCATTTTTAAATGATCTTCTCAATTAGGATAAGATAAGAATTAGGGATTTCTAGGTTTTACTTATTTAGTTCTGTTAAAATCACATCTTGAGAAGGGTTAAACATGATAATCAATCGATTGTTATAACTATTCATGAGATTGTAAATATAGATTAGAGTTGTTATTAGATGATGAATAAACAAAATGTGGACTTATGCGAGTAGGAACCTCCCCATGAAGTTTGAAGTTGTATATAGATTTGCATTTTACAATTTATGTAGTTCTTTTGCATTTTATTTTGTGAATTCTGTAAATTTTTTATGGCAGCTCACATTTTTGTGCTTTCACTGCTAAAAAATATAGATGAAGCCGCTGATACCGAAATCTTCCCATCATCCATGATGCAACATCATTGGAAGAAAACCTTCCCAAGAATTGATACTATTCTAAATATCGTTATAACCAGTGTGATATTTTTCTTTAGGTTGAATCACAACAAAATATATCAATCCATGTCATTCTCAATTATTATTATTATATGATGATTGGTTTGTTCTCAATTAATTTAACAGTAAATACCACTTCGACTAGAGTTACATCCATTGCTGCTGAATTTATGTGTTGGTTTGTCTTCAAGGAAGGTGAGCCACTATATGGATTGTAGTTGAGGGCATGAAAAATTGGGATGCACTTTCGTGTAGGGTAGTCGCAGTCATCCTAGTTGAAATTTTATTCCATCTATTTGGGTGTGGTGTTATAACTTGTAAGTTCTATTTCTTGACTGTTTTGCGTTGGTCTAAATTCCATGCTACTCAACAATCTAACATGTCACTTTTCACTACATCACTTCATGTCTGTCAGTCTACCCTTTCTTCTATCTCCTTGTATTTCTTTCACCTCAGTTCATTGTGCGGGGATTGTTATGGTCTTCTATCCACATATCCATAGCCTTTCTGATGACATGGCTTTGTTGTTTCTTTCATTGGAGCCACATATAAGCTTTCTCTTTTGTGTCATTCCTTTTACCTTTCTTGATACTATGCATATCCATCTTACGACATTCTTTCTTGTTACCCTTTTTTGTGGCTTCTTGGATCACCTCATTTCTTCATATTGGGTTTGTTTTGGTTATTTATGTGCATACGCAGAAGCATTTAGTTGTCATTCTTTGAATGTTTCTTTCATTAAAGGCATCTCTGAGCTTTCTCTTGTGATTCATTCCTTCTACCCTATCCTTGTTACTCAACGGATCAGCGAGTTCCTTTTTTCATTATTTCTTTGTTCCCAAATTTGGCTTTATATAATGCTTGCTTGTTTAAAGAAAGTACTATTAAAAAAAAACTGTTATCTTATGAAATTATCCAGTATTTAAATTGGCACTGTGCTTGGACAACATACTACCATTTTCAGAGCCTGTCTGCACTTTGTTTTCATGCTCCGATCATATTTACAATCTCCTCTTTAATATTTTTTCTATAGTTGTTTCTTTATAACCCCTTGGGACAAGGCTTTGATGATGATGATGATGATGATGATGATGAGTTGTTTCTATATAAACCATTACAAAAAAGTTGTTTCTATATAACAGGACCTATCACACTGCAACAATAAGTGATTTGATTCAACTTGATAACTGTGTACCATTTAAACTTGTATTTAATAAAAGAAAATTGCATCCCTAGTGGATATAATGATATTATGATAGACAGTGTTGAAGGGTTGATAGTCAGTGTAAGAATTGTGGGGAGAGATGAATGAGTACTTAGTTGGAAACTTGGAGTTTGCCTGCACCAAGGTTTTTTTTGCCTTGAGCTCATATTTTATTTGCCTTGGTTATGGACAGCTTGAAAAAAATAAATCTTGGATGATGCTTCTTGATGTTTGTTGTTTGTAGATTACTTTGTGCATATTGGTCGGACAGATTTTAAGTCAAATGACTCAAGATTCTAAATTTAGCAAATATAATATACGGAGTGCAAATTTAGTTGTTCTAGTACTAGGGAAGTTTTATCTAGTCCAAGTGAAGTCCAGTTATCACTCAAAAATAACTAAATTAATAAAAATTGAAAGCTATGATGCCAATATACGGATATGGATACGGATGGACACTAATACAGGGATCAGGGATACGACTCATCACTTTTGAAAATCTAGGACACGGATACGGATACGGGTATCCAAATTTTTTCCTTAGATCACTTTTGAATCAATGAAATTATCATTGTTTTCATCCCTTTCTAGCATTTTTTATGGTGAGAAGTAAAAATATTAAAAGAACTATATGAAATAATGGACTTTATGAGTATGATATGTTAAACTTGTTCCTAGAAGTATCGGTGCAGTATAAGGTACCAATACAAGTGTCGTATCGGTCCGATACGGATACGTTGGGCTTGTACAAGTATCCGGGTATCGTAGTTCGGAAGTTTAGGATACTCTCAAAAGAAAAATTAGGCTGGCTGGATGTGCCCGGAATTTTGTATTGTTTGGATATTTTGGCTGAAATTGATGGCTATTACTCCGCCGGGCAATGTGTTCCGGACTGATGAAAATGGAAACTTGCATTCGAGTCTGATGCTTGGTTTCTGCTGTGTCCTTCCCATGCAATAACTCACACAAATTGATGATATTTGAATTGTGGCAGAAAAGTTGCAATGTAAAGTATCTGATGCAACTTATTTTCCAGTTTTTACATTGGCCAAATACACGGTGGAATGAACAATAAACAGTTCTGCCAGATATTTTTTATGGTTGTGATTTGGGAAACATCCAAATCCTAAGCTCATTGTGCAAACATTGTTGGTGATCTAATTGAATTATTCTAAATTCTTGAGATTATTGAATTGTAAATCTGTTTTAAATATGGATAAAAATTGTGGTATTGTAACTTTTGTCTTTATTTCCTGCTGCAGGAACATTATTTTCTGTTTCATTGAGAGGCATCTGAGATAAATTCTTCATTTACTAGTCTATCTTTGGCTTTTTTAATTATATATGGGCAGAATTTTAGCATTTCATGGGATCTGTGGAAGATAATGAACCACTTACAAAACGTATGAAAGCATCCTCAGGAGAATTGAGGAGTCTTCCAAACAATTTGTCTATTACTGAGCCCTTTAGCTCTCTGGGAGACGCGATGGCAAGACCTCTACCATCCCAAGGGGATCAAGAGTTGGTTGGTTCCAAGGGAGTTATCAAGAAGGTGGAACTAGTCCGGATTATAACAAAGACACTGTATTCTCTCGGCTATGAGAGAAGCGGCATGCTTCTCGAAGAAGAGTCAGGAATTCCCTTGCATTCAGCGATGGTTTCTTTATTTAGGAAACAAGTACTAGATGGGAATTGGGAAGAAAGCCTGGACACATTGCAAAAACTCTGTCTCAGAGATGAAAATGTGCTCAAATCTGCATCATTCTTAATATTGGAACAGAAATTCTCTGAACTTCTGGAGAGTGAGAGAGTCATGGATGCATTGAAGACATTAAGATTGGAGATTTCTCCACTTGGTGTTAACAAAAAGCGAGTGCATGAGCTTTCTGGCTGCATTGCATCTCCTTCACAGGGCACATTACTTGAGTCTTCCACCCAAGATATTGTGAGCTTGAATTCAAGGTCAAAGCTTCTTGAGAAATTGCGGGAATTGCTTCCTCATACAATTATGATTCCAGAAAGAAGATTAGAGCATTTGGTCGAACAGGCTCTCAGTGTGCAGAAGGAAGCTTGTTTCTTTCACAACTCTATGGATGGTACACTTTCATTATACTCGGATCATCAATGTGGAAGGCACCTGCTTCCTTCTCAAACACTACAGGTTAGGACTTACTTTTGAGATGATGAGCTATTATTGTTGTTTCATATTTCCCCACATGCATACAGCACGACCCACTCTTCCCTAAAACTAGTTCTCTGCTCCAGCCAAAAAGATAGATGGGGAAATGTCCTTTATTCCACCTGTTTGAAAATGTCCCCTATTTTCCAGTATTCAGCAGGTCCATTTACCCGTATTTCATGGAAATTAAGCTGGCCCGTTGTTTCACTTGGATGTCTGAGCAATAATTATATGCAGATCAGCATTTGCTTCCCTTGTTCTTACTTTGGAACACGGAAAAACAGTTACTTTGATTTAGACAACTGAAGTCATCAATTGACTGCATACAAGTACAAAAAGTCTATAAATCAGCACCTGAACCTGAACAGATCAAAGTGGCATACTAATGCATATGTGAAAGAAGGAAGAGGTGGTGGTGGTGGTTGTGGGTGGGTTTGGGGGCTGGAAGGTAGTCAAAATAAGGAATTTGTGAAAAATCCCCTGTCAGCCATTTCCTAATAGTTTGGAATTCTCTTGGTCACACAAAGCTTTCACACACCAAGTTAGGTTGTTGTCATAATCCTAGAATTCATAATCCTGAACAGATCAAAGTGGCATACTAATGCATATGTGAAAGAAGGAAGAGGTGGTGGTGGTGGTGGTGGTTGTGGGTGGGTTTGGGGGCTGGAAGGTAGTCAAAACAAGGAATTTGTGAAAAATCCCCTCTGTCAGCCATTTCCTATTAGTTTGGAATTCTCTTGGTCACACAAAGCTTTCACGCACCAAGTTAGGTTGTTGTCATAATCCTAGAATTCATATTTCGAATACTATGATTCATATCGAGTCCTAAGGAAAGACATTTGCTTCTATGCAATGAATCCCATTTACAGGTGAATCTTAGGATTCGAATGTGAATCTCACAACTCAATAATTGTTTTATCTAATCTTATGATTCATTATATTCATTTGAGTGAGTGTAACTACAACCTAGAGTTTAACATTAGTAATTTTTTACTTATTATTATTATTTTTTGTTGATATTTCAATTTTTAAAAATTTTATCTAGTGATTAACAAAACCTCTAAAGAAATTTTGCTATTATGGGGAGGTTTCAATGATAAATAAGGAATATTCATATGACTAGAGCATTCGACTGTATGTATCAGTTTTTTCTTGCATTCGGTTTTCCTTTTTCTTCAGTTTATTTGTTCATGAAACATGTTTTTTAACTTCAGTGGACATCCTGACCATGATTTGGATTTTAGTATTGAATTTTTATTTCAAGAGGAAAAACCCACTGCAACTTGTTTATTTTTGTTAGTGATGTTTGACATCTTAAACATATTTAACTATTTACAGAGATCATTTATGATATATTAATGTGTCAATATACCTTGATTTTATTTGTCACTCTATTGATTCTGCTACTATGGATGGAAAATGAATGGATTATAAATAAATACTTTTTTCTTGTTTTATTATTTTCCATTTTATCAGGAAAACAAAATATCCTATGATTTTCTTTACGATTCATTTCATCCCCTTTAAAGATTTGTGATGCATTTTTGGTTTTCAGAACAATGGGAATATGGATATTTTGGTCATTCCCTGTTTTCCTTTTAACTTGTAGAACATATGATGCCACCCCTAGTTTGATAGGATAATGCTAAGATGAAGATGACGACTTAAGGGATATGACTCTAAAAGATAAGGTATGGATCAATCCTGAATCTGACCTCAAATCGGTCATTTTACAATTTACATCCTTAATACTTGGAAGTTTGCAATTGCATTGCTACTCTGGTAGCAACACTCGCAGCAACTTTTGTATCAGAGTGAACTGGGGTTACCATCTGAGTTTCTGAAGGTTTGGAGATCATGATCCAAGTGAACAATGCATGTGGAAACAGCCACATATGATATTAGAAGACCTTTTCCATCACCTATTCTTGATTCTGATGTTTTTCCTAATAATATTATTCTTGTTGAACAGGTTTTGCACGCACACCTTGATGAAGTATGGTTTTTGCAATTCTCAAATAATGGGAAATATTTAGCCTCATCATCCTATGACCGCTCTGCAATTATATGGGAGGTAAACTTTCTCTCTTTTTAAACTTAAAACTGATTCAAATAGATGTTTTGGTGCTTTGATCATTTGGGCAGTTCGCATCACATGAAGTCTGATTCAAACAACTTTAAGACCTTTTGCCTCTTTTTTAAAAGCAAAAAGGTAACTTTTTCAAATTGACATGAATGTAAAGCAATCGGATCTCTTTTAGGTTTTTGTTTTTACAAGTTTGCCCAGAGCAGGGCTCTTTTGTGGTCGGGAAATTGAAAGATCTGGGTAGCACCTACTTGTGTGGAAAGTTGAGTCCGTTTGACAATCCTAACCCCTTGATCCATGACCCTCAAGTTTAACTATTTTAGAAGGCATATTTTTTTGGATTTCAATCCAATGGTGAGAACCATTTGGAACAGTGTAAAAAACATGGTGGTTTTTTTTTTTTGGGTGGGGAAGGAGTGGTTGTGGAGTTGAGGATTGATAGGGAGCCCCCCAGGTGGGCCCCACCGTTTGTCTCACATGATCCGTGACATCTGCACCAAAGCATGTGTGGCCCATATGACTTCTACAAGATGACCAGTTTGCATGTATTACTTTTTCAATATGACAAGTTAGCTCATACTTTTACAATATGACACCTTTGCTCATTTAACTTTTACAACTTGACAAGTTTGCCTTTTCTGATGGTATATTTGTAAAAGGGTCTAATTGAAGCAACTCTATTTGAAACGTATCTAATTGAATCAACCCTATATCAAACAGATCGGACTTGCCACAAAGACCCTTTAATGTTGATATGGAAGTGTTCTATATTTTTATTTAATCTTTAACAATTAAAATATTGTTTCATTTACTCTGTATAGACTACAGATTTTTCTCTTCTGGTTTTTCATGGAACTGTTTTCTATTTTGGATGCTGATTCTTGTTGGGTTGGAGACTTTTGTCAGTAACTCATTGGATTAAGAGACTCACGAATTTCCTTTGAGGAAAATAACCGCAAAATATTTGTCAACTGGAGGTCAGCTTTATGAATGGCTGATTATTTGAGGGCCACAAATTTGAAGAATGAATATGTACATTTGATCCAATTTTTGAGCCAGGTGATGGCCATAAATCAGAATTGGATGATTCTATGCTAAAATTTATGGGCATTTTTTTTTAAATTGGACGTTCAGCGTTCTTTTATTTTAAGGGTATCTTTGATGTCCAACAATGTGAAGGTTGGCAACACCATTCCATGTGATTTTAGGGTTATGCGTAGTGCACAATGGGGCTGCAAAATTGAACTGTGGTTAAATACGTTTATTACCTCATATACAGTGGAAGTTGACAAGCATATGATGATCAGGATGTTTCGAAACACTAACCATGATACATATATGCCATATGTACAGTGTCTGTAGGTTTCTTCTTCCCTCCTAACATAATGCTTATTCTTTTTCCTAAGGAAATATGCATGTATTTCATTTTCTAGGTTGAAGAGGACGGTGGAGTGTCATTGCGGCACACACTAACTGGTCATCAGAAACCTGTCTCGACTGTTGCTTGGAGTCCCGATGATCATCAGATCCTCACATGCGGAATCGAGGAGTCCGTTAGACGTTGGGATGTTAGCTCAGGATCTTGCCTACATGTTTACGAGAAAGTGGGACTTGGCCTGATTTCATGTGGCTGGTTCCCTGATGGAAAACGGGTATTTTCTGGTGTTACTGACAGGAGTATCTGTGTGTGGGACTTGGATGGGAAACAGATGGAGTGTTGGAAAGGGCAGCGTACAGTCAATATTTCAGACATGGCTGTTACAACTGATGGGAGGCAGATCATAAGCATGTGTAGGGAAGCAACAATTTTGTTGCTTGATAGGGAAGCCATGATGGAAAGAACAGTACAGGAAGATCAAACAATCACTTCGTTTTCATTATCAAGAGATAATAAGTTTTTGCTGGTGAATCTTATAAACCAGGAGATTCATTTGTGGAGTATTGTGGGTGATCTGAAACTCGTTGCGAAGTTCAAAGGTCACAAGCGCAGTCGTTTTGTGATACGGTCATGTTTCGGTGGTTATGAGCAGGCTTTCATTGCCAGTGGAAGTGAGGATTCACAGGTATATAACTCTGTTTTTCTTCATTCATCGGTAGGAGGTATATTAAGAAAACAAATTGTTCAATCCAAATGAGGGGACAGTTTGTTCACTTCTTCATTTTGTATGATTGGGGCCTAGGGTACACCCATCAAAACCATTGTCATGAACCCACTGTGGATCGTCCATGCACAAAACTTGACTCTTCTATATCATTAACGTTGCAAATAGACGGTTAAAGACTACAGATCTAGGGGGTGTTTGGGTACATGAAGAACAGAATATCTACAGATTTTATTTTTTATTTTATTATTTTTTATGGTATCCACAGATTTTCATATCGATGGACAGAATATATTAATGACAATTTGTAATGCTCTGCCACACTGTACTCTTCATGTGTTGGCCAAACAAAATAAATCCTTGTGGGAAAATTATAATCTAATTTACCCATATGTTGAGTTTTTTTAACAATATGTTGTATCCAAACAACTCCTAAAAGATCTTCCAGCGTGAGATTTTCTTTGAATGGTCACCCATGGTGGGGAATCACCAGTCATCAAGTCAATGGATTGGATCATTTAACCATGGGACTCACTTATACGAACTTAACATGGAAGCAAGTTGTGCATATTCTTCACTGTATATTTCCACATTTGTTGACAATGCATTTGAATTATTGGAGCAAGTTGTGCATATTCTCAGGTCATCACTGTATATTTCCACAGTTGTTGACAATGCATTTAATTTAACAACTCTAACTTGCCCAAATATCAACAATACACTCTTATTGCATAAATCCAGAAGATAATCTCCACAAATTGCTTTTGCTGCAGTTAGCAACTTGCTAGTTTGGTTGCCGATAATGTTTTATCCTGGTTTTCATATTTTTCTAGTCACAGATATCAAAACGGCAAGGACCCAAATGCTGCTTCTGCTATTTCTTTTAGGCTATTTACCAGCCATGTTGCTCATCTGTATTATAACTATAGATCACCAACTAACATTGTAAAGTGATTCATCTCTAACATCTATTCTTTTTTTAGAATTTTTTTTCTTTTAACATCTAGTTAGCATAATCCTCGTGCTTTTCTCAGCCTATTAAGTTCATTCATATATGAACCATGGTTTAAGATCAATACAGCATTTCCATTGATCTGATTGTTCCATCTTAGATGGACCATGCCCCAAAAATAAATCAGCTCATGATATCCTAGGCATCTTAATCTGGGCATTCCCTCCAAAAATAAACTGTCAGTGTGTTCCTTTTTTACCCAAAATTTCCAGGTCTGATTGATGTTTCAGATTGCTCCAATAAAAAGATTTGTGGGGCCATGCAGACTCATCAGATCAATGGTCTGGTTCGCTGAACCATGAACACCACTTATATACTCATGGCCCCAGTGTACTTAACATATCAGGTAAGGTTCATGACAGGATACACACCTCCTCGTTTTCCATGGTAGCAACATATCTTTATATTCAAATTTCAAATCCCTATCTTCCTAAAATTTACAATTTTAGTGAGCATCGTGGGGCTGTGTTATACTAGATAATCTTCGCACTTATGTGACATTTCCATCATTGTATGCTTCCCATTGCTTTTGTATTTGTTCACTCATTCGAATTGGGATCTTGTATGTGCAGGTTTATATTTGGCATAGAGGTACAGGGGAGCTCGTAGAAGTGTTGCCTGGGCATTCAGGTACTGTTAACTGTGTCAGCTGGAACCCAGCAAATCCATACATGCTGGCTTCTGCCAGTGATGATCGTACAATTCGCATATGGGGATTAAATAGGCCAAGCCTGAAGCGCAAGGACACTCACTGCAATGGTGTCGCCAGTCATTGCAATGGGGGTATCAAATGACTTAAAGGAGTGGGGTATTGAGATTATTATTTCCTTTCCCAATCCTCAATTACCTGTGTAAATTCTTTCTTTGTTTCTTGCTGTTTGTTGCAAACGTGTAAATTTAGTTAATTATTTTATGTCTACTGATATTGTCCATCTAGACCATTTTTTAGTTTCTCAATTAATTTTATAATTGAATTCAAACTTGGTTGTTCTTTTCTTGTACTTACTAATTCATTCTTGTTACCTTGTGTGCGTGCGCACTGTGCACTAGATATGCATTTGGGCCATGTGTTGGCTTGATATTTATGCACTTGTGTGCTATGAGCCTATGATGCACGGATACTTCAAAATGGGCAATGTATCGTGTCGTGTCGTATTCAATACTTCACTTTTTATGTGTAAAATCAGTGTCCTCACTGTGTCTATGGCGTGTCCTT
The DNA here is from genome assembly GCA_038049695.1 of Cinnamomum chago. Lineage (NCBI taxonomy): Eukaryota > Viridiplantae > Streptophyta > Magnoliopsida > Laurales > Lauraceae > Cinnamomum > Cinnamomum chago. The sequence goes on from CP142457.1 coordinate 38,697,437, forward strand.
GCCATATTGATGATGTATCTGTGAATCATAGGTTGTGTGTTTATGTGTGTGCCTGTGTGTGATCTGCCTTTGATAATCTTTAGAGTGCTATTAATTTGATGTAATTCCTTTTTAACCAAAACTTTAAGACTCTTTGGAGTAATATCGGTAAAGCAAGCTGTAAATCCTAAAGCTAAAATTTCTATAATATTGATGTCAGTGCACTTTAGGTTGCTATTAGTACGATGTGTTTCTGCAGAAACAAGTTTTAACCAAAGGCTTCTTTTGAAATATAGGTAAAGCAGACTGATAAATCAAAGGCTAAAATTTGAAAACTATTCCTTCCTCTTAATGCACTTTAGTCTGCTTTTAATTTGATGTAATCCAAGTTTTTAACTATTCCTTCCTCTTAATGCACTTTAGGCTACTTTTAATTTGATGTGGTCCAAGCTTTTTTTAATCAGTAATGAATTCCTAGAAATTCTATTTCTAACCAATGCCTTCCTATATAACTGCAGTAAAATTGAATGATAACGGGTGAGGATCAACAAATGGCATCACATAGTTTCCCTTTGATAGGAAATGATCACCCAGCCGTCATGCTAGTAAATCAATTCATAGTAAATTGAGGCTTATTTCCTAACTCCATCTTTTTTCACTACTACTTCTGTGCAGCCTATCTGATTATGAATTTCTCGGAAGAGAAAGTATATTTGGACCGAACATGGGGACCGGACTGTGGCCCGGTCCCCATGACAGCCACAGGATCCCAGGAAATCCTGGGATCCTGTGGCTGTCATGGGGACCGGGCCACAGTCCGGTCCCCATGTTCGGTCCACCTAGCATTTCCCAATCATTTCACCCACTTATATTATGGTTTCTAATTCGGAAGCCTAAATATCTTTAAAGCCTATCAACATACAGAATACAAGTTGTCCAAATAACCATACATGTATAGACCAGTTTCAATCCTTTGTTTCCTAACGTTTGGGGGGGAAAAAAATTTAAGGGATTATATCTGAAGTTTCATGAGTGCTCAATTAAATATTAGAAAGAAAGTTTCATAGCGCATATAATAAAAATGAATGTTTTAATTTTAGCAATAAATAAATAAATAAATCAATGTTTTAAAATGGGTTGTCTCTGCTTATGTGGAGTGCCCAAAGCATTGGTGAGCCTTATACCCCTAAATCTTGAGGCTGTATGTCTCACTCGTAAATCTTGAAATTATTAAGGGCCTGTTTGGATGTATGGTGAATTGAAGTATATATGGTGAGGTGAAGCATCAAATTAAGAGATAATAAAATGTAAGGTGTTATAATGGTGTTTTGTTTTTAGTTGTTTGATATGAAATCTTTTTGACTTTTTGTATAGAAAGTTGAAGCTTTTTCGTCTTTTAGTGGAGAAAGGATGTTTTTTTTTTTTTTTTTTTACTTTTTTTGAAAAAGATGGAGTGAATTTTGTCTTTTCTTGTCTGGATAATGGAGGCTTTACCTCACCTCACCTCACTTCACTACACATCTAAACCATCCGAGAGGTGGGAGTTCAATAGGTATGAAATTTCATCATCGATGAGCCATATCTGCTATATCCTACTTTTGCAAGGAATGGTGATGCATACATATCGGGATCTACTTAGACTGCATATTGACATGGAGAAAGATCTGTTACAACTTGCAACTATAATCGTCATCTTCATTAAAGTCCTTAGCCCACCCATATGCAATCTTGAAATTAATTAAAGTAACCCATCTAAGAGGAGGGACTTCACTAGGTTGGCAATTGCATCATTGATGAGCCATATCTGCTATATCCTACTTTTGCAAGGAATGGTGATGCATACTAATATGCAGACCAGATCCATTATCAGCCACGGCCCAAGCCCATAAAAAAAGATCTTCAAATCATACAGGAGTCTTTTATTTTAGTAGTAGCTGAATTTTAGGGATTGTTATGAGATTAATTAGAAAGTTAATCTTATTTGATTTAGAGTTCATTTTAATTAGAGTTGTTTCCAAGAATAGGTTATAGTATGAATCTATATAAAGGATTGTAATTCCTCTTTAGGGACAAGTTCAATAATCAATAAAATTTCTTTGTTGAAAATTCTCTCAATTATTTGTCTGTGGTGTGAGACGAAGACATTTGAAGCCTAGGGATCCCTATTCCTTAGCTTTTTAGCTTTTTGGCTTGGAGATTAGCCTATTTTACTATTCTCACTTTCCCAAGCTGGGTCACATACATATTAGAATTGACATAGATTGCATATTGGCATGGAGAAAGATCTGTTACAACTTGTAACTGTAATCGTCATCATCATTAAAATCCTTAGCCCCAAACATCCCACCACCACCTCCCCCCCCCCCCCCCCCCCCCCACAATTCGTATTTTAGGTTGTTTTCTCTTCCCTTCTTCCATATACAATGTGCTTGTTTATTCTTCTTAGCCTATCTATTCTAGTCTCCTGTACTTCCTACATTTAGTCTGTAGAGGTCTATTTGTAGGCATCTCAAGGAGCACTTCTTGATTTTTCTTCAGTTGGTGCAACCTATAAATTTTTTGGTTGCATAATTTCTAACACTATCCTTGTTCGTTAGCTTTTTATTTAATTTTATTTTTATTTTTGCTGATGTGGGTATCACTGTGGTATTTTACAAGGAAGAAACCCGCACCACACGCTCACAAGGTAAATCTGGGGGGTGTTGAATACATGACATGGAGAGCAAACCCACACCTTATGCCAATGAACCAACACCCAGGTAGGTGTGTGCTAGCATATTTCTTTGACTAAATGCATTTCAGTTGCATGCTGTCTTAGTACGTCATTTCTTCATTTCTAAATGTTCAGCTCTACATAATAAGCACATCTAATTGCCCTCTTGTGATAATGTTTAATAGAAATGACACGATGAACCATAAGACACTGACGTAGTTAGATCCTAACTATTATTTTCAATAACTTCAATTATAATCAATCCAAATATTTCCCAACAACATTGGAGGTTGGGTTTGTACTTTGTTGCTAAATTGGTAGATTCACTAGCAGTCTACAACTGCCAGGTTCGGTGGCAAATAGATCCCTCAGTGGGTCAGATTAAACTGGTGACCTGCTCCTATTAGGGGTGGGTTTGATAGTGGTTTTGTGGAGTTCGGGGGAGGGTATGAGCATATATTTGGCCCGCCTGCATTGTGATTGGCAGGGAATTGGTTCCTCCTTGAATTATGCGGTAAATCTAAACATACAATACTATTTATTCATAGGTTAATGTTAGATGACATACACTTATAATTCATTATAGGTGAGCCATGCATGTGGATCCCATCAGAAGCAATCGAGTCCCAGGATAGTGTGTAAGAAGAAATATCTAACAAATTCTCCAAGACAACGTAAAAAATTTACACTATAGTAAATAGTTTTCAAACCATCAATTATTCAATAGACAGAGTACAAACATCACCTGAACAAGTCAGAAAACATCACTGGTAGATAGTACAAAGAGCAACAGGCTCTCCATGGAAAAGAAGGGGAAAAAATAACATTTATGGACCACAAGTTCCATGACCTATCATACAGCTGCTCTCAAGTGTTCATGGCTCGCAAAAGAAATCAGACTGTACATGAAAACTTTAATAAATGAAACAGATGATATTCTATGACTTAGCACAACTAGAGGTAAAGTGGTGTGGCACATGAAAATTATGGGCTAGTGGTTGAAGGAGGTGGAGAAAAGGGAGGGATTGTTGGAATGGAAGGAATTGTTGGGATGGAGGGAATTGAAGGGATTGTAGGGATAGAAGGCTGTGGTGGCAGAGTGACCTTAGGAAGTGCAGGGATGGTGGGCATGACAGGCAAAGGTGGCAATGCGGGCTTAGACAAAGTAGGGATGGTTGGCATGCTAGGCAGTGGTGGTAATGTGGGCTTAGGCAAAGTCGGTATCGCAGGCATAGGTGGCAATGTGAGCTTGGGTAACGTTGGGATGGTTGGTATTGTTGGCACTGGAGGTGGAGCCGCAGGCTCGGTGTCCAGCAAATGGCGAGCTGCCAAGCATGTTTGGCTGCCCAAACACATCACAATGAGCACGGATAAGAAGAAAAAAGAGGTTGAGGCCATGGTAGTATGTATGGGAAGATGGACTTGGGTAATGAAGATATGAGTATAAGGGATGCTGCTGAATGAGTGATGAGCAGAAGCTGGGATGGGGCTTTTATAGGTGGTGTTGTGAGGAGTTTGGACAGAAATTTTGGAGATGGTTAACATACCAGGGTTTAGTTGTTGTGTGTTGGGAAGGTGTGGAATAATGTTGTCGGGTTAGTTCACCTTCCTAGCTTTGTTCAATGCAAATGTCAAACAAAAGACTTAAAGATTATGAGAGAACCAATTGCAGAAGTAATTTATACAAGTTATTGAATCTGTATGTCTGCTGTTTCTACAGATGATCTGTTGACTCGACATAAATATTATGTGGAGTTATCATCGCACATTTCCTAATACATTGTTTACAAATTAAGGCGTTACTTCTTATTGATGTTTGCTAATTCTGCAAGCCACTGAATGATGCAACCGGGCCTGTGGGCAGGTCCGGGTCGAACATGGGAGAACTGACAATTTAACATGCTTGACCTATCATGGCTTGAGGAAACTTGGATCTGACCCATTGAAAGTCCTATACTTATGCAACAGGTATGGCCAACAGTGTCACCTGGGCCGAAGGTTCAGCCCATTTATTTCGGTGGGCCGAATGTGTTCAATTGGACGTGGGCATTGGCATAGGTAACCCAACAGTGTGGAAATAGGTTAAGCAGAGGGGCCTGTGCCATTTGATTGGAGTAAACAGAAAGTGTGGTTCCTCTTTTATTCAGGTTGCCTACCTGTTGACCAATCAAAATAAAGTGACCATTTATCCATGGTCAAGCATGTAGGAGTAGGAGCTTCCAAACATCTAGTTATTTTTCATACAAATCGGACCAAACCTAAAATGATGTGACCAAGTTCAAGATTTTTTTTTTTTTAATTTAATTTCAGGACACAAAATCCCCTCCCTCTATGAAGGCCACTTTTGCAATGGCCCAAAAAAAAAAACATTTGTCTTTATTCAATTAATTAATGCAATGGCAACTGAATTAATTTTGATGAGACTCAGGCTGTTTGGAAACTCTAATCTAAATCAATAAGAGCTAATTAGATAAAAAGGTTTATAATTAAAGATATAATTTTAGGTTTTAATTTACAATTAGTCCGTTTAATAAAATCATAAAAAACTCTAGGGCCAATCATTTAAAAATTATAATGTAGAACTCATCATTTGAAAATTTTATGAGGTTATTTTTGTCAAAAATACTTTAAAATTTTGCATTGTACACCTCCATCCATTTTAACTAACAAAACTCTTAAAAAAAGTAGTTCCCCTTAGGTATCTCTATTTCTAACTTTTATTTGTCTAAACGTCTAAAGCGGATATAGGTTTGGAAAATAAGAGTGTTTGGTATACAATTCTATATATCCTCTATCCGGTTTAGAGAAATAGAGGCAAATCTTCTTTTAAAACGAAAGGCCCTGGGCTTATGAAAATAAGAGCTTAGCCTCTCTAAACAAGTCAACTTGTTATTATTATTATTACTTATTTGGAGATAAAAGCACTAATTTGTAAATAAGCTCAAAAAATAGAAAATATAATTGGAGGTTTATCAAACACTCTAATATGTTAATAAGCTCTAAAAAATAACATAAGAGCTTAGTTTTATAGTTACCAAATGCCCCTAGCGACTACAATCAAGTGACCAATTTTTACTTTGGAAAAAGAAGATTTTTCCAAAAAAATTATTTTAGGTGACCATTGCACCAAAAATGTCACTTTAGCCAAACCCACTCCAAATTAGCCTTCCCGCCCCAAAACCCTCTTTTGTACCGGTTTTTTGAGCGTCAATATTGACCCTCATTTTTTGTGTTGAGGGTCGACGTCGACACTGACTATAATGCACCAGAGTCGACGCCGACCCTGGCATTCACATTCTGCCGAGACAGAATGTCAATACCTGCGTCACTATCGACCCTTACACTATGAAGAAAATTAAGAGGTAATTTGATTCAAAATTTAAGAAATGAGATTTGATTGAGGTACCCCAGTCATTCATACAAGAAATGTTTCATGACATTTAATATGCTATTGTGCTGTCAAGGGGGTAAGAAGGATCCAGAGTGGAAGACAAATCTTAAAATGTGGTGCTCGACTCGTCACCACAACTTGAAACCAAGAATAGGGCCTGTGGCGAAAACATAATTTTTCTAATCCAAGCATTTCCAAATAGTTTCTACAGCCCAAGCAATTTTGATTCCAGTTAACAAAGTTTTCATTAGTGTGTTGTTATTATACATGAGCTTTAAGGCATATAGGAAGAAATCATAAAGAGTTATCTTTCATCGGTTTTCCTACAATAAAAAATCACAACCATAGTTGATAGAGTATCTCAGGGCTCTAAACTCTCATATAGATTAGGCAAATATCCGAAACAAACTTTTATGCCACTCATGTAAGAACATACTAAAGGACATGAAATTAACACATAGGGACACACTTCTAAAATCAAAACAATAAATTTGTACCATGGCTGAAGTTAAGAACTTGTACAAACCAAAACATGCACAAATATCCAAATAGCTCTCACTGAAGTTATAGGTTTCACCATAGATTAGACTGCCGAGATCAAAATCCTTTAGTTGACTTTGTCACTGTACATTGGAAGAGAGGATAATAGTCTAATGTGTCATGTCTGCACTAATTTTGTTGTCATGACTCTACGCTTCTGAAATTCATGCGCTTGCATTGACACAAGTGCTGAGGAATTGGCCCTTCATTTGCAACCACCCATGGATGCACAACGTCTTCCAAAACCGTCCTTTGTTTTGGGTCTTTATGTAACATAAATATTTCAAGAAACTAGAAAGGGGTAGGGTAAAAGTGCTTTAGTTGATAACTTACCTTTGTAGAGAAGTGCTTCCAACAAGTGCTTCAGGTGTGGATTGATGTCCTTCGGGATGGGTAATGGATTATTAACAATCTGAACATAGGTGCAATTTTCATATTAAAAATTCTTGTACCAAAAAATAGATAAAGAAATAAAAATAAATAAATAAAAAATGGATGGTGCTATTGGAGCAGAAGAGGCACCTTGTCATAAGTATCCTTTAGTATGTCCCCATGCTAGCTTACATGGGTTAAGACCAACCACAATAGCAAATTAAATGTCCTAAAACTATTTTTGTATGAATGAATGAGGTACCTTAATCAAACCCTAATTCTTAATTTAAGATTCGAAGTGCCTCTAAATCTTCTTGACATTGCCAAGGTCGATAGTGATGCATGTTTTGACATTCTACCTTGGCAGAATGTGAATGCCAGGGTCAACGTCGACCCTCAACAAAGAAAATGAGGTCAACGTCGACCCTTGGAAAAAGGGTCAAAAAAAGAAGAAGGGTGTTTAGGCGGAAAGGCTGGTTTGGTGTGGGTTTGGCTAAAGTGCCCTTTTTGTAGCAATGGCCACCTAAAGTGCCTTTTTTTTTTTGGTAAAAATCCTCTTGAAGAAATCTTTCTGTTTTTAGGTGGGATCAATGTTGTCCTCGATCATTAAAGAGTCCCACTAGGTCATCAAAATTTGGTGGAACTGCTGTGATCTTATCATTTAAGTGGGAATCATCGTTATTATTACTATCTTTATTTCAGAGTTTAACCAGCATAATAACCATATAATTTTAAAACTCAGCTGAACCGAGTCATATTGCCTCTATACGTAAGGGCTTGTTTGGCCACTCCACTAATAAGGCGGAGTGGAGTAAAGCCTCTTTTCATCACACAAGAAAAGACTAGGGGTCATATCAAGAGTATTAAATTTCAAAACCCCCGCCTTAGTTTTTTTAAAAAAGGTAAAAAATGCTGCATTCTTAGGTCACTAAAAGACAAAAATCCATCTTTTTTTTACCCAAAAGGTCAAAACGATTCTTTAGCAAGCCACTAAAAACAAAATCTCATCATACTACGATTGGACCTCCTAATATTTTATTCTCTCTTCAATATTCACTTTTCTTCATTTCACCCTACAAGTATTTTTACCAAAATATATTTATGTCAGGCTATTTTCTCTTACTAAATGTATTATAGTAACTAGGGATGACAATGGGTTGGGTTTAAATGGAGACCTGACCTGACCAACCGCACTTCTATTAGGGGTGGGTTTGGTACTGATTTTCTTGGAATGAGGTAGGTTTGGGCTTATTGATGTAACCCGCCCTGCCTCGTGTGTGTGTGTGTGTGTGAGCAAGGCTCGAGCTTACCTAAGCTCGAGCCTTGCTCATATATATAGGGAGATGCTCTATGAGAGATAAATGTGGAGGCCCTCACATCCATGTCCAATAACAACAACTTAAATGTGAGGGCCCCACATTTATCTCTTATAGTAAGATGAGAGAAGCTCTCATATGAGTATCTCCCATATATATATATATAGGGAAAATTTCAAATAAGGCCCTAAGTTTTAGGCTTATTTCAAATAAGGACAACAAGATTCATCTCTTTCAAACTAGGGTCTAAAGTTTCCACAAAAGTTTCAAATCAGGACAACCGGTGAAAAAAGCCTTTTGCCGGTGATTTTTTTCACCTTTTTTTTTAAAAAGACAAAAATAGCCTTAGGGCCTTTGAAACAAAAGAGAGATCGATTCTTCTCCCATTTCCCTCCTTTTCCCTCCTTCCTTTCCATTGGTGTCTACCCAACTTTCACCAGCAAGCATCGGAGCACCGGCGACCACTAGTGCACTGGAGAGCACCAACAACAATTGTGAGACTCTTTTGTCTTTCCTTCCCTCCCTCTTTCATCATTCCTTTTCCATTTTTGTTCTTCTTTCACTGCTCTTCACTTTCTCTACACATCTAACCCATTAATAGGCATCACAACTCACAAGACATTGCCACCGACTACGAGATGTCGTCGGCATCATGCTCTCTCTCTCTCTCTCTCTCTCTCTCAATGCCATCGTTTTTTTTTTTTTAGCACTGCTATGATGTGGGTTGGATTTAGGGAGACAGGTAATGGGAGACTTACCACCTCTAATTTGTCTTTCATGTGCTTTTCATTTGCCCTTGAACATGTGATTTGGTATGCATCAAGTCCTTCTAGTGGCCATACAACAGAATCTAACTCAATAGAGAAATTGTTATATGGGTTTTTTCCATTGAAGTTATGTGGGTTTCTGTTCCCGTTGAGATTTCCCCTCATACATGATTTTATACAAAACAAAACACAAGATGTTCAAACTGTGAGCATTGTTAAGATGACCACAATGAAGGAAATTTCTAAATCTCTGATTCATGTTTTTTGTTTTGGAAAAGTATAAAGAAAATGGCACTTATAATAAGCAGTGCCCGTGTTTATGTCTTGTTTTTTTAGATGGCATCTAACTCACATGATGAGGATGAGATGGATGAGTTCTATGCACCTGACAATGACAATAGTGACATGGAATATAATTTTGATACCGATTCAGAAGATGCTGATTTTGAGAATGAAATAGAATTAAATCATGGTGACATTTCGATGGATTTTGAAGAAGAGGGACAACTATCTGGATATATATCACAATCAAACTATCATTCGTTAAATACAGGTAGTGATTATGAAGGGGTGTCATACCATATGGGCAATGAATTTAATTGTGAGAGGCAAGCAAATCATCCATCATTTGAAGTTGGACTTTCTTTTAAGAATATGAGAGAGTTGAGAATGATGCTTAAACAATATGCCATTCGTAAATCATTCGACATTAAGTATGTAAAGAATTCCAGGTCTCGAATCACAGCAATATGCACTGACGAAAATTGCAAATGGCGCCTTCATGCTTCCATGCTACCTGATGGAGAAACGATTGAGATTAAGAATTTGAATGAAAGCCATGTAAGTCAAAACGGCGATTCTATAATGCGGAATAAACACTTTAAAATAGAATAAAAAAGGCTTAATGCTAAAGAAACAGTACCTCCAGCCATTGATGTTCCTCACGCTTTTGCTGTGCTCTCCTAGTGATGTTTGACACTTCCAAAACTCTATTCACTCTAATTAGATGGTGTAAGACTGAAGGGGATTGAGTGATCGAGTCTGGGGACCAAACAATAGTATTTATAGCCAAAACTTCCATCAAGCTTTGGTGGCTACGTGTCCCACTTGTTCAGTTTATCATGGGGCAGTTCTAACGTTCTACAAACGTGATGAACATTAGAGTGGACCACTTCAAGAGCTCCTAAAATGAAGGGGAGCTGGAGACTCGTTCTTACGAACGGCCTCCGTGAGAAACGGTCAACATTCTCCCACTTGGTCCACACTTCTAATCTTAATGTTTTATCTTAAACCCATCGATAAACTGTATTTAAGTAATAAATACATGAATCATGGCGATAGGTCCTCTAATGACGAGTATTACCTTCCATGTATTACTATGTATTTACTTCTTAAACATTATAATTTATGTGGCAACAATTTCTTAATGAATAATCCCTATGCTTATTCTTGGTCCAACATAGATGAATTTTTCTCAAAATTAATTAAGGTGCACATCAATATGAGAAAAAAACTATCAGAATAATTAGGAATTTCATTAAAATAACATTGTTCATACAATGAAAAATTACATAATGGAACCAAGTCCCATTTTCACTACATGATCCTTGAATATAAATGGTGGCATGCCCTTAGTCAAAGGATCAACGATCATTAGCTCAGTGCTGACGTGCTTAATGACCACTTTCTTTTCTTTAACACGTTCCCTTATGGCTAAATACTTAATGTCGATGTGTTTAATTTGACTCCCACTTTTGTTGTTCTTAGCCATAAGAATAGCAGATGTATTGTCGCAATAGATTCTCAATGGCCTAGAGATAGAATCCATAATTCTAAGCCCATAAATGAAATTCTTAAGCCATACACCATGGGAAGTAGCCTCAAAACAAGAAACGAACTCGGCTTCCGTAGTGGAAGTGGTAGTCAAAGTCTGCTTGGCACTCCTCCATGATATAGCTCCGCCGGCCATCAGAAAAATGTATCCTGATGTTGATTTGCATGAATCAATACAGTCAGCAAAGTCAGAATCTGAGTAACCAATTACTTCCAGATTGTCTGTCCGTCTATACATAAGCATGTAGTCTTTGGTTCCTTGAAGGTACCTCATTACTTTCTTTGCAGCTCTCCAGTGGTCTAAACCCGGATTAGTCCGATATCGTCCCAACATTCCCACAGCAAATGCAATGTCAGGTCTTGTACAGACCTGAGCATACATTAGGCTTCCAACAGCAGAAGCATATGGAATGTTTTTCATTTGTTCCCTTTCAAGGTCGTTCTTCGGGCATTGGTTCAAAGTGAACCTATCACCCTTCACAATGGGAGCTACACTTGGTGAACAATCCTTCATCCGAAATCTCTCTAAAACTTTATTAATATAGGTTTCCTGAGACAGACCCAAGATACTTCGAAATCTGTCTCTATGGATCTTAATGCCAATGACATAAGATGCCTCACCCATATCCTTCATGTCAAAATTTTTAGAGAGGAATTGTTTCACCTCATGCAGCAAACACTTATCATTGGTTGCTAGCAAAATGTCATCCACATATAAAATAAGAAAAAAGATTTTACTCCCACTGACCTTCAGGTATATACATTGATCCATAACGTTTTCTACAAATCCGAATGAAGAAATTACATTATGGAATTTTAAATACCATTGGTGGGATGCTTGTTTTAAACCGTATATGGATTTCTTGAGCTTGCAAACCAATTGCTCACCATCACTAGAGGGGAATCCTTCAGGTTGTTTCATGTAAACCTCCTCCTCTAGTTCTCCATTGAGAAAAGCTATTTTCACATCCATTTGTTGCAACTCTAAGTCAAAATTGGCTACTAATGCCAAAATAACGCGTAATGAATCTTTCGTAGATATAGGAGAGAAAGTCTCCGTGTAATCGATTCCATCTATCTGAGAAAATCCCTTAGCAACGAGTCTTGCCTTATATCTTTCAATGTTGCCCAACGAGTCTTTCTTTGCCTTAAAGACCCATTTACTTCCAATGGCTTTTACACCATTAGGCAACTCAACAAGATCCCAGACGTCATTACTCTTCATAGAATTCATCTCTTCCTTCATGGCATTGTACCATAATTCTGATTCTTTGCAACTCATGGCTTGTGAAAAGAATTCGAGATCATTTTCGGCTCCAATGTTATAGTCAGATTCTTGCAGATACACAACATAATCGTTAGGAATTGCTGATCTCTTTGGTCTAGTAGATCTTCTTAATGTTGTACCATCATATTCCTGAGAAGTATGTGGTTCAACTTGTTGTTCAAAAGTTCTTGGCAACTCTTGAACTACCTGATCTACTGGAATGTCGTCAGCAGCTTGTGGAACTTCAATTATTGGTTGTTCAACACCAGTTTGTACTTGAGGGGTGCTGTAAATAATAACCAATCTATCACTTGAGGTGGAAGGTTGAGATTCTGAATGATCATTCTCAGAAACTATGCATCTGGTTTGATCGCTCCCACTGATCAAGTCATTTTCAAGAAACTTTGCATTTCTTGATTCCACAATCCTAGTGCTATGAGATGGACAATAAAACTTGTAACCTTTAGACCTTTCAGCATATCCAATGAAATACCCACTAATGGTCCTTGGGTCCAGCTTCTTCTCTTGTGGATTATAAATTCTCACTTCAGACGGGCATCCCCAAACGCGCATATGTCGCAAACTCGGTTTCCAACCTTTCCATAATTCAAATGGCGTTTTAGAAACAGCCTTGGTTGGAACTCGGTTTAATATATACACTGCCGTCTTAAGTGCTTCAGCCCACAATGATTTAGGAAGATTGGAGCTGCTAAGCATACTCCGCACCATGTCCAACAATGTTCGGTTTCTTCTTTCTGCTACACCATTCTGGTCCGGTGAACCAGGCATGGTATATTGGGCAACAATCCCATGCTCTTGAAGAAACTTTGCAAATGGGCCAGGTGCTTGTCCATTTTCTGTGTATCTACCATAATACTCTCCACCTCTATCTGATCTCACGATTTTATTTGCTTACCGCATTGTTTCTCTACTTCAGCCTTAAAGATCTTAAAGACATCTAATGCTTTGTTCTTATTATGAAGCATGTAGAGATACATATATCGTGAGTAATCATCTATAAAAGAGATTAAGTATTTCTGATCATGTGAGTCCATGTCTGGACTACATATATCAGTATGTATGATATCTAATATGTCTGAACTCCTATTGGCACCTTTCTTTGACTTGTTGGTCTGCTTTCCCTTTATGCAGTCCACACAAGTCTCAAAATCAGTAAAATCCAGAGTATTAAGTACCCCTTCATTTACTAATCTTTTAATTCTATGTATGGAGATATGACCTAATCTCCGGTGCCATAATTTAGAGGAATCCTCATTAATAACACATCTTTTAGTGCCAGTGTGAACATGCATCGAATCATAATTGGCATGGTTTTGTAAATTAATGCAGTAAAGACCATCAGACAAAATACCATTCCCAACACAATCAGATTTATAAAATAAACTGAATGATAAGTCTGAAAAATTAAAGGAATATTCAAAAGGTACAAGTCTTGAAACTGAAATCAAGTTTCTAGAGAAACTTGGAACATAAAAGGTCTTTTCTAACTTTAAAACAAAACCACTACTTAAAATTAAATAGCAAGTTCCTATAGCTTCCACATGTGAGCCTATCTTGTTTCCAGATAAGATGCTTTGCTCACTATCCACTGGCTTCCTTAGGTTTTGCAAACCCTGCAAGGAATTCGAAATATGGATTGTTGATCCAGAATCAATCCACCATGTGTTAATATTGACATTAGCCATATTAGATTCATAACAAACAAATGAGGTTGGTTTACCTTTGTCTGCAAGCCATTTCTGAAATTTGGCGCATTCCTTCTTCATGTGTCCCTTCTTTTTACAGAAGAAACACTTGGAATCTTTCTTGATACCAGCCTGGGGAGGTATTTTACCTTTCTTTTTCTGATTAGCTTGAGATTTGCCCTTTCCATGCGTTGCCAGCATTACACTTTCTGCCTGTTCCATCACCAGTCTCATGAGTTCATTAATTGACCATTTATCCTTATGTGTGTTGTATGAGATTTTGAAGGGTCCATATTGGTGCGGAAGAATGTTAAGGATGTAGTGCACCAGGAAGGACTCCGATATTTCAACCTGGAGTTTCTTCAATTGAGCCACATTGTCCCTTATTTGCATGATGTGCTCGCGCACACCTTTCACATTTGTGAGCCTTAGGGATGACAACTTCATGATTAGGGTGCTTGCTAGTGCCTTGTCTGAAGTTACAAATTGTTCATCAATGGCTTTCAGCAAGTCTCGGACCTTTTCATGCTGATCAACAGAACCACGAATACCAGTAGAAATTCTGGTCTTAATGAACATCATGCTTAGGCGATTAGATCGCTCCCATCGCTCATAAAGCGTGAACATCATGCTTAGGCGATTAGATCGCTCCCATCGCTCATAAAGCGTGATGTCCGCTGCAGTACTGGTATCAGTAATTGATGGTGGTTCTTCTTTCCTAATAGCATAGTTTATGTCCATCCACCCTAAATGAAGAAGAACTCTCTCCTTCCAGACCTTATAGTTATCTCCCTTAAGTTCAGGGATATCAAAACGAATATCAGAGAAATTTGTAGGTTGTACAACTGCATAAAATTATAAATTACATGCTTATGTTAAAACTGGGGCCTATAATAAAATTCCATGCTCTACCAATGTAAATCATGAAAAAAATGAATTTAATGACATAAAATTTGCCTGTGGGCTAAAATTTTAATCCAAGCAGATTCAATTATTCTTTATGATAGAATTTATCAAATTATTTACTTAATACATAATTCTAAAGGGTATATTATGTATGTAATTTGATATATATTCTTTCTCAGGTTTAAACTTTATGATAAAACTATCAAATTCATAATTCCTGTGGGTAAGTTATGAATAATTTGATATTTTACCCTAATTTATCATATAAATATAATAAAAATTCCTGTGGGATAAAATTTATTATATTAAGTATGATTAATTACAACTAATGTCTAAATATTATTTATGTGATCCTTATCAGTCATAATATATAATTTTATTTAATTAAAGATGCTGTGGCTATTCTCTAACTAAGTAAAATTATATGGATCACTAGACATTAAGCCTTTTATACATAAAGATTAACTAAATATGAGTATAAATAATAAATTAAAATTATAAAAAGCAAGTCCAGGTCAAGCATCCCATCCTCACAGAACTCTATACAAGTTGAAAACCATACCACCCCACATGTATGTAAAAGGTCAAATGCATGTTCTGTTGTGACTTGTCTCATCCATCACATGTCAACATCATTCTAACTCCTTATCCCCTCACATCATCAATACACATCGTCCCCTTCCTTTAGCAAACAGAACTGATTTCTGCAATGGAAATCGACACCAACAGAAAATGGGCCACTTGGATAGTGGTCCCACTGATCAAGAGCCTAGGATCAGCCCACATCAATATGATCGCCCTAGCCATCTCTTCAAGATGTATGGACCAGATCTTAAATTAATGGCCCAACTAAACGATATGTTATTTTCAACAAAACTGAAAACTAAGTGTCGTTCAGCTCCATAATTAAGACTACATATCGTTTTGGTTGTCTTCAACCTCCAGACTGGGTTGCAGGTCATGATTTCTTGGACGTCAAAAACGTCCAAGAAATTAAAACGTAATTTTAAACTTTCGGCCAAAAACAGAGACAAACAGAGCAACACTCAAACATCAAGGCAGAGAATAAATCTATGCTCTGATACCAAATGTAAGTCAAAATGGAGATTCTATAATGCGGAATAAACACTTTAAAATAGAATCGAAAAGGCTTAATGCTAAAGAAACAGTACCTCCAGCCATTGATGTTCCTCACGCTTTTGCTGTGCTCTCCCAGTGATGTTTGGCACTTCCAAAACTCTATTCACTCTAATTAGATGGTGTAAGACTGAAGGGGATTGAGTGATCGAGTCTGGGGACCAAACCGTAGTATTTATAGCCAAAACTTCCATCAAGCTTTGGTGGCTACGTGTCCCACTTGTTCAGTTTATCATGGGGCAGTTCAAACGTTCTACGAACGTGATGAACATTAGAGTGGACCACTTCAAGAGCTCCTAAAATGAAGGGGAGCTGGAGACTCGTTCTTACGAACGGCCTCCGTGAGAAACGGTCAACAAGCCATACATGTGTAAATATAAACCAAGTAGGAAACCATATGGCTTCAGTGGATTGGATTGTTGAGAAGATCAAGTCTTGTTTAAAAACTGATGTATCTGTGAAACCAAAGGTATTAAGCTCCGAGGTGTTTAGGGAGTATGGAGTAAATATTCCATATCTAAAAATGTGGCGAGCGAAAGAAAAGGCCATTCATATGCTCCATGGAAGTTTCGAGGAATCATGTCGTATGATACCATCATTGTATAAAACCATTCTCAAGTACAATCCAAGAAGTATTGTTCATTACGACACTGAGGATGATGGTTCATTCCAACGATTTTTTTTCGCTTTTTCTGCATCATTACAAGGATTTTTGAATGGTTGTTGTCCGTTCATTGGATTGGATGGAACATTTTTGAAGGGGAAGTTCAAGGGTATCCTCTTGACTGTAATCGCACTTGATGCTAATAAGCAAATATTTCCACTATGCTTTGCAGTAGTAGAGGGAGAGAACAAGGACTCATGGACAGTCTTCCTTCAAAATCTGAGAAATGAAATTGGTAATAGCCCATTCACTTTCATGAGCGACAGACAAAAGGGGTTGGTTGAAGCGGTGAATAGTGTTTTTCCTAGATCCCATCATAGGTTTTGCATGCGTCACTTGTATGCAAACTTTCAAAAAATCTACAAGGGTGAACAATTAAGAAACTTATTTTGGACTGCTTCTCGGGCCTATACAAGGTTTGAATTTGACAGTGCAATGAATGAGATTGGTGCAATCAACTCTCAAGCAAAGGAGTGGATAGAGAAAATCCCTCCAATATTTTGGTCACGGGCATTTTTTCCAGACGTCCTTCCATGCAATCAAAACCAAAATAACTTCACTGAGTGCTTCAACAACTTGATATTGGAGTCAAGGAGTATGCCTATTTATGATATGATAGAATGGATACGGGTGAAGTTGATGGTAATCATGCAAACAAGGCGTTCCGAGAGCTCTCATTGGGAGGGAGTTGTGTGTCCCGCAATTAAGAAGATGTTGAAAGATAGATAAGAGAAGTCTCGTCACTGTGATTTGTTCTTTGCCGGGGGTCATGAATATGAGATCCTTGAACATCGAGTCTTTGATGATGATATACATCACATTGTCAAGTTATCGGACAATAGTTGCACATGTCGACAATGGCAATTGGATAGGGTTCCTTGCATGCATGCCATGAGTGCCATAGCTCATAAAAGAGAGAAACTTGAAGATTACTGTCACCCATGCTATTTTACTAGTACATACCAAGCATGCTATGAGCCGATAATTCACCCCTTGCCGGGGAATACTTTCACACCCCTCCTGTTTTGCCCCCACATAATCGAAGGCCACCAGGACGACTGCGAGTCAATCGAAGAAAGGATCCAGATGAGGCTTCCATGTCATCACAACGCCGACAAAGAAGAAAGCAAACAATGAAGTGTGGCCTTTGTAGCCAGTTTGGCCACAATAGAAGGTCATGCAAAGAACCCATCAATGCTAGTCAGGCAGAATCTACCTCCAGAGGCCGTCCAAGAGTTAGAAGCGTCGGAGAAGGTATACTGGGTGGGAGAAGGATCAAAATGACAATTCAAAGAAGACGTTAATATCCAAGGTAAATTTCTGTAATACATGTTTTTTTTTCCTTGAAATGCAGATTTTTTTACTAGTACAATTTGCAAACATTTCCTTTATATTGATGGTCAATAATTGGACATGTTTGTTTGTAGGTCAAAAACACAATGGTATATATGAAGATTTCTCAGGGATGTAGGACGAAGAGGCTGCATGGACGATTTTGTTTCTAAATAGTTGTAATTACAGGCATTTTTTTGTGTATTTTGGTGGCTCAAGAAGTCATACTTGCAATGGTTAATCACGTTGGGCATTACATAATCTTGTTTTGGCTTGGTACCTCAATTAATGTGTTATGAGCCTTTACTTTGTCATTTTGGATAAATACTATTTTGAAATAGCAGATGTATTGTGGTGCTTTTGATGAAAGGATGCTTACTGGATCAAGTTATCTATATGTTATATTTGTAAGAGGTTAACATTATTCATAGTAGATCTTAATATATATATATATATATATATAAAGAGGATTGTTCATAACCACTGTGTTAAAAAGTTATTCTCATGCACGCCTTTGGATAGCACCTTGAAACATATTCTTGGATAAACTATAAGAATTGATGCTATGTGAAGGATGCATAAGGCCATGGACACACCATAGATACATTAGGGAAACGGTTGTAACACTCATTCAGACCCTCTTACAAGTTATATCCGCTCACAGTATGACAGTAGCATAGGATGGTAATATCCTTGATTTTGTTCGTTATGCAACTTCATTTGTGGCAACTGTCAACCCAAAACAACGATGATGCATTTTAAGTTTCAGACACATACATGAAAAATCTGTATACATCATGTCAGAGTTTTATGACCACAATTTCAATAGTCATGTGCATCTATAATTTGGGTCCCTATTAATTCTTTTCCTTGTATCTCCTGAATCCTCATGGAACCAAAACTTACATGTAAGCTGGTTGGGTATCTTTGGCCACCACAGAACTCGGTAATGTATTGGAAATGTTGGAAGTTCCATTCTCAACAACTTCACATTTTGTCACGCCCTCAAAAGTAATACCGGGGTTATGCGTGAGATTAGGGCCAATTTAAAACTTTTCCAACATAAATCAAATGTAACTTGGCCCCAATCGTGTCCCATCAGGATCGAAGACCGCTGTGAGGTGTAAACATTTCTTCGATTACATAAAACAAATAGCGGAAGCTCCAAACACAAGCAGTATCTCATAGATGTATAGTTTAATAACAATACTGAATATCATAATTAAAGTTCAAGTTTAACACTGTATTAGTTACAACATCAGGCCACACCAAACTTGGGCCTAATCAAAAGATAAAAGGACCAAAACATAAAGCTAATCCCAAAGGTGGAGGCTCTCGTATACGGGGTCAGTACGGCTATACTATGCCGTCCGTACTGTACTCAAGGAAGTCATCAGGCTGATCTGCCTGAACTTCTTCCGTCGTTTCTTCCCCCTCATAGTAGGGCTCGGTACCTATGCACCAAGAGTAGCATCATCAGACACAAAGGTCGGCAAGGAAATAAATATATAATCATCAAAGATATGCAGACTAAAGAATATACGAATGGACCATATCATAAGAGATGCATAGCGTTCTGACTGTAATAACGCATAGCATAAGAATCATAAAACCAACTAACACACTTCTAACAAATAGGCAAATCACATAAGCTAATCACCACGGGATAGTTTCACTTGACCCTCCTGGCTCAACATAAGAGCTGTGGTAGAGTAAAGCAATGGGCTCGGGATGAAACCCGGCAAGCAATCATATGATACCCTTTAAAAATAAAAGTAAACAAAATCACATATCATTCTTCTTTCAGAACGGGTATCTGATGGTGTACATCCATCTAAAACATAAAAAAAGTCGTACTGCGCAGACGTTCATTCCAAAGTCCTCACACAATTGGTGCCCCAAAAGTGCTGGGCGTTAACAGCTGAGTGATGCCTGACACAAGAATCCTGACATACAATGGTGAGGACTAGACTTTCCTGCGCGAGCAGGATTCATTATGCAAAGAGAAACTACCGTGCCATCATCAAATCTTACTTAACAATATCAAACTTCTTTATACTTCATAGGTAGTTCTCAACAAGCTTTTACAATCAAAGCCGTCTAGCCTCAACACTTCGATCATACTTTGAAACAAACGGAACATCAAAAGGGATCCTAAATTCATCTTCTAAGTTCAATATGATCCCATACAAATCAAAACAAACGAAGCTAAAGAACATGGACCTCTCATGCGGAGAGTACTAAACGGTACAATTCAGAATCATAAGCGATAAACAATCCAATCCTAGGTCATTGTTATTTCCAAAGTCTCGTACAACTTTATTCAGTCAACGAAAGGAATTAAGGTTCGCGATACCCATATAAAATCTCTTCGTGCATAGATATAAGGTGGTATCCCGTTGCCCTATTCCGTTCAAGATTGAAATGAATTGAAACCCGAGAAAACGGAATTAACTACGAGAAATCGTCTGCTCAAAACGTTCCTCGTACATAGTCAAATGAGTCCAAAAGGGGTAGCCAAAAGTCCACCAAAGTCCACCCAACACAGGGTTAAAAATCCCTTCACAAAGGGAAATCTGCAGAAATTCTGCAAAAGGCCCGATCGACCGCCCCCTGCAGGCCGGTCGACCGGCTGGCCTGCGAAAACTGGACACAACCCCTGTTCTGGGCTGAAATGGAACCTTTTCCATTTCTCTCTTCTATGGACCTGATAATCAGTATATTGGGGAAGAGAAACAACTTAATTACAATCTCTAAAACTACTAATCAAGCCATTAATCTCTAAATCCATTCCATTAACTTAACACATCTATTTATCATGTTTTCATACTTTTAAAACATTAATTGAGCAAGTAACATCTAATCATCATTTTTCCATACCAATCAAGAAGGAAAAACATATCAAGCATTAATATACTTATTTACTTGCCTTTGATGAAGAGCTTGACTCAAAACCAAAAGAAATTGGAGAGGGAAGTCCTCCTTAAGCTCAACTTGAGTAAATGGGTTCCAAACTCAAAACCTCACTACAAATGAAATGCAAGGGAAGAAATAAGCTTATCTACACCATTTCTAATCCAAAGGAAGTAAACTACTTAGGTCTAAAAGCTTGTAGAGCTTACCTTAGAATGGGTTGTAAAGGAAAAGTTTAGAAAATGGTATGGTTGTGATCTTGGGAGCCAAAGGAAGAAGATTAGTGGGTTGGATTCTTCGCCGGAGTTCCGGTGCTCGTCGCCGGAGAAGAAGAAGATGAAGGGAAGGAAGAGAAGAAGGGTCGGCTGCTTTGTGGCTGTGTTGAGTTGAGTGAGTGAAATGAAGGAAAGGATAAAGATGAGTTATAACCTAAGATAAGTAATGGATCTTGGGCTTGGGGCTTTGGCTTGGTTTAGGTTCTGGGCCGGCCTACGTATACTATCGAAGATGTTTGGGCCCCTTCGACGCGTCGAATCAAAACTCGACAGAAGGCTAAAGTTCGAGAAACAATGAAACCTACCCAATGCACCCAACTCACCAAAACTCATAATCTTATAAAAACCCCTAGAAAAACTTCCCAAATTGCAAACCACCCCCCTGCACTACCCAAACGTACTCCGAAAAGCGCGAGACTTCATACGCGAAGTCCACACGTCAAACCCGACTCGCTAAGACTCTAAACGCATTACTAACTAATCAAGCAATTAAATATAATTAATAGGCCATTAGGGGGACGGGGTGTTACATCCTCCCCCACTTAGGCTATTTGGTCCTCCAAATCCCTAACACACCTCTGGCAATAACTCCGGGTACGTCTCCTGAACCTGATCCCTGAGCTCCCAAGTCGTTTCTCGTGGACTGTGATGCTCCCACTGCACTTTAACCCAGTGGATGGTTCTTGTCCTCAACACTTGTTCCTTGGTGTCGATGATCTTCTTCGGCCTCTCAACGAATGAAACATCTGGCTGAACATCCAGTGGCTCATGATGTAGCACGTGTGAAGGGTCTGGAATGTACTTCCTCAGCATAGAAATATGGAAAACTCTATGAACACCTGCTAACTCTGCTGGTAGTATCAATCTGTAGGCCACTTCGCCGACTCGCATATCGATCTCAAACGGTCCAATGTATCTCCGAGCCAGTTTCCCTTTTTGACCGAATCTCATGGTTCCTCTAGTTGGTGAGACTTTGAGAAACACTTTGTCTCCAACCTGAAACTCCAAATCCCTCCTCTTTGGGTCTGCATAGCTCTTCTGACGGTCTCTTGCAATCTTCAGCCTATCAATGATCTGCTTCACCTTTTCGCTGGTATCACTGATGATCGACGGTCCATGAAAACTCCGAACACCAATCTCTTCCCAACAAATCGGGGTCTTGCACTTCCGTCCGTACAATGCCTCGAACGGTGCCATCCCGATACTGGAGTGATAGCTGTTGTTGTAGGCAAATTCACACAAAGGAAGACTCTTCTCCAAGTCTTTCCCGAAATCAAGAACACATGCCCTCAACATATCCTCCATGGTCTGATTGGTCCTTTCAGTCTGTGCATTGGTCTGAGGGTGATATGCAGTGCTGAAGTTCAATGTGGTACCTAAGGCTGCTTGCAAACTGACCCAAAATCTGCCCACAAACCTCATATCTCTGTCTGACACAATGGAATCTGGAATTCCATGCAATTTAACGATGGTGTCAATGTACTTGTGTGACAAAATATCCATGGATCCTCTCATCTTCATCGGAATGAAGTGTGCTGACTTCGTAAGTCTGTCAACAATCACCCATATACTGTCATTATCCTTCGTGGGTGGCAATCCTGCAACGAAGTCCATGGTGATGTGCTCCCACTTCCACTCCGGTACTTTCAAGGGTTGGAGTAATCCTGGTGGTTTCTGATGCTCAATCTTCACTTGCTGACACACAAGACATCTCGAGACAAACCCTGCAATGTCTTTCTTCATGTTGCTCCACCAGTAAAAGCTCTTCAAATTCTGATACATTTTGGTGCTCCCTGGGTGAATAGCATAACGAGAATGGTGTGCCTCAACCATAATCTCGTTCCTCAAACCATGTACACCCGGCACACACAACCTGTCCTGGCAGTACAACACTCCATCTATGAGTCTGAACTCTGGCCTGTCAGCTATACTGTCTATCAATCTGACTAACTCTGGATCCTCTGGCTGACTGCTCTTGATTCTACTCAGAATCTCTAGTTCCCATGTGTGCATGTTGGCAACCATAACTTTCTCACTCTTAGGCTGGAACTCTATGGCTAAGTCCCTGAATAACTCTGTCAACGACCACTTTGTCTGTAAGCATCCGGTATTCGCTGTCTTTCTGCTCAATGCATCTGCAACTACATTTGCTTTCCCAGGATGATACTTTATCGGAAAGTCATAGTCCTTGATGTATTCCATCCATCGAGTCTGCCTCATATTCAGATCTTTCTGCCCAAACAGATACTGGAGACTCCTGTGATCCGAGTGAACCTCGAATTTCTCTCCATACAAGTAATGTCTCCACAACTTCAATGCCATAACTATTGCTGCAAGCTCCAAATCATGGGTAGCATATCTCTTTTCATGTTCTTTCAACTGTCTGGACCCGTAGGCCACTACTTTTCCCTCCTGCATAAGTACGCATCCCAATCCAATGCCTGAAGCATCTGTGATAACCACAAACCCTCCATTCCCCGTAGGTAAAGTAAGGATAGGAGCTGTGGTCAATCTGGTCTTCAATTCTTAAAAATTTGCTTCACATTGCTCCGTCCATACGAAAGGAATATCTTTCCTCGTCAATTTGGTCAATGGAGCTGCAATACTGGAGAATCCCTTCACGAATCTTCTGTAATACCCTGCTAAACCGAGGAAACTCCTGATCTCTGACACTGACTTCGGGCTCTGCCAATCAACTACTGCCTCGATCTTTGCTGGATCGACTGCCAAACCATCCTTGGAGATGATGTGTCCAAGAAAAGACACCTGCTCAAGCCAAAAATCACACTTATTTAACTTGGCATAAAGCTGGTTCTCTCTCAAAATCTGCAATGAAGTCCTCAAATGCTCTGCGTGCTCCTCTGTAGACTTCGAATAGACTAGAACATTGTCTATGAACACTACCGTGAACTGATCTAAGCATGGTGCGAAGATTTTGTTCATCAAGGCCATGAAGACACTCGGTGCACTTGTCAACCCGAATGGCATCACCAAAAATTCATAGTGGCCATATCTTGTCCTGAAGGCTGTTTTCTGCACATCTTGGCCTCTCACTCGCAACTGATGGTAGCCTGATCTCAGATCAATCTTCGAGAAATGCTGTGCTCCCTGCAGCTGATCAAACAACTCATCTATCCTAGGTAGAGGATACTTGTTCTTGATAGTAACTTGATTCAGCTGTCTGTAGTCTATACACATGCATACGCATGGAACCATCCTTCTTTTTCACAAATAGGACCGGTGCACCCCAAGGTGATACACTCGGTCTGACAAATCCCTTGTCCAGGAGATCTTGCAACTGCACTTTCAATTCTCTTAACTCTGCTGGGGCCATACGGTAGGGTGCCTTTGATATCGGTGCCGTTCCTGGCACAAGCTCAATCGTAAAATCAATCCAGGTATCTCCTCCGGAAAGACATCCGGGAATTCACAAACCACTGGAATATCCTCCACCGCTTTGGTCAATTTATCCTCCGTGATAAATGCCAAATAACCTTCACATCCACTCTTAAATAATCTATCTGCCCTCAAAGCTGAAATGATTCTAGTGGACATGGGTCTCCTCTCTCCAACAATCTCCACACTGTCTGCTAACACCTGCAATCTGACGGTCTTGTTGAAGCAGTCCATAACAGCTCTGTAGGTGGATAACTAATCCATCCCTAATATCACATCAAAATCGTTCATCCCAAGGATGATCAAATCTACAGATAGGAGAAAACTGCCCACTTGCACTTTACACGCCGGATAATAGGACTCACACTACACTGTCTTCCCTAAGGGGGTACTAACAAGCAAAACACAATGCAATGGGGCTATATCCCCTACCAAGCATGCAACAAATATAGGTGACACGAATGAGTGTGTGGAACCGGAATCAAATAAGACTCTAGCAGGTACATCTGATATAGAGAGTGTACCTTCCACCACTCCTCCAGCTTCTTCACCTTCCTGTAGATCCAGGGCTTGAAGTCTGCCATACTGCTGAGGCCTCTGCTGTTGTCTCTACTGCCCTGGGGGCCTCGGTTGTCCTCTATAAACTGGTGGTCCTGGAAGCCTAAGTGGTTGCTGCTGCTGTTGATAAGGCCGCTACGGCCTAGCGGGTGGGGCCTGCCTCAAAGGTGCGACAACCATCGGTGGTCTAGGAGGTGCTGCACTCCTAACACCTTGCCCGTCCTTCTGGGGGCAATCTTTAATTTGGTGGCCCATCTGGCCACAACCAAAGCAACCTCCCGTGACCCATCTACACTCCCCTGCTGAGTGGTTCTTACCACAATGAGCACAACGAATGCCCTGTGCTGGATCTGACCGAGGCTTCTTAGCTTGCTGCTGATAATGCTGCTGGAAACGTTGCTGAGGTGGGTACTGTGGCTGTGGACGCTATGGAGGCTAGAACTGTCCTGGACTCTGACTCTTAGTCGGAGTTTGCACAAGCTGAAGCTGCTGAGCATACTGGGCTTTCTTCCGAAGGGACTCCTCGGCCCAATAAGCCCGTTTGAGGTTCTCCTCATAAGTAAGTAAAGTGATAGAAGTCACCTCCATCTGTATATCGGGTCTCAGTTCCCGAACGAACCTCATAACCTGATCAGCTTCGGTTGCCACCAGAGCTGGTGCAAACCTAGACAGGTTAGTAAACTTCAACTCATACTCCTGAACTGTATCCTCTCCCTGGAGCAATGATTCAAACTCTATAATCTTCTGTGCCTGGATATGGGGTGGGATGTATTTGGTACGGAACAAAAGCTGGAAGGTAGTCCAAGCTATCGCGTCATCGATCGTGTCATATGGTGTTTTGACCGATTTCCACCACCTCTCTGCCGCTCCTCGGAACATATATGCTGCCAACTAGACCTGTTCTCTCCCCGTACAATCGAAAACATGAAAGATCTTCTCGATCTGAACGACCCACTCATCGGCATCAAGTGGAGCCTCATTACCGTAGAAAGCCAGTGGGTTCCTCTTCTTAAACTTGTCATACAAGTCATTCCGATCCACGACCCTGGCGAGCATGATGACCTGAGCAGCGGGAACGGGCCTTTCTAATACTTGCATCATCTGAGCTTGAAAGGCAGCCTGATTTGCTCGCTGCTGAGTCTGATTCAATGCTTGTGCCTCTTGAGAAGTCACAAAGGCTTGCATGAGCTTGTTAAATCTGTTCTCAAAGGAATTACTGTCATTGGCATTGGCATTACTACTCTCTGGGTTGCCACTGCGCGTATTACGGCCAGCCATTCTGAAACATAAGAAACATTAGTCCTATGGGACTCAATCTAGCAAACAACTATACAATCTATAAAAACTAAGATACCCAAAGAAAACCAATCCTCACGCGTCTTAAGTTTCTACGTGTTTTTAATGTAGAAATCAGTACTGCGGCTCTGATACCAACTTGTCACGCCCCCAAAAGTAATACCGGGGTTATGCGTGAGATTAGGGCCAATTTAAAACTTTTCCAACATAAATCAAATGTAACTTGGCCCCAATCGTGTCCCATCAGGATCGAAGACCGCTGTGAGGTGTAAACATTTCTTCGATTACATAAAACAAATAGCGGAAGCTCCAAACACAAGCAGTATCTCATAGATGTATTGTTTAATAACAATACTGAATATCATAATTAAAGTTCAAGTTTAACACTGTATTAGTTACAACATCAGGCCACACCAAACTTGGGCCTAATCAAAAGATAAAAGGACCAAAACATAAAGCTAATCCCAAAGGTGGAGGCTCTCGTATACGGGGTCAGTACGGCTATACTATGCCGTCCGTACTGTACTCAAGGAAGTCATCAGGCTGATCTGCCTGAACTTCTTCCGTCGTTTCTTCCCCCTCATAGTAGGGCTCGGTACCTATGCACCAAGAGTAGCATCATCAGACACAAAGGTCGGCAAGGAAATAAATATATAATCATCAAAGATATGCAGACTAAAGAATATACGAATGGACCATATCATAAGAGATGCATAGCGTTCTGACTGTAATAACGCATAGCATAAGAATCATAAAACCAACTAACACACTTCTAACAAATAGGCAAATCACATAAGCTAATCACCACGGGATAGTTTCACTTGACCCTCCTGGCTCAACATAAGAGCTGTGGTAGAGTAAAGCAATGGGCTCGGGATGAAACCCGGCAAGCAATCATATGATACCCTTTAAAAATAAAAGTAAACAAAATCACATATCATTCTTCTTTCAGAACGGGTATCTGATGGTGTACATCCATCTAAAACATAAAAAAAGTCGTACTGCGCAGACGTTCATTCCAAAGTCCTCACACAATTGGTGCCCCAAAAGTGCTGGGCGTTAACAGCTGAGTGATGCCTGACACAAGAATCCTGACATACAATGGTGAGGACTAGACTTTCCTGCGCGAGCAGGATTCATTATGCAAAGAGAAACTACCGTGCCATCATCAAATCTTACTTAACAATATCAAACTTCTTTATACTTCATAGGTAGTTCTCAACAAGCTTTTACAATCAAAGCCGTCTAGCCTCAACACTTCGATCATACTTTGAAACAAACGGAACATCAAAAGGGATCCTAAATTCATCTTCTAAGTTCAATATGATCCCATACAAATCAAAACAAACGAAGCTAAAGAACATGGACCTCTCATGCGGAGAGTACTAAACGGTACAATTCAGAATCATAAGCGATAAACAATCCAATCCTAGGTCATTGTTATTTCCAAAGTCTCGTACAACTTTATTCAGTCAACGAAAGGAATTAAGGTTCGCGATACCCATATAAAATCTCTTCGTGCATAGATATAAGGTGGTATCCCGTTGCCCTATTCCGTTCAAGATTGAAATGAATTGAAACCCGAGAAAACGGAATTAACTACGAGAAATCGTCTGCTCAAAACGTTCCTCGTACATAGTCAAATGAGTCCAAAAGGGGTAGCCAAAAGTCCACCAAAGTCCACCCAACACAGGGTTAAAAATCCCTTCACAAAGGGAAATCTGCAGAAATTCTGCAAAAGGCCCGATCGACCGCCCCCTGCAGGCCGGTCGACCGGCTGGCCTGCGAAAACTGGACACAACCCCTGTTCTGGGCTGAAATGGAACCTTTTCCATTTCTCTCTTCTATGGACCTGATAATCAGTATATTGGGGAAGAGAAACAACTTAATTACAATCTCTAAAACTACTAATCAAGCCATTAATCTCTAAATCCATTCCATTAACTTAACACATCTATTTATCATGTTTTCATACTTTTAAAACATTAATTGAGCAAGTAACATCTAATCATCATTTTTCCATACCAATCAAGAAGGAAAAACATATCAAGCATTAATATACTTATTTACTTGCCTTTGATGAAGAGCTTGACTCAAAACCAAAAGAAATTGGAGAGGGAAGTCCTCCTTAAGCTCAACTTGAGTAAATGGGTTCCAAACTCAAAACCTCACTACAAATGAAATGCAAGGGAAGAAATAAGCTTATCTACACCATTTCTAATCCAAAGGAAGTAAACTACTTAGGTCTAAAAGCTTGTAGAGCTTACCTTAGAATGGGTTGTAAAGGAAAAGTTTAGAAAATGGTATGGTTGTGATCTTGGGAGCCAAAGGAAGAAGATTAGTGGGTTGGATTCTTCGCCGGAGTTCCGGTGCTCGTCGCCGGAGAAGAAGAAGATGAAGGGAAGGAAGAGAAGAAGGGTCGGCTGCTTTGTGGCTGTGTTGAGTTGAGTGAGTGAAATGAAGGAAAGGATAAAGATGAGTTATAACCTAAGATAAGTAATGGATCTTGGGCTTGGGCCTTGGGCTTGGTTTAGGTTCTGGGCCGGCCTACGTATACTATCGAAGATGTTTGGGCCCCTTCGACGCGTCGAATCAAAACTCGACAGAAGGCTAAAGTTCGAGAAACAATGAAACCTACCCAATGCACCCAACTCACCAAAACTCATAATCTTATAAAAACCCCTAGAAAAACTTCCCAAATCGCAAACCACCCCCCTGCACTACCCAAACGTACTCCGAAAAGCGCGAGACTTCATACACGAAGTCCACACGTCAAACCCGACTCGCTAAGACTCTAAACGCACTTACTAACTAATCAAGCAATTAAATATAATTAATAGGCCATTAGGGGGATGGGGTGTTACACATTTCCTGGCCAGTATGCTATTCTATCAAATAATACATCAACCACAATAAAAGAAATCGAGACTCGACTAGATTCAATTGAATTGAATCAATTTTATGCTCTCATGTTTCTCTTCAACATTTCATTACAATAAAAACGAGAACTAGAATTCACTATAATCAAGAAGTTTACATTCATTGATCCTTTGGTATCACTTATATGTTCCACACATGATCACATGCCTATGTTAAAAAAACATATAGGTTACAAAGATAAGAAATTACATAATTTGAACAAAATGAAAAAGTTTGCGCAGCATCTCTACAATTTCCAGGCTGAACAAATATGTGTTCATGTGCTCCACCTCTGTATCTACCGACTTCAACCTTGATTTAGAGCGCTCCACCTTCATTGACAAATGACAAATTTCTTAGATACATTAATCACGGAATTTGCATATTCGATCTCGTCCATGAATACCCCATCTTTCCAAATAAGCTTGTCACAACCATTTTCACCCTGCAAGCATTTTTGCCTCATTAGACCTTAAAATTCATTTTGTTTTATTTACTTCAAACAAGAAAAATCACAAAGGCATTTTCAAAAGGGAAAACTTTCTACCCACATTAGATATGGTGTGAGAAGCCCTTTAAAAAATAGCACTTCTTCAGCTATTCTAAGTAAGACTCTGTGTACAATCTCTCCCAAATGCATTCCTGACAACATCTTCTAAAAAATCTGCCAATATTAACAATATTGCTTAAGTCTATCTTCATATTTAAATCTATCTTCAGTTAAAAAATAAATCACATCAACCCAGCCGATAAATCAGCTGATATATACATCTTTTGGATAGCCAATGAGTCAGATACAAGTATTCATAGTCAAGGGGACTGCTGGAGAGATGTGTATTTTGAATTTGGAGTAACTTGAAACTTCAACCAAACAAGATTTGCATGCTGCTTCAAGAAGAATGACTTCGATTTAGCAAACCTTGTCAACTCTGCATATACCGGGATCCATCTTCAGAGTAATTTCAAGTTTAAACCCAACATGGTTAGAAAATGACTGGAAATAGAAGAATCATGACTTCCTTTAAGCAAACCCCACCAATTCTGCAAAGTCTAATACTGGAAATGGAAGAAGCATGATTTCATTTGAGCAAATCCCACATGATCAACATAGGCTGAAATTACAATCAACATAAGCTGAAATTACAAATTTGGGATAATTTTGAGCATACACCAAATAGAACTAAAAATGATTACAGATGAAAGAATCATGATTCTAATTAAGCAAACTGTGGAAACTATGATTTTTAGGTCATTACCTGTCTCCATAAATCCAACCCACATCATAGTAATGCAAAGAAGAAACAAACCCAACTAAAACTAACGATAGCATTGAGAGAGAGAAGGGAGGAGAGAACGATGCAGGCAGCATCCCATATCTGTCGTCGATGTCTATTGATGCCTGTTGATGGCTCAAATGTTTAGAGAAAGTGGGGTGAGTGAAGGAGAAGAAAGAGGGAGAGCACGTGATGAAAGAGGAAGGGAAAGAAAGATGGAAGGATCCTCATAGTAGTTATTGGTGGTCACCGGTGCGCCGGTGGTTGCCGGTGCTCCAATGCTCGCTGGTGAAAGTGAAGTAGAAGGAAAGAGAGAGATGGGGGAATAATCAATCTCTCTTTTGTTTCAAAGGCCCTACGGCTATTTTTGTCTTTTTTTTAAAAAAAATTGTGAAAAAAATCACCGGCAAGAGGCTTTTTTCACCGGCTGTCCTGATTTGAAACTTTTGTGGAAACTTTAGACCCTAACTTGAAAGAGTTGAATCTTGCTGTCCTTTTTTGAAATAAGCCCAAAACTTAGGGCCTTATTTGAAAATTTTGGTATAAGGGGTGTTGAGGCATTAACTTAGAGCATTTTTGAAAATAAGATTGTGTGTTTGATTTCTGCAATACTATTTCGAATGCATTTATATATTTAAAAATTCTTAAGCTTTAAATTTGACCTAACCCCTGTCCAAATGGGGGGGCTTGGTATCACATGCCACTGAACCCCAAACCCACCCCGTTGCTATCCCTATAGTAATTGTTAATGTTACAAGCTTTAAAGAAAAGCAAATCCAAGCTTTTTAACTAATGCGCGCATATAAGGATAAAGAGATAGGCAAGATTGTCATTTTACTTTAAAAACTTATGGTGGCTGTATGGCTACAAATTTTGAGACATGGAAGGTATTGAAATAAAAAAGGAAGGGGGTATATACAAATATTGAAGCCACAAGGGCTTATTTACAAATCTTACAAACCTTAGGGGGTATGTGGCAGCGCGTCGTCAACACTCCAAAATATAAAACCTTACTTCTAGATATGACACAAAAAGAAAATAAACACAGTAGCTAGGTGAGTAAGGGTCGATCCCATAGAGAATGTTCACTATTTCTTTGTTTTTTTTTTTTTTCTATTCCGATCGATTCTAACAAAACACTGAACGGGGGGGGGGGGGGGGGGGGGGGGGTGAAACTAATTATGATTGATTAAAATGAAACTAAATTAATAGCAAAAATCAATGGATCAAAGCTTCAGTTCTTCGGTTCAATCTTACCTTCATAGTTGATGGAACAATCAATCAATTGTAACATTATTCTACCCTTTAATGAAACTAATAATCCTAGGTAACAACAAGCTCTGCTACCCGAAATTCCCCTTAATTCCTCACTAATGAAACAAGCTCTCCATTAGATTCTAATCATAATACAATTTAAAACAAGTTCTCTAAATTTAATATAATGGCAACATTAATATCGAGGGAATTAGATTATTTTAAGCAACAATCACGCATGTTCGGACTGTTTAACTTAGCTCATGATAATCATAGCAATAAACAAAAACTTCTCCGCAATCATATATCACCATTTACTACAATCGATTAGGAATAATATCAATTACGTAATATTATTCCTGAATCTAGCAATTAACAATAATCTGATCAATCTAATGGCCCCTGATTAAATCGACCAAACCAAATATCAATAAAAACAATTAAAACAGATTATCGTGAAGAGATTTCATAAGAGAAGGGAGAAATAATGTTACTGAATTGATTCAACCATCAAATTGCAATGAAGGTTTGAAATCCCCTTAAACTGAATTGAAAAACCTAGCCTGACATGCTTCAATACGAAAACCCTAGAATTTATATATTTTTTCTCTCCTCGTCCTCTCTTCTCACTCACTTAAAGAAGCCTTAAATAGATATATAAAACATATGATAACTTCCCCAAAACGTGTACAACTCAAATCTCTAAATTATAGGTAATTCAAAACGGATTGACAGAAATCTCAGAAATTGTGCCACAACTTGTGAGCCGTTTTTCTATCATATAACTGCGGAATCTTGACTTGGTCTCTCCATGAAAGTTGTAGCCCTGGATGTTTAGATGATTCTAGGGTTTTGAATCACCCGATTTGGACTTCGGAAACTCAATTTATGGCCCATTGAAGTTTACTGGTTCGGATAGGAATCTCGGATCAGCTTTCCAGGCCTGACTTTGAAGCAATGTTTGGAGGCCCAAAAAAATTCGAATTTTTGCGAACCAGACCTTTCTGAAAAGTTTAAGACGTCCTCTAAAAACCTCATGAAGACCACTTTCTTGTTATGAAACTCTAACGCCGTCCAAACCTCAATTGAAGCTCCAGGGATCAAATCTGCCTAAAAGCTGGAAATTTTGCACAATATATTCCATATCCATTCTTTTACCTTCAATGCTTCCCTAAGTCAATAAACATATTAATCAACACATGTAAACACAAAATATGTGATAAAACTAAATATAAAGGAATTAAAAATATTAAATATTATGCTCTTATCAATATGCAAAAGCCTCTTCCATGAATAGTGAAGAGAGATTTAACAAAAAATAGTAATAATAAGCAGTGAAAAGGAAAGGGATGCCCAACTAGTAAGATAAGCAGTGTATTCGTGGATGACAATGGGCTTAGATATGACCAGACACAGGCCTTGGCCCCTAATAAAGTCCCTTTTTAAACAAATAGGCCAACATCGGACTTGGGCTTAAGGGCCTGCTACACTCAGTGTCTAGTTAATACACAGAAAATTGCATAAATATCCCATGTCCTGCACACACATGTTACTGTACTTGGTATTGAGATCTCTGTCGGAGATAATGGTTGGGCACAAGTTTAGATATCAATTTTTTGAGGTAACACTCCACAGTGACCATGAGTGGATCATTCACGGTCCGTCACATCACCTCGGGCAGCCTGCCAAGCATAGGCAAGGGCTACCCACGGTGACGTGATGGACCCTGAGTGGTCTACTCACAGTCACCATGCGTATAGCCACTCAGAGGAAAAGTGGTCTACTCTTCCGGTGAGCGACAATGGACAGTCTGATATGATGAATGTGTGACTGATTAAAATTCCACATCACATGACCACAACCGGTTGACCAGCCCTTGAATTGGAAACTCACTGTATATTGGTATGTGCCCAAATCTTTACTTGTTACTACACACAGAATTGTGATCAGGTGCAATTCTCCTCAAAAGTTTTCAGGTCCAAGTGCACTAAGTAACACCCAACAAAGTAAGCACTCAAACGTGACAGTACAAAGTTAAAGAGTCCATTGATTCCCCAACAAGCAATACAAAAACAAACATATCGCTCTCTAGACCTCAACATAGTACATGTACAAATAGAAACACGGTCCACATGAATGGAAAGCATTAAAAAAAAAAGATCCAATATCATCCACAAGTCCACGATTTATGTTCCAGCTACTCCCATGTGCTAACACAACTTCCCAATGAAACCAAATAGTAGATAATCTGAAGACCCAGGCCCTGAAACAGTACAAGGCGCCATGAAAATGCTAGTAACAAATGACAATATTGTTCTACAACAATGCAAGGTAGCTAGGCACAATAATAGAGAATGTGTGGCATGGCACATGATTTGAAGAATCAAGGGCTAGTAGTTGAAGGGGGTGGAGAAAAGAAAGGGATTGTTGGGATGGAGGGAATTGAAGGGGTTGTTGGGATAGAAGGCAGTGGTGGTAGGGTGACCTTAGGAAGTGTAGGGATGGTTGGCATGGTAGGCAATGGGGGCAAAGTCGAGGTGGGGATGGTTGGCATGCTAGGCAGTGGTGGCAATGTGGGCTTGGGCAGAACTGGTTAAGCCGGCAACGGTGGCAGTGTGGGCTTAGGCAAAGATGGCAGCGTGGGCTTGGGTAGTGTTGGGATTGTTGGAAACATTGGCAATAGTTGTAACATCCCGCCCCCTAATGGCCTATTAATTATTATAAATTGTGTGTTTAGTTAGTAAGTTGGATTAGAGTCTAGAGAGTCAGGGTTAACGAAGAATCGTGTGTGCGAAGTTTCGCACGATTCGGAGCACGTTCGGGTAGATTAGAGGTCGTTTTATTAATTGGGTAAGGTTTCAGAGGTATTTATGAGAGTATGAGTTTTTGGTGAGTTTGGGTGCATCGGGTAGGTTTCATTGTTCCATGAACCTTAGTCTTCAGACGCGTTTCGATTCGACGCGTCGAAGGGGTCCAAAACTCGTTAAATGTCAATTTAGGCCGGCCCGGAACTTAACCTAAGCCCAACCCAAGACCAAAGCCCAAGCCCACAGCCCATGACTTAAATTAGGTCACTTACCCATCTTTATTCCCTCCTTCATTTCACTCATCTCACTCCAACAAACACAGCAACACAGCAGCCGGCTCCTCCTCTTCCTTTCTCTTCATTTCTTCTTCTCCGTCGACGCACACCGGAGCTCCGGCGGGGGATCCAAGCTACTCATCACCTTCCTCAAGCCTCCAAGAACACAAAGATACACTTTTCTAAGTGTTTCCTTCACAACCCATTTAGAGGTATGCTCTACAAGCTTTTAGACCTAGGTAGATTACTTCCTTTGGATTAGAAATGGTGTAGATGAGCTTACCTTCCCCCTTGCATTTCATTTGTAGAGAAGTTTTGAGTGTGGAACCCATTTGTGCAAGTTTGAGCTTAAGGAGGACTTCCCTCTTCATTTCTTTTGAGTTTTGAGTCAAGCTCTTCATCAAAGGCAAGTGAATAGCTATGTTATTGTTTGATATGCTTGTTTTCCTTGATTTGTATGTTAAAATCATATGTTAGATTACCTTTGCTCATTTGATCCTTTAGATGCTTTGAAAACATGATAAATGGTTCATAGTTTGTAAAGAATGGATGTAGAGATTAATGGCTTGATTTGTTAGTTTTATGCTTCCAAAGTAGTGTGTTTTTATCACTACATATGTTGCTAATCAGGTCCCATAAGAGAGAAATGGGAAAAGTCCCATTCCAGCCCAGAAACAGTGGCTGTGCCCTGTTTCTGCGGGCTGGCCGGTCAACCGGCCAAGATAGGCCGGTCAACCGGCCAACCTTAACTGGGAGGGCCATTTCAGCCTGTAACAGGCCGGTCAACCGGCTGTAGTTCAGCCGGTCAACCGGCCAAGAGGGCAGGTTAACCGGCCCAAAGGGGCAGGTCAACCGGCCCCTGTGCTTTTTCCTGCAGAATTTCTCCTGTGGAGCAATTTTCACCCCTTTTTAGATGGACTTTGACGGACTTTGGTTACCCCTTTTTGGACTCACTTGATTATGTACGAGGAACGTTTTGAGCAGACGATTCTTCGTAGTTAATTCCGGTTATCGGGTTTCAATTCATTTCAATCTTGAACGGAATAGGGCAACGGGATACCACCTTAAATCTATGCACGAAGAGATTTCGTTTTGGGTATCGTGAACCCTAATTCCTTTCGTTGACTGATTAGGATTGTACGAGACTCCGGAAATAACAGTGACCTAGGAATGGATTGTCTATCGCTTATGATTCCGAAATGTACCGTTTGGTACTCTCCACATGAAACGTCCATGTTCTTTAGCTTCGTTTGGTTGTTTTGGTTTGGGGATCACATTATGAACTTAGAAGATGAAATTAGGATCCCTTTCGATGTTCCGTTTGTTTCGAAATATGATGGGAGTGTTGTGGCTAGACAGCTTTGATTAAGAAAGCATGTTGAGGACTACTTATGAAGATAAGTGTGAAGTATGAAGAAGTTCGATTATGTTTGTATGATTTGATAATGACAAGGTAGCTCCTCTTTGGTTAACGAATCCTGTTCATGCAGGAAAGTCTAGCCCCTTCACTATTGTGTGTTTAGGACTCTTGTGTCAGGCATCACTCAGCTGTTAACGCCCAGCACTTTTGGGGCACCAATTGTGTGAGGACTTTGGAATGAACGTCTGCGCAGTACGACTTTTTATATTTTAGATGGATGTACACCATCAAATGCCCGTTCTGTAAGAAGTATGAATGTTCGTTTTGTTTATTTTGTTTTAAGGGTATCATATGTGTGTTTGCCGGGTTTTCATCCCGCGCCTATTGCTTTACTCTACCACAGCTCTCAGGTTGAGCCAGGAGGGTCAAGTGAAACTATCCCGTGGTGATTAGCTTATGTGATTTGCCTATTTGATAGAAGTGTGTTAGTTGATTTTATAATTCCTATGCTATACGTTTACTCAGTCAGAACGCTATGCATCTCTTATGATATGTCCCCTTTCGCTTATTCATTAGTCTGCATATTATTGATGATTATATATCTATTCCCTTGCCGACCTTCGTGTTTGATGATGCTACTCTTGGTGCATAGGTACCGAGCCATACTTCGGGGAGGAAGAAACGACGGAAGAAGTTCAGGCAGATCAACCTGATGACTTCCTTGAGTACAGTACGGACGGCTTAGTATAGCCGTACTGATCCCGTACGAGAGAGCCTCCACTTTTGGACTAGCTTTCTATGTTGGTTCTTTTGTATTTTGATTAGGCCCGAGTTTGGTGTGGCCTGATGTTGTAATTTATATAGTTTAAAACTTGAATCTTAAGTATGATATTCAGTATTGCTCTTTAACTATACATCTATGAGATACCAGTTGTGTTTGGAGTTTCCGCTATTTGCTTTATATGATTGAGAAAATATTTACACCTCACAGCGGTCTTCGATCCAGATGGGACACGATTGGGGCCAAGTGGCATTTGATTAATGATGGAAAAAGTTTTAAATTGGCCCTAATCTCACGCATAACCCCGGTTTCACTTTTGGGGGCGTGACAATAGTGGTGGAGCTGCGGGCTGTGTGTCCAGCAAATGGCGAGCCGCTAAGCCCGTGTGGCTGCCCAAAGACATTAAAATGAGCACAGATGAGAAGAAAATCGCGGCAGAGGCCATGACAATATGTATAGGAGGAAGGACTAGGGAAGAAAAGATATGAGTGGTAGAAGAGATGGTGCTGGATGGGATGAGCAGAAGCTAGATTGGGCATTTTATAGGTGTTGATATGAGGAGCTTGGATTGAAGTTTCTGAGATGGTGAACATATCTGGGTTTAGTTGTTTGTTTTCCTGTGGTGTTGGAAAGGTGTTGATGGTGGTTGTTGTTTTGTGGTGTTAGTTCACCTTCTTAGCCTTATTGGTTGCAAATGTCAAACGAAAGACTAGATTATGAGAAAACTAAATGCAGAAAAACTCAAACAAGCTATTCAAAAAAACATATCGTATCTAATGAGTTGAATTCAATGTTTCTGATTAAGTTCTCAATATGCATCTCCCAATTGGTGTAAACTTTATCTGGATTTTTTAAAACAATGCAAGACAACCGACGATGCAACCAGGGTTCCAATGTGCTGGGCCGGGCTCAAGAGCTAGTGGTGGCCCTAATTCCCTAGCTTGGGTTGAGATTAAAATCCTCAAACTTCAAGCCCTAATTCCATGAAAACACAAAGATGCATCCCATAAGCTATTTATGCTAATAACCATGCCTAATCACTCATTATAACTTGAAAACTCATTAAAAGTTCCAAGCACTTACTTGTAGCTCAATGAGAGAAACCTTGAGATCTTTCTCAAGCTCTACTCTTCAACAAATGGGAAAAAGGCCTGAGGAAGAAGATGGAGATGATACTACAATCCTCAAAATCCACTTGAATCACCCTTAATCTCACTCTTGATGAGGAAGAAAGGAAGAGAAAGGAAAAGATGAGTCTAGGGTTTAGCTTTGAAGTGAAATGAGCTCACTCCCTCATCTCATTCTAATACTAGGAGCTCTCACACCAAACCCCCCCTTCTTAAGCTTTATTAAATTTTGAGTCAAATGAAGTCTCACTTGGTCCATTTGAGGTCCAATGAGATCGTGTCTATTATGAAAGTTAACGTACTATTCGAAATACACACGTTGGTATCAAGAATTTCTGTATTCGACGAAATACGTGAAAACCCGTATTTACGAAAAAGTCCTTAGTCTACCTTGTTTGAGTCTAAACTCATTTTAACCATCTCAATTTCATTTCATTATGTTTAATGCCTCATTTGAGATTAATTTGTCCCTCTTTGGTCATTAACCTTGATTAACACATTTATTCATGCTTAATTAGCATTAATCTCAATTAATTAGCCTTAATCATGATTAGTTTGGGTCGGGGTGTAACATGTGGGCAGGTCCTAACATCTATTTTTTTTTAATACATATCGAATCAAACCTAGAATGATGTGACCAAGTTCAAGATTTTTTATTTTTTTTTAATCTCATGACAGAGTCCCCTCCCTCTATGAAAGCCACTTTGCAATGACCCAAAAAAGAAATAAACTCATTTGTCTTTATTTAATTACTTAATTCAATGGTAACTGAATTAATTTTGATGAGACTTAGGCCTTTTGGAAACTCTAATCTAAATTAATAAGAGCTAATTAGACATAAAGGTTTATAATTAAAGATCTAATTTTTAAGTTTTAGTTTATAATTAGTCTGTTTAATAAAATCATTAAAAACTCTTATTTTACAAGGTAATTGGGGCCAATCTTCTAAAAATAATAATATAGAACTCATCATTTGTGTCATTTGAAAACTTTATGAGGTTTTTTTTGTCCAAAACAACTTTAAAATTTTGCATTGTACACCTCCATCAACTTTAACTAACAAGACTCTAAAGAAAGAAAACTAGTCAAGGTATCTCTATTTCTAGCTTATATTTGTCTAATATTTTCTTTGAAAAAATCTATTTTTTTTTATAATAACCACATGGAATGGGGCTCCCTCAATTGTGATAATCTTGAGCTACCGAGCTAATTAGTGATGGAAATAGAATGGGGAATCGCCAATGATAAATCACTCTCGATTTGTTCAACAATGGCAACCACTTTGATTTAATTGCCTCTACACGTAGAGTTTTTTTTTTTTTTTTTTGGTAACATGGGAACCCCTCGACCCCCCTTTGGTTGATCATTGGTAAACCAACGGATACAATGAACCACACACAAGCCCTATGTATTATGACATGCAGATGCTACAAAAGACGTTTTATTGATTTGCAGGGCATATTGACCACAAAACTGCCCTTAGATCTGAGATTTGCCTCTAAGAGGTCAAAGTTTAAGTATTTTTCTCTTGCGATATCGCATAAATTATACCGTGCGATAGCCTAGGGTGGTGCGATATCGCACTATTATTATACAAACAATTCTGCGGGAATTATATAAACTTCGATTGTTGTGGGGGCAAATGTCACATGTAAGAACTGTCGTACGGTCAATATCCCAAACAAGAAAATATAGAAACTATTTTCACCACTTCTATATTCCATTTTGTTGTTTTATTTTCATCTAAAACATTCTAAAATCAATTAAAAATTATAAAATTATAAAATTCTGGGATTCTCAAAAAAGTACATGAAAACTTGAATATTTTTAAAAATATATAGAAGTTTTCCACAACTCTTTCAATCAAGTCCTTTAGGTCCTTTCCATATAAATTTTTTGAGAAATGACAAAACTACCGTTCCCTTATAACAAGTTTTTATCTTTTTTAACTTCTTTTCTCCCTTAAACTAGTCATTTTGATTTTGATGATCATAACCATTTAATGAAGCTAGTTTCTTAGTCTTTTGGAATAACCTTTTTTAACCATCTATGTATAAAGGTAGTTGAAGTAGGCTCCACTAGCTCATTTGGGTTGGACTTGATTATTTCTCTTAAATGATTTATTAAATGAAATAAGGGGTAGCTCGGTTGGCTTAGGACCAGGGTTTGTGCCCGAAGGTTGTGACTTCGAAACTGCACTACCACACTGGGGCCACAAGGGGAATTTTACTTGGCTTTCTCTCCTGAGCCCATAGGGACTATCCTGTCTCAAAGGGCTAGGACACCCTGCGTTATCAAAAAAAAAAAAAAAAGGGAATGAAAACTGGCATAAGGGTATTTTTGCATTTTTAAACATTTTTTTTTTATAGAGAGGACTTCATTGAAAGAATTATGAAAAACTTTTATACATTTTTGAAAAATGTAAATCTTCATATACTTTTTTTTTTTAAAATGAGCCAAAAATAATATATACCTTTTTGAAATATTCTCTTAGCATAAACAACAATAGAGGGTGCATTGATTTTGTCGGCTTGGAATTTTAGGTAGGCACCACTGATGATTTCGTAAGACTTAGACCTGGAGAAATAGGTGAGACTAATTTGCTACTAT
Source organism: Cinnamomum chago (assembly GCA_038049695.1). Classification (NCBI taxonomy): domain Eukaryota; kingdom Viridiplantae; phylum Streptophyta; class Magnoliopsida; order Laurales; family Lauraceae; genus Cinnamomum; species Cinnamomum chago. Next base: position 38,738,205 of record CP142457.1, read on the forward strand.
ATATTCCACGAATCAAACTACGAATTATTCAAAATGAAGTATTTGCAGGCCTTTGAGGTAAGGAACTACGAAACTCTTTAAGCCGATCATATCCTCTTTTGCTTAATTAAAAACTGCTAACTGCTCTGTATAATTGACCACAAAATGGACGACGGCGTGCAATGGTACCTTTTTGCTTAAATACCATCAGATGCCTGGCATAATTAACCAAAAAAAGATTGCAATGGAAGTCAATTGGTGGGGTATATCTTTAGGTGGTATGTGTTGAGTTTATTTCATAAACAGTGAAGAGAGATTTACAAAATAATAATAATAATAATTAGTGAAAAGGAAAGGGATGCCCAACTAGTAAGATAAGCAGTGTATTTGAGGATGGCAATGGGCTTAGGTCTGACCAGGCACAGGCCTAGGCCCCTAAAAAAAGCCCCTTTTAAAACAAATAGGCCAACATTGGACTTGAGCTTAGGGGCCTGTTAGACTCTGTATCATGTTAATACACAGAAAATTGCATATATATATATTTATATATATCCCATGTCCTGTGCACACACATGTTAATATATATACTTGGTATTGACATCTCTGTGGGAGACGATGGTTGGGTACATGTTTAGATACCAGTTTTTGTGTAAATGGGGCTGGCCCGGACTTGAATGCCATTGAATGCCGCCCTGAGTTTGGCCCGTAGACAAATAAATGGGCAGAGAGTGCTATATGGGCCTTAATCCAACTTGCAGCTACATAAAAAATTGGTCTACTCTTCATGTGGGCAACAGTGGCCAGTCCGATATGAACAATGTGTGACTGGTTAAAATTCCATCACATGCTCACAACCGATTGACCAGCCCTTCAATTAGAAATTCACTGGATTTTGGTATCTACCCAAATGTTTACTTGTTACTGTAACAGAATTGTGATCAGATTCAGTCCTCCCCAAAAGATTCCAGGTCCAAGTGCACCAAGTAACATCCAACAAAGTAAGAATTCAAACGTGACAGTACAAAATAAAGAGTCCCATGATTTCCCAACAAGCAATACAAAAACAAATATCACTCTCTAGACCTCAACATAGTACATGTACAAATAGAAACACGCTCCACATGAATGGAAAGCATAAAAAAAAAAGAAGATCAAATATCATTCACAAGTACAAGATCTATGTTCTAGCGACTCCCATGTGCTAACACAACTGCCCAATGAAACCAAATAGTAGATAATCTGAAGCGCCAGGCCCCGAAGTAGTACAAGGCGCCTTGAAAATGGTAGTAAGAAATAACAATGTTCTACAACAATGCATGGTAGCTAAGCACAGTAATAGAGAATGTGTGGCATGGCACATGACTCGAAGAATCAAGGGCTAGTAGTTGAAGGGGGTGGAGAGAAAAAAGGGATTGTAGGGATGGAGGGAATTGAAGGGATTGTTGGGATAGAAGGCAGTGGCGGTGGGGTGACCTTAGGAAGTGTAGGGATGGTTGGAATGGTAGGCAATGGGGGCAAAGTCGAGGTGGGGATGGTTGGCATGCTAGGCAGTGGTGGCAATGTGGGCTTGGGCAGAACTGGTTGAGCTGGTAGCGGGTTAGCCGGCAACGGTGGCAGTGTGAGCTTAGGCATAGCTGGCATCGCAGGCAAAGGTGGCAGCGTGGGCTTGGGTAGTGTTGGGATGGTTGGAATCATTGGCAATGGTGGTGGAGCTGCGGGCTGTGTGTCCAGCAAATGGCGAGCCGCTAAGCCTGTGTAGCTGCCCAAAGACATTAAAATGAGCACAGATGAGAAGAAAATCGCGGCAGAGGCCATGACAATATGTATAGGAGGAAGGACTTGGGAAGAAAAGATATGAGTGGTAGAAGAGATGGTGCTGGATGGGATGAGCAGAAGCTAGATTGGGCATTTTATAGGTGTTGATATGAGGAGCTTGGATTGAAGTTTCTGAGATGGCGAACATATCTGGGTTTAGTTGTTGGTTTTCCTGTGGTGTTGGAAAGGTGTTGATGGTGGTTGTTGTTTTGTGTTGTTAGTTCACCTTCTTAGCCTTATTGGTTGCAAATGTCAAACGAAAGACTAGATTATGAGAAAACTAAATGCAGAAAAATTCGAACAAGCTATTCAAAAAAACATATGATTAAGTTCTCAATATGCATCTCCCAATTGGTGTAAACTTTATCTGGATTTTTTAAAACAATGCAAGACAATCGACGATGCAACCAGGGTTCCAATGTGCTGGGCCGGGCTCAAGAGTGGTGGACTATTTGGATATGTCAAAGCACGTCATGCCCAACCCCAAAACAAAACTTGGGCTTGAAGGAACTTGGGTGCCTCCTGGTTTTTTCTTTTGGTACCCTAGCGCCCTCAGAACCCAGGAGAGCCCCACACAAGTGGGAAGACGAAGTCCGCAGAGTGGGAGGAGAAGCCCACACAAGTGGGAAGAGTAGAATACCTAAGTATTGATCCTTGGATTGCCAACCAAATGAGCAACCCTTTTTTGTCAAACCCTTACAACAAGTGAGCCGAATCATATATATTGTCACCTGAGCTGAAGAAAGGGTTATTCCATTCATCTGGCTTGGCCGTATGGCTAATTCACAACTCTCCTTTAATGGCAGGACCAGTGTGCCAGCCCATTTATATATAAAGCATCCTAGTTTCGAGTTTGGACCCTTTTGGTCTTTGACTTCAAGAATTACCAAGTTGAAGGAGTGGAACTCCAAAGTGAGCCCCACTATTGAAAACCCAATATGATCAAATGAATACCCTAATCGTCCGTGAGATTTTCCAAATTCTATTAAAAAAGAAGTTGGCCCCATAGAAAGAAAGACCATATGTGGTCAATCTTGAATGCTATTCATCGTATGCTTCGACTTTCGTTGGGTCCAACCGCTATTGAAGTAGGCTTTGGGGATATCTGATATAGGATTAGGGCATTCGTTTTGAACGATTCGAATTTTCAACAGGTGGGCCTCATTGTAGCTTTTCATTGTGGGTCAATGAATTGCGTAGTTAAGTTTAAATTCATATTTGGAACAAATTATGAAATACGATAAGGGTCCGTTTGGTACCAGCATTATTAGTAGCATTAATGCTGATTTCAGCATTAATGTTACTAATAAGCCAAACGGTACCAAAGAAAATCAGCATTAGCATTATAAAAAATTAGCATTCTTGTAGCATTTTTTCCCAAAATGCTAATGCTGATTTTAGGAGCATTTTGCTAGCATTTTAAATTTTTTACTCTCCATCTGACCAACTTAACCCTGTATTATTTTGAAAACCCCATAATGCCCTCATCTAATGATTTAAAGATTATTTGTTTCTTTATTAATAATTGTCTTATGTCCTTTTATGTAATTTGACACAATATAAATGCTACCAGCTAAATGTCCAACCAAACAGCATTAGCATATTAAATTAGCATTTCAATCAGCATTAGTATTAGCATTTGAAAATCAACATTAATGCTGATTTCCAAAATACTACTACCAAATGGACCCTAAAAAGAGGTTTAGGTCATGCCTAAACCGATATGTTATGATCTCTACTCAGAAGAAGAAAGAAAATCTAGAGCAGTCCGACAAACAATATTTCCATGAAAGGTCTATAAGAGCCTGACCCCTAATTATTGTGTTTAATATTAATGAATTTTCCCCACCAAAAAAAACATTAATGAATTTTATTTAATAATTTCTAAGTGTATCTAGAGGTTAATTCACTAAGTTAGTGAATTAGATTAGCATATGAGAAGTTTCAGGATGTCTTGACATCATTTGGACCTGGTTTGGTACCTTTAAGGACCTAGTTGGGATTTTGAAAATGTTGAGAGTATTTTGGAATTTCAAAGATAAGTTAAATCTAGGCTCATTAAATAGTAGTCAATAGGCTTTGTACAATGGAGTAACGATCGGGTCACTTTAGCGGTCATTGGTACAAGTTTAGTGGTTTGGGGGACATAGTCATAATTTTGAGAAAAGCTGAGTTTGCATTCTCAGACTCATTGGAAAGAGGAAATAATTTATACAGGCTATTGAATCTGTATGTCTGCTGTTTCTACATATGATCTGTTGACTTGACTTAAATGTTATGTGTTGAGTTATCATCGCACATTTCCTAATACATTGTTTACAAATTATGGCGTTACTTCTTAGGGATGTTAGCTAATTCTACACGCCACTGAATGATGCAACCAGGCCTGTGGGCAGGTCCGGGTCAGACATGGGAGAACTGACAATTTAACATGCGTGACCCATCATAGCTTGAGGAAACTTGGATCTGACCCATTGAAAGTCCTATATTTATGCAAAAGGTATGGCCAACAATGTCACCTGGGCCGAAGGTTCACCCCATTTATTTTGGTGGGCCACATGCGTTCAATCAGACGTGGGCCTTGCCATAAGTAACCCAACAGTGTGGAAATAGTTTAAGCAGTGGGGGCCTGTGCCATTTAATTGGTGTAAACACAACGTGTAGTTCCTCTTTTATTCAGGTTGCCTACCTGTTGACCAATCAAAATAAAGTTATCATTTATCCATGATCAAGCATGTAGGAGTAGGAGCTTCCAAACATCTATTTATTTTTTTATACATATGGAGTCAAACCTAGAATGATGTGACCAAGTTCAAGATTTTTTTTTTCTTTTTTTAAATTTCAGGATACAAAATCCCATCCCTCTATGAAGGCCACTTTGCAATGACCCAAAAGAAAAAAACATTTGTCTCTATTAAATTAATTAATTCAATGGCAACTGAAGTAATTTTGATGAGACTCAAGCTGTTTGGAAACTCTAATCTAAATCAACAAGAGCTAATTAGATATAAAGGTTTAAAATTAAAGATCTAATTTTAAGTTTAATTTACAATTAGTCCGTTTAATAATATCATAAAAAACTCTTATTTACAAGGTAATTGGGGCCAAACACTTAAAAATTATAATGTAGAACTCATCATTTGAAAATTTTATGAGGTTGTTTTCGTCAAAAATACTTTAAAATCTTGCATTGTACACCTCCATCCCCTTTAACTAACAAAACTCTAAAAAAAAGTAGTTCCCCTTAGGTATCTCTATTTTTAACTTTTATTTGTTTAAACATCTAAAGCAGATATAGGTTTGGAAAATAAGAGCGTTTGGTACACAATTCTATCCTCTATCTGCTTTAGAGAAATAGAGGCAAATCCTCTTTTAAAACGAAAGGCCCAGTTCTAGGCTTATGAAAATAAGAGCTTAGCCTTTCTAAACAAGGCAGCTTATTATTATTATTTATATGGAGATAAAAGCTCTAATTTGTAAATAAACTAAAAACATAGAAAATATAATTGGCGGTTTATCAAACGCTCTAATATGTTAATAAGCTCTAAACTATTACATAAGAGCTTAGTTTTATAGTTACCAAATGCCCCTAGTGACTACAATCAAGTGGCCAATTTTTAATTTGAAAAAAGAGGATTTTTCCAAAAAAAAATTACTTTAGGTGGCCATTGCACAAAAAAATGCCACTTTAGCCAAACTCGCACCAAACCAGCCTTCCCACCCAAAAACCCTTCTTTTTTATCATTTTTTTCGATGATCGACATTGGCCCTCATTTTCTGTGTTGAGGGTCGACATCAACCCTGATTATAATGCATTAGGGTTGATGTCGTACGTACCCTTTTGGTCTTTGACTTCGAGGATTACAAAGTTGAAGGAGTAGAACTCCAAAATGAGCCCCACTATTGAAAAACCCAATCCGCTCAATTGAAAACCCTAATTCTATTAAAAAAGAAGATGGCCCCATAGAAAGATTGACCATATGTGAAGTTTGAATGTTATTCATCATATGCTCAGACTTTCTGTGGGTCGAACTACTATTGGAATTAGATTTGGAGATATCCCATTTAGGATGAGGGCATTCGTTTTGAACAATTCGGATTTTCAACAGGTGGGTCCCATTGTAGGTTTTCATTGTGGGTAAATGAATTGCGCAGTTAAGTTTAAATTCATATTTGAAACTAATTATTAAATACAATAAAAGGAGGTTTAGGTCATGCCTAAACTGATATGTTATGATCTCTACTCAGAAGAGGAATGAAAATCTAGAGCAGCCCGACAAACAATATTTCCATGAAAGGTCTATAAGAGCCTGCCTGACCCCTAATTATTGTGTTTAATATTAATGAATTTTATTTAATAATTTCTACGTGTATCTAGAGGTTAATTCACTAAGTTAGTGAGTTAGATTAATGTCGATCTGAGAAGATTCAGGACGTCTTGACATCATTTGGACCTGGTTTGGTACCATTAAGGACCTAGTTGGGATTTTGACAATGTCCAGAGTATTTTTGGAATTTCAAAGATAAGAGTAGTCAATAGGCATTTTACATTGGAGTAACGATCGGGTCATTTTAGCGGTCATTGGTGCAAGTTTAGTGCTTTCGGGGACATAGTCATCATGTTGAGAAAAACTGAGTTTGCATTCGGAGTCTCAAAAAATGTTGTTCTCGTACTCATTGGAAAGAGGAAATAATGTATAAAAGCTATTGAATCAGTATGTCTACTGTTTCTACATATGATCTGTTGACTTGACTTAAATGATATGTTGAGTTATCATCGCACATTTCCTAATACATTGTTTGCAAATTAAGGCGTTGCTTCTGATGGATGTTTGCTAATTCTGCAAGCCACTGAACGATAGAACCAGGCCTGTGAGCAGGTCTGGGTCGGACATGGGAGAACTGACAATATAACATGCTTGACTCATCATGGATTGAGGAAACTTGGACCTGACCCATTGAAAGTCCAATATGCAACAGATATGGCCAACAATGATATGTCACCTGGGCCAAAGGTTCGCCCCATTTATTTTGGTGGGCCGCATGTGTTCAATCGGACGTGGGCCTTGGCAACAGTGTGGAAATAGGTTAAGCAGAGGGGCCTGTGCCATTTGATTGGTGTAAACACAAAGTGTAGTTCCTCTTTTATTCAGGTTGCCTTCCTGTTGACCAATCAAAATAAAGTGACCATTTATCCATGGTCAAGCCATGTAGGAGTAGGAGCTTCCTAACATCTAATTTTTTTTTTTTTATACATATCGAATCAAACCTAGAATGATGTGACCAAGTTCAAGATTTTTTATATTTTTTTTCAATCTCATGACACAGCCCCCTCCCTCTATGAAGGCCACTTTGCAATGACCCAAAAAAGAAAAAAAAACACTCATTTGTCTTTATTTAATTACTTAATTCAATGGTAACTGAATTAATTTTGATGAGACTTAGGCCTTTTGGAAACTCTAATCTAAATTAATAAGAGCTAATTAATTAGACATAAAGATTTATAATTAAAGATCTAATTTTAAGTTTTAATTTATAATTAGTCGATCTATTTAATAAAATCATTAAAAACTCTTATTTTACAAGGTAATTGGGGCCAATCTTCTAAAAATAATAATATAGAACTCATCATTTGTGTCATTTGAAAACTTTATGAGGCTTTTTTTTGTCCAAAACAATTTTAAAATTTTGCATTGTACACCTCCCTCCACTTTAACTAACAAGACTCTAAAAAAAGAAAACTAGTCTTGGTATCTCTATTTCTAACTTATATTTGTCTAATCTTTTCTTTGAAAAAATCTATTTGTTTTATAATAACCACATGGAATGGGGCTCCCTCAACTGTGGTAATCTTGAGCTACCGAGCTAATTAGTGATGGAAATAGAATGGGGAATCGCCAATGATAAATCACTCTCGATTTGTTCAACAATGGCAACCACTTTGATTTCCATCTTTGAGCAGTGCATTGTTACTTCTATCATCTAGGGAGCAATTTTTTGCAATGGATTGGCTGGGGGCACATTGTGATTGCCATTTAGGTGGGATCATTGTTGTCCTCAATTATTAAAGAGTCCCACTAATATTTTCTTCATTGGGTGGGCCATCATGATTACTATAATAAGATGGTCTTCAAAATTTAGTGGAACTGTTGTGATCTTATCACACTCAAGTGGGATTCATCATTATTATCACTATCTTTATTTCAGATTCTAAACAGCATAATAACCGTACTTTTAAAACTCAGTTGATCTGAGTTGTATTGCCTCTACACGCAGAGTTTTTTTTTTTTCTTTTTTTTTTTTTTTGGGTAACATGGGAACCTGTCGACCCACCTTTGGTTGATCATTGGTTAACTCATTGATACATAGAACCACACACTAACCATATGTATTCTGACATGCAAATGCTAGAAAAGATGTTTACTTTATTGATTTACAGGGCATATTGCCCACAGAACTGCCCTTGGACCTGAGATTCACCTCTAAGAGGTCAAAGTTTAAGTATTTTTCTCTTGCGATATCGCATACATTATACTGTGCGATATCCTAGGGTGGTACGATATCGCACTATTATTGTACAGACAATTCTGCGGAAAATATTATATAAACTTCGATTGTTGTGGGGGCAAATGTCACATGTAAGAACTGTTGTACGGTCAATATCCCAAACAAGAAAATATAGAAACTATTTTCACCACTTCTATATTCCATTTTGTTGTTTTATTTACATCTAAAACATTCTAAAAGCAATTAAAAATTAAAAAAATATAAAACTTAGGCTCATTAGGTCCTTTCCATATAATTTTTTTGAGAAATGACAAAACTACCCTTCCCTTATAACAAGTTTTTATTTTTTTGACTTCTTTTCTCCCTTAAACTAGTCATTTAGATTTTGATGATTATAACCATTTAATGAAGCTGGTTTCTTAGTTAGTCATTTGGAATTACCTTTTTTAACCATCCATGCATAAAGGTAGTTGAAGTAGGCTCCACTAGCTTATTTGGGTCGGATTTGATCATTTCTATTAAATGATTTATTAAAGGGAATGAGGGGTAGCTCGGTTGACTTAGGAACATGGTTTGTACCCGAAGGTTGTGGGTTCGAAACTGCACTACCACACTGGGGCCACAAAGGGAATTTTACCCGGCTTTCTCTCCTGAGTCTGTAGGAATTATTCTGACTCAAAAGGCTAGGACAACTTGCGCTATAAAAAAAAAAGGGGAATGAAAACTAGCAAAAGGGTATTTTTGCATTTTTCAACAATTTTTTATAGAGAGAACTTCATTGAAAGAATTATGAAAAACTTTTATACTTTTTTCAAAAATATAAATCTTCATATACTTTTTCTTTTCAAATGAGCCAATAATTATACATACCTTTTTGAAATATTCTCTTAGCATAAACAACAATAAAGGGTGCATTGATTTTGTCGGCTTGGAATTTTAGGTAGGCACCACTAATGATTTTGTAAGACTTAGACTTGGAGAAATAGGTGAGACTAATTCGCGACTATTCCACGAATCAAACTACGAATTATTCAAAATGAAGTATTTGCAGGCCTTTGAGGTAAGGAACTACGAAACTCTTTAAGCCGATCATATCCTCTTTTGCTTAATTAAAAACTGCTAACTGCTCTGTATAATTGACCACAAAATGGACGACGGCGTGCAATGGTACCTTTTTGCTTAAATACCATCAGATGCTTGGCATAATTAACCAAAAAAAGATTGCAATGGAAGTCAATTGGTGGGGTATATCTTTAGGTGGTATGTGTTGAGTTTATTTCATAAACAGTGAAGAGAGATTTACAAAATAATAATAATAATAATAATAATTAGTGAAAAGGAAAGGGATACCCAACTAGTAAGATAAGCAGTGTATTTGAGGATGGCAATGGGCTTAGATCTGACCAGGCACAGGCCTAGGCCCCTAGAAAAGCCTCTTTTAAAACAAATAGGCCAACATTGGACTTGAGCGTAGGGGCCTGTTAGACACATTTTCTTGTTAATGCACAGAAAATTACACGCACACACACACACATATATATATATATACATGTATATATATATATGTATGTATATATATGTATATGTATGTATGTATATATATGTATATGTATGTATTCCATGTCCTGTGCGCACACATGTTAATATACTTGGTATTGACATCTCTGTGGGAGATGATGGTTGGGCACATGTTTAGATACCAGTTTTTGTGTAAATGGGGCTGGCCCGGACTTGAATGCCATTGAATGCCGCCCTGAGTTTGGCCCGTAGACAAATAAATGGGCAGAGAGTGCTATATGGGCCTTAATCCAACTTGCAGCTACATAAAAAAGTGGTCTACTCTTCATGTGGGCAACAGTGGCCAGTCCGATATGAACAATGTGTGACTGGTTAAAATTCCATCACATGCTCACAACCGATTGACCAGCCCTTCAATTAGAAATTCACTGGATTTTGGTATCTACCCAAATGTTTACTTGTTACTGTAACAGAATTGTGATCAGATTCAGTCCTCCCCAAAAGATTCCAGGTCCAAGTGCACCAAGTAACATCCAACAAAGTAAGAATTCAAACGTGACAGTACAAAATAAAGAGTCCCATGATTTCCCAACAAGCAATACAAAAACAAATATCACTCTCTAGACCTCAACATAGTACATGTACAAATAGAAACAGGCTCCATGAATGGAAAGCATTAAAAAAAAAAAAGAAGATCAAATATCATCCACAAGTACAAGATCTATGTTCTAGCGACTCCCATGTGCTAACACAACTTCCCAATGAAACCAAATAGTAGATAATCTGAAGCTCCAGGCCCCGAAGTAGTACAAGGCGCCTTGAAAATGGTAGTAAGAAATAACAATGTTCTACAACAATGCATGGTAGCTAAGCACAGTAATAGAGAATGTGTGGAATGGGACATGACTCGAAGAATCAAGGGCTAGTAGTTGAAGGGGGTGGAGAGAAAAAAGGGATTGTAGGGATGGAGGGAATTGAAGGGATTGTTGGGATAGAAGGCAGTGTTGGTAGGGTGACCTTAGGAAGTGTAGGGATGGTTGGAATGTTAGGCAATGGGGGCAAAGTCGAGGTGGGGATGGTTGGCATTTTAGGCAGTGGTGGCAATGTGGGCTTGGGCAGAACTGGTTGAGCTGGTAGCGGGTTAGCCGGCAACGGTGGCAGTGTGGGCCTAGGCATAGCTGGCATCGCAGGCAAAGGTGGCAGCGTGGGCTTGGGTAATGTTGGGATGGTTGGAATCATTGGCAATGGTGGTGGAGCTGCGGGCTGTGTGTCCAGCAAATGGCGAGCCGCTAAGCCTGTGTAGCTGCCCAAAGACATTAAAATGAGCACAGATGAGAAGAAAATCGCGGCAGAGGCCATGACAATACGTATGGGAGGAAGGACTTGGGAAGAAAAGATATGAGTGGTAGAAGAGATGGTGCTGGATGGGATGAGCAGAAGCTAGATTGGGCATTTTATAGGTATTGATATGAGGAGCTTGGATTGAAGTTTCTGAGATGGCGAACATATCTGGGTTTAGTTGTTGGTTTTCCTGTGGTGTTGGAAAGGTGTTGATGGTGGTTGTTGTTTTGTGTTGTTAGTTCACCTTCTTAGCCTTATTGGTTGCAAATGTCAAACGAAAGACTAGATTATGAGAAAACCAAATGCAGAAAAAGTCAAAAAAAGCTATTAAAAAACAAATGGTATCTAATGAGTTGAATTCAATGTTTCTAATTAAGTTCTCAATATACATCGCCCAATTGGTGTAAACTTCATCTGGATTTTTGCTAACAATGCAAGACAGCCGATGATGCAACCAGGATTCCAATGTGCTGGGCGGGGCTCAAGAGCGGTGGACTAATTGGATATGTCAAGCACGTCATGCCCAACCCCAAACAAAACTTGGGCTTGAAGGAACTTGGGTGCATCCTGGTTTTTTCATTTTTGGATGGCACCCCAGCTCCCTACAAACCCAAGAGGACCCACACAAGTGGGAAGAGAATCCCACACAAGTGCTGTGGGAAGAGTGGCATATTCAAGTATCGATCCCGATATTGCCAACCAAATGAGCAACCCCTTGTTGTCAAACCCTAAATACAACAAGTGAGGCAAACCATATATTGTCACCTGAGTTAAAGAGTCATTTCTTTCATCTGGCTTGGCCGTATGGCTAATTCACAGCCCTCCTTTAATGGTGGGACCAATGTGTGGGCCTATTTATATATAAACCATCCCACTAGTTTTGAATTTGGACCCTTTTGGTCTTTGACTTTGAGATTTTCAAAGTTGAAGGAGTGGAACTCAAAAGTGAGCCCCATTATTGAAACCCCAATCCGCTCAAATGAATACTATAATCGTGCATGAGTTTTTCCAAATTTTATTCAAAAAGTTGGCCCCACAGAAAGATTGACCATATGTGGTCAATCTTGAATGTTATTCGTTGTATGGTCATGCTTACAGTGGGTCCTACTACTATTTGAGTAAAGTTTGGGGATATCCCATATAGGATGAGGGTGTTCATTTTGGACGGCTCGGATTTTCAATAGGTGGTCCTATTATGGGTTTTCATTGTTGGTCAATGTATTGCGCAATTAAGTTTAGATTCAAATTTGAAACTAATCAATGGATATTTGGGTCATGCCTTAACTGATGTGTTATGATCTCCACTCAGAAGAGGAAGGGAAATCTAGAGCAAGCTTGATAAACAATATGTCCATGAAAGGTCAATAAGAGCTTGGCCCCTAATTATTGTGTTCAATACTTATTACTACTTATTAATTTTGTCTAGTCATTTCTAAGTGTATCTAGAGGTTAATTCACTAAGTTGGTGAGTTAGATTAGTGTCTGAGAAGCTTCAAAAAGTTTTGAGATCATTTGGACCTAGTTTGGTACCTTTAAGAACCTAGTTGGAATTTAAAAAATGTTAAGATTGCTTTGGAAATTTCAGAAACACGTTAAATCTAGGCTCATAAGATAGTAGTCAATAGGTTTTATACATTGGAGTAGAGATCGGTTGATTTTAGTGGTCATTGGAGCAAGTTTAGTGCTTTTGGGGACATAATTATCATTTTGGGAAAAGTCGAGTTTGTGTTTTGAGTCTCAGAAAATGTCGTTCTTAGACTCTTAGAAAGAGGAAATAATTTCGAGAAACTTTTGTTCTTAAGCTCATCCTTTTGAGGCCCAGAGAACCTAGTTCTAGAGAAGATTCTGGTTTTAAGGGTGGGAACAGAAATGTCATTTTTCAAATTTCCTTTTTACACGCAAAGACCCACCCTCGTACCACAGCGAACCTTACTTCTTCCACATCCCTTTTTTGTACACATCTAGGTATTTTTTAGAAATTCTCCAGACACAACCCTCTCTTCCCAAACTGCCCAAACACGACGCAACCCTTTCTCTTTGTAAAGCCCTCGTTCCCTCTCTCTCACAAACGATTCAAATTCCCATCCCACAAACGATCTGAACTCCATTGTCTTCCTCACTTCCCATTTCCTCATTGTCAAGGAGCATTTCACTCCATCACTATCAACAATCTCCTTCCTAGCGAGCTCTTCTAGGGGTGATCATCCTCGCTTCCGGTTCTTCCTCCTCGTCTCACACTCATTGGCAAGGTACGTTTTCTCTCCCTTCTCATCTCTCCATCTCCTTTCATCTTAGTATTTGATGCATATTAGAGAGGAATGTTGGCCCTAAAAAGTCTAAAGGGACAAGCAGAGGGCAAAACTCTCCATCCCTCATTCATTCCTTCAAACTTTTTTATTTTTTGTTCGTTAGCGTTTGACCCTTTAGGGCCGAACGGATTGGTTTGTTCGGCTAAATACAACCAAACAAATGTAATCTGTTCGGTTGTATTCAACCGAACAAATATGTTTCGATTGGCCTGTCAGGGCCGAACAGTTCCTAGTTTTTTTTATTATCTTAATTTTTTTCACCACATTTCTTTTTTGTTGGCTAACATTTGTATCCTTCTTTTTTTTTTTTACAATCAGCCATGGACGTGCCCAGACCCTCGCAAATTTGGCCTACAACCTCAAATAGGAAACAACACGCTAGGCACCTGTTGCCCGAGGTTTTCTCCGAGCTTGAGTAGTCCGATTTCATCTTTGGATTTTTCAAATGTAGCTTATCGCAAATGTGCAAAGCATCACACGACCGATCCTTTAGAGGGGATATGATATGAGCGTTCAAGCCCCGGATGACCTATACTTGGCCATTGAGCAAGTGGATAGATTAATGGATGGAACCTCTCTAGATGATGTCCAGCAGCCCATACCCCGTACCCAGACGAGGATATACACCCACGGCCGCAAGAGGGAGACATGATGCCTTTTTTTTTTTTAAGGAGAGACATATGGGTTTTGTGACCAAGACGGAAATGTGTTGGGTATATTTGTTTTGGTTGGACACCATTGATGTATATTTTGATCACTCTTTGGTTATATTGAATTCCATATAGACGTGGTTGGATACATGTGTTGGATGGGTTTGAATTTTGTTAGATACATATGTGTCGGATGGATTTGAATTAGGTTTAAACATGTCTGTCATCATGAAAAATAAGTGAGCAACTTTATAAATAATTGAGAACATGAGAAGATGACAACAAATTGATATTGTTTTGCCTTGCATGGCTGGATAATTTTAGTTTGTTCAGCCACTCAAGGCCAAACAAGATGATTTTGTTCAGCCCTTAGTGGCCCAACATTTCGCGGCGACACACTCGAAGAAAATGCAATAAAATTGGGATTCGTCCCTTTGGCCCCTAAAAAGATCACAAATCATGATTTGCTTGTCCATGGCTCAAGAATAACAAAAGAGCACCGCTTGAAAGGTGAATGAATTCCGATAAAGAGATAATAAGATGACGAGTGAGAAGAGTGACAAATGACTGACAAGAAGAGTGGGAGATGAGTGTCAGATGAATGTAGAGAAAATGGAGAAAGGGAAAGAGAAGTAAGGGGACGAATTGAAAGAAAATGGAAGAGAAAGAGAAAGAGAAGTTGAGGAAGAATGAGAGGGAGAGGGTTTTCAAAAAGGGAGGGAAAAGGAAATGTTAGTGGGTAGTGTACAAAGAAATCGGATGACCCCTGAAAGTATTAGTGATGTCCAATTTTGGTCATTTCATGAATCAGTATGCTTGTCTTAAAAAAATGGGATGCGGAAGTAGTAAGTCCGGCTATGGCATTAGCAGCTCTCCTCGTTTTCTCCTTCCTCATCTCTGCAACAACGTAGTCGAACCCCTCTTTCCCTCATTTCTTCTTCCTCCTTGCATCATTCCTCCAAGATTTGGACTCCTGTTGCTCTAGCGGATTGCACCATCACACTCCCCTCATCGAGTTCTCTCTCTCTCTAGGTGTCATTTTTTTGCAATTTCCAAGTTGGCCACCCCTCCCTTCTCCAAATTTAGCACGGTTGAAGCACCTAGAGGTAAGCTCTCCTTCGCATTGCTTAGCTTATGGGTAAGGAGCCCATTTTGTCTGTGAATCATGACTTATGAGCCATTTCTCTAAGTACTTTCCTCATTTTCTTTTATTTTCGAATGGTTCCCTTCTAGGATTTTGAGGGTTTGTGGTGGGAGAGTGTTTTACTAGTTTAAAAAGAGCTTAGAAGACCCAACGCAAGTTCACAATATGATTTATATTACATGAATGTTAAGTTCTTGGTGATTTTTCTTAATTTCATAATCTTTACTGGTTAGCTATGTTTAAGCTTACTTCTTTGTATGGTTTGTAAATTGTGGTTTTGGTAAGTCTAATGGGATCAAATTGATGATACTAGACCCTGAAATCAATGCTTAAGAGACCATCGGAAGTTGACTTGGAATGGATAAAAGAGGACTTAGAAATTCACCCCAAGGAAGTAAAGACTTGCAAATAATTTCCATAAAATCATCATAAGCATGAGGAGAGGAAGTCCCTAAATTTATACGAGGCAGTAACAAGAGTTATTCAAATTCAAACTCAATCCTAAAATCTCTAACAACTCTCTTTTATCTCTCAAAATCAAAACCAACCTAATCCAATCTTATCCTTAGCAAATAATATCTACCAGGGGGATCTATTCGGCTAATGGCTCCAAACCATTTGATCGGTGCCCTGACAGGCCGACAACCAAATGGTATGTTCATTGACTGGCTTAGGTCCACCAACTGAATGGTATGTCCATCGACTGACTTAGGTCCACTAACCGAATGACTAGTGTTTAAGGAATTTCGGCCTGGTTTCCCTTCCCCTTTTCTCGCACAACTTTGGTCATTTCTCAATTTGTGGGCCATTATTTGCCCCCTCTAATTAAGCAATTAGTGAAATTGAAACCAAAACCTTGATTTTTTGAAGAAACCATAGACCTTAGGTGGTGACTTTGACTTGTAACTTGTACTCATTCTAATCCTTTGACTAAAGACCAATGGAAAGTAATAGTTTACATTGACTTTAATTGGAGATTCGTTTAGCACATTACCAAGCCATGGGTATGTAAACTTATGGTTTAGAATGTCAATGACCGTCTAGATCGCCAGAGGATCTTTAAACCCCCAATATTTGGACTCTAAGGGCACATAGGTGTGCTAGCTTGTTAGTGGCGATCCAAGACCTAAGATGGTATCTTGTAATGACTTCTCGGATTTTAGCTAGCTTGGTATCAATCATAACACGTTGTATTTGTTTAATTTGTGTGCATTGCGTATGCACCTTTTTACTTGTGTAGTATGCACCATTTATCTTACCTTTGACTTTCTCAACCTTAGTTAGCTATTTGACATATGAGAATCAACCCATGGAAAGAATTTTCCATGGGTGAACATTCCCTGTTTGTTAATGGGTGTTGTTCCTATTTCTTATTTTTGCTATAATAAATAATCTTTGTTATATAAATAATAAAATCTCTAGAGATCTAAGAAAACACAATCATTAAAGAGGAATGTGAAATCAGATAAGAGGAATAAATATCATTGCAAAAGAGGATAAGTGAAACAAGGTTCTGCCATAGACCATAGTTGTTAAAGGTTCTTGCTCCTCCTCCTCTCTCTCAATACTTACAAATTGTTATTATATAATAATTATAGCAAATAAAGATATGATAAACTAGAGAAATAGTTTTCCCATGTGAGAAGTGTAATGAGACAACTCACTGAATAGTTGGATGAGTAGAGAAGTTCCTCGTAATTCACACCCAAAGTATTTTTTTTATAAGGCCACGACCCTTAATACCTTAGTTATAGTTGTAAATTGTGTTTTTGGTAATTAAGTGGGGTTAGAGTCTAAGAGGGTCTGGTTTACTCTTAGAGTCGCGTGTGCGAAGTTTCGTGTAGTTTCGAGTTCGTTTGGGTACGCTAGGTAATTCTCAAATTTAGGAAGTTTTCGAGGGTTTTTCCGTAATTTCAGGTTTTTACGATTTTGGGTGCAATTAGTAGGTCTCACAATTTCACAGACTCTTCATTTCATTCGCGTTTCAATTCAACGTATTGAAGACCCCCAAATCCCAAGCTATAGGAACCAAAGTCTAAAATGTAATTTTCAGAAACCCACTCCTTAACAAAACCCATCGACCCCCCAACCACTCATTACTCTTTCTTTCGTTACTCTCTCGTTCTCCCTCTCTCTCACTTTCTCCTTTCTTTCCTCATTTTCCACTTACTACCATTGAAATATAGAGCTCCTCCAAGCCACAAGACCACCTCAATCATCTTCCCCAAGCTCTCGCGACCTCAAGCATCCTTTTTCCCAAGCCATCCCTCAATTGTGCTTCTCTAAGTAAGCTCCTACCCTTGTATACTTAAGGGATTTCATTTCTTTTGCTTAGAAAAGTATAGTGTTAGCTCATTAACCCATCCTTGTGCATTTGTGTAGGTTTGGAGTGTGGATGTTTCATTTTCCCAAGAGTGAGCTTCCATTATTGTTCTTTAGCTAGGGTTACTGTTGTTGAGTGCATTCCATCAAAGACAAGTGGTTACATATTGATTGCCTATGATATGTGTTTCTTTTGATGATTTTGTTAATGATTCAACTGTTAGACACCTCCATTTGATGCCAAATTTGAAATCATGTGAAAGGTTGGGTTCTACTGTAATTGGATGGACTGATGACAGTTGGAGGCCATTTACCGTTCAAATGGAGAGGGCCCTATATATGTGTTGGAACAAGTAGCCTAGAAGGGGATGAAAATCCCCCTATTCATGAACCGAAAACAAATTCCAGATTGTGAGTTCTAAAGCCTTATGATCAACTATGAGAGGTCTCATAGTCAACCTTGGAACCCCTAGTTAGTTTATGTGAAGCCTGGTCGACTGAACCCTTTATTTTTATAATTCTACTCTTGGGGCTCGGTGGATGTTCCAATCGATCTCAAGTCGACCGTGAAACTAAAGGAAAATGAAGTTAGGTTTTTCCTGAGAGCTTAACTGATGCATTTTGAATTAAATGTTCTACTCTTGGACTCGAAGGACCCCACGGTCGATCGTGAGTCCACCGTTAAAGACCCCGCGGTCAACCGTGGAACTGTGTTTCCTTTTTGGAATGGCATCTTCTTAGGATTTTTGTAGACTTAGTCGGGATCCTTGTCATCACCCTTTGAGCCAACATTACAAGGTGCAATCTACTTTGGATGGGGACGAGGTGAGGCAATGTGATACCCATCTATAGATTATGCATCATGATAGATGGTTAGGGTATCGAAGACCTCGTTTCCTCCACAAGCCTATTAACAATGTGTTGCATGTCGAGTGCAATCATGTACCTAGGTTTGGATCGTAACTCCTCTATGATTTTGAATGATTTCTTTTGGTATCTATGTCTACATGTTGCAAACATATTCTTAAGCACTATAATTGTATTGTTGGATCACATGAAGAACTTAGATGGGTTGGACATAGGATCCCCTTTGTAATTCATATCTTTGTTGGGATCCTAGGTGGCTTTGATGGGGACTACTAATGTTAGTTTGAAGAGTTATTTGTCTGTTTGGTACTTGATGGAGTTTGAACGATTGATCAATGAAGAGTAGTTCCTCATTCGTTTCGATGAAAATTTGTTCACCCAAGATAAGCCTAGCCCTCACTATTGTATGTATACAACTCTTTGTGCCGGACACAACTCAACTGTAATGTCTAACACGGCTGGGGCACATGATGAGTGTTAAATATTGCATATTTACCCCTCATTAGTCCGAATTTTATCTGCACCTCATATGCATATAATTTGTTTTACATGGAGATTTTATCATTCTACCACATTAACAGATTATCGGATTTTCATGCATAAATCTGATTATTTATAGCGCAATTTTATGTAATTTCTCTTGTGTAGGCGGATCCCGCGACTACCCCAATCTTCTGGTTAGTGTCCCAAGGCATCAAGAAGAGATTTCAATAAAGAAGTTACATGAATAAATCTTGGTGAAGTGTTGAGGAACTCCAAAATAAGAGGAGAAGACTTTATAGATAAAAGAAGTCATTTTCTAACACAAATAAGTGGTTGGTGTATTTGTTAGAGCTTGCGTTGCTATGAAATAGGTTATGGGTTCAAATTCCAACACTTACATATTTTTTTTACATAGAAAAAATTCCATCCAACTCTAACATCTCCACAAAAAACACATCTGCTTTTAGCCAATCAAAAGCATGGAAGCAATCCTTGTGAAAGGAAATGAGCCAATCAAATGTCTTCAATGTTTTTATAAATTGGAATGTTTTTGTAAAGAGAAAAAATTCTTTTGGCGAGTTAGTCTTTTAAAAATTTTACTTACCTTCTCTATACTTTTAGATTGTAATTAGGAGCTTATTTGTAACTAATCTAGAGAAAGTGTGTAATCGAAGATCATTAATGAAGATTTGAAACTCTTTCTTGATGTTTAGTGGCTAAAGCTCTTGGATTAAGCTTTCCTTTTGAAGATAAGTAATGTGATTAGTTCAATTACATGCATGTTTTAGTTTAAATTCCCTACTTGTGCTTTGATTGATTTGTAGATTTTAGATCTAATTGTGCTAATCCCTCTCATTTCTCATGCTCTATCTCTACAATTGATGCTTTGATAATCTCAATTGATGCTTTGTAGTTGGATTAAGTTTTCTCACATAGCATGTCCTAGAGCCCTTATATTTGCTCTTTTGTACCTTGATTTTGATAATTTATTGTTAAGGTAGCTAGATGATGATCTAGGATCTTGGCTTTTGATTTTCTTTACTTCAATCTTCATTGTTTATATCATCCAATCCAATTAGGCAAGAGATTGCAAATTGGATTGTAGATTTGGGAGTTGAATTAGAATATGCATTGTTTGAATTAATTACATACATAGTGGATTTTGGATTGCCTAATCTCTTACTTTTATTGTTGTTAATTTAGATCTTTGTTTGATTTATTTTCACTTATAGATTGTAAAATCATACACATTGTAAAATCATACACATTTTACACCACTTGTTTTAAAATCATACACATTTCACACCACAGCTTCAACTTAAATCTTCCATTTCCACCATCATTCATCCACTAGTTTAGTGTAGTTTATTTGATTAGCTTAGATCTTATTCATTTTATATCTTAAATTGTTAATTAGAGTAGTTTAGTTGCTATTTTAGTTTTTCACATTTCAATTAGTTTAATTATATTTTCACACACAGTTTAGTAGTCTTAAATGTTCACTTCAATTGTCTATATTAGCTAAATCTTAGTTCAATTTTACTTAATTAGATTCATTGCTTGTTCCATCCTCTCTCCGTGGGATCGATAATCCGGACTCTTTAGTCATTTATTACTTGACGACACCGTAGTCTTGTGGTTAAGCGTTGCACATATAAGTGTCGATCAGCACACTATGATAGGACTTTTTATTATACGTCTGCATATCGGTAATACTAGATGGATGTACACCATCGGATATCAATGATGTAGGGTTTTGATGTCTGTTATCCTGAGTATCACTTTCCGGCCATGCTGTCTCATGTGCATTTCCCTCTACCACAACTCGGTACGAGTGGAAAGGGTAGCAAAACTATCCCGTGGTAATTAGCTTATGTGGACTGCCTATTTATTAGGATGTTTTGTTTAGGTCTTTCCTTATGATTCTTGATACATTGAAACTCATACAATCATCATATTTGTAACTCTGATTACTACTACATATTTAATATTGTTTATACACACACAGAGAGGCTCTCCTAAGCTCAAGCTTAGGATAAAATTTCGTAAGCTCATGCTAGTGGATCTCACCTTTGGTCTATCCAAATGGACCAAATATATGACCCCCCTAAATTGCAAATGTCCACCAACTTTCAGTCTGATTGTACTGGACCTTTGGATCAACTATGTATCGATCTAAATGGATTATTGAACGTTAAACTTTTGGGCCCATATAGAGATGATAGAAATCACGATTGGGGTTGATCTTTTGTAGAGAAAAAGATCCCAGGGAGTCCTTGAAATCCCCTAAATCCCCATCCCCATGTGGGTTCCACCACACACTTGAGCTTACCTTGTCCTAAATTGAGCTTAGGAGAGTTGGCCCCATATATATATATATATATATATATCTATTTGCTGACTCTCGCAGTCTAATGATGTTACTATTGGTACATAGGTAATGAGCCCACCGATCCCGAAGAGGAGACGGTGAAAGTTCAGGCAGATCAGCCTGATGACCTCTATGAGTGGTGTGCGAATAATATAATGTAGTTGTTATGTCCCCGCACCTGAGAGCCTTCATGCCTTCCTAGATAGTTCTAGTTTTTTATTATTTTGTTGGCTTAGATTTTTGTAGTGGTCATTTGTTTCTAAAATACTTTTGTATAACTATTAAACTTTGGTTTTAGTTATTGATAACAATGCTTTGCTCTTGTCATTTGTTAAATCATGAAGCTTCCACTATATTGTGGATCAACCGAGGAAATATCTATATCTCACTGCGGAATACAATCCTTATGGGACTTTGATTGCTGGCCACGTGTACTTATTTATGGAAAAGAATTAATTGGCCCCTAAAATCACGCATAATCCCGATTTTATGGATTAGGGCATGTTATTTTTAGGCCTTCCTTGTCTCTCTTACCCAATCTTAGAACATTACTCTCTCCTTCGGTTATGAGTTGTTGTTGAATTCAGATTAGTGGCTAAAGCTAATTTGTAATCTGTTCAAATCACAGGATGGGCTAGCAACAATTTTTTTATGGTTGTGTTTTTGTCATCAGTTGTGATTAGTGATGACCAGCTCTGTCTAGATTGATATGTTGGCTAAGAGTGGGGTGACTGGTTGTCATGAGGTTGGACCTTATTTGGATTTTTCAAAACTGGATGAGATTGGGGATGAATCGAGTTGGGTTCTGCAAGACTTGGATAAGAAGATATGTTGGGGATTTGGTGGGACTGTGGGACTTCTTTTTTGTATTGCAGAGAATAGGATCTCTTCCCTTAACAAGGAGAAGAAAAAGAGACAATGTTGGTTGGTCATAATACAAACTAATAGGGGCAGTTATGGAGAATTATATCCCTAACTCATTTCAGTTACAAAAAGAGGGCTCCATAACTCATTTCATTTATGGTTTGCAGAACACTTTCTCTATCTTTAAGAAGAGTCAAAACAGGGAAGATGATCAAAATCAAATAAGTAATTAGAATCAATATCGAATTGAAAATCAGGTGGCTTCATTATA
Source organism: Cinnamomum chago (assembly GCA_038049695.1). Classification (NCBI taxonomy): domain Eukaryota; kingdom Viridiplantae; phylum Streptophyta; class Magnoliopsida; order Laurales; family Lauraceae; genus Cinnamomum; species Cinnamomum chago. The sequence goes on from CP142457.1 coordinate 38,760,646, forward strand.
TATAAAATTAGTAGCAACCTAATTAAAAACTATAATTGATGAATCATTCATTGATTCCATAATGAGAATTGCTAGGGACATAAGACATTTAAGAAATGAAGGGAATGAAGAAATCAAAAGTTACATGTTTTCTACAATAAATGCTATTGGAATGAGTTGTTTCGGGCCCATTTGGGAATTTACTATTAAAGTAAAAGTAATGTAAAGCCTCAATTTTTCAGACAAGGGGTCACATCAAAACTATACATTTTCGGAATTCCCTCTTTTTAAAAAAAATTAAAAGCAAATTCCTTTCCCCACTAAATGATAAAGACATCCACTTTTATATAAAAAGATTCCCTAGCAATCCATTAAAGATAAATTACCATCATAACACCCTTATATTTAATCTCTCTTGATTTGATGCTTTACTTTACCTTTATTTTACAAGAAGATTACCAAACGAGCCCTATAAAAGGAAAGAGAAAGGACAATGAAAACATACAAATTACTTTTTACCCTCGTATTTTTTTACTCTTAAAAAGGTTCATTCACTTAAGTGGAACACCACAGTGGGTACACCTTAAAAATCAAAACTCCTAAAATGTAGGCCCTTCCTTTAATATCTCCACATTTTATTTCAATAGAATTGGTCATGCCATAAGATTGGTCATATGCTCAATCTTACAATGTACTAGGTCCTCCTAGAGTAAAACATAGGAATATTGTGTACATGGGAACATGTTCTTGTTGGGGATATGTTCTCCTACGAGCGGATTCTACATAGCTTGTATGCAATCCAACTCATGAGGCCCCACGTAGATGCAAATTTATCAATGGAAGGATAACAAATGAAAATGCCTCCTCATAAATAAAGGGCATCCAAAAAATCAGCCGCACCAGATTATCCTAGCCCTTGATTCAACACCCTTAAAGTTTAATGGTGTCCTAATAGCAGATTCTTTTTTAGACACAATCCAATGATGACTAAACTTTAAGTGTAGAATTTAGCCTAATGTCAAGTCATGGAATGAAAAGAGTATCAAAGGGGACGTATTGATGAAAGGTGGGTGGGCACCACAGTGCTGGATTGCACTTTCAATTGCTTGTAGGAGAACATTTTCCATTCATGTTGAGCATTTTAGAATTTCAATAGGTGGACCCTACAATGGAGTCTTGCAATTAATTGGCGGGACATATGTTTGACCACATGAGTAGTAGGGATGCAAATGGGTACCCGATTCTCTAATTATCCGGAAGTTCGAACTTGTAAAAAGCTAGATTTGTAACCTATTTTAGTTTCCGATTGATAAATGAGTCCATGTCCAAAACCCAATTTAGGTTCCAATTGATAAATGGGTCCGGTTTCAGGTCCATACAAGTCTCGACCCATGGACTTGGGACCCAGCTTACGAGTCTTTAATGTTGCAAGTTTGTAGCTTAAAACCACTTTGGTTGGACATTTTTATGTTTAATTCCATAGGTAGTAGACTTAATGCACGATCATAAATTGAGTGATATCTTTATTTTAAGAAAAAAAAATAAAGAATAAAATCATGAAAAGAAATTTGAGCTGATTTTCACACTAGATCCCATCTTTTAATTAGACTCGTTTAAGAACCGAATTCTCATCCTCTAATTGGAATCAAGTCTGTTACCAACAAAATAGGTTCCAACTCGTAACCAAATCTAGAACCGAAACCTTCATTTATAAACAATTTCGGGTCCAGACCCAATATGGTTCTCACTTGGAAACAACCTGTTTTGCATCTCATTTTAAACTCCATCTTAGTAGTGATCAAGTGGCTTTTAGGTTCTTTTTGTTTTGTATTTGACATGCCATCATTAGTTTGGATCCTCTTGAGCTCTTCACTCATGCTTCTCGTAAATGCAAGGGTGAAACTCTATTGTGGCACCTTTTGAAAGTCTGTGAAGGCCCTCTCCTTCTATGGGATATCCCCAGATTTACTCCAAAAGGAATTAGTTCCTAAGATTGTGTTACTCACATTAGTAATTTTATATAGTACTCACATTAGATTAGTGTATCAATTCCTCTTCTATGGTGAAGCCCCTTATATATTACATGTCATGTATGAAAATTTACATTTTTATCGTTTCAGAAAGCATTGCTAATTTGGTAGCATGGTTGTAAACACCTAGTTTCAAACAGTGTATTTAGTGGGCATGTTTGAGTAATTCACTAGTAGAGTGAAGTGAAGTGATGGGTTTATTTCACAGAAAAAAAAAGAAAGGGGGTCAAATAAAAAGTACAAAATTAAAAAATAACTTCTTGCTTTTCATGCCACTAAATGGCAAATTACCTCAGTTTTTTTCAAAAGATTCAAAAAGATATTTTTTTTTTGTCAAAAGAAACTGGCTTTTGTCATTTTCCACTTTTTTTATTTTATCCTCTCTTCATTTATTCTGTCTTCACATGTCCCTTTTCTTCACTTCACTCTACAAGCGAATTACCCAAATAGTCGGGCTTTCAACAGGATAGACCCAAGTTCCTTCATGTATGGATTTGGACTAGTTAAATTTGCATATGATGGGTCGACATTCAAAATAGTGAAGTTCTCACAAGTCCGACCTGGACCTGCCCCTTGACTAGCCTGGTTGCATCATTCAATAACTTGTAAAATTATCAAACACCCATAGGAAGTAACGCTTTGATTTGCAAACAATGTATAATTAGGAAATTTGTGATGAAAATTCAATAGAACATTAAAGTCAACTCAATAGATATCAAATGCAGAAACAGTAACAATGAGATTGAATTGCGTGTATGAATTATTTCTCCATTTAGTTCCTCTCATGATCTAGTCCTTATGTTTGACATTTGCAAGAAATAAAGGCTAGAAGGTGAACTAACAAAACAACTACAACATTCAACACCTTCACAACACCACCACCACCACAACTGAACCCTGATATGTTCACCATCTCCAAAACTTCAAACCAACACCTCACATCAACACCTATAAAAGAAGGCCTAACCTTAGCTTGTGATCATCACCCATCAGTATCAGCTCCTCTTCTCCCCCTCATATTTTTCCTTCCCAAGTCCTTTCTCCCATACATACTAGTACAATGGCCTCTACCACTTCTTTCTTCTTATCTGTGTTCGTTGTAGTGTCTTTGGGCAGTCACGCATGCTTTGCAGCTCGCCATTTGCTGGACACACAGCTTGCAACTACACCGCCTTTGCCAATGATTCCAACCATCCCGACACTACCCAAGCCCACATTGCCACCTATGCCTGCAATGCCAACTATGCCTAAGCCTACTCTGCCACCATTGCCTGTTAACCCGCTACCGGCTCAACCAGTGGTGCCGACTCTGCCCAAGCCCACATTGCCACCACTGCCTAGCATTCCGACCATCCCCACCTTACCTAAGCCATCATTGTCCCCGTTGCCTTCCATGCCAACCATCCCTACACTTCCTAAGGTCACCCTACCACCACAGCCTTCCATCCCAACAGTCCCTTCATTTCTCTCCATCCCAACAATCCCTTCTTTTTCTCCACCCCCTTCTACTACTAGCCCATGATTTTTCAAGTAATTGGCATGCCATACATTCTTTATTACTGTGCTTAGCTGCCTTTCATTGTTGTAGAACATTGTTATTTGTTACTAGCATTTTCATGGGCCTTTATGCTACTAGAGGCCCACAGATCACCTACTATTTGGTTTCATTGGGGAGTTGTTGTTGGCATTTGTGATGGGGCCCACTTGTGTTTACATATGGGTGGACCCACTCACAAAAATACACCCCTCACAAAGAATCTCATGGTGATATAGATAAGAATAGTTTGAGTTTTATTTAAACTCTCTATCCTTATTATATCTCCATTCAAATTCAAATTGAGAGAGTTTGATCCAACCTGTAAGTGCAAAAAATCTCACAAATTTACTTAGATGTTGTAAAACTTCTTTGGGAAGGTTTGGCTGGCTGAAAGCCTGAAAGAGGAAGAGGAACAAAGGATCAGAGACCCTGGCTGTTGTCAGCGCAAGGCCCTCCGATGCCTAAGTCAGTTCAGTCACTATGCAAAGGAAGAGTGGGGAAGAGAGAGAATGAAAGTACTTATGCTTTTTTCACTTACCTTCTTGGACTCACCTTATGTACATATATATATATAGGCGCTTAGGTTCATCAGGAGTTTCCTTAGTAGAGGTAGGTAAAAAGGGAACATCCCATCAGGCCATACCTTGTACCCTTAATGGGGGTAGGTGAAAGCTCTGTCCCATCAGTCCATACCTTGTATGGCTGCGGACGTGACCATATTATAAGGTCAACTCCTTATCAGGCGCGTGCCCTATCTAACAGCCCGCAGGGCATTTATTATGATTGACGTTTGGCGCTTATCTCGGTCGACTGAAGACACCGAGACCGAGACGGGTATGCCAGCACTGGAGCCAAGACGGGGCTAGCTGGTACTTCTTACAAGACTAACCAGAACCGAATGCCGAACCCGAGGTGGTGCCGAGACGGGCGAGACCTGGATGAACCGAATTGGTATTTTTACCAAAACCAGACTCACTTATCTTTGGGATTACGAAAAGGCCCCCACACAATTGGCCCCTAGCTCCTGACCTTCTAGAATTTCCATATTCTTTGAGGTCGAGAGCTAAGAACATTCTTGCACCCTGACTCCATCTTGATGGTAATTGCTGACGTCTGCTGCCACCCGATCCTTATCACAATACCGTTTCTTCTACTCGAGGCAATAAATAGTGCATTTTTATTATTTCGCCTGTCTGGACATGCGTATGTCGCTTCATGTGCCCGAGGTGGTTAATGATGCGCTGGAGTTATTGTGGGGATGAACTGGCGGTGCCACGTGTCTTCTTCTACTTGGTTGCTGCTTGAACCGAAGCGACGTGTGGAAAGTTCGAAGCGACATTCCGCACGCTTGCTTTCAATAGGCTTTTCTCCCTTCTATAAAGAGGGGTGCCCCCTCTCCATTTCCTCACTTTCGCTTTTGTTTGGAACGAAACTCTGCCGGAGAAGATACCTTGCCGAGACCAAGACTTAACGAATCTAGAGATCTTCGTTTTTCGAATCCTTTGCCCTTTTTTCTGTGAGTCTTCTTTTCTCTTATCTTGCCTTGGTCCTTTAGCCCCTCTTTAGGGTTTCTGTTCTGTCGCCTTCTAGGGTTTTGAGTTTTGTCCATCGTTCCCGCCCATTTTAGCTTTTAGATATGGGGATTTACAGTCACTGGGTGGAGAATCCTCAAGCCTTGGAGGGGCTTAGAAATGCGTATAAGATACCAGACGATGTGCTGGTGAAGCCGGGTGACTTCCAGGGCGGCTTTGACGGCCATTTCCACTTCAACAAGTGGATGCCTTTCCCTTTAGTATCAATTATCGAAGGTGGGGTCAGATTCCCCGTCCATCCTCTCCTCCGATCGTGCCTGAGTACCTGGCGACTTTGCCCCTTCCAATTAATGCCCAATGGCTTCAAAATAAACATGGGCGTCACTGAGCTCAACGGGATCCTCGATATTAACCTTGGTGTGCATGATATCGAGGATGTCTATGACATCTGTAAGTCGGCCGGGGGCAAGGACACCTATTACCTCCAGGTGAAGGCGAAATGTCGACCCCTGGTGATTGCCTTAGAGGATTCAAGCAAGTATGCCGAGGATGAGCGCTTGCTTGTTTCGGGGAATTAGGAGTTCGGGCCGTCCGAGACCGAAGTGGCAAGGAGAATCCAGATCCCCCGTAAACCCGGGGCTCCCCCGAGTAAATATTTTACTTCCCTTAGGGTGTTGTGTTCATTTCATCCATCATTTTGCCGGGCTAACGTTTTTTTCTCGTTTTCTGTGTAGGTGCTCAGCGAAGGAGAAAGGAGGCCTCCCTAGACCGCTGAAAAAGAAACGAGGCTTGGCTCCAGAAGGTGTATAGCTACCGTGGTCATGAAGGCCGAGCCGCTTTCTCTTTGCTTCGGTACACGCCGAGGTACCAGTCCTACGTCAAAAGGACGCTTGAACTTCCCACCAGGCCAATCGGAGAGGTGGTGCTTGGCTTAGCTGAGACCAGCGGTCAGGAGTCTTTGGGCACCGAGGCTTATAATCCGATTAGGATTGTGGAAGACGACCTTTCTCCGTACCCAGAAGGAGAAAGGGAAGGAGAGATGGACGGACAATGACCTCCGCTCAAGGATCTGGGGGCGTTGATTTTCAAAGGCAGAGCTCCGCCTCCTCTAAAGAGTGCCCCCAGCGGATCCAGTGCCGCCTCCGGCTCCTCTGCCAATGCTCCCTCTGGCCCCTCTGATGCGGTCGGGGCTTCGTCTTTGAAGAAGAAGAGTACCCAAGGGCCTTACTAAGAGAATAGGAGCAGGCCAAAGGAAACGGCCAAGGGAGCGATCGTTCGAGACCGAGAAGGAGGGAGAGAGGCCCCCTCCCGAAAAGAGGCCCTGGGTGGAAGGTGGGTCGGAGCAGGCTGCCGAAGCGGCTCCACAGTGTCTGCGCACCGTGCCGCCTCCTCCTTTTAGGCCCAATTTCTAGATCAACCCTGGGCAATTTTTAAATGTAGAAGACCGGGTTGGCACACACTCCGGGACCATCATGGCGGTTGGCAGGGCCTGTGCTCTCCCGAAGGGTATGGAAAAGCACAGCAAGGCTGGTCAACTGAGCCTGATCTACCCGTCGATGAGGGCGTCGATCGAGGTGTGTTTTGATTCTTTTGTTCCTCTAAGTGTTGTATCTCGGCCACCTGTTTTAACATGTTTTCCCTTTTTTCACAGAATGTATAGAGGCTGCTGGTTATTTTGGAGAGGACCGAGAAGATTGCTGCGAGAGTCAACGAGCTGGAGGGGGAAAAAAGGAGGCTAGGGGAGGCCCTGGAAGCCAGCGCCAGAGAGCTAAAAAGGATAGAAGGGAAGAACGTTAAGCTCACAGCAGAGGAACAAGTGGCGAAGGCCAGAATTATTAAGTTGCGGGCCAAGAATAATCATCTGAAGGGCGCGACCGAGGTGAAAGCCAAAAGGGTGCACGAGTTGGAGGGTGAACTGGCGAAGAGGGACATTGAGGCAGCGAGAAAGGATGTCGAGATCGAGTCCCTGAAGAAGGAACGGGCTAAGATCCAATCCACTTCTCGGGCTGAGGTCGCCCGCTCCTTCAAAGAAGGGGTGGATTGGGCAACAACAGAGTATGAGGCTCAGATTAAGACTCTGAGCCCAATATTATACGAGCTGGGCAACATAGATGCATAAAAGGAATATGGGGTTCCCAAAGACCACCCCATCTATGAGCATCTGCCCGTGTTCCAATCTATCTTGCCCGATCCTGAACCGGAACTTGCCTCTGGTACCTCTGAAGCCCCTCCCGAGGCCCCGGGTCCTCTTCCGCCTCCTTAAAGCACAACAGAAGGCGCCCAGGCTCCCCCTTTGTCCGAGACTCCTAGCGTCTCCGATCCTGTTCCTCCCATCAATAAGGCAGCAGCAGAGGGTCATTCGAAATGACGTATCTCTTTTTCTTTTTCTTTCTTTGTAACAAAAGAGGAAGATGTACAGATCTATGTAACTACTTCATTTATTTAATTAAATAGAATTTTTTCATCACATTTGTCTTTCTGCTTCTTTTGTTAGTGGCATATATGTGCTTGTTTTCCTGTTTTTCTTGCAATAGAGATTCTTGTCTTTACTTTTCTTTTATGTAATTTTGTCAAGTGTCTGAGGTCGGTCTTTTAATCGCTGGCCTCGAGCTTGGTGTAGGAACCGAGATCGATCCTAAAACTGGAACTTGTTATGGATAGTCATCAAGCAAACAAACTTGAATCCGTAATCGGAAAAGGTTAGCTCAACCAGGCTCTGGTCTAAGGGCCGAGCCATAGTCGATTCCATAACCAAACTGGGATGGTTGGCCCCTTAACTTCGTGCAATAGGGCCGAAGTTCCGAACTAAGAAGCACGTTGAGGTCCATAACTTGGAGATCTAGGTTGCCAAGTCTCTCATCTCAGCAATTGGAAAGACTAGTTCCGCGACTGAGTCAAGGGAGACTGGTCCTATGACCGTGCTAGGAAAGGCTGGTCTTGTGACCGAGGCTGGGTAGTTCTTCAACCAAGCTGAGGATGACTAATGCCGAGTTCTGTAACTTGGCGATTCAAATGGCTGGTTCCGTAACCGAGCCGAGGGGGCTAGTCCTATGATTGAGCCTAGGCAGCTGGTTCTGCAATCAAGCTGAGATGGTTGGTTCTGTGACCTAACCGAAGCAGTTGGTTCCATAACCGAACTGACGTCGACTTTCGTAACTTGGTGATTTAAATGTCTGGTTCCGTAACCGAGCCGAGGGGGGCTAGTCTTGTGACTGAGCCTAGGCAGCTGGTTCTGCAACCGAGGTGAGGATGGTTGGTCCTGTGACCACACCGAAACAGCTGGTTCCATAACCGAGCTGACGCCAAGACCCGAATTCCATGACTCAGAAGGAGATGAGGCAAATCTTTTCATAAGAATTTCTTTCAATGATTCATTTGCTGGGTACATTTCAAAAAAAGTATTTCTTGAGGTGCGTGGCATTCCATGGTCGTGGCGATTCTCTACCATCCATGTCCTCTAGTCGGTATGCTGATTTTCCTGCTTCCGAGATCACCTTGAACGATCCATTCCAGTTTGGGGCTAGCTTGCCTTCATTAGGATTTTTGTCCGCATGAAGCATCTTTTTTAAGACCAGTTCTTTTACTGAAAACTTCCTTTCTTTGACCCTTTGATTATAGCTTTTAGCTAGTTGTTGTTGGTAAGAGGCTAGGTGGATTGCTGTGGCCTCTCTTCGCTCTTCAACCAGATCAAGTTCCTAGGCCAAATTCAAATCATTCTCACCTCGGTTTAACTATTCCGACCTCAAGGTCAGGAGACCGACCTCGAGAGGGATCACAGCTTCCATTCCATAGGCGAGGGAGAAAGGCGTTGCGGAGGTGGAGCACCTAGGGGTGGTTCTGTATGCCCAAAGGACGCTTGGGAGTTTTTCCACCCATCTCCCTTTAGCTCAGTCGAGTCTCTTCTTGAGCCCGTCGAGCACTACTTTGTTTGAGATTTTGGCCTGGCCGTTGCTCTGCGGATATGCTGGAGTTGAGTAGTGGTTTTTCATGCCGAGCTCCTAGTAGAAACTCCTGAAGAAGTTGGAATCGAAATGGGTCCCGTTGTCAGAGACCAGGCTTCGTGGCACTCCGAACCTTGTGACAATGTTTTTCCAAACGAAGTTCCTGGTGTCCTGCTCAATAATGGAGGACAACGGTTCTGCCTCTATCCACTTGGTGAAATAATTAGTGGCTACTATTAGTCATCTCTTATTTCCCAAAGTTCGATGAAAAGGCCCCACAATGTCCAATCCCCATTGAGCAAAGGGCCATGGACCGGAGAGCGAGCTCATATCTTGCGCTGGCTGATGGAGGGAGTTCGAGAATTTCTGGCACTTTTCACATTTCTTCGCATTGAGCTATGCGTCCTTCTGCATGTAAGGCCATCAGTATCCTTGGCTTATAGCTCGGTAAGCTAACGACCGACCTCCGATGTGGCTTCCGCAGATCCCCTCTTGTATTTCATATAGGAAATCTTCGACTTTGCTTGGATGAACGCATAGGAGGTAAGGACCAGTGAAGGACTTTCTGTAGAGCTTACCATCAGGAGACAGCCTAAACCAAGCTGCTTTCAGCCTGATCTTGTGGGCCTCGTTCTTATCCTCGAGAAGTCGGTCGTTTTTTAAGTAGGCGATGATTGGATCCTTCCAGCTCGGACCGAGATCAACACACAGGAATTGCCGAGGTGGACAAAGCTCTATACTTGGAGTTTCCAGAGCCTTTACTTCGACTATTCTTTTCTTTTCGGCTTCGACAGCTGATGCCAGACTAGCGAGGGCGTCGGCATGGGAGTTAGCTTCTCTGTCAATCCGCTTGATTTTGGCTTTCTGGAACTGAGAGAGATGCTGCTTTGTACGAGACAAGTAGGCTGTCATCCTTTCGTCATGAGCTTGATAGTCTTCGTTGATTTGGCTTGTCACCAACTGAGAGTCACTGAAGACTACAAGCTGTTATGCCCCCAAGATCTTGGCGCTATCGAGCCCTGCGATCAGTGCTTCATATTCTGCTTCGTTATTAGATGCCTTGAAGCCGAGCGTTAAGGCCTACTCGATGACAAGGCCTTCTGGGGAATGAAGGACTATGCCAGCACCAGCTCTCTTCGATGTCGAAGATCCGTCCACGAAGACTTTCCATACTGAGTCGAGGAACTGCTTTCAAGATTGTTCGTGTTCGGTCTCAGTGGTCTCACCCCCGTTCCCATTATCTTCCTCACTGCCCCCTAGTTCGGCGTCGGGCTGGCTCGGTGCCGAACTAGGAGAAATGAATTCTACAATGAAATCTGCCAAAACTTGGGCTTTGATCGCCGTTCTAGGTTGATACTGAATATCGAATTGCCCCAGCTCAAAGGCCCACTTTGATACTCTTCCAGAGAAGTTTGCTTTTCTGAAAAGGGATTTGAGTGGATGTTCTGTGACAACCATAATCGGGTATGCCTGGAAGTAGTGGGAAAGTTTGCGAGAGGCGCTAATGAGTGCCAATGCAAGTTTCTCTAATGGCAAATATCTGGTCTCGGCGTCAAGGAGAATCTTGCTCATGTAATAGATTGGCTTTTGCTGCTTGTCTTCTTCTCTGACGATGACCGAGCTCACTGCACGATCCGAGACAGCTAGGTACAGATAGAGGGTCTCGCCTTGTTTCGGCGTTGACAGAAAGGGAAGTGAAGATAAATAGTCTTTGAGTTCCTAAAGGGCCTAGTCGCACTCCGGAGTCCACTGGAATTTTGTTATCTTCTTCAAAAGCTGAAAGAACAGGCGGCACTTGTCCAAAGCTCGGCTGATAAAGCGGTTGAAGGCAGCGGACATCCCTGTGAGCCTTTGGACTTGTTTAGCCGTGGTCGGACTTTGAACTGCCTGGATTGCCGAAATCTTGTCTGGGTTGGCTTCGATCCCTCTTCTGGTAACGTGGCTTTCGAGGAATTTGCCAGAGTCGACACCAAACGCACATTTGATGCATTTAGTTTGAACTGGAACCTCTTCAAGATATCGAACGTTTGATGCAGATCGGCCAAGTAGTCCTGTGACCTTCTAGACTTGACTACCATGTCATCGATGTAGACCTCCATTGTTTTGTCGAGCTGAAACTAAAACATCTTGGTTACCAGCCGTTGGTAAATTGCGCCTGTATTTTTCAACCCAAAGGGCATCACTTTATAACAGTAGATGCATTTGGGTGTTATAAATGCGGTCTTCTTTTCATCGGGCCCATGCATTAGAATCTGATGGTACCCCCGGTAAGCATCGAGGAAGCTCATTCCGTCGTGTCTGGCAATGGCGTCAATCAGCTGGTCGATCTTCGGAAGTGGGAAACTGTCTTTTGGGCATGCTTTATTGAGGTCGGTGAAGTCCACGCAGACCCTCCATTTTCCATTTTTCTTCTTAACGACCACCGTGTTCGCCAGCCATTTCGGGTATTGTACTTCGCTGATAGCCCGTGCTTCTAGTAGTTTGTCGACCTCTTCAATCACGGCTTCGATTTGTGGGACCCCCGTTCTGCGAGCCTTTTGAACCACAGGCCTGTACTTGGGATCCACGTTCAACCTATGGCACATGATCTCGGAATCGATGCCCAACATTTCATAAGGTGTCCAGGAGAAGACTTCCCTGTTCTGCAACAAGAAGTTGAGCAGCTCGGCTTTCTCGACTTCGGGGAGTGGGCTTTCGAGCAGGAAGTATCGTTCGGGGTCGGAAGGATCGATTCTGACTTCGGTCAGATCTTCGACTCTCTTCTGCTCTGGATCTCATCCAACGTTCTCTAGTTCAGCTTCGAGCTCGGCCATATGTACCTGGGAAGGCTCTGCTTCGCCAGGCGTCAGGGCTATCAAGCATTGCTTGGCCATTTCTTGGTCACCTTTGACCGTTATTACTTTTGCTCTGCCGTCCCCGTTTTCCAGTGGGAACTTCAGCTTCTGGTGGTGAGTGGAGGGCACAGCCTCCATGCCATGCAGCCAACTCCTCCCCATTATCACATTGTAAGGTGATGGTACATCTACCACTAGGAAGTCGCTCTGCATACTGGCTCCTCTGATCTAGACCTTCGGGGAGATCCTCCCTTTGGGGTAGACTGGTTTTGAGCTGAAGCCTATGAGAGGAGTGCGCGATTCTTGTAAGTCCTCTTCCTTGAGTCCCAACTTTTTGAAGCAGTCGAAATACAAGATCTCCCAGGCACTCCCGGGGTCCACAAGCACCCTCTTCACCACGAAGTTCATCAACTTAAGGGTGAGAACCAGTGGGTCGTTATGAGGTAGTTGAATCCCTTCCAGATCCTGGTCTGAGAACCAGATCTTTGGTCTCTCTGTTCGGGCTTTCTTTGTGGCGAGCTCCAACTCGGTTGTCATCACTTGTTTATTATGTGAGGCCCTCCTGGCCTCGGCACGAGCCTGATTGCTTCCCCTTGGTGCGGGAGCTAGGTGAATGACATTTATTATCCCCTCTGGCTCTTCATCGTCTTCATGATTCTGGTGCTGGTGAGCTCAGACATTGTTGTTGCTCGCCTCATTTATGTAGTCCTTCAGATGCCCGTCTTTAACGAGCCTCTCGAGATGAGCTTTAAATGACATGCAAACTTCTGTCTTGTGTCCATTTTGTTTGTGATAGGCACAGAACTTGTTTTGGTCTCGAGTGGAAGGATCACCTCTCATTGGTGGCGGCCATTTGAAGAAGGGTTCTGTCTTGATCTTGGTGAGGAGTCTGTAGATTGGCTCCTTGAAGACTGTATTTACAGCCCTGTACGAGTCAGCAAATGGCTTGGGCTTCTTCTTTCCTCCAGAGGGGGGTGTCGAGAGCATAACCGAACTCGAAGAAACCTTATCGCGGCCCCTCTCCTCTCTCCGAAATGGCTTCTTATCCTTGACAGGAGGTCTGTCTTCGCGCTGGTTGCTCTCGCGCCTTAGACCGAAGTTCTCCCGAGCTCGGGTTTCATCTTCCTCCTGCTCAATGAACTGATTCACCCGGGTCATCAATGCTTTCATTGTGGCCACGGGACATCGAACAAGTTCTTTTCGGAGATCACTGCTAGGCAGCAGAGGTTCTTTGAAGCACACGACGGCTACTTCTTCATTGGCGTCTTCAATCTGGCTATAAACGATCAAGAATCTCTTGGCGAACCGAGTAATGTTTTCGTTCGGTTTCATCCTCATGGCCATCAGGTTGTTATTTGTCCTAGGGATGACCCTGTGCGCCTGGAATTTTTCCAGGAAGGAGCCTCATAGTTGCCGCCAACTTGAGATCGACTCCTCCGGGAGTGAGCGGAACCACCTGAGGGGGAGATTGCCGAGACTGGAGGAGAACACTCTGCAATTTAAGTGTCCGACATCACCCCAAATTGACATCCGCTAGGTGAAGTGTCGAAGATGGGCCGAAGGATCCGAGGGCCCATCATAAAGGGTGAACCTCGGAATGCTGAACTTCTCGGGGAGAGGGAAGTCAGTTATCTCCCGAGAGAAGGGAGACATGCCGAGATTCCCCGAGTCGTAGACATTTAGCCGGTCTCGGGCGAAGCCGACCACCTTCATATTTTACTGGACAGTCTGCTTGATATATTGGTTAAGCCAGTCAGGCACATCGCCTCTGTCTTCTGTTCTTCGTCTCTGCTCTCCTTGGGCGCCGCTTGGGTGGCTACTGCCCGAGCCTTCATCATAGGTTCTACAGCGCCTCTTGTTGTCCAGAGCCCCTCTCAGGTCTTGCCTGACTTACTGACGCCTGAAAGGCGTGGAAGGCGGCGCCTGGTTCATCGTCTTCTCTTGCAGCTATTGCTAGAGTCGACGAATCAATTCATCTTTCTCCTGGATAATGGCGTTCTAAGCCCTGATATCCTCAGTGAAAAGGTTGTAGTCATTTTCTCCACCGTTCCTCTCCATCTCAAAATGGGACCGATGGGATATAACAGGTGTCGGAGACCTGTTTCGTCGAGAAGTTCCTGCTTGACGAGACTTAACCTCGGATCTCCTTTGATAAGTGACTGGCGGCCGTTACTGGTGGTGCTTAGCTAGCTGGTTATTTTTTCGGGGTGGTGTTGTCGCCTTCTTTTAAGTCCCTGTCGGGGGAGCTTCTCCCAGGCGAGACTTGGTCCCGGGCCTCCTCTGTCGAGAAGTCGGCGGCCGCGCTGGTGCAGCTCCTCGTTGCGCCTGTCGTGCTTGTGATTGCACTAATTCCTCCAATATTGGCGACGACTGTGTTGGGACTGCTCCTTGTCGCATCTACTCCCCGGATGGCGTCGTTATCTCTTCCAGTACCGGTGACAGGCGCAAAGCTTTTGGAAGATTCGAAAACCTTCTTACCTTTCGGGGGCATGGCGTTTTTTAATCGTTTCCCACAAACGGCGTCAATTGTAAGTGCAAAAAATCTCACAGACTTACTTAGATGATGTAAAACTTCTTTGGGAAGGTTTGACTGGCTGAAAGCCTGAAAGAGGAAGAGGAACAAAGGATCAAAGACCCTGGCTGTTGTCAGCGCAAGGCCCTCCGATGCTTAAGTCAGTTCAGTCACTATGCAAAGGAAGAGTGGGGAAGAGAGAGAATGAAAGTACTTATGCTCTTTTCACTTACGTTCTTAGACTCACCTTATGTACATATATATAGGCGCTTAGGTTTATCAGGAGTTTCCTTAGTAGAGGTAGGTAAAAAGGGAACATCCCATCAGGCCATACCTTGTACCCTTAGTGGGGGTAGGTGAAAGCTCTGTCCCATCAGTCCATACCTTGTATGGCTGCGGACGTGACTATATTATAAGGTCAACTCCTTATCAAGCGCGTACCCTATCTGACAGCCCGCAGGGCATTTATTATGATTGACGTTTGGCGCTTATCTCGGTCGACTGAAGACACCGAGACCGAGACGGGTATGCCAGCACTGGAGCCGAGACGGAGCTAGCTGGTACTTCTTACCGAGACTAGACAGAACCGAATGCCGAACCCGAGGTGGTGCCGAGACTGGCGAGACCGGGACCAGGACGAACCCAATTGGTATTTTTACCAAAACCAGACTCACTTATGTTTGGGATTACGAAAAGGCCCCCACACACAACCTATTATATCCTTCTCATCTCTCAATTCGAATTTAAATAGAGATCTTACCACTCATTAGCCAAAGGGATATATATAGACATGAGAGATATCAGTTGGGACAACTTTTCAATAATTCATCATTCTTCCTTTAGATCTACAATTGTCTGTCATAATCTTCTACATTCAGGGTGACTGATCTCTTGTAGACAGTCATAGATCTCAAGCCGACACAGCTATAACATTTACAACCTTCAGTTGTGTTAGTACATTGGAGTAGCTATAACATAGATTATGGTGTTGTGAATGATATTGTACCTTTTTTATCTTTTTGCATTCAATGCATATGGAGCTTGTTTCTATTTGTACAAGTGATATAGTTTTTATTTGAGGTCGAGAGAGGGAGCTTGTGTCTTGTGAATTGTGATGTTGATATCTTGAATTGGTTGGCATTTGTCCACTCCGAAGTCAGAGGTCCAACTTCGAAGTGCCCAGAGGAACATCCAACTAGTAGAAATTTCAAGCATTACAGTAAAAGAGTCTCTTTCTTGTTCCTTCAGTTCCCATATTCTTCAAAAGCAAAAGGATTTAGGGGCCATTGAGTTGAGACCAGAATGGAGGCATTCCATTTCAATTTCCATATTGGTCCGAAGGATTTCATATTATAAGTGGTTAAGGATTGCAACTGGTCGGGTTAAACAGGTGACCCACCCCCAACTTGCTGTTAATGGAACTGGTTATATAGTGATTTTTCTCAGTTGGATAGGTATTGATTAATAGATTTTGACAAAACTTGTGTACGTACTTCCATTAATCTTGTAAACACCTTAATGGCCAACGTTTCAAAAATTGAAATTCAAATGCAGTTTTAATTACTTTATAATGCTGCTTAACGTTGTGGTTTAATCACTAATTTAATGGCCCAATGAAGATTTTTTCTGATATGAAGTGGTTGGTTTGGGCTCAGGAAAAATACAACTCCATTCTCTTCCCTTTCTCGTGAGCATTCTGTGTTTCCTGGATAATTGATTTGGACTTGATGTGCGACTGAGTCTGATCTTTTGCTAAGGCTGCTGTATCCGGGGGCAGTTCCTGCAAAGATCCTGTTCACATCTGGATTTATCCCGAAAGAGCGGAACTCGTCCTAAAGAAAGCGTCGCCAGACGTGCCTCGACCACGAGATGCTGCCGCTGTTCTCCTTCGATTTCTGCCCATATAGCATTCTCGAGGTTAGTATTGTTGTTTCAATTCTTTCTCATAAATCGGTTATGTAGCCTGGTCCTGTAAGACTCCAATCTGTAAGACATTTTAGCCAGCAGAATAGCTGGTAGCAATGGTGAAGAATTATCGGAAAAGGAAGGAATCCGAAGGCCCTTCTTCATTAGTGGAGGCGAATTAGGAGATAGTTCCAAACCTATTGTTCTTGTAACAAATGGGGACAGAATTGAGGCTCCATGTCTCAATGTGTTTATGAATGTGTTGAAAAAGAGACAGATAATTTGAAAAGGAGAAAGGAAGTTTCCTCTAAAAGAAACGTTTCAAAGAGAGGAAGAGGCAGAGGAATGCTAACATGGCTTAATAAGGGTGAGAATATATATGGCCATTTTTTGTAAACCGCTTACCAACCATTTTCCACCTTTCAAGAGAAGGAATTGCATCTCTTCTGTTTCCTGTTTCCTGAAGCCCTTTCCATTTCACATTAACCCATTTAAAAAATGCATCACATATTGAAAAGGCACCTTCTTTTGTTTTCCCCTAAAGCCTGCCACATTCGCATAGAAGAGAAAAGAGGGTGTGGAGGTAGAGAAGAAGAAAGATGTCATTAACCAAACAAATATAATACTTAATTCTTCCTTTTATGCTGCTTCACCTCTCTTCTTGAACCACTCTTTCTGATCGTTTTGACTACTTTGCATGCAGAAGAATGTAAAGTATCTTCCCGGTATTAAGCTTGCAAAAACTGTTATGGTAGATCCAGATCTTGAACATGCAAGTATATTTCTTGGATCAACGTTTTAAGAAAGACTCAAAAGACGTCTGCAAAATCTCCCCTGTTTTGGTTTTGATTTTAATGATATGAGGTAGGGTATGTCCAGTGAAAGAAGAAAACATGACGGTTTTTTTCACTCCTCATCAGTTCATGGAGGGTATTGATACGAACTTTCTTGCTACCTCGTGCTATGGTGCCCAAGTTGGAAAGCTGAGAAAATAAAATCTCATATGGGAGATTGCACCATAATAGTAGTTTTTAGTAGAAAATTCAATGATGATAATTTATTCCAAACTACCATTTAAATACAGGACTGGACTTCAACAAATACGAAAAGGAAACAACTCATGCATGACGGATACATGACTCCAACAATTACTCCAAAAGACTTGCTGCCACTAATACCTACGGTTTCAACAACTTTCCTACATGGAGAACCTCTTACCCATTCAAACTACTAAAGAAATAATATCTACTTCTCAAGTGGACCCACCAATAGATCATGACCCACTTTGGCACGTGACCTACTAAGGAAATACTTGTATCATTCCACCCCCTTTAAACTAACCTTGTCCACAAGGTTAGCTTCTTCCCATTTCTTAGGGACTGCACCTTCAAGAGCTTTGTACTTGGAACATTCTTCCACATAAACTGCCCTATGTGGAAATGAACAAACGTGGATCGAGCTGAGTAATGCCCTATGGATTTGGGCTTCCAAACACGAGGTGCTGCAATGGACTCCAACATGCTGCTAAAATGCTTTGGAAAGGACTTATCCCAAGTTGCTTTGTATGGGGCATTTGGTCCAAGTGTATCATTGGCCGGTGGACACAAGTTATCTGATTCGAGCAAACTTGTGTTTTCATCTTCACTGCAGAAATATTGGTCAGCATGCGCGGGTGGTAAGTTGGTGTTCTCATCCATTTTTACCCAGAAGCCAATTGTCAAAATCCCATAAAAGCGATCCATCTCAATCCCCTTATTTAAAATTCGATCTTCTGTCTCATAATTCATAACAACAGGTTTCATGATTGTGGCCTTAGTCAATTCACTTAAAATAGCTTCCTCTACAGCTGCTTTAGCTCCTAGCATTTTGGAATGAGATGATGATGCCCATAAGCAAGAAACTTGTAGAAATCTCATTGTGAGACCACATTCCTTAGCATTCATTGCAAGATGGTCTGCATTTTGCACTTCCTCAAAACTAAAGTTCCTTGTCTCATTTTCTCTTCCATTGGAGAATGTGACTTAAAAGGTCGTGTCGGATTGGGTGCGCATATCAGCCGTCTTAATGATATTTGGGTCTTTTAAAATATGTGTAGACTCACTATCAACTAAAGAATTAACAATAAAAGAACTTTGGCTCATTAAAATATATCCAACATCTTTGATTATATTGTCTGACACTAAATTAGACTCAACATAGTGTGGTGAGATATATAACGAGGATGACAGGTTGTGCATTATATCCAACCATACCGAATTGGCAACTTCCAAAGTTGTGCCTCCATGAGATGATCTATGATCTGTCATTCTTTCTTCAAAAGACTTATTATATGTAGGCATACAGCTTCCTCTAGTGAATGGCCCATTGTTCTACCCTTAAAGAAGGGATGGGAATTTGGATATCTAAGTGCACGAGAGAATGATTTCTTTAACAAAGATTTTTGCTCTTTTAGCGTGCAGTTTGGAGGGAGGGACCCGAATTCTCCATCAAGATTGCGAATTGCAATATCTTTCTCCTCCCTCTCCTTTGCCTTTTGGATTCGATCAATTGACATCGTTGCTTTTCCGGTCCGGGGACTCTCCAGGCATTGCAGTATCTCGATTAGCAACTTGACATGGTATTCTGATCCTCTTTCAACTCTGCTTAAGATTTTTGTAAGATGCACAGTTGCTCCTCCATTTGGAATTATTGTGTCCCTTCAGCCATCCTAGGTTACTACTCAGATACCAATTGATACGAACTTTCTTGTTATCTCGAGCTATGGTGCCCAAGATTGGTCAAAGAGGAGAGATTGCACCATAATAATACTTTTTGGGAGAAAATTCAATGATGATAATTTATACCAAACTTCCATTTAAATACAGGACTGGACTTCAACAAATACGAAAAAGGAAACAAACTCAACAATGCATGACTGATATATGACTCCTACAATTACTCCAAAAGACTTGCTACCACTAATATCTACTTCTCATGTGGACCCACCAATAGATCATGACCTACTTTGGCATGTGACCTACTAAGGAAATACTCGTATCAGGTATATGCAAGAGGCTTGTGGGGAAGATAAAAGGGGAGGGTGTTGAGGCTATCTCCCTAATGAAGGGCATGGAGGTCAAGATGGAAGGCCCACGCATGATCTCCACTCTCGTCACTTTGCGGCAATGAAAAGATCTTTGAACACGTCAAATTTTCCCTCCTACTCTTTAAATCTTGGGAAAATGACCGTACGGAGGTTCCAAAACTCAACATTTACACGATACCAGACGAAAGACTACAAATTTCCTAAAAGAAGATCGTACATAAAGGATAGACAGCTTTACCCGTTATCCTGCGATATCCTAGGCCCATAGGATATCGCACCGTTCGATATCCTACATATAGGATATCTCCGTAAAATTTTCATCAATCTCCTTTCAACCTAGGTGAAACAGGGACGGAGATAACTAGGTAAAAACCCTTTTTTACTATGATCATCTTCTTCTATCCTCGAATGGTTTTTCCTCTGTATTTTTCTCATCTTCTTGATATTGATATTACAGGAACACATGTATACATCCAATCACACCTATAAATAAACCACATGTTTTCATTTTCAAGCCTCCACCTGTTTTCCATCCATATAAAATGCACATGGTTGTGTCCAATCACTACTCATTTCACATGCCAATTGTTACACATGTACAAATTCCAATTCCACCAGCACACATGCACTTTGTGTTTTCTTTTTTCTTTTTTACACTACTTCACCACTTCCAAGCAAACTCACAAAAATCCAAACCATGAATCCAATTTCCAAGAAGATCGCTCCATTTTACTGGTTGCAAAACTACAGTTTTTTTTTTTTTTTTTTTTGTAATAAATGGTTAAAAACAGAGGTCCTCTGTTTCTGTGTAGAGTACTCATCTATCTCTCTACCTTCCATGGATTAAAAATAAAGCTTAAAAATCCAACTTTATTTCAAAACACATTCATATAAATGACAGATCCCTATAAAACTTCATCATTCTCCATTACCCACCCCCCCTCCTGGGGATGAAGCGCGGACCTCATCGATGGGCAAGAACAGTTGGATGATTTCCTGGATCTTTCCTTTGCAGAATTACCAGAACTGGTACTGGTGCAAGTCCATGCAGAGGAGATAAAAGTGTCGTAGTTGATCAAAGAGCGAGCGGATACATGAGAGGTAGGGAAGCCAGTAAAATTAGTCTTCAGCTTAGCGTGGATGTCTTGCACCGGCCAAATCTAAGAATCTCATAATATAAATTAATGGCCCTACTATCATCGCTTGGTATGTAATTAATCATAAGCTTATAGCTAGACCCACTACCCAATCCCTTTTGTTGTTTTAGTTTGATTGGTACTAAAACCTCTGACATTTTTAGTATATCAACAGTAAACATTTAGCAAACTAAAGCTTGAGTTGGGATGAGATGGAGAGCTATTTTTTTGGAGTCCATTAAATTTAAATTTATAATTCATAAACATAATTATGGAATGAAGTTTTAAGAAATGCACACTAGGAAAGATAGTGAAATTTATACATTAGCCTTATATCATTTTTAGTGGGCATAATATCATGGTTGGGTCTCTAAAAAATCACAGGCCTGCAGTTATGAAATTTAAATCATGATATTATGCCCACTAAATCATGATATTCTTTCTCCATTTGCAATAATATATTTTTTCGAATTCTTAGTTCACAGATTTATTTATTTTTTTCTTGAAGATAAGCATGTTATGAAATTTAAAAGAAATATCAGTAAGTAGATAAAGACGAAGCAAGTTGCCAAAAGTACCCCAAGATTTTTAAAATTACGATCGTGCCCTTTTGTCGTTCTATGGAAGTTTTGAGCTCGTTGACATGGTTGTAGTATATGCGGCGGGGCCGGATCTTAGTGGTCTGCAAGAGCATTAAATAAGTATACTTATGGTCAGCTTAACGGACAAATCTATGACCAACTCATTTCCAACATTAAATAAGGAGCTTGGGAATTTAAGAATATCCACACTGCATTGAAATTATATTTTATATATATACATATATCAATTTAAACAGCAGAAAAGCACCAAAGTAAAATGATTAATTTACATGCCCAACACCCTTGTGTTTGGGTTATGCTGCATCCAAGATCTACAATGTGTGCGGACCTACAGATAATCAATCACAATCATCCAAATACTCATGAGTCTTGATCTACGTACTTTTGCACTACTTGGGTTAATTAATTTGCATGGATCCATTGAAATCTCAACCATCCAATTGGTGGGCCATTCGATCTATATATGGATCATGACTAAAAAGAAAGTGGCATGGTGATTTGGCTCTGTGCCTCATTTTAAAATAGTGTTTGCCATTTGACATGGATGAGTATTAATATCAGTAGTGCAAAAGTACTTAGATTAAGACGGATGAGTATTTGGATGATTGTGATTGATTATCAGTGGGGCTCATTAATATTAGTGGGGCCTCTTTAGAACAGTCTGCCAACCAGCCTTTTTTTTTTTAATATCAAAACCTGACTCATTTATATCCATGCCTATATTACACATGGGTTAGAATTTCATTACCTTCTGTAATGGGGCATTATTAAACATTCGAGATGATCTTGTTAGTTTAATGTAGTCATCTGGTAAAAATGAGAGTGTAGTCTAACCCTGGTGGGCCTCATTAAATCGAGGGTCATCGTAAGTGAGAGAGAAGGGAGAGTAGATGACCATTAAATCTAAAATGGGACAATGAGCAATACTAACAAACTCAACAAAACCTTACTGGTCTTGTATTCTGTAAGTTTAATGGTCTCACCTTACAGATCTCACGATTAATGGTCTCATTAATGGTAATCTCACTGTTAATGACACCTTACAAACTCATTAATGGTAATCTCACCATTATTGGTAATCTAACCATATACAAAACCTTACAGGTCTTGTATTTTGTAATCAACCATATACAATCATCACCCACCTGCGTCACCCATCTTCACTTGCACTTCACCCACCTACACACCCATCTCACTCTTTCTTTCTCTCTTCTTCCTCCCCTTTCCCACGTGATATAAAGACTCTCTCTATCCTTCTCCTGCCACTCTCTCTCTCCCTCATCTTCACTTGCACTTCACCCACCTGCACACCCATCTCATTCTTTCTTCTTTCTCTCTTCTTCCTCCCATTTCCCACGTGATATAAAGACTCTCTCTATCCCTCTCCTTGCCACTCTCTCTCTCTCTGCCTCATCTTCACTTGCACTTCACCCACCTGCACACCCATCTCATTCTTTCTTCTTTCTCTCTTCTTCCTCCCCTTTCCCACGTGATATAAAGACTCCCTACATCCCTCTCCCTGCGTCACTCTATCTCCCTGCACACAACCCACCTACTCATCAACCCATTTTGCCACCCACTCATCTCTTCCTCTTTCTTTCCTTCTTCTCTCCCTCACGTCTTCCCCTTTCCCTGCCTACCTGCATCATTCCCTCTCTCCCTCTCTATCTCTCTCTCCACTGCTGCTCTCCCCCTCACTCCGCCCCACTCACTCGCTCTGCCCACTCTCTCTATCCCTCTCCATGCCACTCTCTCTCCGCCTCTTTTTCTCACTTCCTCTCCTCACTCCGCCCCACTCTCTCTCTCTCTCTTCCCGACTCCCTCCTCTCTCTTTGCCATTATCTCTCTCTTTGCCTCTCCTCTCTCTTAGCCCGCTTTGCACTCCACCCCTGCTCCCCTTCATCTTCTCTCTTCCCCCTCTCTTCCCTCCCCGCCAATGCACCCTCTCTTTCTTTCTTCCTTCTCTTCTTTCTTTCTCTCCTATCTCCCTCCTTCTTCACTGTTGCATTCCACCCTCACCCCCCCCACCCCCTGAACCCATCTCTTTATCTTGTTTTCTTTCTTCTCTCCCTCTCTTCTTTCCATTTCCCTGCACTGCACTCCCTCCTCTCCTTCTCTTCTTTCTCCCCCTCCTTATTCTTCTACACTGCACAGAACCCACTTGCTGCCACACACAGAGACCTTGCGCTCCACCTTTGCACCCCTTCATCTTCCCTCTTCCCCCTCTCTTCCCTCCTTTCCCTGCTAATGCACCCTCTCCATTTCCCTACCCACATGTCTTACCATTCCCTTGTTGTACGGAAGCTAATGGTGGGTAATGAAACGATCTCAGACACACAAATAAACAACCACAAATTTACACAAGATTTACGTGGTTCGGCTAAAATGCCTACGTCCACGGGCAGCTGAGATCAATGCACTACTATTAACAAGGATATTACAACAAGGATAGAAAATCCTCACAAACCCAAATCCCTGTTACACCCAAATTCTCACAGTGGCTTACTCCACCTCACACACAGAAGGTTCTCACTCACTCTCACACTACAGCAGGCTCCTTTACTCTATTACTTCACACCGTAGCATCACTCCCTTTTATAGGAGTTCTTAGGAGACAATGCATTTAATTTGGGTATGTGGAAATCGTCTACTTGAAGATTCACAACCCAAAGAGATTGTGTCTCACAACCCAATGTGAGCTTCAAAGTCTCCATTTCCAGCTGCAACAGGTGGGAGTCACATCTAGTGCAAGTGCACCACATGCATCTTAATTAAGATGGCTCTCAATGAAAGTCAACAATAGCTGCATGAGAGTATGGCTGAATTGAGCCATTTATCAACAATTCTCCACCTTGGCGAAAAATTCACCATCCATGCTGAGTTATCAAATCAAAGCTGCTTTTAAATGCGCCCTTAAGCACCATGCACCCGAAGGTGCTCAAATTCGAGAGATGTTGATCAAGTCCAAACAGTGCTTGAACTTGACCCCAGTTACCACTTTAGTAAGCATGTTTGCAGGATTATCTGCAGTGCCAATCTTCTGAAGGAGAATGCCCCCCTCATCCAAAATTTCACGAATAAAATGGAAACGAACATCAATATGCTTAGTTCGAGAATGATGAACCCGGTTCTTTGCTAAACAAATTGCGCTCTAACTATCGCAATAGACTTCAACGTGCTTTTGCACAATCCACAAGTCCTCAATCAATCCATGTAGCCAAATGGCCTCCTTAATGGCCTCTATTCCTGCCATGTACTCTGCCTCGGTAGTAGACAAAGCAACTGTTGACTGCAACATCGACCTCCAACTTACCGATCCCCTAGCAAGAGTAAAGACATATCCTGTAGTAGACCAGCGTTTATCCAAATCACCAGCATAATCCGAATCCACATATCCAACCATATTCTGACCGAGTTTATCATCCCTCTCATACATCAAACCAAGATCCACTGTACCTTGAATGTACCGTAAGATCCACTTTACCGCTTGCCAGTGTCTTTTCCCTGGATCATGCATGTATCTACTCACCATGCTGACAGCATGTGAAATATCTGGCCTGGTACATACCATAGCATACATTAAGGCACCAACTGCGTTAGCATACGGAATCTGAGCCATATACTTGCGCTCCTCATCTATGCGCAGAGACATTTGAGCACTAAGCTTGAAATGAGGAGCCAAAGGTGTACTTACAGATTTTCTTTTGCCATCAATGCCAAACCGCTGTAGCACTTTCTTCAAATACTGCGATTGCGACAAACAAATTGTGCCCTTCACTCTGTCTCTCTTGATTTCCATGCCAAGTATTATCTTAGCTTCTCCAAGATCCTTCATTTCAAATTCTTTACTCAACTGAGTCTTTAGCTCGCCAATCTCCACCTTGCTCTTAGATGCAATGAGCATGTCATCAACATATAAGAGCAAATATATGAAGGAACCATCATGAATCTTATGAAATATACACAATGATCAAAATTACTTCTTGTGTACTTTTGATCAATCATAAACCGATCAAATCTCTTGTACCACTGTCGTGGAGACTGTTTCAAACCATACAAGGATTTTCTCAGTTTACAAACCCAGTTATCTTTTCCAACAACCTTAAAGCCATCTGGCTAAGACATATATATGTCTTCTTCCAAATCACCATGCAAGAAAGCAGTTTTGACATCGAGTTGTGCTAACTCGAGATCAAATTGTGCAACCAAAGCTAGCAA
This sequence comes from Cinnamomum chago, assembly GCA_038049695.1. Classification (NCBI taxonomy): domain Eukaryota; kingdom Viridiplantae; phylum Streptophyta; class Magnoliopsida; order Laurales; family Lauraceae; genus Cinnamomum; species Cinnamomum chago. Next base: position 38,785,957 of record CP142457.1, read on the forward strand.
AATCCTGATGGACGAGTGCTTCACAACTGGAGAAAAAACTTCATTGAAATCTATACCTTCCTTTTGCGCGTAGCCTTTAGCCACCAATCTAGCCTTGAATCTCACGCCATCTTGTCCTGGGGAACCTTCTTTCTTGGTGTATACCCACTTGCAGCCAATTGCTTTCTTTCCCTTTGGAAGTTGTGCCAACTCCCAAGTCTGATTTTTATAAAGAGACTCCATCTCCTCATCCATTGCCTTCTTCCACATTGCGCTTTCTGTACTCCTTAAGGCTTCTTTGTAAGTGAATGGAAGTTCATCACCAATTATTGGAAGTGCATATGCCACCATGTCAGTAAACCTAACAGGTTTTTGTATCTCTCTTTTTGATTTGCTGGCTGCAATAGATTCTGGCTGCTGTGGGGACTCCTGAACTGGAGTCTCCTCCTCATCTAAGCCTGAGTCCTCTTCATCTGAATCATCTCCAAGACTATCAACTGTCTGAACAGTCTTCATTGGAACCACTGGAGCCTCAAACTCCACCTGCTACAAAGTACTCATTTTTAGACTCTCCTCCTGAGAGTTCTTTTACTCCTTTTGGTTTAACATCACAGACTCATCAAAAGTAACATCCCTGCTAAGAATAATTTTCTTTGATTTGGGACACCAAAGTCTATATCCATTTATACCTGTGCTAAAGCCCAAGAATATAGTTTTCTTGGCTCTAGGATCTAATTTAGTTTCCTTTACATGAAAATATGCAGGACAACCAAATACATGTAAGAAATCATAATTTGTAGCAGGTTTTCCAGACCATACCTCTATGGGAGTTTTTCCATCATTCGCAGCTGCAGGTAATCTGTTGATGAGATGACATGCATAAGTCACCGCTTCAGCCCAGAATGCCTTGCCTAATCCAGCATTGGACAACATACATCGAACCTTCTCCAGTAAGGTATGATTCATCCGTTCTGCCACTCCATTCTGTTGTGGCATGCCTCTTACTGTGAAGTGTCTGACTATCCCTTCATCCTAACATACTTGGTGAAATGGATTAGACGTGTACTCACCACCATTGTCTGACCTGAGTCTTTTGATCTTCCTACCAGTCTGAGTCTCTATCATCTTTTTCCACTTAAGGAACACATTCAGGACTTCATCTTTATGCTGCATGGTGTACACCCAAACACGCCTGGAGAAATCATTAACAAAGGTTACGAACCATTGTTTACCTCCCAAAGAAGCAGCTTTGGTAGGTCCCCATACATCTGTGTGAACATAATCCAGAGTCCCTTGAGTACGATGAACCGCTGTGCCAAACTTGACTCTGGTCTGCTTGCCCAAAATACAGTATTCACAGAACCCAAGTTTCCCAGTCTTGGCGCCCTTTAACAGTCCTTGCTTCACCAATCCTTGCAAAGATTTCTCTCCAGCATGCCCTAAGTGCATGTGCCATAGTCTGGAGGTATCAGGCACATTATCCTCTAAGCTATCAGAGACTGCAGCTCTTCCTATGATTGCACTCCCATCTAGGAAATACAAATTTCCTTTTCGAGTGCCCTTCAATACAACAAGTGCACAAAGTACCACTTTTAGGACTCCACCTTTCATAGTAACCTTAAAACCTTTTGAGTCTAAGGTTCCAAGTGAGATGAGGTTATTTTTCAAGTCCGGTACATATCGAACATCTGTAAGAACTCTAACTGCTCCATCATGCATCTTCAATCGGATTTTTCCTATCCCTTTTGTTTTGCAGGTACTATCATTTCCCATCAAAACAACTCCTCCATCGAACTTCTGGAAGCTCGAAAACCAGTCCCTGTAAGGACACATATGATAGGAACATCCGGAATCCAAAATCCATTCATCAGAGTGACTGACCGATGGTGAGACGGTCAATGCCAAATTTGAGTCATCATCTTCTACACGTGCAACATTTGCATTTGATCCCTTATTGTCCTTGTTTTTCAACTTTGGACAATCCTTTTTCCAGTGCCCTTTATTATGACAAAAGGCACACTCATCCTTCGCGAGAGTCTTTCTTTTAGGTGATCCTCCTCTTGACTTTGAGCGAGACTTACTCCGTCTGCCATAATTTATGCCATTTGACCTGCCCCTTACTGTCAAGACCTCTGATGTAGAGTCCCTATGGATGTGTTGGTCCTTCTTTCGATACTCATTATTTGTCAAAGCATTAGATACATCATCAAATTTAATTTCATCTTTTCCATACAGTAAAGTAGTAGTCAAATGTTCATAAATGTCAAGTAAGGAATTTAACAACAACAATGCTTTATCTTCATCCTCAATATTTACATCTAGATTTTGTAAATCAGCAAGAATTTTATTATAACTATTCAAATGCTCAGTCATAGAAGTACCTGATTTATATTGGAAACAGAAGAGTTTCTTCTTCAAATAGAGTCGATTTTCAATGCTCTTGGTCATATACTTGTTCTCCAGTTTCTGCCACAACTCCTTAGGCGAAGTCTCTTTCATAACAAAATACTTCTGATCTTTAGCAAGACAAAGCCTAATTGTGCCGCAAGCCTGACGATTGATCTTCGCCCAATCCTTCTCTTCCATGCCAGTGGGTTTATCTTCAAGAGCAATATCCAACTCTTGTTGAGTTAGAACATCCAAAACTTCGCATTGCCACAAGCCGAAGTTATTAGTTCCATCAAATTTCTCCACTTCAAACTTTGCATTTGAAACCATAGTTCTTGCCACTAATAAAGATTTCGAAGACGAAGCTTGTGAAACCGAGTCGATTTTTTCCATAATAACAATCAGGAAAAAAAAAACTGTGCCAAGGTAGACACCTAAGCTTTTGTTGGGCCTAAAAAACTAGGTTCTTAGGTTGGTTGTGACCTGACCCGACAAAACCAAGCCTGAGGGATCACCAATTTTCCGTGGTGCTTCAGGGACCACCAATTAGAGTGTTGCTTCAAAGTACCAGGATGTACTTATCCTTTTCTCCCGGGGATAAATGGGAGACAAGTTCTGTCACTATCTTTTCCCTTTTTAAAAAAAGATGGCACAAGCCTTTTTTTTTCTTCTTCCCACGTGTCTTGACAATTCAAGAACAAAAATGGGAACTCAAATGATCCACTTTGAGATCAACACAAAGCGTCCTCTTCTGCTTATTTGCAACACTAAAAATAGCCTCTGCTTCGTCTCAGATAAGGGTGAAATCGAAGCAATCGAAGAGTTGAATATGGCTGAGATTCTAGTCGTCTGCAACGAGCCGAAACACCTTCCTCCTCCTTTTTTTCTCCTCCTCTCTGCTCTGAGAGAGAATCAGTGGCCCACCTTCGATCTGGCTCTGATCACCACGTGGTCTTTGTGCAAACCACAGCAAATGGGTATGAAACCCTTCTCTTCCCACAATTCTGCAACAGAACAAAAGAGGCAACCCTACTGCCTTCTAAGATCGTCTTTCTTCGGCGGATGAAGACGGTGGAGACGGCTTCAGCTTCAGCAGTCCCGGCAATTTGGAGAGGCAATGACTGTCAGCGGTCTTCGACGAGGGTGACCAGTCAGGTGAGTGAAACCCTCTATTTTTTTTCTCCTCCTCTCTGCTCTGAGAGAGAATCAGTGGCCCACCTTCGATCTGTCTCTGATACCAGTTTGTTGTGCGGAAGCTAATGGTGGGTAATGAAACGATCTCAGACACACAAATAAACAACCACAAATTTACACAAGATTTACGAGGTTCGGCTAAAATGCCTACGTCCACGGGCAGCTGAGATCAATGCACTACTATTAACAAGGATATTACAACAAGGATAGAAAATCCTCACAAACCCAAATCACTGTTACACCTAAACTCTCACAGTGGCTTACTCCACCTCACACATAGAAGGTTCTCACTCACTCTCACACTACAGTAGGCTCCTTTACTCTACTACTTCACACCGTAGCATCACTCCCTTTTATAGGAGTTCTTAGGAGACAATGCAATTAATTTGGGTATGTGGAAATCGTCTACTTGAAGATTCACAACCCAAAGAGATTGTGTCTCACAACCCAATGTGAGCTTCAAAGTCTCCATTTCCGGCTGCAACAGGTGGGAGTCACATCTAGTGCAAGTGCACCACATGCATCTTAATTAAGATGGCTCTCAATGAAAGTCAACAATAGCTGCATGAGAGTATGGCCGAATTGAGCCATTTATCAACATCCCTCCCTCTCTTTATCTCTCTCTCTCTATCACTCTCTCTCTCCCAATTGCTGCTACCCTCTCGCTCGGTTCACTCACTCTCTCTGCCCACTCTCTCTCTCTCTCCCTCTCTCTGCCTCTTTCTCTCTCACTTCCTCTCCTCACTCCGCCCCACCCTCTCTCTCTCTCATTGCCGGATTCCCTCCTCTCTCTCTACCATTCTCTCTCTCTCTCTCTCTCTCTCTCTCTCTCTCTCTCTCTCTCTCTCTCTCTCTCTCTCTCTCTCCGCATTGCACTCCACCCCTGCACCCCTTTACCTATCTAAGGCCAATCCACCTATCCAAGCCCAATCCAACACATGCATGCATAGCCCAAAACACACAGATCCTAGTAATGAAAAGATTTCATCACAAATGAAAGAGTAGAACACAGAAAGAATCAAACCGGAGAGCATCAATTACAGAGAAGCATCAACACAAATGTAAGAGTAGAACACAGAAAGAATCAAACCAGAGACAATCAAATACTGAGAAGCATACCTATGTCAGAGAACCCGATGGAAGCTTATTCTTCCTACTGATTGAAATATATATCATGGGAGAGAAAGGTTCTGGTTTGATCTAAATTACAGTTGCAAGCCGCTTCGAGTTGTAGAACTGTGCATAAGGAAACCGCCATTGATGTTTGAGCGCCTCCGTTCTTTTGATGAAATGGTAGAGAAGAGAGAGAAAGTAAGTAATAAGAATCTAAAAATCACTGATTATCCTCCACCAGTTGGGATCAGTTACGAAGAGTGAGGAGTGGGGATGACGTAGAGAATGAGAATGCTGTTGACGTGGGTCTATATGCAGGCAAACAAGTGTCGTTATACTAAGGGAGCCTACATTCCCTTAGTATATTAGATTTCATAACATGCTTATCTTCAAGAAAAAAAAATTAAATCTGTGAACCAGAGGCGGACCCAGGATTTTCGTTTAGGTGGGGCGGACCTTTTGCTAGAATTTTTTCACATCAACAATAACAAGAGAAAAAATATATTCCATGTAAATTGACGCAAAATTTTCTCATCATAGTTAATAAAAAAGGAGAGAGGGGGTCCCCTTGTTGAATACCTCTAGAAGCTCTGAATAATCTGGAAGGAGAGCCATTAACTAGCACAGAATAGGAGATAGTAGAGATATACTCGCGAATCCAACCTCGCCAAGTCTCCCCAAAACCCAAACGAAACAACATGTAGTCGACAAAACCCCCATCCACATGGTCATAAGCTTTCTCTAGGTCAATTTTGAAAATCACCCCTTCTTTCTTTGACCTCTTCCTGGAGCCAATGAACTCATTAGCAACCAACACCCCATCAAGGATCTATCTTCCCGCAACAACTCTGACGGGGTCAACCTCAGCAGCTGCAATATTAAATACCTCAAGCTAAAGAACTAAACCTTATGTCTAGACTTTCAGCAGTACTTGCTTGAAACTTTTGAACCTTCCCATGCCATTTACAGAGTTCTTCTATAACCGCTCAGCTGATTAGGGCCTGTTCGGATGTGGAGAAAGAAACCAAAGGAAACTCTTTACAGCTCAATGTAGACTTTCTTATTCATCCCAAAAGACTCCTATTTCTTCTTGCAACTCCATACTTGCAGTTCACTGGAATGGCTTGAGTGAAGTCTACTACTCAGGCAACAAATTTACATGGTCCAATAACAGACAAGGGCTCTCCTATGTAGCTGCCAGATTAGATAGAGCTTTAGTGAATCCCCAGTGGCTGGCCCATTTCCCTGACCCTCTTCTCCTCCACCTCCCTAGGATCTCTTCTGACCATAGCCCTATTCTCCTAGACTTCAAAAACCCAGCCCCTACTGCAAATGCTCCTTTTAGATTTGAAAACAAATGGCTGACTCATCCTTCCTTCCTTGAGGTGGTCCAAAACAGTTGGAATTTTCATCAGATCATCCCTGGTAACCCCCAGTATATTCTTGCTCAGAAGCTTAAAAGCTTGAAGACCTCTCTCAAGCAATGGAGCAAGCAGCAATTTGGAAATATTCATCAGAACATCAGAGATGCTGAAGCCCGAGTGCTGTTCTGCCAACACCAATTGGATTCCTCCCCTTCAGAGACCTTCAGAGAGGACCTTATTGCAGCTAGATCAAATCTCCATGCAACCCTCAAAGCCCAAGAGATACACTGGCGCCAAAGATCTAGAATAGCTTGGTTGAAAGAAGGTGATCAAAATACAAAATTTTTCCATAACTCAGCAAGAGCCAGGAGTTCTACTAACATCATCCACCACATTTCAGCAAATGGCAGAACTTTTGAAGATCCAGCAACAATCCAAGCTCTGGCTGTTGAGCACTTCACCAATTTGTTCCAGCCTCTAGACTGCCTCCCTAGCCCATCTCTGTTCAAAGTTGATAGTCCAAAAGTCTCTGACACAGAGAATTCGATTTTAACTGCAATGCCCTCTGCTGAAGAAATCAAGGAAGTGGTCTTTGGCCTCAAGAAACATAGTAGTCCAGGTCCTGATGGTTTCAATGGAGTCTTTTTTACTTCAACTTGGAACATCACTGGTCCCACTGTTACTAATGTGGTGCAGCACTTCTTCCACGCCAGGAGACTCCACAAAGCTTCAAATTCCTTTTTCTTGGTCCTCATTCCAAAAACCAAATCTCCCTCTAATTTTTCAGACTACAGACCCATCAGCCTACTGAATTTTACCTACAAAATAATATCAAAAATTCTGGCCAGCAGACTTGCCAGAATCATCACAAAGCCGGTTTCCAAGCATCAAGCAGCCTTCATCAAAGGGAGAAATATTCAACATCACTCAGGTTTAGCCTTTGAGCTATTCCAGAAGCTGAAAACCAAGCAATCCAAAGGTAGTATTTGTCTTAAGCTGGATATCACCAAAGCCTTTGACAAGCTAAACTGGTCCTTCCTCTTCTCAGTCCTAAAATTTTTCAACTTCTCAGACACTTGGATCAATCTGATCAGAGAATGTATCTGCACTTCTAAATGCTCTGTGCTGGTCAATCGCACCCCTCAAGGTTTTTTCAGCTCCTTTTGTGGCTTGAGACAAGGAGACCCATTGTCACCCTATCTATTCATTTTAGCAGAAGAAATTCTAAGCCTGCATCTGCAAAGTCTGCTAAACCAAGGAATTTTTCGTCAAATATCCTCTATCCCCTCCACTCCCTGCCACCTATTATATGCTGATGACATCCTCATCTTCATGAAGGGAACAACCTCCAGCATCCTTGTGCTCCAGGACCTGCTAGAGACCTATCAAGCTGCAGCTGGCCAATTCTTCAACCTTCAAAAGAGCCACCTCTACATCGGCAAATGCAGCTCCAGAAGGAAATTCAGAATCAGCTCAATCCTAGGAATTCCAGAATCTCAGACCCTGCTCAAATACTTAGGCACTCCTATATGCTTTGGGACTCCCAAGAGACGCCATTTCTTACCTCTGCTAGATATTGTCACTGCAAAGCTAAGTGCCTGGAAAGCCAAATCTCTCTCTTTTGCAGGTCGTTTGATATTGATTAAGCATGTGATTTCTAGTCTGCCTATCCATCTTGCTGCCATTCTTCCTATCCCTGTTGCTATCTGTAAGGAGTTTGAAAGGCCGATGAGGCAATTCCTTTGGTCAGGAAATGCTTCACACTCCAAGTTAAATTATGTAAACTGGGTTACAGTCACTCTTCCAAAGGAGGAAGGAGGCCTTGGTATCAGGAAACTTGATGAAGTTAACACAGCTTCTTTTCTTAAGCTTGGTTGGCACGCGTCTACAGCCTCTTCTCTTTGGTCCAAATGGTTCAAGGATAGGTATTTCAAATTCAAACCAATCTGGCATCAGCAGACCACTATGTATGGCTCTTGTATTTGGAGAAAATTGAGACGACTGGCTCCTCTGCTTCACAATGGCAGTACTTGGGATTTTGGTAATGGTCAAGATATAAATCTTTGGAGAGACTCTTGGAATGGTAGTGAACCTCTCACAGACAGATTTCCCCTAATGCAATTCCCTCAGGACCAACCTCTCTCCTCTCTTTTCCAACAGGGCTCTTGGTCTCTCCCTGTAGATATCCAGCCATCAGTCCAGCTACAGCTTGCTAATCAGCTCATAGGCCTCACTCCCAGACTGGATATCAGAGACAGCCTTTGTTGGAAAGACTCTCCTGATGGTCAACTCTCCCTGCAATCAGCCTGGAGATCAATCAGACATAGAGCTATCTCTCTTCCTTGGCCTAATTTTATTTGGAACCACATCTCCCCTCCCAAATTGCAGTGCTTTGGCTGGCGTTTGATGCACAAAAAAACTCCTTCAGAATCCTTCTTGAAAAGCCTGGGCATTTCTCTAGCCTCCAGGTGCAGTGGCTGTCTCCAACATGAAGAAACAGCTCACCACCTATTCTTCTCCTGTGAGCAAGCAAGATCAATTTGGAGTTGGTTATTCTCAGTTGCAGACGTTAGGCCTCCCAGCTCCTTCTCAGCTTCAGCTATCTGGCAAGCTCTCACTCAAGGCAATGATTCTTCAGGATCCAGACTAATGGCAGTTGTCTTCACTCAAATTATCTACTCTCTTTGGCAGGTTAGAAACAAGATTATCTTTGAAGATATCCATCTCCCTCTTCATCTCATTACTCTGCGACTTCAAGTGGACATCTCTTTATCCCTAAAGAAGATATTTAAGCCCTTTTGTAGCCCACAGCTTAAGTCCATTTGTCTGTTTTTGAAAGTTTAAGCTGTGGGTTGGTTTTATTTTTCCTTTTTTGTTGGGCTTTTTGCTTGTGTTTACCCTTTCTTTTTGGGGGTCCAATTGACCCTTGTAAATTCTTTTCTCTGTCTCTCTTCTTCCTTTTAATACAATGACCCTTACAGCAAAAAAAAGTTCACTAGAATGGCCACATGGTAATGTTGGGAAAATATCTGAGGACTTGAGGTCTCAAGTTGGTACCCATCGTCTGTCTGACTGGTTGTATTCAATAGAAATAGCACTTTTTGAGAAGCAAGTTTTTTGGCATAAAACTTGCCTTTCAACTTTTTAATGTCAAATAAGTTGAGAAGGAAGCATGAAGTTATAAAAGATCACCTTTAACCTTTTTTTATTTTTTTCCTCTATCGGAGGGTTTCCTTGGACTAATCCCTCCGGGCCCAGAGGAAAGCCAGGTAAACTCCCCTGTAACCCCAATGTAGTAGCTCAATTTCGAACCTACATTCTCCAGGTGCAAACCGTGGTCCTAGGCCAACTAAGCTCCCCCTAATTAACCATATTAGACTTGAACCCTGATTGCGGCGGGCTTGAGCTTTGAGCTTTAAGCCACAGTGAGGCGGGCAGACCCCTTCTGGGCCAAGTTGGACTTCGTGGGTCAAGGGATTGTTATAGGTAGTCAGTTACCAATGGTATTTATTGTCCTAATGCCTTGAAGCTTTTTTTCTTTTTTTTTTTTGGCCCCTCCTTTCATTCTGATAGGGAATGCTCCCACCATTAGATTAACATTTTTTCTAATATTTGGTTCGAAAGTGCATATTGTTGATAAATCTTAAATGCGAGGCCCAACAAATATTGAAACTTCATTGTAACCCAAATATAAAGGAGGAATTCTCACGAGTGCTTCGGATTTTATGCATAAGAGGGCAAGATATAAGATTCTTATAATATCTTATTAAAGTGCATTATACATGACAAATGTGATTGGCAGCCCAAAAATAGGCACACCTCATATAAAGAGAGGCCGCTTTTATTACAGGTTCAGATTTTGCAGGGGCCTGCACCACTGGACAAGTGGCTAGGATCTTTTTAAATAATATTTTATATAAGTGCCATAAAATCTTACAGTGGGACCAAGAGAACTTAGGGAGTAGATTGAGGCATATTATCATACAAGAAAGCAGAACCTTTTGAGCAATTCAGATTAAAAGTGGGCACCTGTTTGCTTACATGAGGGATTGATATGAAAAAAATTAAGTGTTAAAATCAAAATAATAATAATAATAATAAATAAAAGTGAAAAGTTGAAAGTAAAAGTATAATATTATGACAAAAAAACTACCCTCAAAAGGCATGGGAAGAGTGGTTGTCTTTTTAGTATTCACTCTCAACTCCCTCTTCTTCTTTTTTTTCTTTTGATTTGACTCTTAATTTTATTTCGCTCCACTCCACACGGCAAACAAACAGACTAAGTACTTTTGTAAATTACAAAATGTGCCTTACAGTTTCATATCCAGTTCAAAACCTCCTAAGCCAACAAAGATCAAAATCCTCTATGAGCTGATCAGGCACAGAAGGCTGCCCAAAACACCTCCAAAATATAGTGCCTGCTGTTCACATGTGGAAAATGTGGCCATGAGATAAAAAAATTGAGAGATTTTTTAACTTAAATAGACCAAACTTTCATCACTTAGTAGTAGGACAAATGCATTTAGAAGTCTCAAGGAAGTTAGATAAATTCAAGTAAAGCATCCAAATTTTGCCGAGGCTTCCTAAAAGTACACAACCATAATTAGAGGAAAATAACAAATCCAACTCACTCAATTATAAGTACCCTCTGCAATGGAGTCGTGTTCTCTTTATTGAATACAATGGAGAGGCATTAAACAGAATGTTGCTGATAGTAGACTACAGGAACATTTCATGTCTAGCATGAACTGTCTATATTCTCTGCAATGCCTTCTAGTTGACTGAACAATTTTCAAATTCTAGATTGCTCCGAACAGCTTTCACCAGAAGAAACTGTTCCTGGTTGGTTTCTGTGGTACAGACATTGTCCACACTATTTTGTGGAGGTTAATCAGTAGCATACATTAAGTTACTACAAGGCTCAATAAATTACTGTAGACATGACAGTGCCTGAGAAACATTTCATGTATTGGCTCCTGAGTATAAATAAATAAATAACATTATGAAGTCATCCATGTTCATCTAGTTAACAAGTAATCAAAATGAAATTCATTTGCGCTACCTGCATCCCTGGCATCTCAAATTTTGATTTTGTGATAGTCTCAAACAGGAAAATGTATTTGCCTTCGCCAGCCAAAATATATCAGTCTTCTGCATTCATCTTTATACAGTTTTTTTTTTTTTTTTTTTTTTTTTTTTTTTTTTTTGGCTATCGGAGGGTTCCCAACCCTTTGGGTTGGACTAATCCCTCCGGGCCCAGAGGGAAGCCGGGTAAACTCCCCTGTAGCCCCAGTGTGGTAGTACAGTTTCGAACCTACAACCTCCGGGTGCGAACCGTAGTCCTAGGCCAACTGAGGGGTTAACAAGATTTAGGATTTGTACAATTTGCAAATCAATCATTTCATGTACCATTTCAAGTCTTTAATCAAAAAAATAAAAAAAGTACCATTTCAAGTCCTTTGGTCTTTACTTTTTTTTTTTTTTTTTTTTTTGCTTTAAGGGTAATTGTATTGAAAAAAAGGGGAAAGAAAGGCATTTTAGGCTTTACTTCATTGCAGGCTTTTGAGATTGTTTGATGAGAAAGTTAAAAATTCTACTCTTGACATCCAAACCCACAAAACTCACCTTCAATTTGTTATCCTCGAGTTAATAAATGTATTTTTGGGATTTCTAATACTCTGTCATTGTTACAATAGATCATTTCTCCTACATGTAACTGGAAATCAACATTATAATAGAATTTTTGTAATATATGTACGTACTGCAGGGGAAAAGGGAGCAGTAGAGCTGTTAAGAGATCACAACCATGGGTGGATGTTACCATTTAAAAATATATAACAAATGTTACCATTTAAAAAAATATCTAAATATAATATATATGGTAACATTCATTATATAAAGCTTAACAGTACAACAAAAATATACTGACACCTCCCACCGAAAGTGAAAACAAGACATAACACCAAAAATATACTGAGGAGGCTATCAGAGGCCTCATGAAGACCAGCAACCACCAAAAACAACTCAAACCTCATAGCCCAAAATTAAGGAAGAAATGACAAAATACAACGAGGGCATGCCCTTGAGAAAGGAGAGCCTATATACTTCTTATTCATCAAATATACACAGGGCATCTATGCATGCCAACTCTAACCATTAAATTGAGGGGATAATTGTGGATGAATACACCAAAAATATGGAGGATCCTAAGTAATCTGGACCACAAAATTGCCCATTTGGCTGCCATCAATTGAATGGTTACGATCATCGAATCGGCATCATCCTTATCCTTGGCCATACTCATTCACAATGAGCCAATGATTTAATTGAACAGGAATGGCAGGTATGCATTATGCATATATTGTGGATTTGCCATTATAATGCTCTGTGAAGGATGCACCGAGTCAAATCCATTAGAAAGTATAAGGCCCTAAAAGTGTAGAATAGCTAAAGATGAACCAGTACTTAAATAAAACAATATTACCACACATTTCCTCCCTTCTTTTTCTTATAATGTACACAATTGCAATGGCAGTGGAAAGTGCCCACTATTGCAACCTTGAGGTTGCGGGGTTCATTTGCAAAGAACAATTAGCACTTAATTAGTTCACCATCATATATCTGCAAAACGTACCGCCAAGCAAGTTCACAAACAAGATCTTCAGGTAGGACCTGTGCATGGTCAGAACAATCTTTTACCTTTAACACAACCGAAACACTGAAAATTGTAATTAAGCATGTCAAATGCTTGCCTCATCTTCATATGGATTGCAATGATCTTTGAACCACAACCGCAAGAACTCCAGCAACAATTTCAATTTCCCGAGTGTCAGCAAAGTATCACAAATTTAGTGGGGGCATTGCTTTGGGAGGATGACACCATGGTCCTGTACACATATCCTGGATCCAAAGGTTGCCTTAACTCAAGTTATAATCAGTATTAGAGCAGCCAGCAAGCCAGCATCGGTGTTACATGGTTGCTTACCTTATCAACATTCTCCGGTTCAAGGCCATTTTGAAAGCGCTCTTTATAAGAATCAGCAATCCAATATCGGCTCGAGTCGGGTGTGAACCTAAAAAAATAAAATAAAAAATGCTTCCATTCACAAACATATAATTGCTGGTAGAAATCAGTGTTGTACTAATACCTGACTCCCAACTAGGAGTGTTCCTTGCCTGGGCCAGCAAGGGTGAGGTATTTCCAGGCCCCACACAACTGTAGAAATACAGGACCGTATCCGGCCCAAGCCTGAGACGGGCTGTAGATGTCAGGCTGAGCCCATCCATTTAGTCAATCGGACAGGTCCAGGCTAGGGTTTTTGTAAGTTGTTTGGGCATTCTAGCAATTGTTTGAATAAAGTAGCCACCAAATTACAAGCACTTCTTATTCGGGCCTGGGCCGGAATTTGGGCTCTGTCACTTAATCTTAACCCAGCCCAAATATTAAACACGCCCAGGTTATTTATATCCAGACCCATCCTAAAGTTGACTGGGCCGGGCCAGGCCAGGCCAGCCATAGGCACCCCTACTCCCAACATGTTCCTGACATAAGTTAGGAAAGATAAGTTGCTTGAGTATCAGTACACAAGTCGTAATTCAATACTAGCACGTGCTTTTCCAATTAAGCAAATTACAAAACAGAGGATATGTGAATATGGCATAGTATAAAATAAATGTTTGTGCTCTGTATTGGAATTTAGCATAATATTAATAAATTGTTTTTGAAATGAAAGAAATGTTCTTTGCAAATCAAATTAACAAAAAACAGCACCGCTTTAAGGTATAACTCGACTTAAACAATCGAGCATAAAAATTTTAACAAAACAGTTACATTTCAATAGAAGAAAAGAAGTGATAGTTACCAATTGCAAAACAATATTTAAATTAACAATGGAAGAATCCTTTGAGAAACTAAGACAATGTCATGTATAAAAAGTGTCCAACACCATTAACGTTGATCGTCTCAAAAAGTCCACGCAACATAGATGGCACGTTTATTCCAAACAAATTTATAGACCACATTCTTGCCAATGAAGTAGTAGGAAGTGGGTATGCAAAATGAGAAATTGCAATCGGTGTAGTAGCCATTAGAGAAAGATTCCTATAACCAAATAGGTAAGACTGTAAGAGTTCATGCTCTTTGATGTAAATAGAATTTAAAGGGTAAGGGTAACATTCACAACAAAGGTGAAAAATACTGCAACTTGCCTTAACACAAGCAGAGGTCCCAACACAAACGATCTCAAAAGAATATCAATTAAAAGTAATTAAACTAATAATTAACCCTAATCCATATTAAGTAATCAAACCACAAGCGAGAGAAGGACACAGGATTTATACGTGGAAAACCCTACTCGGGAAAAAACCACAGGCATTATCGTCTAGGCCAACAGACAACCAAGCACTATGAATTGAAAGTTACAAGAAAACTCACAACCCTTTCCCAGTTGCTGACTCAACCTAAGGACTGTATGGATCTTGCCGACTACTCGCCGTGCACCTTCACCGCGCTTGAACAACAGAGTCTTCAAGAAAAGTAATGGAATCGAACCAAGACTTGAATCATCAGCATAGCAACAGTATTGGCAGCCTTGGGGCTGAACAATGGATCTCTCAAACTCTCACACTCATGGATTTCTTCCAATTCAAAGTTGTTGAGAGAGGAGAGATGTAAAGCCTATTTATAAGAAATATTTCGTGCATCCAAGGCTTCTTCAAACAGGTAACTTCCTTCATAGAAATTAGTTAGAGGAGTTCTTCCTAATTTAGAATTCTCAGATTCGCTCGACCTGTCATAGCGTTCGCTCGAGCGAACTGCTCTTTGGAAACAGACGTGCAGCGCATTACATCGTTGGTCGAGCGAATAATAAAATGCGGTCGAGCGAACAACTCTCTGTGAGAGGTTCGCTCGAGCGATCGTCGTGCGAACTTCAAAAACTGCATTCCAGAGGCTTGAAGGGTCGAGCGCACGGATTGATGGGTCAAGCGAATGAGCCTCTGTTTGGTCCGCTCGAGCGGATAGATGGTCGCTCGAGCGACCAATTCAAATCAGCAGAATCTGGGCTCTTTGGAACTCTTTCGTTTTGAAACTCTTGCAGTCCTTTCCTAGACTCAATTCATGGTTTAAGAAACCCAGTTTTGTCCAAACACCTATGAATTAGCCAACTAAGAACTTTACAATCTCCCCCTTTGGCAATTCATGGACAAAACCCCTATTACATGAAAAATCTACCCATCAACCCAACTTATCCTAAAAACATGACCAATCCAAAGATAAACTATAACGAATGAAGTATAGAAGTACAGTATAGAAGTACCTGCAGAATCTTTCACGAAAAGATCAAATTAATGGAATCATAGAAAATGAAACACACAACACTCCCCCTTTTTGTTCATAATTTGGCAATGAGAACCAAGAAGAAAAAAGAAACCTTTAGCAACATAAGAGAGAGTGAAAACAATAGTAAACTAGATAACAAGAAGCAGTAAATCAAAGTAGTGAATCATGATAGAAGATCCCAAAACATAATGTGTAATCCATAGTTCCAAAGCAACTAACCAGCAATAAACAGAGATGAAAGATCAAAAACAGCAAATAACAAGTAACAAAAGAGCAATGTATTAGCAGAGATGAAAGTCATTGTGGGCCTTGTCCCATCCTTACCAGTAGTTCCGCAAGGGCTGCATTAACCTAAGTGAAACCTAAATCAACCCTAGTAGAGAGATCCTAAACTTGATGTGCAAGTTGATCAAAACGTTCATGCAACCCCGGTTGCTCCCCCTGTCCTTGTGCTTCACCAACATTTTCTCCTTGGTTTTCTTCATTAGCTCGGTGTGCAGGAGGAATATGAGCAGAGGATTGAGCAATGGTGCGTGCATTGATGGGATTCTTGACTTTCACGAATGGTTCATTCTAACGGACCTGTATCTCCTTGAATGCTAGAAATTCTATGACGAATCCTCCAAAAGGTAAGAGAGAATTTCTTTTAGCAGTGAATGTGCGAACAAGGACATGTAAATACACCAGCGGAATGTTAACTCGCTTGCCCGTGCCAATGCAATAAAGCAAGTATCCATTCTTTTGGGCCAC
The DNA here is from genome assembly GCA_038049695.1 of Cinnamomum chago. NCBI lineage: Eukaryota > Viridiplantae > Streptophyta > Magnoliopsida > Laurales > Lauraceae > Cinnamomum > Cinnamomum chago. The sequence continues at coordinate 38,802,085 of CP142457.1, forward strand.
ATCAGACGTATGACCACGTGGCTCGAGATTGTGGCACACAAATCGGTTGAGGAACCGATATTCAGCAGTTAAATTGCCATGAAGAATGATACCACCTGGCCACTGAGTAGGAACTCCGCAGAGAGTGGTGGCAACTACATCATAATCGATGGGGGCTGGCAGCTCATCAGGAATGGGGTAGTCAACCTCTTCCTCTTCCGGTATGTTTATGAAATCAGCAATGTCCACCACAGAGATGGTTATCCATTTGCCTCGCACAAAAGTCTTAACTGAACCATTTTCTAAACCTTCCAAATTACAATAAAACTCTCTAACCAAGTCCACATGAATCTTCTTCGAATCAAATTTCATTAGCGGGTACCAATCCCGATTGACCAAGCTCCTGCAAACTGACTTGTTATGCAACTCCTCAGCGACTTCCCTTTCCGATTCAATGTTTCGTGTGGCAAACTGCTCATGGTACTGAGTGGATTTCCCCCGTTTGATAATTTTACTAATATAGTCAAGTCAAATTAAACATCCCATCAAAAACACTTTTTACAAAAATTCCCTCCATCTTTTTCAAAAAAAGTCAAAAAGCAACTACATTTACTCACTAAAAGACAAAAAATCTTCATTTCCCCATACAAAAAGTCAAAAATATTCCATTCAAAACAACTAAAAACAAAATACCATCATAACTCACTTATATTTTATTCATTCTTTTTATTTCACTTCACTCCACTTTATTTTAAAAGTAAATCACCAAACGGGCCCTAAGGTAGGGAATCGAGTATGATCAAAAGAAGAGGAGGATGATGCCTCAGCATGAGGTCGTTTCTTTGGAGCCATGACAGTAACTATCAAAAATAGAAATTGTCACAAGTAGTCATCAATTCCTGCAAAACAAAACTTGGGTATCTCCACCCATCACCAAAAGTGCCAAAAGGCAACCACATCAACCACATTCAATCACTGACCAAAGAATCCAACAACCAAATAGTAGTCATAGAAAAGTTGGACAAACATCTATCTCCACTGGGAGAAATATCCCATTTTCTCCACTCCAGCCAATCCATCCAAGGAAATACACCAGTCAAATACCCTCCAGACACAGAGCATCAACACACAACAAATGTGCCTTCCACAATCATTCAATCCCAATAGCAGCCACAAACACATCATCAAATAGCTCCAACCACAATTGCTCAAAAGAAAATGAAGATAGCATTGTGCAATAGAAGACTATGACAACTAAATTAAAGAAAAAAAGAATCGCCAAGGAAACCAATCCAAAGTGAAAAGATGATGCATGTAAAGGTTAAGAAAAATGCATGAAGTATAATGTAAAAGGGATAAAAGCCCTAACCAAACCTAAAGAACCAACAAAATGCATATAGAGACTAAAGAAAAGGAAAAATAATGCATAGACATTATCAAGGATGAAAAATAAACAAGATTTGAAGGAAAAACTAAAAGAAAATACTTTTGGAAAGGGAGGAGTACTCGAGGAAGGAGGAGACAAAAAATGGAGGAAAACCGCTAGGGTAGCAGGGAATGGAAGGAAGAAGAAGTGGGGGAAAGAAGATCATGCGCGCTTTTAATGCGTGGGTTCACTCAAGTGACCAATCAAGTTCGCTCGAGCGAACTGCCAAGGGTTCCAACCCTTTGAATGCAGCGCGGCAAAAATACTTCAACGTCTCAATTTAGGTCAAAACCCTCCATAAACAGTGAAAAAGATGCTACTGTAGTAAATTTCACAAGCCTAAGAACACAGTGATGAGGTGAACAGTATATAAGAAAAGTGTGCTCTACTCCTTTTAAATCTCCTCAAGATGCACTATTTCTAGCATAGGGAGCACACCCATCTATAAAACAATAGAGCAGATGAGTTTCCCCCTTTTTTTTAATTTGATGAAGAGAACTCAGTAGAGTAAACCTTTTTTTTTTGTGTAACGGGGACAGGCTAAACCATCATAGGTGACTTTCACTCTAACGACAATGGTAGCCTTCTCCAAATGAAAATTACCAGACAAGTGGAAGCTTTCACACATAGTCGTAGGTAGCCCTCTTCCTCCGGTTTAACCGTATTGCCACATCTCTCAAAGAATAAAAAAGGAAATAGAAGTGAGAGAATAAGTTCGTGCAGCAACAAAATTTTCATGTGATAGTGTGAGTGTGCACTTAGACGAGTAAAAAAATTATGGAGTGTATGGAATTAGTGAAATCCCTAACGATTTACGCAAAGATTCAAACCGAGTTGCATCCAAAGGTTTGGTAAAGATATCCGCAAGTTGAGCGTCGGTGGAGATGTGATGAAGTGAGATCGTACCTTCCTCTACCAGATCACGGATAAAATGATGCCTAATATCTATATGCTTGGTGTGTGAGTGTTGGACTAGATTCTTGGAAATGTCGATTGCGCTTTGATTGTCACAGAAAACAGTCATAATTTCTTGCTCAATTCCATAATCTTGTAGCATTTGTTTCATCCATAGAAGTTGTGTGCAACAACTGCCAGTAGCGATGTATTCAGCCTCAGCAGTCGATAAAGAGGTCGAAGTCTGCTTTTTACTATGCCAAGCCACGAGATTTTTTCCAACAAAGAAGCATCCACCTGAAGTACTTTTTCGATCATCAACGCATCCAGCCCAATCAGCATCTGAGAATCCAACCACAGTCATGTTGGTATCTTTTGACATCCAAATTCCAAATTCAGTAGTGGCACAGATGTATTTCAAAATACGTTTTACAGCTTGAACATGTGACAGCTTTGGTTTGGATTGAAATCGTGCACAAACTCCAACACTATAAGCAATATCTGGACGACTCACTGTGAGATAAAGAAGACTGCCTATCATGCTTTTATAAGCTTTCTCATCAGAGTCTTGTCCACTTACATCAAGATTGATTTTGGCGGTTGTACTCATTGGTGTCCTTGCATGCTTCGAAGATTGCATTCCAAATTTCTTTAGTAACTCTCTGGCATATTTTGGTTGAGAAATAAAAATATCAGACGGAGTTTGTTTGATTTGAAGTCCCAAAAAGAAAGACAGTTCACCAACCATGCTCATTTCGAATTAAGTCGCCATTTTTCTAGCAAATTTTTCAGCCAGCAATTCAGAGGTAGATCCAAAGATGATGTCATCTACATAGACTTGAGCAATGACAATGTTGCCTTTGTCTTGTTTGATGAACAATGTTTTATCAACGCTTCCTCTCTTAAATCCATGCTCAATAAGAAACAATGTTAGTCTCTCATACCATGCTCTCGGTGCTTGTTTCAACCCATACAGTGCCTTTTTCAATTTATAAACATGATCAGGAGAATGAGGATCTTCAAATCCTTTTAGTTGTTCAACATACACTACCTCATTCAAAAACCCATTAAGGAAAGCACTCTTCACATCCATTTGAAACAGTTTTATATTCAAGAAGCAAGCAATAGCAAGTAACAATCTCACAGATTCAAGTCCAGCAACCGGGGCAAATGTTTCATCAAAGTCTATACCTTCAACTTGGGTATAACCCTGGGCTACTAGACCTACTAACTTAAATGTCATTGGTACAAAATGGATCTTCAAAAAAAAAAAAACCGATGTCATTGGTACAAAATGGATTTTTTTTTTTTTGAAGATCCATTTTGTACCAATGACATTTAAGTTAGTAGGTCTAGGAACAAGCTCTCAAACACAGTTTCTTTCAAATTGAGCCAATTCTTCATGCATAGCATTAATCCAAGAATCATCATCAAGTGCAGCTTTTACATTTTTCGGTTCAAAAGAAGAAACATAACACACATGACTTACCTCGTCGCGTACCTGTTTCCGTGTTTTCATAGGCGCGGAGACCTCACCTATAACAATATCAAGAGGATGATCCTTGATAACTTGACCCCTTTGAGATCGCGGGTGAACAGGCAGGGGAGATGCACTCTTCTCCTCAAAATGCTTAATGATGTTTGGAACAATGTTTTCAGAAGCGTTTGTTCTTGGACTTTTTGGTTCAACAGATTCAGTAGCACCGTGTTTCTTATCGGAATCGGATTCAGCATGGCTTTCAACCAAGTTTTCAATCTGTGCAGGGGATGGGGAAAAAGTTAGTCCCTCATCATCATCAGATAAATGATCAAAAGTTCCTGCATCATCAACAACAACATTAATGGACTTCATGACAGTAGAATTCTTTAGATGTGAAAAACCCGATAAGCTTTACTTGTTGACGAGTAATCGAAGAAGATTCCTTCGTCACTCCTGGAGTCAAATTTGGTCAAGTGTTCTCTATCACGGAGGATATAACACTTGCTGCCAAAAGTTCGAAAATATTTAATGTTTGGCTTTACTCCAGTCCACAATTCATATGGTGTTGTCTTAGTTCCTGGGCAGAGATAAACTCGATTGATCACATAAACTGTCGTATTGACAGCCTCAACCCAAAAGCTTTGAGGGATGTTTTTGTTGTGTAACATCACTCGTGCCATTTCTTGGACCACTTTATTTTTTCTTTCCACAACCCCATTCTACTGAGGTGTTTTGGGTGCAAAAAAACTCATGTTTAATTCCATGTGTTGAGCAAAAGATAGAGAAATCCGAGTTTTGAAATTCAGTGCCATGATCTGATCTTATTCTAGAAACTCCTCCAAATTCTTGACCTTTATCTGCAATAAAAAGAGACCACAAGTCATTAAACACAATAAACGTTTCGGATTTGTCAGGTAAAAAGCGCACCCAAGTTAGTCGAGAGAAATCATCAACAGTCAAAAATATATATGTTTTACCACCAATGCTTTCAACCTTTGTGGGTCCCATCAGATCCATGTGAAGTAACTCCAAGGACCTCTTTGTGGTAAGAGAATCAATCTTTTTATGTGGAGCCTTGATTTGTTTACCAAGTTGGCAGGGACCACACACATTATTTGGGGCCTTTTTGAGTTTAGGGAGGCCACGAACCAACTCATGTGTTGACAATTTTTCAAGATCTTTGTAATTCACATGGCCTAGCTTTGGTGCCATAGCTCGATGTCACTTATGAATGCAGAATTGAAAGTCATATCTTTGTCTGACGAGACTACATAACAATTTCCCGAATTTCTCATGCCATGAATCACGGTTTTCCCCTTTTTATCCACAATTGTGCAATGTTTTGCAGAGAAATGCACTTCATGATAATTGTCACACAGTTGACTTATGCTCAAGAGATTTATTTTCAAACCATCAACCAAATATACATCCTTCAATTGTGACATGCCTGGTATGGATACTATACATTTTTCCAACAACTTTAGCCTTACCTCCATCTCCGAATCGAACAGAACCACCATTATAATCTTCAAGAGAGGTAAACAAGGCTTCGTTTCATGTCATGTGTCTCGAACATCCACTATCTAAATACCACACATCTGAGTCGGTAGCACTCAGTGCTGTAAGTACCACATTACAGCGTAGATCAGATTTGCGAACCCAGAGTGGTTTGGTCCGAATCTATGAAGAAGAAATTTTAGACCTTCTACGCTAATTTCTATGGAAATTTCGTAATTTGTTGCAATGTGGTCTTATGTGTTCAGTAATCCCGCAAAAGTGACATACGGGAACAAACTTTGATCTAGACACATAAGATGACCTATGATTTTCTGAGTATGCGGTATTTGAATAGACAGAAGGTAAAGACATCATTGTCTGTCCTTGAACAAAAACAGTCTTACCTTTGTCTTTAGATGTGGATGCACCATGAACATCCCAAGACCAGTTTTCAAGGTGGGAGGTAACTGGCTTTCCAGGATTTGATTTAGCTTACAGATCTAGTGTTCATCCTGTTGATTGAAGCTTTAGCTGATTCCAACTCAACCAGCACCATTTTTAACTTTCCAGCAGAATTATCTCTTTCAGATTTGCACACGTTCAACTCTTTTCGCAGATTCTCCAATTCTGACTTAACTTTTAGATTTTGAATTTGGAGCTGAGCATTTTCTTCACCTGCAAGAATCAATTTGTTAGACAAAATTGCCCGATGTTCTTCCAATTGTATTACCTTTGACTGAGAGTCTATCAATCAAGGTAGTCTGCAGAGACAAGTTCCTTTCTTCCATGGCTTTGATTTTTAACAACCTATTTTCACTAATTTTCGACATTCGGAGGGACTATTGCAACAACTTATGATAGTTTTCGTCGCCCTCCAGATCCTCATCAGAAATATCATTAAGTTCTAAATCATCTTCAAATTTAGATTCCTGCGCAGATGAAACATTAGACATAGCAAGAAAAGCAACATACTTTCCTGACTCACTCTAAGGTGATTCAGGTTCAGATTCATCCTCATCTGAATCTTCATCCCAAGCAACATTTAATGCTTTGCTTTTATTCTTCTCCCTGCAATTTGCACACTTAGCAGCTGTGTGTCCATATCCTTGACACTCAAAGCATTTAATTTTCTTATTTGTACCCTTTGATCTGTTCTGTTCTGTTTTGGGTACAAATTTACCCTTAAAAGGTGCTTTCGGGTTTGATATTTCTTTCTTGTTGGAGGTCTTCCTATTCTTCCAGATTTTCTTCAATTTTCGTGCAAGGTATGCTTCAAACTTTTCATCATCAGTATCACTGCCTTGATCACTTAATTCAGGATCCTCAACTGACTTAGAAGACATTAATGCAATGTCTTTTCCCTTTTTCTGTGGGCAGTGATTTGCCTCAAATGTCTGTAAGTTTCCAACCAGTTCTTCAACAGATAATGAGTTCAGATCCTGGTGCTCCTCAATGGCAACGACTTTTGGACGAAACCTTTCATGGAGAGACCTCAAAATCTTTTTAACAACCTTCGATGGAGGAACCGGCTCTCCCAAGGTATGGCATGAGTTGACAATTTTAGACAATTTCGTGTTAAAATCATCAAAGGATTCAGATTCTTTCATGCGAATCATTTCAAAAGCCGTTGTGAGATTCTGAAGTTTTGTTTGCCTAACAATTTATGTTCCTTCATGAACAGTTTGAAGCAAATCTCATGCAGCCTTTGCAGTGGTACAAGCAGAAATCCTATGAAACTCAGTTTGAGTGACACTATTGTAAATAGCATGTATGGCCTTATTATTGCAGTTTGATTTGGCATTTTCATCAGCAGACCATTGAGCTTTGGGTTTTGGTCTAATTTGACCTTCAACAACCACTGTGGGTTCAGTATATCCATCAACCACAATATCCCAAACCTGGTCATCGATGGCCTTAAAGAAGGCTATCATCCTTCCTTTCCAATACGCATAATTTGATCCATCTAGAAGGGGGGGCTTGTTGGTAGAAGTTCATTCTCTAATGATATCCATGAGAGATCAGTAACTTGATCACACAGTAAATTAGTGTAACCCGCTCTGATACCAATTGAAAAATACTGCAACTTGCCTTAACACAGGCAGAGGTCCGAACACAAACGATCTCAAACGAATATCAATTAAAAGTGATTAAACTAATAATTAACCCTAATCCATATTAAGCAATCAAACCACAAGAGAGAGAAGGACACAGGATTTATACATGGAAAATCGTACTCGGAAAAAAACCACATGCATTATCGTCTAGGCCAACAGACAACCAAGCACTATGAATTGAAAGTTACAAGAAAACTCACAATCCTTTCCCAGTTGCTGACTCAACCTAAGGACTGTATGGATCTTGCTGACTACTCGCCGTGCACCTTCACCGCGCTTGAACAACAGAGTCTTCAAGAAAAGTAATGGAATCGAACCAAGACTTGAATCATCAGCATAGCAACAGTATTGGCAGCCTTGGGGCTGAACAATGGATCTCTCAAACTCTCACACTCATGGATTTCTTCCAATTCAAAGTTGTTGAGAGAGGAGAGATGTAAAGCCTATTTATAAGAAATATTTCGTGCATCCAAGGCTTCTTCAAATAGGCAACTTCCTTCATAGAAATTAGTAAGAGGAGTTCTTCCTAATTTAGAATTCCCAGGTTCGCTCGAGTTGTCATAGGTTTCGCTCGAGTTGTCATAGGGTTCGCTCGAGCGAACTGCTCTTTGGAAACAGACGTGCAGCACATTACATCGTTGGTCAAGCGAATAATAAAATGCGGTCGAGCGAACAACTCTCTATGAGTGGTTCGCTCGAGCAATCGTCGTGCGAACTTCAAAAACTGCATTCCAGAGGCTTGAAGGGTCGAGCGCACGGATTGATGGGTTGAGCGAATGAGCCTTTGTTTGGTCCGCTCGAGCGGATAGATGGTCGCTCGAGCGACCAATTCAAATCAGCAAAATCCGGGCTCTTTGGAACTCTTTCGTTTTGAAACTCTTGCAGTCCTTTCCTAGACTCAATTCATGGTTTAAGAAACCCAGTTTTGTTCAAACACCTATGAATTAGCCAACTAAGAACTTTACAAAAGGTATAATGACGCAACAATTCTTTTAGCGAACATGGCCAGCAATTACCTCTCAGATGCTAAATAACTAGTTTTCTAACTTTTTTTTTAATGATAATGCAATTTTATTAAAAGCAAACCAGCATAAGAGACATATACGGAGAAGCAACAAAGGAAACCAAACAAAAGGAAGAAAATGAAAAGCCAAACCCCAAAGCCACAGCTCACAAAGCTAGAGAGATAAAATTATCAATGACAAGATTGTCACTTCCAACTCCCATTTCAGCTAGAGTGTCAGGCTGTCAGCAACCCCATTCGCGAACAGTTTAAGGAGAGCAAAGGAAACTTCAAGCTTGGAGGCCAATACCACCACCTCGTCAAACAAACCCGCTAGGCGCCAAGGAGGATCAGAAGAAGCAAAAGCCCATCTTATGCACATAAAGCATCCCATTACGTAATGAAGGTCCTGAAACCCATCTTGCCAGCTTCTCGCAGACCTGTCCGAAGGGTAAGCAACTCACCCTCATTCATCATTCTGAAACCAGAAGGTCCCCAAAAGAGAGAAGCTTAACTCCCGCACTATCTCTTAAAACACCCCCTATACCTGATTGACCCAGGTTACCTAAAGCACTCCTATCAAAATTAATCTTTAAGGTACACAGAGGCAGAGGAGTCCAAGGAGGCATGCATAGCCTGGAGCATAAAGGGATAAGAGAACGCCACCTCTTTAGGAAGAGCCTTTTTCTTGTTTTAGTAGTGATACATGATTTGTAAAGATGATCAACCAATTATGCAGATGGTTTGAAAAATGATTGTTGAAAGTTGCCAAATGCCCAAGTACTAGTTTAGGAATGGCTCTCCTTCAGTGGGCGGACCCAAATAGAAGAATCTAAGGGCTTTCTGGAAAAAAGTTTAGAATTTCAGAGAACCCACTACAGATTTTGATAATTAATATGTATTTTTTTTTTTTACATTTGTCCCTTCCCCCACTATTTCTTTTACATTAAGACCGCAAGTAAAATTTCCTAGGTCGGCTTATTTACTAGTAGTTTCACGAGTGTCTGTTAGATGATCTCTTTTTCACCCAATAACATATATACAGCAGCCATACTCAGGCGGTCCTCTCTAGGATTGAGGAGTGGGCAGAGATTTTCTCTCGGTATCACTTAATTTTATCTTTAGTCCCACCAAATATTTAGAAAAGGAGAACCCTATTAATCACACATTTCTAAAAGCTGGACTTATCTCTCTTTATGAGAGGAAATGAAGGGTCCGTGGTAGAGACTTTTTCTCATCTTTCCCATAAAACTCTCATACTCTCTCCATTATATATATTAAAGTAAAAGAGGAAGTGGGCTGTGGGGGGTGCCACCTCAGCACCCAATTATTCTCCTTTCAAATAAATATGGAGAAAAAACATAGAGTGCTTTAGGGTGTCATGTCATCACATGCCACAATTTTTTCTCCAAAAAAATCTCTTTATCCATATCCTCTATCTCATAAAGTCTCTCTATCAATATCCCTTCAAATTAAAGTTAATCTTTCAAAAATAACACAAAAGACATTTCTAAGGGGAGCCACTATGTGGATCTTATGATCCAAAAATAACAATATATTTCACTTATGTGTTACCCCACAAAAGTTTTAGAGAATTTAATAAATATAACCCATGCACCATCTTAGTGGGACCACCTCATAGAACTTATCAACCTGACTCAGATGTTAAATGGACTGGAGCCTTTGTTGAACTGAGGCCTTCAAAGAGTTGTCATATATTTTCAATGTTTTTTTATCGTATGGTTTGAGCTGGGATGATCCTATGTGCACCCGGACTCAAACCTTAGTCTGACCCCCGCCTTTAAGGGGCGGTCTCAACCCACCCATATTTTTTGAGTAAGCAGGCTCAAACTTAGTATCTAGGACATGATATACACCTGAACTCAGACCGTTCAATCCCTATTGATAGTAGAAATGGGCCAGTCCAAAAACTGGCCCATTGAAATTCTTACAACAGGCCATTAATTTAATGGAATTCTCAATTATAAAACTTATTGCACATGCTTGCAATGAGGTTAGTTTTGATGATTCAACATTCATGTAAAATCTAGAGCCTCAACATTGGTGAAAGCAATTAAATTTCCCTCTCTATCGTTATCTTGCACCAGGTATAGAGCTCATGTGAGAGACCTTTTTTCCTTTGATCATTTATTTTATATATTAAATAAATATAGGACATTGATGTAGAATAAAAGGATTCTACACGTCTATCTCTCTCTCTCTCTTAAGTGTTTGGTTGGATGTGGATTTGATTTGCATTTTCAAACAGGTGTGTTTTAATGGTAAGTAGGCTCAAAATGAGTGGGTAGTGTTTTGGGCCATTGGTGTGGGACTCATTTTAGCCATACTCACACTCCACACGATATACCTAACAGACCGAGCCCCAACCAGATATTGATAGGAAAATTGATGCATTTGTTTTTTCTGTTCTCATTTTTTTCCTTCTTTGAATGGTATCATTTTTTCTTTTTGCTTCCATCCAAAGTTTTCGCTTTTTTAGTAGGGACTTTCAACCCATGCATTTTTTCAATTTACAAAGATTTTATAGGTGTGATATCACAAGGTTTTCATTATTATTTTTCACGATAATTTCTTCCTTTCACCATAAAATCTCAAGATCTTTTTCCCACTTTATTTTCTTCTTAAAATTCTTTAAAATAATAATAGTGGATTATTCTTTTATAGTTTTAATTATTATAATAATTTACTATATCTTTGTTTCAGCCCGGGCTTAGCACGGGCGTTTGTCGCTAGTCACCTATTAAAGGCTTATTAAGATCCCTTTGTTGCAACTTGCAAGCCCACCCAAATACAACCACATGACCTTTCTTCATATCTATCCATCAACGCTCCATATACATCATCTCTCTCTCTCCACCGACTTTTTCTCATCTTTCCCATCAACTCTCGTACTCTCTCCATCACCTATTAAAGGCTTATTAAGATGGGGCCTCTCTCCACCGACTTTTTCTCATCTTTCCCATCAACTCTCGTACTCTCTCCATCACCTATTAAAGGCTTATTAAGATGGGGCCTCTCTCTCCACCGACTTTTTCTCATCTTTCCCATCAACTCTCGTACTCTCTCCATCACCTATTAAAGGCTTATTAAGATGGGGCATTTAGGTGGAGGTCCCTCAACTGTGGTTTCATTGTAAACGGTCCACAATATTTTATCATATTGACGGCAATCCTCTTGTAAAAATAACGCACTAAAAAAAGATAAAAACGCCCTTGTACACGTCAGCAAAAGCAGAATTCAGACAAATTTATCTGAGTTTTGGCAAAACTCAGATAAAACTCAGATAAATTTGTCAAAACTCAGCAATAATTCAAATATAAAACAATATATGCTAGATCAAATTCTAATATAAAACAATAAATACCAAACAATTCTTCTTGACCACACACTCAAATCTCATCTCCATTCTAATTAATGTATCTTCATCAAATCTCATCTCCATTCCATTTTCTCTTCATATTGGGTCCTCTAGGCCCTTCCTCCTCATAAATCTCTTTTGGGGAAACCTTAACCAGATTCTCCAGAAAAAACTTGAGTTTATCAGGAACCAATTTCTCCACCACATTTGACTCCTCGATGTAGTTTATTGTAAGACCCCATTTCCTAGCATAGTTTATCCATGGAGGCTCAATGATCGAACCCATGTATTCTGCAGCCACACCCTCAAAACGAGTTCATGTGTCCATCCTCACCAAACTGAATTGTCTTAGTCTGATATCAAATAAAAAAGACTTTAAATGAGTTTATTTTTTTCAAACTCGGATAAATTTGTTTTGGTCCAAATTCAGATAAATTTGTTCGAAACTCAAAAAGTTGTTCAAAACTCAGATAATTTATCTGAGTTTTGGCAAATTTATGAGTTTTTATCCAATTTATCTGAGTTTCTGGGAAATTTATCTGAGCTCGATGACACTAAAAGTCAAAATACGGAAAATCACATTCTAATAAAAGTCGAAATCCAAAACAAGAGCGCTTGATGACCATGATCCAATCGAGAGAGAGAGAGAGAGAGAAAACAAGCAAAAGCGTTAACTGCTCACTTTCAAATCAATTGTAGAGAGAGAGATTTGGAAGAGACTTCGGATGAAAAAGTAAGAGAAAGTAAAACCGTTTTTACCTTTGAAAAATAATAGAGAAAATCGGAAGTCATGGTGGCGACGGAAGGTGCGCTACAACGATACTCCACAACTATGGAAAGGAACAGAAAATGGAAAATGAGAGAGAAGAAGAAGGAATGAGTTCTCTGGAACAACAGAGAATAAGAGAGAACTTGGCCTAGGAATGATGGTTGAAAGGGGCAAATTAGTCATGAAAATATATGACGTGGCATATTAGGGTCTTCTTACCAAAATATCTCCAACTGTCTGAACCCCAGACATTAGAGAAAAAGTTGTTAGACTGGATGCCTTAGAAGACCGTGCTCAGGGACTGTTGGCTAATTTACCCTATTAAGATCCCTTTGTTGCAACTTGCAAGCCCACCCAAATGCAGCCACATGACCTTTCTTCATATCTATACATCAACGCATGATATACATCATCTCTCTATCTCTCTCCACTGACTTTTTCTCATCTTTCCGATACTCTCTCCATCACCTATTAAAGGCTTATTAAGATCCATTTGTTGCAACTTGCAAGCCCACTCAAATACAACCACATGACCTTTCTTCATATCTATCCATCAGCTCCATAGACATCATCTCTCTCTCTCTCTCATCTTTCCCATAAATTCTTGTACTCTCTCTTATTAAGATAGGGCATTTAGGCGGAGGTCCCTCAACTGTGGTTTTTATTGCAAACAGTCCACAATATTTTATCGTACTGACTGCAGTTCTCTTGTAAAAATAACGTACTAAAAAAGACAAAAACACCCTTGTACATGTCAGCAAAAGCAGAACTCGGACAAATTTATCTGAGTTTTGGCAAAACTCAAATAAAACTCAGATAAATTTGTCAAAACTCAGCAATAATTCAAATATAAAACAATATATGCTAGATCAAATTCTATTATAAAACAATAAATACCAAACAATTCTTCCTGTTGACACACTCAAATCTCATCTCCATTCTAATTATTCTATCTTCATCAAATCTCATCTCCATTCCAATTTCTCTTCATCTTTGCTCCTAAAGGCCCTTCCTCCTCATAAATCTCTTTTGGGAAAACCTTAACCAGATTCTCCAGAGACGACTTGAGTTTATCAGGAACCAATTTCTCCACCACATTTGACTCCTCGATGTAGTTTATTGTAGGACCCTATTTCCTAGCATAGTTTATCCATGGAGGCTCAATGATCGAACCCATGTATTCTGCAGCCACACCCTCAAAACGAGTTCCTGTGTCCATCCTCACCAAACTGAGTTGTCTTAGTCTGATATCAAATAAAAAAGACTTTAAATCAGTTTATTTTTTTCAAAACTCAGATAAATTTGTTTTGGTCCAAATTCAAATAAATTTGTTCAAAACTCAAAAATTTGTTCAAAACTCTGATAATTTATCTGAGTTTTGGCAAATTTATCTGAGTTTTTGTCCAATTTATCAGAGTTTCTGCGAAATTTATCTGAGCTCGGCGACACCAAAAGTTAGAATACGGAAAATCAGATTCTAATAAAAATTAAAATCCAAAACAAGAACACTTGATGACCATGATCCAATCAAGAAAAGAGAGAGAGAGAGAGAGAGAGAGAGAGAGAACAAGCAAAAGAACTAATTGCTCTCTTTCAAATCAGTTGTATAGAGAGAGAGAGATTTGGAAGAAACTTCAAATGAAAGAGTAAGAGAAAGTAAAACCGTTTTTATCTTTAAAAAATGAAAAAGAGAAAATCAAAAGTCATGGTGGTGACGAAAGGTGCTCTGCAACGATACTCCACAACCATGGAAAGGAATGGAAAATGAAAAATGAGAGAGAGAAGAAGGAATGAGTTATCTGGGACAACAGAGAATAAGAGAGAACTTGGCATAGGAATGAGAGTTGAAAGGGACAAATTAGTCATGAAAATATATGATGTGGCATATTAAGGACCTCTTACCAAAATATCTCCAGCTGTCTGAACTACAGACATTAGAGAAAAAGTTGTGAAAAAGTTGGACTAGATGCCTTAGAAGAATATTAAGATCCATTTGTTGCAACTTGCAAGTCTTTTATGAAAGTTATCGTACTCTTTGAGATACACGTATTGGTATCAAGATTTTCCCGTATTCGATAAAATATGCGAAAATCCGTATTTACAAAAAAGTCTTTAGTTTCTTTGTTTGAATCTAAAATCCATTCAACCTCATTCATTATCATTTCATTAAGCCTAAATCATTCATTTTAGGCTAATTCAATTTCATTTTGTCATAAACCATCATTAGCTTAATTAAACATAGTTAATTTGCCTTAATTTCCAATCAATTAGAGTTAATCTCGATTAACTCGGGGCAGGGTCTAACCGTGATGATTTTGTGTTTCTTGTTTGTGATTGTGTTTGTGTTTTTCTATTGTATAGATTTTGTTTGTGTTTTGAGAAGTGCAAGAGCATCTGATCCTGGGACACGTAGCAGCGAGGGCATATCAATGGCTGCCCAAGGGAACACTTGTCTTTTTTTCTCTCTCCTGTTGTTTTTTTCAAGTTTCAAAATCGGAATTTCTGACTCGAGAAGGGAGAGGATGTGGTGGAATGAGCACTGCCGTTTGTTTATGCTTCTCGTTGTTGGGTTTCTTCGTCTTCTTTGCAACGCTTTTGGGAAGATTCACCATTTCACATAGAGAAAAAATCGCAGAGCAGGAGAGAGAGCCCGGAGAGGCATGAGAAGTTTTAATATTTATATGAAACCCCCTATACCATTTGGTTATTATATCAAAAATCCATTTCAATGAGTGGATGAGTTGGCTGCGGGGGGATGGATACGTGATCATAACGTGATTGGCTAGAACAGGATTCCCCGATCCGGACTCATCTTGTAGAATTCATCCTAATCTCACACAAGATCCTTCCATTTTTTTTTTTTTGTAAGAAACCACGTGAGGAATTGGACACCAAGGCTTAGCTCTATAAAATGGACAAATGTGGGAACTGACAGGTGAAATAGAGAGAACATTCTTTCTTCGGAAGTAAAAAAATAAAAAAGCAGTCCCCGTCCTTTCTCTGACATTTCCAGAATCATACAGTAGTGGGTGCTGTGGGTGCTGCTTCAACAATCCTTGTGGGCTGAATCCATTTGGGTGTTTAGATTGGTCCTGGTGTGAGACATGGAAGTGTTTGAACCCTGGAGGTTGATTTTATCAGCAATATTTGCTGGATTTCTCGAATTCCAGGGCGTATGTTCCTCTGACGTAGGTATAGCACAATGCCATTTTGGGTTCTTATTTCCTCCATTGTGATCACTGTGAGGCATATTGTGAGGCCTACTTGTCATCAATACCTTCTCACGCTTATCTATACCTGTTTGCATGGCCCATGATTCTGATCAGAATGTTTGTAGCGTATAAGCTTGTCCGTGAGGTTTGAGTGACATTCTAGATATTGGCCTAATATTCTGGCCCAATTGAGACCGTGGCTTCAAATGTTAGGCCTACGCCCAGCTACTCTTAGTTTGCTAGCCGGGCCAAATCTTATAGGATAGATATAGGACAAAGGACAATTTAATTGGACCAGAAACTAGGCTTGTGTTCAGCCTACAAGCCCTGAAAAAATGGCCCATATTAAGATTAAGTCGGCCGGTTCAAATCAAGATAGTGATAGTGCTGACTGCTGACTGCTGACTGCTGACCTTCCCATTTAATTACTAACACTCAACTAATACGTTTACCTGTTTTGTTCTTTGTCCTTGCAGCTCCAAATTACACTTTCATGCAAGAAGCAACCAAGGCCCCTCCAGTAGCTTACTATGACTACATCATCATTGGAGGAGGAACTGCAGGCTGCCCTCTAGCAGCCACCCTCTCTCAAAACTTCAGGGTCTTGCTCTTGGAAAGGGGTGGCTCTCCCTATGGCAACCAAAACATCACCAACTTGGCCACCTTCACCGACACACTCAAAGACACGTCCCCATCATCGCCGACTCAAAGTTTTGTCTCCGAGGATGGCGTCGTCAACTTGCGACCTCGTGTGCTAGGAGGGGGGACCAGCTTGAATGCCGGGTTCTACACGCATGCAGACCCGGAGTTCGTGCAGAAGGCTGGTTTGGATTTGGATTTGGTGAACAGATCCTATGAGTGGGCGGAGAAAGTAATGGTGTCCAAGCCACAATTGAGACAGTGGCAATCTGCTGTGCGAGATGGTTTGCTGGAAGTGGGCGTGTTGCCTGATAATGGGTATACATTTGAGCACATCTATGGGACCAAGGTAGGAGGGACTATCTTCGACAAAGACAACCATCGACATACAGCTGCTGATTTGTTTCAGTATGCAAACCCAAGTGGCCTTACAGTTCTTCTGCATGCCACTGTGCACAGGATCTTGTTTAAAACCAAAGGTCAGAATCATACCACTCAAATCTTAGTTTAAGGGGTCGTTAGAATTAGGAGAACAGGTGGACATATTGGAGGAGGAGAAAAATGTTTAGGGTTTGTTAGTTTGCATAAAATAAAATACATATGAATTAAACGCACAGGAATTCGCATTATAAGTAGTTCAAAATACAGATAACATTATATATAAATATAGGGGAGGTTTCAAGTGCATCCATCCTTCACCATAGGGTGAAGGACACTTTCATAATTGGGCATTTTCAAGTACAAAAGTTACTTTTCAAGTACATAGAGTGAGGTACACATCCTTGTATTCATGTGTAAAAATAAGTAGTGTCTCTCACCCTATGGTGAGGGATAGATGCACTTGAAACTTTCCCATAAATATATATATATATATATATATACACACACACACACTCACACTTTATATCCTTCACCATCTAATGTCATTCACATGTCACCTTTTTAATAATTTACCTTACTCCATAGTTGAGTTCATCTCATTATGAATATTCTTAAGTATTTAATTGCACTGTGATCTTGGAGAAACTTGAGAAAAACCTTGAATCATACGACGCACATATAGAAAATTGTATGATTTTCATGAGTTTTTGAGGCAATCATATTTTTTCAGCTTTGCATTCTTCTGCCCCCTAATTCATGACCCAAACCATTAATCCTATTTAAAAGCCAATAAATGGCTGGGTGGTCAAATCTCAACAATTGATTGATCATAGCTAGATTTTGTAAAAAATGCACTTTTAAAGGCGCGCACGAGCACACAAAGATATATATATATGTACGGGAGATGCTCCTATGAGAGCATCTCTCACCTTACTTGTCAGGCCCCCACCTTATCTCACATCTCCAATAGTAGGGTGAGAAATGCTCTCTATATATATAATATAGAAAGTATCATTCTTTTAGCCAATAAAAGTGTGATGCATGTCAGTAGTGATACACATCTCCGATTCTCTCTCCTAAATATTATTCTACAAAGGTAGATCTCTTAAAATACTAACAAATCATTGACTATTAGATTGAAGCAGAAACTCCTATATTGTGATCATTCATTCATGCATTGTGATACGTGTCATTAGTGATACAAATCTCCGATTCTCTCTTCTAAATATTTTTCTACAAAGGTAGATCTCTTAAAATACTAACAAATCATTGACTATTAAATAGAAGCAGAAACTCCTATATTGTGATCATTCATTCATGTATTGAACATGGGATTTTTTGAGAATTTCCATACATACATACATATATATATATATATAGAGAGAGAGAGAGAGAAACATATATATATATATATATATATATGTATATATATTTATCAATTCTGGTTAGTAGCCAGGTTGCCATTGATGGATGTATTGAACATTGACTAAGCAAACATTGTGATCGTTCATTCATGTACAGGGCACTCAAAACCAGCAGCTCATGGGGTGATCTTTAAGGATGGTGCAGGCAACAAGCACAGGGCCTACCTGAGAAACGAGACAGGTAAAGGGCCCATGAGTGAGATCATAGTTTCAGCAGGTGCACTGGGCAGCCCTCAGCTGCTGATCCTGAGTGGAATCGGGCCGGCCCAACACCTCAAGTCCTTGGGCATCAAGGTGCTACTGGACCAACCCATGGTTGGCCAAGGCATGGCAGACAACCACATGAACTTCATTGTCATCCCCTCCCCTTCTCCGGTCGAGATCTCCCTTGTTCGACAGGTCGGCATTACTCGATTGGGAACCTACATTGAAGCACTCAGTCGCATCGATTTCGTCAGATTCTTTGAATTAACTGCACCAACCAATGAAACAACTACAGAGACCACCAAGGGTGCTTTGGAAACCATTGAAAGACTCCAAAATGCTGGAATGATCTTCGAAAAGACGATCGGCCCTGTTTCAACTGGCTATCTCAAGCTAAGAAATAGGAACCCAGATGACAATCCTATGGTCACTTTTAACTACTTCAAAGCGCCTGAGGATCTACAGAGATGCGTAAATGGCATGAAAATCATTAAGGGTGTAGTCAATTCCAAGGCTTTCTCCAACTTCAGATACCCAAACGTTACTGTGGAAGCTCTCCTCAACATGGCTCAATATCTAGTGAAAAATATACAGCCCGAACGCAGTAATGCTTCAACTTTTGAGTCATGGGAACAGTACTGTAAGGATACTGTTGTCACCGTATGGCATTACCATGGAGGTTGCCAGGTGGGCCGGGTCGTGGACCATCAGTATCGGGTACTTGGGGTTGATTCACTTCGGGTGATCGATGGCTCGACCTTTATTGACTCCCCGGGGACTAATCCCCATGCGACCCTTCTGATGCTTGGAAGGTAATTCAATAATAATCATCATCATCATCATCATCATCATCATCATCATCATAATATCATTAATGGCCCTTATTGTCATGTTCATCTGTCACCTTTGATAAGTATGGGGCAGCCCATTCGATGTAAATACCCAGCTTTTGATGGGTCTGTTTCAGGGCTAAATACTTGGACTCGCTGTTTCTTTTAGATTTAAAGTTCAAGCCATGGCGGTTTGAAAACTTGGGAACTCGACTCAAGACTAGAGAGTCACCGAGCCAAGTAACTTGGGCAATTCTGGCTGAGTACTCAGTAAGACTCATTCAACACTGTGTCATGCTGTGATGAGTTGAGTCGGCTGAGTACATTGTCATTCGTGGCAATGCCTAGTGGGCCTCCAGTACTGCTACATCTATGTGTTAATTACAATGACTAGAATTAATGCATAGAAATTGCATAGCTGGTTGATCCCAGGTATGCATGATAACCTTTTATTAGATATAACTGGGCCCAGAAAACTTGGCCCTTGTCATCATGATACCCACATCTTGCATTGCCAGATTGCATTCGGCCTGAGACCTTGATCCGTGCGGCCCCAGTTTATTGACAAGCCTGTGATCACTGTCACTTATGACCACTACAATTTCTACTAATGTTCTGATTTATGATATCTGTGATTCAGGTACATGGGGATTAAGATTAGGAACCAGAGGCTTGGAAGAAATGATTTGGACTAGAATTTCACTTGGAAGTTCATTCTCATTTTAGTAGTGATGCATAGTTTTGAGAAGTTATTCAATAAGATGATCGCTTGAATGATCAATACTAAAAGATCTTAATTTGAGTGACATAAATAAGGTAGATGGTGTTGAATACTGTATTTTCTTTCTTAATAAATGTTAAATAATGATTGTTAAGGATTGGTCCTTGGAAAAGCAAAAGTCATTATAGCAATGGTTCTCCTTCAATGATCCATTACCAAAATCTCTTTCTTTGAATAAATATTGCGCGAGCATTGCACTTCTATATAAATATTTCCTTTTGTTGCCCAATTCAGCGTTCTTCTGGCTAAGGATTGGAGGTGATTTTTTAGTTAACAAAACACAGATTCTCGAATCAATATACCAATGAAACTTTATTATATTCTGCAGACATGTTGAACTATCAAAATTTTAAATGACCAATTTGCTCCTCGCGATTGTTTTGCCCCATCGGGAGTTTTCTCCAATGGGATGTCCGCATGATGAGCGCCTTTAATTCTAGAGAGGGAGTCTCAATTCTATTTCGAGCAGAGGATACACGGGTCGATACAACACCTTGACCGCATTTTGCTATTGGTATCAACTTAGTGGCGGACCCAGGAATTTTATTTCGGTGGAGCTAAATTTTTCTAGACTTTGCTAGACTTTTTCCACATTAACAAATGGTGAAAGATAAAATGTATTGCATTTAAAAAAAGAAACAAATAAGTAGTTGAAGCTGATTTTATATAATTTCTATAATTTTTTACGTGAAAGGCCTTTTGATTTGATTAAAGAGATTGAATAGCTAATATTGTTTAATGGGACTATGAGTGGAGCATCCAAAACACCCTCTTCATTCTTATATATAGTTTTACACAATGTTGTGGGGGAACCAGAAAATGTACCTTGGGGGGCGGGGGGGGCGAGCAATAGAAAAATGAAAGTTTCTTGAAGGGGCCAATGTAAAAAAAAAAAAAAAGGTTTAATCTTCTATAAAGTTTAGGGTTTTTTTTGCAATTTAAGGAGGGGTCACCGCCACCGCCAACCCCTCCCTAGTTTTCGCCCCTAGTTACACGTGCTTTGAGCAACATTGAGCTTTTCATTGTACTTGGACATATATTGAGAAAAAAAGAGTGGAACATTACAGTGGACCCCAATTACTAAAATCCGAGCCCTGCAAAATAAAGGCCTTCAAGTATACGTACAATATCTAGAATCAGAATTATTTCGACCGTTCGATTGACTTCCTCATAAAAATGTGATTAACATACTTTTATGTATATTTATAATTATTTCTATTTTTAATCAAATGGTTAATCCAACAGTGGAACCGACTCATATAGATATCTCCATACTAATGGCCGGCTATGACGTTGGAATGTGGTATTGGTTTATCATCCTTATTTCTCTCTACATTTTTTTATTTTTGGTGCATCATCTAGTGAAAATTTTATAAATTGCTAGATACTTAATTATACATATATTGAAATAAGTAAAAATTGCCAAACAGCATAAGTGACACCATATTATAGAATGACACTATTTTTATTCTATGAGAATGAAATCTTACAATATTTAGATTTGGTGATATTATATTTTGCATTGATCCAAATACCCCCTAAACACATTAAAATACAAGTATGCACACAATGTCACATCACATTTTAGGTTTCATATTATTTTTAAGATTTGACAAATTTGGTGGTTGTAATTAAATCACCTGGCATTGTAACGCCCCAATTCCGGATACCGAGAAAGTCATCGGAATACCCGAAGTTGACGCGGTACTTCCCGGAAAATCCGAGAACTTCCAAGATCGTAGGTCCGCAGTGAAGTTTAATTTAAAACTTTTGAACAAAATGATAACAATGGTTAAATTTGCAGAAGCATAAGAAATAAAACGGAAGCAATAGGTATCATGATATATCAAATGAGAGCAAAACTGTAGTCTAGTTTAAGAGTATCAATTGTTAAGAACCAAAGTTAATTACATATTGACTGCTACCCAGCTCACTACAAAATCGCTCCAAAAACCCAAACAAAGATAACGCTCAAAGCCCTGGCCCTGGCTTTCCACCCTCCAGCTCGACATCTGGGTCGACCGGTCCCCAAACGAAATCTCCAGCCACAGGCGCCTCTACGAGCGCAAGCACATCATCCGCGCACTTGAGGTCAAGACCTAAGCACCAAAGATGGGTCAGATCTAAAGATCTGGCAAGTCACAGTATACAAGTAACATAGGACATATATATCAAAAGAGTAGAGACAGTTATATAATTTAAGGAATATCAAGGTAAATGATCTAGGCAGTTGAGCAAGATAAACATAAAGAATCATGATAATATAGCATCTAGACTAATACGATATGGCACATTCACACGAGTTGGATACCGCAGGATATTATGCCGCGGCCCTCCCATATTGAACACAGTTGCGGCGGGGAATCTCACCAGTGCTGGGGATAACTAACCCCGCAAATCACTCAACAGTCTCACCACACTCAACACTCGGGGAGACTGGATTCGGTATCACACCGACTGTCTAAAAACATAGCTCATCATGATAGCTCACTCAACACTCATAAATAGCTCCTACCGGGGATGATCAGTCCACAGGCTGAACTTAAATCAACCGAGTGAATGTCTATGCCGACTCGAGGAAATTCTAAAGGTTTGTGTCTATCTAGGATTTACCTTGCATGAACAATGTCCTAACCAAGACTCTAAGAGGTTCCAATATCAATCAGTCCATGGATTACAATCCAAGTCCAAGCCCACTCATTGGATCCATACCAAGGCCCGTCAACACATGGCCTGGTCTAAAACAGTCCAAACGATGCATCATATCCATTTCTACTGATAAACAGTCCACTCTCATCCAAATGAGTTATAAGCCTAATACAATACACCTCTCCAATTCTAAGGGTATAACAATTACATACTTAGGTCATAAAAGGGCCCGCCTAGCCACAGACACGGGTCATTGTTCTCCCAAACACATCATCGGGTCACCTCTAAGATATCTTAGGTTCAGGTCATCCATTTTCATTTAATTTAACAGTCATCAGCTACAGTAAGGATATAAGAGTGACAATAATAAGAAAGGTGAAGTAGAAACTTCAAGCATGAGAATCAATAGGGAAATAACAATAAGCCCACCTAGGCAATGGATCATATTCAGGTCCAGGTCCATCTTAGGTAATTTGATCCCTAAATGGAGTCTCAGATGCCAATAGATACTGTGTTTGGTGCTCTAGAAGTTACGGGCATCATTGACAACGTTTAAGGGTGAATCATCGTAGATTAAGCGACCAAAACCCTACTTGGTGGTCCTCACGAGTCAAGGTTGAGCCACACCATTGGCTCTGGCTTAGCAGATTAATAAATGTCCATTTGGATGGTCAATGGGCCCCACAAATGATCACAACTTCAGAATACAGAAAACTGAAAAATCACTAAACTCAGTGTGCTCGGTCGACCTGGAGCAAGGCTCGGTCAACCCGGAGCAGTGCTTGGTCGACCTGGCACACTGGACTGTCAGTTCCGCAAGAAAAATAACATAGACTTGTCTTCTGCAGGTTTTAGTGTGCTCGGTCGACCGGGCAGCAGGTCGGTCGACCGGGCACACGCGAAACTGCAGAAACCCAGTTTTTCAGGGTTTCTTCCTTTCAACCCGTTTTTCCATCAAACCTCCACCAACCTCGCCCAAACATCACCAAATCAATGGAAAACATAAAAAGACTTCAATGCACCATCATCCAACACCAAAAAGGGCCATTGATCTTCCAAATGGGTAAATCCCATCCATCAATGCCAAAAAATCCATGAAAACTAAGCTCAAGGTAGCTCTATCACATGTATAATGACTGAATTGAAATTTCTAAATCAAGGAAAATAGAAAACATATATTCTATGTTAAATACATATATTGCACTTGCCTTGTAAAAATGAAAGGTTGTAGAGAGAGGAAGAAGAAAATCAAGCTAAGAAGATGCAATCCCAGCTCCTAGAGTCTTTTCCAGCACAAAACTAACTCAGAACTTAGAGGAAGGAAAGGGGAAATGAAGAAGATGAATAGTAGCTATGGTGCCTTGGGAAATGTGCTAGATTTATAGGATTGGGGATTGGGCTAGAGACCATAATACCCTTCTAGTTTGAATGGGATTAGGGTTAGGGTAGAGGGCTTTTAGGTCTTTAGGTGGGAATGTTCTAGAAGAGACTTTTATGGATACCCCCCTTGAATGCTCTATGACTTACTTGAAATTAATCACACAATCAACGCATAATAAATTTAAATGTGACTGTAACTTTAATTGAAGTGATATTTAAGAATGTGTTATTGCAACCAAGGTGGGAAAACTCCCCGAGTTGACACTTGACTCTACCGAATCATCTCGTTTTGAGGAAAGACCGAATTAAATATATGGGACTCAGCCGAGTCACTTCATTTAAGTAAGTTGTTTGCATCTAAATCATTTAGTAGTTAAAAAAGATTAATGTTTATTTTTTATTAAGTATCCGCGAGGTTTGGAGTAAACAACTTAGAAATTAGGACTAGAAGATGGCCATAAGGACATGCTCCTTGACAGCCCAAGATTCAACGAGAACTCAAGTGTGGGGTACCCTTGAAGAAAACTCAATCAGTGGAGGATGCCATGAGGTGTCCCAAGGCACCACAACAATCTGAGTCGATGCAAAAGTGAAGGCGATGGGCTCCTTGCTTCAGCCAAAGAACTGATTGATGAATGAGAGGAGGGTGCAAGAGGGAGTGCCTAGGACCCTGTAGCCACCTCATTTTTTCAGAAACCATGCACAATTTTCCAAAGCCAATATTATTGGCCCAGATATCGAGATTTTGTTTTTACAAGTTTAGCCCAGGCCCACCAATAAAGCAGGCATACAATTAAGATAGGATGTTTTTCCCATTTTATGAATTAATGATGAAATAGGTAGCAATTAGGTAGAGGTTGAGAAGAGTCGCCCAAGCCCCTAATCTATGACGCACATCTTGAAAGCCATCTCACTTTCACAAAATATTTCCCCTTTGGTAATTTTACTGTAGATAAAGTAAAGCATCAAATCAAGAGAGAATAAAATATAAGTGAATTATGATGGTATTTTGTTTATATTTATTTGGTATCCAATGGTCTCAAAGGAGGAAGGAGGTTTGATCTAGGGTTTGTTGGGTTGGGAGGGGAGACTGAGGTTTTGGCTATCTACCCTGGGGGAGGGTTGCCTCTGATCGAATGGATCAGGCCAGCTAAGTGATTCTGAAGGAGTTCCAGTTGGGCCACAGTCCCAAACCGGAGGGGATGAATCTGAAATAAGGGTAGGGGAAGAGGGTACCAGGTCTATAAGTCTGAGAAGCACCTGCGACCGGGACGGAGATGGAGCTGACTGATTCTGATTTGTTGTCGGGGGCTGGTGGAACTACTGAACTGAAGCTGGCTGGGAGCTAGTAAGAGGGGGGAAATCAGATGCTTGCAGAGGAGAAGGGGCTACGAAGGATTCAGTGGGAAGGTGGGGCACTTGTAAAGGAAATGGAGCTGGTTCGAAGGGGTCAGAGGTGATTTAGGGTGGAGAAGATGAAGTGGGAGGAGAAGAATTAGGGATTGCAGTAATGGCTCTAAAGCAGTAGGTCTCTAGTTAGGGAAATTCTATATGAACCCCTATTATTTCTGAGCACACCCACCTAAAAAAAAAATTACACATAAGGAAGGAATGTGGGTGTACTCAGCAAAATAAGTGGGTACATATAGAATTTCCCCTCCAGTTATTCTTGCATTGTTGAGATCCGTAAAAAAATAAAATAAAATAGAAATAATGAAAATGAAAATGAAATAAAAAAAAATGAGGTTTCAAATAATGGTTTAAAACCTCAAATTAACCAAACGGCAATTAGGCAAAGCAGGCCACCGAGCCAAGTTCCTGTCATCATGATCATAATAGTAATGTTGACTATAGCATGTTGGAAAAACTGTATGTGGCACCTTTAAGCATGGCCCACATTCAACCGGTTTTGCTATCGGAGGGTTCTCAACCCTTTTGGTTGGACTAATCCCTCCGGGCCTAGAGGAAAGCCGGATAAACTCCCCTATAGTCCCAGTGTGGTAGTACAGTTTCGAACGTACAACCTCCGGATGCAAACCGTGGTCCTAGGCTAATTGAACTATCCTTTGGGATTACCACCAGTCGACTATTCAAGGAAAATAATGCATGATTGATTGATGCTCACACCGGACCACGCCACCAATTTGTGCTAATAGATTTTTCGAACCCTTAAATGATTCAAATAAATAGTTATCATCATCATGTCATAAAAAAGAAATGAGTTTTTAGTAAGATTCTCATCCATGATAGACCTTTCCATCCTGCCCACACTGTGATTTGCAGCGATGCCTAGGAGGACTGGAGGACCTCCTCGAGCCCCTGCTACATTAGCCACATCTATGTGTTATATCACAACGATTAGAAATGTATAGAAATTGCATAGCTGGTTGATCCAAGGTCTGAGAACCTTTTATCATATAAGACTGGGCCTAGAAAACTTTGGCCCTTGTAATCATCATCATGCCCACATCTTGCATTACCAGATTGCGCTCGGGCTGAGACCATGATCTGGCGGGCCAAGTTTGTTTACAACCCTGTAATCACTGTCACTTATAACCACTACAATTTCAACTAATGGTCTGGTTTATGATATCCGTGATTCAGGTACGTGGGAGTTAAGATAACGAACAAGAGGCTTGGAAGAGATGCTTGAATTAGAATTCGACTGGGAAGAGCCTTTTTCTTGTTTTAGTAGTGATATTTGTAAGGATGATCAACCAACTATGCAGATGGTTTGAAAAATGATTACTGAAGGTTGCCAAATGCCCAAGTACTAGTTTAGGAGTGGCTCTTCTTCAATGGTCTATTATGTTGTAAGTAGTAGAGACAAGAGAAAGAAGATTAGGAGGGAGAAGAGAGAGAGTTTTCTATTATCTCAATATCTCTGTATAAATACAATAGGGAGATGCCTATTTATAGGCAAAGTAGTCTCATAATAGAGAAATCCTAAACTTAACCCTAACTCATCTTAAGTGGGCATCCACCCAAGATCCATATCTTATAACACTCCCCCTTGGATGACCACCATTCAATGACAGTTGCCTCATTAAAAACCTTGCTAAGGAAAACCCAGTGGGAAAAAACCAAAGCGAAGGGAAAAAGAGTACAACATTCTTCAAAATCATTGAACTGGTGTTGGACGTGCATAATGCTGCCTCGTTAAAACCTTAACTAGGAAAACCCAGTGGGATAAAACCTAGAGAAGGAAAAAGAGTACAGCACACAAATGTCCATAGGTAGCATACTTCAGGATGCTCCCTGATAAACAACTCCCCCTGATGATAATAACCATTTTACATAGTTTGATTATGAACTCTGCGCATGCCAATCTCATATACAAACTTCTGGAATACTGATTTTGGCAAAGATTTTGTAAAAAGATCAGTCAGATTAGTACTCGAACGAACTTACTTAACTTCAATTTCATTGTTCTTCTGAAGTTCATGAGTGAAGAAGAACTTCGGTGCTATATGTTTAGTCTTGTCTCCTTTAATGAAACCTTCTCGAATCTGTCTTATGCATGCTTCATTATCTTCATAGATAATGTTTGGAATACCTGCAATAGAAGGCAATTGACAAGAACTACAAACATGCTGAATCAGAGATTTTAGCCATACACATTCCTTACTGGCTTCATAAAGAGCCAAAATCTCAGCATAGTTGGAGGAAGTAGCTACCAAAGTCTGTTTTGTAGAACGCCAAGAAATGGCGGCATTACAATTTAAAAACACATAACCTGTCTGTTATCGACCCTTATGAGGATCAGAGAGATAACCTGAATCTGCATATCCTACTAAATTGGAATCTTTATGATCGTAAGCATAAAATATTCACAAATTAGTTGTTCCACGCAGATATCGTAGGATGTGTTTAATACCAATCCAGTGCCTTTGAGTTGGTGCAGAGCTATACCTGGCAAGTAGATTCACAAAAAATGCAATATCTGGTCTAGTGCATTATGCTAAGTACATCAAGGCTCCAATAGCACTTAGGTATGGTACTTCGGGACCCAATACCTTTTCATTTTCCTCGATGGGACGGTATGGATCTTTTTTTATATTAAGAGACCGGACAACGATAGGGGTGCTTAATGGATGTGCCTTGTCCATACCAAATCGTTTTAAAACCTTCTCGGTATAATTAGATTGATGGACCAACATCCCATTAGAATTCCTCTCGATTTGCAATCCGAGACAGAATCTCGTTTTTCCAAGGTCTTTCATTTCAAATTCTTTCTTTAAATAATTAGCAGTTTCTTCGAGCTCTTCTAGAGTCCCTATCAAATTTATATCACCAACATAAACTGCTAATATTGCAAATCCCTTCAATAATTTCTTTATAAATAGACACGGGCAAATGGGAATGTTTTCATACCCCCTTTTAGACAAGTATTCACTAAGGCGATTGTTCCACATTCTTCCGGATTGCTTCAAGCCGTACAATAATCGCCTTAATTGGATTGAGTACGTACTCCTTGACTTTGCTTCAGGCAAAGGAAATCCTTCCGAGATTTTCATGTGAATTTCTATGTCTAAGTCCCATATAAGTAAGCAGTTACAACATTCATGAGTCTCATTGCTAGATTTTGAGAAACTGCTAAACTTATCAAATATCTGAATGTCGTTATATCCATAACGGGGGAGTATGTTTCCTCA
Source organism: Cinnamomum chago (assembly GCA_038049695.1). Lineage (NCBI taxonomy): Eukaryota > Viridiplantae > Streptophyta > Magnoliopsida > Laurales > Lauraceae > Cinnamomum > Cinnamomum chago. The sequence goes on from CP142457.1 coordinate 38,830,781, forward strand.
TAATCAATCCCAGGTTTCTGCAGGAAACCTTATGCCACTAATCGTGCCTTATATTTGGTAATTTCATTCAGCTCATTCTTTTTTCTTACAAACACCCACTTGTAACCTGCAGGGTTAACATCTTTTGGGGTTTGTACTATAGGTCCGAACACACCATGTTTGTTGAGAGACTCTAACTCTGTTTTGATGGCACTTTCCTATTGTGGCCAATCCTTTCTTTGTCGACATTCATTTATAGAACGTGGTTCTGTGTCCCAATCATCATCAACATTTTCCTTTGATAATTGTGTAGCTACCACATATGCAAATGCGTCATCGATGATAATCTCATTTCTATTCCATCTCTCTTTTGAATAATTGTAAAGTATAGAGATCTCTTTATTTTCCGGTACCGGTGCCTCTTCAGGGGCTTCCAAAGTCTCACCAGGGACTTCCATTATTCTAGAGAGAACGGATTTTTCCATAACCGCTTTAAGAGCATTATGTGCCTCTTCGGGAGGAACCTCTTCAGGAGCGTTATATGCCTCTTCAAGAGGATATGATGATGATTGCTCATTTAACCTTTTCTGCGGAGATGATTCCTTTGAACCTATACGTCTGCCACGCTTCTGGTGTATCGCAGATTCTTTTGTCGTCGTATTTTGATTTCGTCCTACAGGGACATTAATCCTGGCAGGAGCATTCATAGCTGGCACATGTGACTTTGTCACTTTTGCTGCATCGTTAAATGCATCAGGTAATTTGTTTGCAATTTCTTGCAAGTGCACAATTCTCCGAACTTCATTCTCACATTGTGAAGTTCGTGGATCCAGATGAGATAGAGTGAAAGTATTCCATGTTAATTCTCGTCGTTCTTCAAGAACGGATTGTTCTACGGGAACAATACGTTCTTCAGGAACTATCTTATCTCCCCCTAACGGCGGGAAAATTGTCTCATCGAACTGACAATCGAGAAAACGAGCATTGAAGATATCTCCTGTCCTTGGTTCTAGATATCGAATAATCGAAGGAGAGTCATAACCTACATATATTCCCAATCTAAGTTGTGGTCGTTGAACTGCACAACCAAACTTGCGCAAGTGAGAAATATTGGGTTGATGTCCTGATATAAGTTGTACAGGGGAAAATTGATGATAGGCCGTGGGCCGAAGTCGAATTAACACTGCTGCATGCAACACAGCATGTCCCCAAGCACTAACTGGTAATTTGGATTGCATCAGCAGAGTCCTAGAAATAAGTTGGATGCGCTTGATCATAGATTCAGCTAAGCCATTTTGGGTGTGGACATAGGGGACAGGATGTTCGACTACAATGCCTATAGACAAACAAAAATCATCAAAAACCTTGGATGTAAATTCACCTGCATTATCAAGTCTTATAGACTTAATGGGATAATCAGGGAAGAGAGCCCTCAGTTTAATTATTTGAGTTAATAGGCGGGCAAATGTTACGTTCCTAGTTGAAAGTAGACAAACATCTGACCAACGAGTGGAGGCATCGATCAAAACCATAAAATACTTAAAAGGTCCACTAGGTGGATTGATGGGTCAATAAATATCACCTTGTATCCATTGTAGAAAGGATGGGGATTCGAATGCAACTTTAGTAGGAGAGGGTCGGGTGATCAGTTTCTCTTGTGAACATGGGGTACATAAGTACCCACTAGGTATAGTCAATTGATGGTTCTCTAAGGAATGCCCAAAAGAGTTATCGATGATTTTTCTCAACATAGTAGCCCCAGGGTGACCTAACCTATCATGCCAAAGCTGTAAAGCCTTAGGATCACTGAGCTTCAGGCTCAACTTTGTTGTTTTGCTCATAACAGAATGTGATTAAAAATTGGAGATTGTCGTGTAATATAATCTTGAGGAGAGTGCACTGAGTTTTTCTAGTATTTGCTTCTGGCTTCCAATACTAGTAGCAATGCATAAGTATTCTTTGTTACCTTCACTTACAGTCTCAATGTGTTACCCATTCATTCTGATGTCTTTGAAACTAATCAAGTTTCTTCGGGAACTTTTTGAGAACAAAGCATCTTTGATGAATAGACGGGTACCATTAGGTAACATCATATGGGCTCTTCTGGAGCCTTCAATTATCTGCACAGGTCCAGCTATGGTGGATACCTTTCGTGGAATGAACATCAATTCTAAGAAAAATTTCTGATTTTTCAGAATGGTGTGTGTTGTGGCACTATCTACCAAACAAAAATTATCCTCAGTTCCATGAACCATACCTTTAACAAAAAAATAATAAAAACATCATAACTATGCAATCACATGATTAAAATTGAAATAATTAAAAACATTCACCATAAATTAGGATATTAAGGAAGTTATAAAAAACACAAAAAAATCTAAGAAGCATGCATCTCAAAGGAACTAAAAAAAATTTTAAGTGATGCTCAAAGAATCATGGGTCTTCTAGATCATGTCAGGGGGTGCCCCCAAAAGATTATTAAATGCCTCATTTTTCAGATGTTGGCTATCTTCATCCTCAAAGAAGTCACGAGTCTCCAAGTTTGTAATGTCAATTGGAGGACTCTCTGATGTCATTATATCCCAATTCCAGCCTTCTAGATCATTTGTCTCCGCTGAATGGACAGAGGCCTTATATGCTTTGTATCGTTCCACCACTTCCTTTGGTGCACGGCAAGTGCGTGACCAATACCCACTTCTTCTACATCTGTGGCACGTGTCATCAGGACGGTGTGAAGGATTTGTCGATGGATTTTGGTTGTTCTTATGCTGAGGGCTAGACCACTTCTGGTGATTTTTGAATTTTGGTGGATGACCTTTAAAACTACCTCCTGGAGGAGTTATGTCGCCCACCCTACTGGAGGATTTATGTCTGTCATTCCCCCTACCTCTGCCTCTGTTTGAGCTAAGACTGGCATTTGTTCAGGAAGTGCCAAAGATCCAGTTGGTCTGGAATTATGATTTTTCATCAATACTATGGAATTCTGTTCAGCAACTAAAAAGCCATGATATAAGTTCTGAATATTTGGAAAAACGTCGCTCTCGATACTGCTGCTGTAGGAGCACATTCGAGGCATGAAAAGTAGATAATGTTTAATCCAACATCTGCTCCTCCGAAACCTTTTCACCACATAATCTTAATCTAGAAACAATATTGAATAGAGCAGAGTTGTATTCAGATACTGTTTTATAATCTTGTAACCTCAGATTTAACCATTCATTCCGGGCAGCTGGCAATATGATCATCTTTTGGTGATCATACCTATCCTTCAGGGATTTCAATAGACCTGCTGGGTCTTCCTCAGTAAGGTATTCATGTTTGAGGTCGTCATGTAGTGGTGACGCAGGAAGATGAGGGCTAACGCCTTTTCTTCTAGGGATGTCTTGTTTCCTTCCTTTATAGTCTCTCCCAATTTCTTGGATTGCAAGTGGATTTTAGCATCCAATTGCCAAGATGAATAATTATCCCCATTTATGTTAAGTGCTTTAAAGTCAAGTTTAGTCAGATTTGACATCATGCAACAACTGTAATAAGAGATATATGTAAAGTTAACCATATGCAAATAGTTAATAAAGTAAAGGGGAAAACAACGAAAAATTTAACATCAAAAGAATTTAAGGAAGAAATTAAATTAAGAAAAATTGGCCAAAGAAAAGTTAGAACATCAGGTTCACAACTTTGAGAATCAGAATTGGTGGTTCTGTCAAGACTTCAGGCTTGATTTAGAATTTCAGGTTCATATCATTGAGAATCAGAACTGCTGGTTCTGTCAATATCTACACGTAGAACTTCTGATTCTAACAAATTATCAGAGCTTCTGGTTCTATCAAAACTTCAGGTTTGAAGTAGAACTTCTGATTCTAATAATTGATCAGAACTTCAGGTTCTATCAAAATTTCAGGTTTGATTACATGGCTTTATAATTTTATGGATATGAATCTGCAGGTTCATATCAGTATTCCAACTTTTAGGACTTCTGGTCCATAAATCAGTGAACTTCAGGTTCAAATTTAGAACTTCTGATTCTATTTATAAATTCATAAATTTAAAATTTAAAATAGAATAAAATATGCAAGAAGATTAACAGTAACCAAAAAATATAATTGCAAAAAATAAGTATCATAAACTAATTTTGTGCAATCCAATAGATTTGGATTTAACTATGGTTTAGATAGCACTTACCGTGATTGTAGTCTTAAAAAAATTTATGACCATTGAAATGCTGATTTGTTGCTTTTATTAGGTAATGCCTGTCGCCGGAAAACTGTAGAATCAAATCGTTCGTCGATCGAAATTCGGCTAAAGGAGTTAGACTCTTGCACGCTTCCCGAGAGCAAGACACTAAACTAAAGTAGTCTTCGATGCATGATCCAAGGCCAAATAAAAAAATTATTTTCAAACACACGCAGACTAAAGGTTTGTTACACGCACGCAGATCGAAGACAAACAAAAAGCACTTGGGTTATTTCAAACACACGTAGACTAAAGACAAAGACGCTTTTGGTTTTATTTTATTTCAAACACACGCAAACCAAGGCAAAATCAATGGACGCACGCAGGCCAAGGCAGAAAGACAAAGGCAATGCCAAAGCTCCTTGGAGGGTTTTTTTTTTTTTTTGAACGCATGCAGAAATCTTTGGTAGCCTTTTCGATTTCGTGCTAATAATGTGTCCTAAATAGTAGGAGACAAGAGAAAGAAGATTAGGAGAAAGAAGAGAGAGAGTTTTCTATTATTTCAATATCTCTATACAAATGCAATAGGGAGATACCTATTTATAAGTAAAGTAGTCTCATAATAGAGAAATCATAAACTTAACTCTAACTCATCTTAAGTAGGCATCCACCCAAGATCCATATCTTATAACATATTACTAGTAGTTTCCATCTTTGAATAATTGAATAGCAACTATACGTGCATTGAATTTGTATATCTCGTTTTGTTGCCCCATCCAGCATTCTACTGGCTAAGGATTTGAGGCGGGGAGTAGGAACCAAAAATTTGAATTGGATCCACTCTAATAGGAGAGAATGCCACCTTTCCGGCCGTATGTGCGGGCTTCTCTTTCCATGTGTGTGGGCTTCTTTTTTCTAGTGTGAGAGTTCCCTTTCCTACGTATGCGGGGTGTCTCATGAGACGCAGCCCCCACTTCTTTGGATACCAAAAGAAAATAGGAGAGAATGCAATTTTACAATTACAAAATGCCCCTTACAGTTTTATATCCAGTTTAAAAATCCATGACTCTTATTAACACAGGGCAAGAGAGAGAAACTTGGAATGCAAGAATGGAAACGGCACCTTGATGGCATTCTCTTCTATTGGTATCAAGCTTTCCACACTTCTTTTTGCACGTGCTGATTGGGCCAACTTATGATGGCACCTGGGTGGGCCCCAACCCACAGATTGGAATTCCCCCACATATGAATGAGAATGCCTTTTGTTCCCCTCTTATAAAAGTATATCAATTATCCCATGAATCTCTCTCCAGACGAAACCAGCACACTAAAAGTTCCAAGCAAAACAAATTATAAATACCCGTATGAACACTAATGTCACATGACGTTATAGGTTCAACATTATTTCTAAATAAAACGAGACTCTAAATTTAATGTGGCAAATCTGTCAGTTGCCCTTAACCCACTTAGCTTGCCAATCTCTTTATTCTTTTTGGTACCCCGCCCAAGGGGATTAGTAATCGTTAGCTCCAAGTGCAAGGCCGCGATTGTAGTAATAACTCGATGAAGTCCGAGGTCGATCCACAGGGAGTAATTAATCGCATAAAACATATCCTATTGGAAAACTAGTACTAACCTAATAAAATCTATATAAATAAATCTCTACAAAACTGAAATTAAAATTTAATTCCAATTCCAAATTAAAAATTACAGTCCCAAATAAAAATTCTAATCTAAGAATCCTAATCTAAAGACTGCAAAAACATAAAAGACATCAAACCACCAATTGCATAAAAGTAAATAAATCACGCATTAAAATAAAAATAAAATAAAATAAAATCAGAGAATAAAAAAATGGATTTTAATTCTAAAACTTTGCAACGGTTACTTTACTTAATGCCATTAAGAAAAATCAAGACCACCGCACCAAGTGCGCACTGTCACTACGCACAAAAACTCGATGTTGACCCATTGGTGAAGACCAAGACCCCATAAACTTAATTTATTAATAAAAGACCCAATACAAGCAAATAACCATTACAAAATTATTTGAATCAAAATAAAATGCATCCAACCTTACCTTAGACACATGAAACACTAAACGGAGGAGAGGGACACGCGGTCTTGAAAGGCGATCCAACCGGCTCTCATTTTGCGATCTGAAATCCAAGCAAGGGAAGATGATTTCAAGGCTGGTTCGATGGTGGATCGACGGTAGCAACGGCGGTGGTGCGACGGTGGTATAGAAATCCAAGTGGTGGTGTGCCTTAGGGAAGGCCTTGGATGAAATATTGATGGAAGGAGGAGAGATGAAGAAAAATTAATGAAAAAGGAAAGGGAATGAGTTGCTAGTCGTCCAAAAGGGATGGATGGAATGAAATGGCTCTTTTTATGATATTTTGATAGCTTGGGTTGCAAGATTTTGGTTTGGGTAAGGATTAGTAATGTAGAGTCCAAGTTGGATTAGGATTAGGATGGTTTTTGGGAGAGTTTCAAGGGATTTTCCAGCTTCTTGGATTTCTTGACCCACCATCCTACTAAAGGTACGATTCTTTATATCTCATGCTACTTCCTTTCTTGGACCCACTTTAGATTTAATTCAAATTTTGAAACAATATGTGCAGCCCCTTTCTTGGACGTGTGATAGCATAAGGGGTGGAGGTTGGACGTGTGAAACTTCTTGGAAAGAATCCTAGTTGCAATCTTTCACATCTTGAAGCCTATCTTTTAGGAGATCCTAGTGCTAAAATCTTGCACTCTTTTGGAGTTAGTTTCTATCTTGGATTACTTTGGCTAACAAGAATCTTGTAAATCTCCTTGCATGGTCCGCACCTTGACTTGAAAATTTCCAAGTATCTGAACTTCTTAATTTTATTCCCAACTTGCAATGGAGGTGGGCCCATGTGTGGCGTGCAATGTTTTGAACTCACATGCATGGACGTCCTTTGCTTCTTGCAAAAAAATTTTCTTTCTTTTATTTCTTAATTTCTCTTCAACGCGGCCTCAAAATTCTGGTTTTTCCTTACAAAAAATAAAAACAAATGTCAAAGAATAGTATATTCATATAGGGAAGGAATGATGCAAGATGCGGGCTCAATTCACACTAAATAGATGCATAAATGTTACCATTTTATCAAATTTTCAATTAAATCAATGGTGCAAATAAAGTACATCATTTCATGTGTAAATAAAAAGTAATGAGAAATTTGTGATTTTCAATGCCAAGAAATTGAGAAATTCATGATTTTATGTGAAAATGCAATTTTTGGATGAATTTTGACTCGAATTCAGACTTTGATGCCCACAAACATAGAATCATGATTTTTTTACTAAAATAGTGCATGATTTCAAGTCCTTAATTAATTCTAAAATAATGAGGAAATTATGCATTTTTAACGACTTATCAACTAGGACCATGAGAGCTACTACACGTAGGGAGAGAATACCTGGATTACGTCTTGAGAGAGCACCCACACAAGTGTAGAGTGGTCACCTATGCACACAGGAAGAGAACACCCACACAAGCACACGCACAAGGAGAACATACCCAATGATTCATCATGAGGTGACCGTGGAACCTAGACTTGCCAACCAACTAGGCAACCCATCATTCTCCCACTCTATTTCCTTTCTACAATTTTGTAAAGATATTGAACATTCAGCTGCCCTGCGACCTAGTTACTTTTGCCTCACGACACTTTAAGTTTAAAAAAAAATGACTGGAGAACTATTCATACAAAAAATACAGTGAAAAACACCATCTTACCCTTAAAATATACAATATCATTTGATTGTAGGATATCCTACGATCGTACGATATCCTACATCCATAGAATATCACAAATATTCACCTTTTCCCTCGAAACTCAAAAACTTTGTTTTCTTTGCATCATACCTGCTTGCTGTAGAAACTTTGACTCGTAGATTTTAGAAGAGCATCTCTTATTATCCAGACCTCCCATCTCACTCACCACAAGATGGATCGATATTGTAACGTTTTTATTTATATATATTATTTATAATAATAATAATTATTATTATTATTATTATTATTATTATATAATTGATTGTATTTTAATTAAATACGCGATTAATCTAAGTGGGGATCGCGCTAGACTTAGGTTGGTGAGTTAGGCTTGTTGGATAAGTATCTTGACCCATAGTTAATCCGAGCCTACACTACAAGAAACTACACTTTTAGCGACGAAAATTTTCGTAGCCAAAAGTATGTAAAACGTCGGTAAAACACTTTACCGACGAAAATACTTTCGTCGCCCAGACGTTGGTAACAAGTGGTGGACAAAAACTTTAACCGACGAAATAATTTTCCATCGGCAAAAAAATAATTTTTACCGACGATTATTTTGACTTTTAACGATGTTTTATTTCGTCGGGAAAATAAAAAAAGAAAAATAAATTAAACATGTATTACTTTTAGCGACGTTGTATTTTTGTCGGTAAAGAAAAATAAATAAAAAATAGAAAATAAAATGACTTTTGCCGACGTTTTGATTTCATCGGTAAAATAAAAATTAAATTACTTTTACCGACGTTTTATTTTCGTCAGTAAAATATAAAAGGAAAAATATATATATATATATAATAAAATGCCTTTCACCGACGTTTATTTTCGTCGGTAAAAGATAAAAGAAAATATATATATATATATAATGAAATGGCTTTTACCGACGTGTTTTTTCGTCGGTAAAAGTAAAAGAAAAAATATATATATAATAAAATAGATTTTACCGACGATTTTTTTTTTCTGTAAAATATAAACGAAAAATATATATAAAATAAAATGGCTTTTACCGACGATTTTTCCCGTCGGCAAAAGTATTTTATTTTTTGTAAATTACCTTTTACCAACGAAAAAAATCTTCAGTAAAAGTATTTTTTTTTAAACAATATTTATTTCTTCAATATATTTTTCCTGTAAACCTGTTTATACACTTGTATTAAAAATAAACCTATTCCTCTACCTATATTCAATATAAAAAATGAATCCAAACAAAAGTTGCTAAATGAAATCATTCATCTCATTAACCAAATATTACAATCAATAATAATATAGTCCCATATAAATATCCAATATACATATACAAAAAAAAAAAAAAAAGAATAAAACACCCAGAAAGCGTCAATCAATCTGCAACCGACCCCAAAGCGTCAATCAATCTACAATGACAAAAACAGCACTAGAGTCTTTTCAATGAATTAAATTATAAATGAAAAATAAACATGTATATATATAAATCTTTTCCAAAGTTTTCGACGGCCTATTTTCCAACCTAAGTGTTGAGAATCGGGCGATTTTTTTGTCTAATTCGATAACCGGAAGTCCAATTCACTAATCTTAAATTCCAATAATTTACTTTGGCCTTGAACAAGATAACCGTGCTGGTTTTTGGGCTGTCCGATGACTGTTTCCCGTTATCGACCTCCAACGGCCTATTTTCAAGACTAATTATTAAGAATACAACAGTTATAGGTCTAATTCGTTAACTGGGAGTCCGATTTACGAGCCGTCAGTTCATGCAAGTTAATTTCGACTTGAGCGAGGTGGTCGTGCCGGTTCCCAATTTTTTCGGGGGCCAGTTCCCTTTCCGAACCCCCGGCGGACCGTTTTCGAGCCTAAGTATTGGAAACTTCGATGTTTTGGCCTCTAGTTCTCTAACCAGGAGTCCTATCTGCGAACCGTCAGTTCCAACAAGTCACTCTACCCTCGAGCAAGGTGTTCGTGCCGGTTCCCGTTCCGGACCCCCGGCGGGCCGTTTTCGAGCCTAAGTGTTAGAAAATCCGATGTTTTGGCATCTAGTTCTGTAACCGGGAGTCCTATCTGCGAACCATCAGTTCCTACAAGTCACTCTACCCTCGAGCGAGGTGCTCGTGCCGGTTTCAAATTTTTCCAAGGCCTGGTTCCAGTTCCGGACCCCCGACAGGCCGTTTTCGAGCCTAAGTATTGGAAAATCTGATGTTTTGGCCTCTAGTTCTCTAACCGGGAGTCCTATCTGCGAACCGTCAGCTCTAACAAGTTACTCTACCCTCAAGCGAGGTGCTCGTGCCAGTTCCCGATTTTTTCGGGGCCCGGTTCCAGTTCTGGACCCTCGGCGGGCTGTTTTCGAGCCTAAATGTTGGAAAATCCGATGTTTTCGCCTCTAGTTCTGTAACTGGGAGTCCTATCTGCAAACTGTCAGTTCCTACAAGTCACTCTACCCTCGAGCAAGGTGCTCGTGCCAGTTCTCGATTTTTCTAGGGCCCGGTTCCAGTTCTGGACCCCCGGCGAGCTGTTTTTGAGCCTAAGTGTTAGAAAATCCGATGTTTTCACCTCTAGTTCTGTAACCGGGAGTCCTATCTGCGAACCGTCAGTTCTTACAAGTCACTCTACCCTTAAGCAAGGTGCTCGTGCCGGTTCCCGATTTTTCCGGGGCCTGGTTCCAGTTCCGAACCCCCGGCGGGCCGTTTTCGAGCCTACGTATTGGAAAATCAGATGTTTTGGCCTCTAGTTCTCTAACCGGGAGTCCTATATGCGAACCGTCAGCTCCAACAGGTTACTCTACCCTCAAGTAAGGTGCTCGTGCCAGTTCTCGATTTTTCCAGGGCCCGGTTCCAGTTCTAGACCCCCGGCGGGCTGTTTTCGAGCCTAAGTGTTGGAAAATCCAATATTTTTGCCTCTAGTTCTGTAACCGGGAGTCCTATCTGCGAACTGTCAGTTCCTACAAGTCACTCTACCCTCGAGCGAGGTGCTCGTGCCAATTCTCGATTTTTCTGGGGCCCGGTTCCAGTTCCGGACCCCCGGCGAGCTGTTTTCGAGCCTAAGTATTGGAAAATCCGATGTTTTCGCCTCTAGTTCTGTAACCGGGAGTCCTATCTGCGAACCGTCAGTTCTTACAAGTCACTCTACCCTCGAGCGAGGTGCTCGTGCTAGTTCCCGATTTTTCCGGGGCCTGGTTCCCGTTCCGGACCCCCGGCGGGCCATTTTCGAGCCTAAGTGTTGGAAAATCCGATGTTTGGTACATACTTAAGTGCCCCAAAATGAAATAAAAAAAAATTCAAGAACTAAATTTGGAATGAACAAAGGAATAGAACATGTTTTCATTTTACATAAAATAAAATAGTACATAATGGATTACCTTATTTGAAGCATATTTTTTACCGATCGCAGTATCCTGCAGTATGTGGGTAGCAACCTGGAGATTTAAACAAGACAGTCGCCAAGCATATCAATTTAGAAAGTCTTAGCAAAATGGAAAAATCTACACACAGGTGTAAGGCACAGATATACATATCAGGGTATCAACTTGATGTTTTAATATTATTAACGTAAAAAATATTTCCTTTCAAAAAGAAAGAGAAGAACAGCTACAATTAAGGAAGCAATGAAGAGACTATAAGAAAACACTATAGAAAATTTATGTTTAGCATAATTTGGTAAGCTCCTTTTTTTGATAAGGGTGTTCAATATGGGTGGTTAGGATATTAAAGTGAGGGCTCCATGGGGTCAACTGATGGCACCCACATAAAATCCCATGCAATCAACAACATGATATCATTTCTGGCTAGAAGGGGAGAAAGAAACGAAAGAACTAAACAATGAATCTGATCACAAACGAAAGAAACGTAAGCACTAATAGTAACTGCATTTTCCAAAGTGCCAAATTCTTGAGATTTGGCTTACCTTATTACAGGCTACAACAAATTAATGACTAACTCAGGACTGCTGTCATGTGCGGAAAGAGGTTGACTTAATCCGATGAAGACAGCTATCACCACCTTCTTACTAGTGAAGTGAGCAACTGTAATAAGAAGCAGCAGCGAAACATTAGTAATGATTCTCAATACATGCAGCCATGGCAGAGTTGGGGTCATGTTATAGTCATCAAGCATCTTACTTCACTAGTTCTAGTTTAATATTTAGTTGCAACTTGCAACAATGACAACAAATCTGCCCTCCAAAACCCTATTCTCACAAACAATCATCCAAAGATTATCTGGAAATTAAGCCATTACAAGTTATGACGTGGGTTTAATCAATTTGAATCAGTCAAGGAATGATTACCCTTTTGACCTTAATGATCACAAGAAGTTCAAACTATCCTGATTACACGCTGTGGTGTTTAAGTTGTTGTAACTAGGGATGGCAATTTTGCCACGCCCCGCCCCGCCCCGCCCCGGCTTGCCCGCCCCGCCCCGCACGGGTTTTCCCCGCCCCGATCCTTAGGTGGGGCGGGGATGGGGAATAAAACCATGCCCCGAAGGCGGGGCGGGGCGGGGATGGGTTTGCCCTTTTCCCCGCCCCGCCCCGTTGCCCCGCCCCGTGCCCCGCCCCGTTACCCCGCCCCGTTACCCCGCCCCATGCCCCGCCCCATTGATTAATAATCCTCTTAAATATATATTTTAGATTTTTTTTATAATAAATAAACATATTTATATGTAAATGTATAGATTGATTTTATGTTGTTATTAAGGGTTAAGTAGATTGATTGAAGACTTTTTTTAAAGTTAAACATATAATTAATTGAACCCTATACATTATAAAAGCATATAATATGATCACATTCCTTCTAATTCAAATTTAATGAAATTAAAGTTGTTAAAAAATCTATCTAAGCTTATTTGACTTTAATCATATATAATGTTAAATTGTGACATGATAAATCATATTAAATAAAATGAATATAATAGAATGATAGATCATGCTTTAAGCTTATTATAATATAGATGATTAGAGATAGCAAGGTAAATTATAATCGGTATGATTCTAATCATACTAATAACAATATAAATTATACTAATTTGATATAATATTACAAAATATATCATGCTATACGCTTATAATAACTTATATGATTAGAAATGGCAAGGTAAATTATAGTTAGTAACTTAATATGATTCTAATTATACTAACAACACTATAAATTATACTAATTTTAATTATATGTAATCAACCTTAGTATGATTAGAATCATTGTACTAATGATTTAACATTGCAAGTTAAGTGTCACATAAATAAGTAATTATTTACCTAAGCTAATATGATCCACATGCTTGGAAAGTTAAAGCGGCTAAGGTTGTTTGACACTACAATAACCATATCCACATATTGATAGGTCATTTCTCTTATCTTTGTTTTGAGGGTTTTTTTTTTTTTTTTTTTTGAGTGATTTGCAACTTGCAAATAAATTGCAAACCCACGATTACCTCTTTATTAGTGAGTGGAGTTCAATACCAGAAATGAAGTGAAACCATGTATTGATGGAGATCATGATATTTTAGAGAGAGATTGTCTTTTTTATAAAGAATGTCTCAAAGCATATATGATATTTTCAAGTGTATAAATATGTATGTGTGTATATATATGTATATGTATGTGTGTATATATATACATATACATATACATATATATGTATATGTGTGTAACAATCTTGAATATATGAATATATTTTAAATAAGGTAAAGCATTACAAGAAATGAAGTTTGTTCTAGTGGTAAGACAAATTTCTAGTTACCTTCCCACCCAAGTTCGAATCCCATCTCTTGCATATTTAAAATTTTTATAGTGGCGGGGCGGGGCGGGGCGGGGCGGGGAACGCGTGGGTGTGGCGGGGCGGGGACGGGGCACAAAATTGTGCCCCGAAGGCGGGGCGGGGCGGGGGCGGGGCACCCCAATTCCGTCCCCGCCCCGCCCCGTTGCCATCCCTAGTTGTAACGAGAAGATAATATGAATAGATTGGATCAAGCAAAATATATGTTAGTCACATTATCTAATTGGGTCGTGAGTATAGTTTGATCGTCAAGATATGATCATTTCTCTTTTCAAGTCTTGAATTATCAGTGATGAAGTAATTAAATGGGCATGGCATAACTAATCAACAATTATGTCACAAACAAGGCTGAATTAAGAGGTTGGACCTAAACTTTAAGCGCATATTTGTGTCTTTCAAACCTGGTTTCAGCTGAAAGAGGAGAAAATTATACATAGGCCTAATTTGAGTGTCATAGAGAACGGGTGAGATTCCTTTTCTAATAGAAAATTGACCATCCATTCGAATCCTTCTAATGACTCCATGTCTCTTTTTCACTGACCTTTAAGATCTCAGCCCTCCAAAATAGCAGGTGGGAAACAAATGAAATGTCAAAAGAGACGGTCTCACTTTAGACCTGGAAATTAAGCCTTATATCCCTAGTTGTGAAAGCCACCCCCACACATCAAGCTAACCCAAACTGCAGACAATTTGGGCAAGGAAAAAAATGGCTACCTTTTCAATTGGAACTTCATGGCGCTTGCACCATGCAACTGATATCCTAGGATCAAGGTAGTTGATCTTTGATGTGCCCAACGCTACAGTCTTTAAATCCTCTTTGATCTTCATATCGAACTCCATTTTCTCAATCTTTGCATTTGTCTGAGCAATTTTCTTTTATAACCTGCAGATCAGTGGATAATTAAACTAATAAAGGAGGCAATGAAGACTAGATAAGCACATCAAGTGGACAGGGAATAGAGAAAGGATGAGTATTGTTAAAGTGTAAACTTGTATGATATTGGGCCCAACCCACTTGTATGTTATCAGGCCTAGCCCAAGTGTAAATAGGAGACCTAGTCATAATGTGTACAGCACGATAGATATTGTCTTTCCACTCTTAGAGATCTAATTGATCTAATTAGCTTTTTAATTCCTTGATTTGTAGCCTAATCTTAGGCATTGTAAAGTCTATTTAAAGAACAGAAATCCAAGATGACGATCCATCGAATGTGAGATTTTCACATAACTCTCTCTTTTTCATTCTGCCTATGCTTCTGAATGTCATGGTATCAGAGCTCGAGTTCTAGGAGATCTTCTTCCTTCTTCATTCTAAGAGACTTTTAAAGCTTCGATTCTTCTCTTCTCTCTGCGTGGGATATCTCTGATCAAGGTGGTCCACCTCTGATCAAATCATTTGTACCCAGAAATCTACATGATGATGATCGACTATTCTTCAAAGGATTTTTGAAGATTTTTCTGGATTTTTTCTTCATCGGATCAGGTGCTATTTACTCACTTCTTCCTCTGGCAATTTTGACGTTTTTTCCTCCCAAAGTTTTCATCTCAGTCGTCTAACTTTGTGGATATTTCTCCAAATCCAATCAAACTTGGACTAGAGGACACATTTTTTTATCTCCTCCAGGATATTGTCCTCTGATCTATGATTAGATCACGTTGTGGGGCCCACGCATCTCTCCTGCTCTGGATCTCAAGGTCGTCAGGCTTCTCTATTTTTTGTAGTGAAACCATTTTTGCTACATCCTTCTCTATGTTCTCTTACCCACTACCACTGTTTTTTTTAGTACAAACATCTCAGTTATTATGCTCTTCTATGATTGTTTGGTGCTACACTACTTTGATTTTTTTTTTTTGCTAATTTTTGCACTCTCTGGTGGCTGTTTGGGTATCTTCAAGTGGTTTTTCTTCTGCTGGTAGTAGGATTGCTGAATATATATGCATTAATAGTTATGGAGAAAGGAGATATTAAGTTGACCAAGTTTAATGGTAAAAACTATACCACTTGGGCTTTTCAATTTCAAATTTACCTTAAGGGTAAAGAACTCTGGGGTCATATTGATGATTCAGATCTCATACCTACTGATGACAAGCTCTTAGCTCAATGGGAGGTTAAAGATTGGCAGATCATGACCTGGATATTGGGGTCCGTCGATACACAGTTTATCCTGAACCTTCGCCCATACAAGACTGCCAAAGAAATGTGGCTTTATTTAAAGAAGATATATTTGTAGGAAAATTCTGCTCCCAGGTTTCATTTAGAACATGAAATCTCGCAGTTTGTTCAAGGGACCTTGTCGATACAGGATTACTACTCTCAGTTTACAAGTCTGTGGACTGATTACGCTGAGCTGATTTATGCTGACCTTCCTGCTGCCTCCTTAGCCTCTATTCAAGCGATCCATCAGACGAGTCAACGGGATCAGTTTCTGATGAAGTTAAAGCAACAATTTGAAACTGTTCGGTCCAACTTAATGAGCAGGGTGCCATCCCCCTCACTCGAATCATGTCTGGGCGAACTCCTTAGAGAGGACAGCGCTTAGTGACTCAGATGGCACTTACACAGAATGCTCCTCAGGTTGTTCCTATCGATGTTGCTTATATTGCCAGGGGTAAGCCTCAAGGCCGGGACATGAGCAAGGTCAAATGTTTTTGCTGCCACAAACTCGGACATGTTTCCACTCAGTGCGACCAGAAGTTTTGTTCCTATTGCAAAACCAAAGGTCATGTTCTTCCGGAATGCCGGACGCGACCTCAGAATCGAGCACAGCAACAGAGAGCCTACTCTGCTCATCTTCCTTATGCTTCTTCACCAGTCATGCCTGCACCACCTGCTGCCACTTCTTCTTCTACCCTCACTCCTGAAATAGTCAAGCAAATGATCATAAATGCTTTCTCTGCACTTGGCCTATCAGGTAATCCAAAATCTTCAGTATCCACCTGGTATATTGATTCAGGGGCCTCCAATCACATGACACACTCTCCTACCAATATGACTCATATTAGGAAGTATGATGGAGACCTCTGCATCAATACTGCTGATGGTGGCAGTATCCCCATTTCTGTTGTTGGACAGGTTCCTCACTCCTTACCCTTGCATAATGTTTTTCTTTCCCCTTGCTTAACCACAAATTTGTTATCAGTTGATCAACTTGTTGATAGTAATTGCTCCATCTTGTTTTCTCGCTCTGGTTGTGTTGTGCAGGATCAAGTATCGGGGAAGGTGCTAGCGAAGGGCCTTAAGCAGGGACAACTGTTTCCCCTCCAGATTTTGTCAAAAGAAAAGCTCCCTTCGCAGTCTGCTTTGTTTTCCCATTTAAAAGTCATAATAAATGCCAGTTGTGGCATAATCGTTTAGGACATCCTAATTCCAAAACTTTGATGTTTTTATTAAATTCTGGTTTAATTAATGACAATAAAGTTTCTTTTAAGGATGTTTTTTTAATTGTGATAGCTGCAAGATGGGGAAAGGAAAAACCTTTTCGTTTCCTCTTCATGATTCTTTAGCAATGAAATGTTTTGATATTGTTCATAGTGATGTGTGGGGTATTGCACCCGTTCTTTCTCATTCTCATTATAAATACTTGTTACATTCATTGATGATTATAATCATTTTACTTGGATTTATTTTTTGCATGCTAAGTCTGATGTTTTCTCGATTTTTAAAGTTTTCTTGTCTTATGTTGAGAATCAATTTTCCACTACCATTAAAATTCTTCGATCTGATTTAGGGGGGGAGTACGTTTCTACGAATTTTCAAACATTTTTGCAATCCAAAGGCATTATCTCCCAGCGATCTTGTCCTTACACCCCCCAACAAAATGGTGTGTTTGAACGAAAAAACTGACATCTTTTGGATATTGCTCGTTCACTTTTGTTAGCATCTTCTGTTCCAACTAGGTTTTGGCCCGAAGCCCTCTCAACTGCTGTGCATGTCATCAATCGCCTACCTTCATCTAGATTAGACAACCAGACATCGTTTTTTAGACTTTTTCAAAAGAATCCACTCTATGATCATCTTCATCCTTTTGGGTGTGTTTGTTTTGTTCTTCTTCCTCCCACTGAGCGCACTAAGTTAACAGCTCAATCCTCCATCTGTGCCTTTCTTGGTTATGCTCTTAATCAAAAAGGCTATCTATGTTATGATTCTAAAGCCAAAAGAGTTCGAGTGTCTCGCAATGTCATGTTTTTTTAAAATCAATATTTCTTTCCAAGGCATGGTGATTCGAATGACTCTGTCTCGTTCTCTTTTTTACCATCATTTTCAGATACGTACAATGCCTCCACCTGTGACTCGTTTTAAGCCGGATTTTGTATATCAACGACGGAATGTTACAGGTGCTCCTGCCTCTGGGTCTCTCGCTACGCCTACCCTGACTGCTCCTGCTCCTGCACCTGATCCACCTCCAGAGCCTCCTGTTTCTGATCATTCACCTAATCCACCTCCGGAGCCTCTTGCTCTTCGCCGATCCATTCGCCACATAAAGCCACCTGATCAATATGGCTTTACTCATGCTTCATTATTAACCACTTTGTCTTCTATTTCTATTCCTAACTCGTACTCTCAGGCAGTGCAGCATGATTGTTGGAAACAGGCTATGCAGGAAGAACTTACTGCTCTTCAAACAAATCATACATGGGACATTGTTACCTGTCCTTCCTCTGTCAAACCCATTGGATGCAAGTGGGTATACTCGGTGAAATTAAAGTCTGACCGATCCTTGGATCGCTACAAAGCTCGTCTAGTTGCACTTGGAAACAGGCAAGAGTATGGTATCAACTATGAGGAGACTTTTGCTCCAGTGGCCAAAATGACAACTGTACGTACAGTTCTTGCAATAGCCGCCTCTCAGTCATAGCTCCTATATCAAATGGATGTGAAGAATGCTTTTCTTCATGGGGATCTTAAAGAGGAAGTCTACATGCGTCTCCCTAATGGAATTCCTTCTTCTTCCAAGACCGATGTTGCTCAATTACGACGCTCATTAAACAGGCACCTAGAGCTTCGTTCGACAAGTTCCGAATCACTCTCCTTCAGCTTTCTTTTATACAAAGCCCGTATGATCCTTCGATGTTCACACTTCACTCATCCAGAGGATCTACAATTCTCCTTGTGTATGTCGATGATATCATTATTACCGGCCCTCACAGTGATATGATTCGACAAATACAAGCCTCTCCGCAAGATAAGTTTCATATGAAGGATTTGGGACCTTTGAATTATTTCTTGGGTTTGGAAGTTCATCAATCAAAGAAAGGCTTGTTTCTTCATCAACACAAATATGCTACAGACCTAGTAGATCTAGCCGATCT
The DNA here is from genome assembly GCA_038049695.1 of Cinnamomum chago. Taxonomy (NCBI): domain Eukaryota; kingdom Viridiplantae; phylum Streptophyta; class Magnoliopsida; order Laurales; family Lauraceae; genus Cinnamomum; species Cinnamomum chago. The sequence continues at coordinate 38,849,788 of CP142457.1, forward strand.
TGGTGATTCTAGCCCAGTCGACACACCGTTGGAAGTAAATGTCAAGCTTCATTAACAAGACGGTGATCTCCTTCCTGATCCTACATTCTATCGTCGTTTGGTTGGTAGCCTTGTCTATCTAACCATTACTTGACCAGATCTCTCTTATGCTGTTAATCTGGTCAGTCAGTTTATGACGGCCCCACGGCATCATCATTTGGCGGCAGTCAAACGGATTATTCGATATATCCTTGGTACCTCTACCCGCGGCTTATTCTTTTCAGTTGGCACACCGCTTACACTCACTGCTTATTCTGATGCGGATTGGGCTGGCTGTCCGGACACACGTCGCTCTACTGCGTGATGGTGTGTTTACTTGGGAGAAGCCTTGGTTTCCTGGAAATGTAAAAAGCAAGATAGAGTCTCCAAATCTTCCACGGAATCCGAATACCGAGCCATGTCTTCCGCTTGTTCTGAGATCCTATGGCTACGTGGGTTGCTTTCCGAGCTTGGATTCTCCCAGACTCAACCAACTCCTCTTCATGCGGACAACACAAGTGCCATTCAAATCACTGAAAATCTTGTATTTCATGAGCAAACCAAGCATATTGAAGTGGATTGTCACTTCATTCGGGACGAGTATGATCACAAAATCATTACTCTTCCCCATATTTCCACTGAGTTCCAGCTTGCTGATATCTTCACCAAGGGCCTTCCACGACCACGGCATGAATTCCTGGTTCGCAAATTGTTGCTGGTTGATTCACCGCATCAATTTGAGGGGGGGTGTTAAAGTGTAAACTTGTATGATATTGGGCCCAACCCACTTGTATGTTATCAGGCCCAGCCCAAGTGTAAATAGGAGACCTAGTCATAATGTGTACAGCACGATAGATATTGTCTTTCCATTCTTAGAGATCTAATTGATCTAATTAGCTTTTTAATTCCTTGATTTGTAGCCTAATCTTAGGCATTGTAAAGTCTATTTAAAGAACAGAAATCCAAGATGACGATCCATTGAATGTGAGATTTCATATAACTCTCTCTCTCTCTTTCATTCTAGCTATGCTTCTGAATGTCAAGTATCAAATTTACCGGTCTAAGAGGAAGTCCTCGTGAGCTGAGAGTGCCAGCAACCAATGGCACATGCCTCTCTTTTGGATGGTGGTATTTGCAGGTTGATCCATATTGCATCTTTTTGCAACAAGTATCAAACGTCAGAAGATGTATTGAAGAAGACAATGGAGAAAGCTAACAATTTAATTATTGAAATTTTGAAGAAAAAACCACAATTGGCCTCTGATTGTAAATCAGAGAACCTATATAATATCAATACATGTATATTTTAATGAATGATGGATGTAAAAAAAAAAAAAGATTATAAGTAATTTAAATAAAAAGATAACTTTAATCTATGTGAAAGTCCGGGGGATCCGAACCCTAGAGGGGGGGTGAATAGGGTGAGCTTCATTTATGACCAATTATAAACAATTTTAACTTCTTTAAAACAAACTAGTCACATGTGATGATTTATCATACAAGATGCGGAAGCTAACAAAAGAATCACCACAAAGCAAGCACCATCACACAAGGATTTATAGTGGTTCGGCCTCAATGCCTACATCCACTACCGGCTTGTGAACCAACACCCCACCGGATTTCCACTATTTATGTTTTTCAATAGGCTAAGCAATAACCTTTACAATATGCTTTTCAAGGCTTAGCAATAACCTTTACAATGATGTTTTTTCAAGGCTTAACATCAACCTATACACTATGCTTTTATAGGCTAAGCAATAACCTCTTCAACCATAGGTTGGTTATCTCACTAAATTAGTGTCTAAGATACACTTGATGGAGATTCAATTAAGCTCATTACAATGCCTCTTAAATAGGCGGATATGGAAGTGAAAAACTAATAAACACACACACTATGAATGCAAAGATGAAAGTACATGATGTGTGTGTGTGTGATGTCCTCAATCATTTTGAAAATGAAAGCTCATAAATGTATGCCTAAGGCTTTTGAAAGTTTTAGCTCAAAAACATTTATGATTGAGGATGGAATGCAAGTCACATGTTAAAAGTAACAACTTGTTAATGATGTCAAAGATACACAAGTTGTATGAAATGAATTAGCTCTAAACATGTGATGGATAGGGATGTCAATCAAATCAACAATGTAGCTCAAAACATAAAAATAGATTTGATTGAAATAAGGGGACAAATCATATGTAATTATAAATACAACTTGAAAAAGATATACCTATCAAAGTAAGGCAAGTTGTGAAACTTTAAAACAATAATACACATATGATTTGTAAAGATGTTGAATCCACAACATAAGATATATTTTGAAAGAGATTTTCTTATGATGAAAAACAACACCCAAAGATTCAACCAAGTATATGAATCATGTTACATATAATTTCAAAGATTATTTCATTAACATGATCTACTTAGATTTCCCAAATAAAGTACTACTTGGATTGAATCAATGGTGATGCATCCAAAACAATAGATCAATTCAAAATATAAAACATGCTAAGGATACAACACATCATAGGTTAACATGCTATTAAAGATTTATCAAAGATAAAACAAAACATGAAAACATATGATTTGTAAAGAAGTTGAATCCAAAACATAAGATAGTTTTGAAAGTGATTTTCTTATGTTGGAAAACAACAACCAAAGATTCAACCAAGTATATGAATCATGTTACATCTAATTTCAAAGATGTTTTCATTAACATGATCTACTTAGATTTACCAAAGATTAAGTACTACTTGGATTGAATCAATGATGATGTATCCAAAACAACAAATCAATTCAAAACATAAAACATGTTAAGGATACAACACAACATAGTTTATCATGCTACAAATGATTTACCAAAAATAAAATAAAGCATGAAAACATATGATTAAGGAAAGTAGAGCCTACTTGGTGATTTAACTTCATTAATCCAAGCTTTAGCTTTCCTAATGATCCCCTCCATCCCTTAGTTCATTTCCCTTCTATTTGCCTCAAAACCCCTCAAGGAGGGCCTTAAAATTCCCAACTTTTGGCAAAGGAAAGAACTCATATTTATAGCAAAAAGTGCCCAATGGCTAGTCCTCGGTCGACCTGCAAACAGGTCTCGGTCGACCGGGATCACACAACAGTCAGAAATATGACCGTTGGTGCGCCAGGCCACTTTCTGCCTGCAGTGTTCCCGGTCGACCGGGACCTCTGGGCCGGTCGACCGGCGACACTGCCGGGATCACCAAAAATTCCAACTTTGCATATTTGAAGGTTTTCTTTGTGGAACTTTTTGAGCCACTAAATCAAGCTTAAAAAACATGTTTTAAAACATGAACCATAAAAAGCCTAAAACATTTTGAAAGATTTAAAACTCATAGGCTAGCTTGATTTTCTAAAACTCTTTTCAAATCAAATGCATCCATGATTAAAAACAAAACATGCATAAATCAATACTTTTACAAATCTTAAAAGCAATGCATGAATAAAACAAGATTTCAAGTTTATTTAAAACAATGCAAGTGTGTAAATCAAATGATGCTTGAATGATAATGCATCCATCAAATTGCAATCTACAAAATTCCTAACACTATGTACAGAGGATTCTCAAAATGAAAGAGACACATATATTAATGGTTAAAATTAGATCAATATAGATGGTAGCAATGATTGTGAATGTGAGAAAATAAAATATAATCTGTACATCTCATAAATTTCGACTAGTTATTATGTTAAAATTTCAAGAGAATAATCTACTAACCAAAGGGTCGCATCATGATCTCCAGTAGCTGTGCCATCACCAGCAGAAGTGGTCCCTCTCATGATGTCGAAATAGCTGGTTGGATCTATCCCTGCCACAGTTGCCAACTGTTGAACGAGGGCCTCAATTGCACGTGTTCTCCTGTTCTGCTCAGCCTACCTCCTAGCCTGCTCAGCTAGCTGCTCCCGCAAGGCAATCACCTCAAGATCTGGTGCCCGAGACTGTGTGGAAGATGAAGAGGTCCTCGTGTATGTCCCATACCCTTTTAAGTATCCCGACCTCGATCCAAGCACATCAACAACAATCTGTTCCTCCGTCATCGGAGCTGTGACAGAGGGCTGTAACTGCTCCTCAGTCGCTGCACCAAGGCCTCTTGCCATTTAAATAAAAAAAAGGAGTTAGAAGGCTTTTATGGCAATATTGATCACAATTGATTTATTAGCAAACGTACATGTCTCTGCTGAGCCACCTCATTTACCTACTCATTACTCTTTTCTCTGTAGCGGGTGTCGCGGAAGAACTGAGTAATAGGCGGCGTTTGACCGGCATTTTGTGCCATCTGTCATTTGAAATAGCTTTGTATTAGATATGAACCTAGCTGCATACTGATAAATTAATAAACTTAATCAAGTTTCTTCCTATGAATATCATTAGTACCATCATAGACATCCTTGAGGCAAATGACCTGGAGCCACTAGTATGATTATATGGCAGTTTGGCTCGACTCTCTTGAGCTTTTTTCGACTTCACCTACATAGAAAAACAATAATACAGTAGCAGTCATTTATAAAATAATTACTAATAGAATTACGTTGGAATATAATTAATTGTTGTAGATAACATCCCAAAGTTACCTTCTAGGCTGGTGATTCCCAGCACTGCGAGACCATCAACTGCCAGTCAGCTGGATCACAACCCTTTGCCGGGTGGTCCTGGGGTCGGGGAACCCCCTGCTCCAACAGCTTGAGATAGTGACTATGCAGCTCATACCTCCAACTCCTATACAAAACCCCGCATTGGCGGTCAATGTCCGCCCTGAGCTGCATATCGCCCTCGTAGTCCCCAATATCAAAAGGTTGTTGCAATTAGGGGAGAGCCATATAAAAATTAGTAATAACAAAATATAATCAGATCTTGTAATGCGGAGCACAACTATAATCAATTTGGTTGATATTTTCAATATAAAATTTACCTGAACTGCAGCAATGACGGTAAGCTTGATCCCACTATCAAGCTTCTTCTAACCATGGGGCCTGACTGGGGCAACCTGTCTAATGGCTAACCCAAGATGGTTAACCAGTGATGGGGCATGTTCTCCTTCTGGCCTGACTGGAGATGGGGATCGGGACTAGGATGTTATGACCCAGCTATCTCCTCAGCTTTGTCACATTCTTCCCCTGCGTAATACCCCTTACAAGGCTCGGAACCTCCGAGACTAGGGCTAATGCTATTAAGATGATAGTGCTAAATGAGTTAGTGAACACAAATCATTAAATTAAGGTGAACCATTCTGAATTTTAAAAGGTCATAATTTTCTCACCTACGCTACTCCCGACTGTATGAAGATTCGTCGGAGGCCGGGACGGCTGAGTCTGAGTTGGCGAGGGCTGTGTGGTCGGAGGTTGAATCGGCAGAGGCTGGGGGGCTGCCAAATCAGGGGTGCTTCCTGATCCTCCAGACCGTGTAGCTAGAAGAGCAGCCGACGGAGGCTGTGTCGATGCCTCAGGTGGGCTAATGAGCATTGATTATATTTGGTTAATTTCCTGTGCCATTATGTACTTGTTAAAATAAGGGGACTAAGATGACCACCAAGAACAAAAGATCACCATCTTGAATCTCTCCATAACAAGGGAGACGTTTCTAATATACATCTTTTCTTTTGTTGGGTTCTCAACAAAGACATATATCATTTAGCAAGAAACAGGTGAACCCACTTTTAACAGAATGTGGTGGGACCTTATTATTGCTATCAGAGGAATTTTGCATCCTTAGACAACTGTCCACATTCAAAGGTATTTTGTTGCTGAGGCATTTAACAACCTGTGTCAAGTTATTTCAGAAATCATGTACAGATCCAGATCATGATTCAACAGATAAATATGCCACCACACACATCAGAAGTGAACATGTAAAATCATTTGAATTAAACACCCAATGTAGCAAATCAGCTGTTGTTTCAGAAAAATACAAGGAATGTCTCATGAAATTTTCACAGAGCAGGGGAAATGGCTGTTAGACCAAGACTGGAAACTGACTGAGAAGTGCAGTTTCATTCTCTCTCCCAATGTAGCTTTCTCCTTTACATTCTCTCTCTGTACAATCTCGTCTCCACAACATTATAAAAAAAAATAACAGTCAACTCAAGAAACTGATTCTGTTATTGCAGCTTAAGTGATTAGATACTGTTATGTTAACCACTGTCTTAAAATTCTTCAAAGTTCAATCATATTCAGTGCATTGCTTCACCTCTTCATATGTTGGGTTCTTGTATTTAAATCTGGACCGGGCAACAAAGGTGCTGCCTTGGCCAACTCCATCTCTTATTGGATCAATGTGGTTTTGTTGGCCTTTTATTTCAAGTTCTCTCCTGCATGCAAGAAGACTTGGACTGGTTTTTCAAAGGAAGCCTTACATGATGTCTTCAACTTCATAAGACTTGCCATTCCTTCAGCAGTTATGGTTTGGTGAGTTGTAGTATTCCTGCTTTCAAAGCAGTTCCATTGGAAAGATCATGGTTTTCTTTTCCTTCTTCCACTCCACTTACTGTCTTTGAAAGTTGAGGTATTTTTGTTTTTATTCTGCTTTGAAAAACTATATGCATGGCATTTGTTTTGGTATTCCATTCATACACCTAATCTTGTTTGAGCTTCGGTATATTGTCACATTTCTAATTTGAATTTTCAATATATATTTTAGTAAGTGTGTTGTTTGAATGACTTGAGACAGCTTGGAATTTTGGTCATTTGAGCTCCTAGTTCTCTTGTCTGGCCTCCTTCCCAATTCAAAGCTTGTAACATCGGTTCTATCAATCAGGTTGGCACTCCCTCTAACTCTTTAGATTTTCTTGGAATTTATAGATCGCACTTGGTTTACTAAAATGTTAATATACATTTACCAGCTAATGTGTCACAAACAGTAGTCATACCATAATATTGTGCATATAAATGTTCACTGTATACAGTCCATGCATATGCACATTTATTTTTGGCATTGCTTTCTCCACCTCCATTTCTTACTGACATAAGATAATAAAGCTTTTAGAAGTTGTATAGCAATGAGGGGGGAAGTGGTGAGATATGTGGCAGTCATGGTGCCAGTTCTTGCAACCTCTAACTTCTTGGATGGAATCCAATGTGTGCTCTCAGGTCTAAACTACTTTTTTTTTATCAATAACGATAAATCATAGTAAATTATATTATAAGAGAAAGCAAGATACAAGAAGCCCACCAAACAAACAAAAAAAAAAAGCACAATGGTATAAAAGAATTATACCATGAAAAGGAAAAGGAAAAAACAAAGAAACATCACACAGTGAAAGCCACCAAATTAGAAGACCTATCCACCCCTTGCTTAGCTAACGAATAAGCAAAACCATTTGCCGACCAGCATTAACAGCATGGGAACAATAGCATTATTTTTCATGAACTAGTCATCAAATTGGCTCCTTATTATGCCATTAGCTCAGTTGGCTTAGGCCTTCGCTTAGGCTCCAGCTTTTGCAAGTAGCTTTAATCATCTTTGCGCATTTATATGAAGATTGTTTTGAGTTAAATTGAATAATGGATTACATCATCTTAATGGGTTTCTTCAAAATTTAGGTACTGCAAGAGGGTGTGGTTGGCAGAAGATTGGCGCATATGTTAATCTGGCAGCTTATTACATTGTGGGCATTCCTTCTGCTGTTCTTTTAGCTTTTGTCCTCCATTTTGGAGGAAAGGTGGGTGTTCTCATCCTTTTTGTCGAATGCCTATGATATTTAGATTGTTGGAATGAAAGATGATGTTTGTGCTTGTTCCCAAAATTGTTGCAAACAGGGGCTTTGGATGGGGATTGTATGTGGGCTTGTGGCACAAGTGCTAATGCTTTCAACGATAACATTATGCACTAACTGGGAGCAAGAAGTAAGTGATGGCCTCCCATTTCAGTGATCGATTTATTTTATTTTTTTCTCTAGAAGAACTTTTAGCGAAGCTAGCTAAGGAAATGAGTAGGATTGAATGTGGATCAGGCTGGGGCCTGTCCTAGCCCAACTAACAAATTGAGTACATCTAAGGTAAATAAGGTAAGCAGTAACGAGTTTAATGCATGCATCTCACACCAATCTGGCATAAAAAAAAAAAAAAAAGCAATCAAGACCGTGACAATTAAAGCCATCCACTGATGCTCATTTTACAAGAAACATGTAATCTGAGAAGGGGGAAATACCTGAGTTTTCAAGGCAGCAAGTTTTTTCTTCCTCTTTTCCTCCTCTTCTTCGTTCCCTTCCTTCGTTTTATGTTGCCTGGAAAGCGAGAGAGAGTCAAGAGAGTTCACTTGCTCGCCAAAGAGGTTGTAGGAGAAGGTCTGAAACACTTTTGATTTGGGGGTTTTTGAATGGAGAGGGTTTTCGATGATGGGATGGACGATGGTTCGAGAGAGACGAGGGTAAGGGTTGGAGATTTGGGGGTTTTCGAATGGAGAGGAATTTCAGTCGGATCGGCTGAGAGAGTGGGAGTGATGTGCCAGCGCAAGGGTTGCAGGGGATGGAAAGGACGGCGAGATGATGGAGAGGACCAGAGAGATGAAGGGTTGTAGGGGAGAGAGAGTGAGAGAGAAGAGATGGGGAGGGCTGTGCAGGGGAAATGAAGGGTTACAAGGGGGAGACGGTGAGAGAGAAGAGATGGGGGAGGGCTGCGCAGGGGAGAGATGAGCGAGAGAATGAGAGAGAGAAGATCGAGAGAGAGAGCAGAGAGATCAATCCAGAGAGAGCGCAGAGAGAGAGAGAGAGAGAGAGAGGAGGACTTAAAAGAGGGATTTTGGTGGCGGGAGAGGGAAAAAAAGTAGGGGAAAAGGTCTTTGCCGACGTTTTAAATTAAACGTCGGTAATAAATTTTTCGACGCAAATTTTCGTCGGTAAAAAAAAATTCGTCAATAAAGATCTTTGATTTTAAATTTTCCTAAAAATAAAATAAAATTTTACCGATATTTTACAAAAAACGTTGCTAAAATAAAATTGAACTTTGCCAGCAGTTTTCAAGGAAACGTTGCTAAGAGTCGATTTTACCGACATTTTGTAATTCGTCTTGATTTTTGTAGGGAAAATCAATTTTTTGGGACCCGCGGAAGTGATAAATCAATTGAAGAATTAAAGAAGGAAAACCAAAGTATTGAAACTCTGCATGGGGTCCACACTACTCTAGTTGGAAGATTTAATTCAAGCGAAACAAAGAAGAAAAAAAATGCAAAAGAAAATCCAATCATATGAAGGACATCTAAGGTAAGGGAATTTCAAGCATTGCACACAGAAGTGGGGCCCATCATGTGTTCCAATTGATAATACAAATCTGAATTTCAGATTGGGAATTAGATGTAATTTAAGGAATTTCTTAATAGAGGAAGTGGGCCCATATTTGGATAGATTCAAGCAAATTTCAGAGTTCTAAATATGGAGGGTAGTAACCCAGAAGTTGCAAGATAAATTCAAATCCAAAGAGTCCAGGTTTCCTTAAGAACTCTACAAGTTGGATTTCAGTCAAGATATGTTTTCAAATATTTGGAAACTTTTGCAAGCCAAGAAGCTATCCAAAGGAGATATCACACGTCCAACACTTTGCCTTTCCAAGCTTCTCCATTCCAAGTTGGACGTCCAAGCCATGATTGAAGATAAAATTTAAGATTCAAATTTTGAATCTTGAATCAAGAAAGAAAATAAAACAAAGAAAACAAAAATCCAAAAGAGGCTTTACATGTTCAAAGCCAAGAAGGTTCAAGATGATACACTCCAAGTGGGGTCCAAATGCATTCAAATTAGAATTGCAGCAGAAACCGGCACAAGCACTTTGCTCGAGGGTAGAGTAACTTGTAGGAACTAACGGTTCGCAAATAGGACTACCGGTTAGAGAATTAGAAGCGAAAACATCGGATTTTCCAATACTTAGGCTCGAAAACGGCCAGCCGGGGGTCTGGAATGGGAAACGGCCCCCGAAAAAATCAGAAACTGGCATGAGCACTTCGCTAAAGGGTAGAGTAACTTATAGGAACTAATGGTTTGCAAATAAGACTCCTGATTAGAGAACTAGAAGCGAAAACATCGGATTTTCCAACACTTAGACTCGAAAACGACCAGCCGGGGGTCTGGAACAGGAAACAGCCCCGGAAAAATTAGAAACCGACACAGGTGCCTTGTTCAAGGCCAAAGCAACTTGTAGGAATTGACGGTTGGTGAATCGGACTTCAGGTCAAACGAATTAAACGCAAAAACCGCCTGATTCTCAATACTTAGGCTGGAAAACAGGCCGCCGAAAAACTTAAGAAAAGATTTATATATATACATGTTTATCTTTCATTTATAATTTAATTCATTGAAAATATTCTAATGTTTTTTTTTTGTCATTGCAGATTGATGGATGCTTTGGGGTCAGTTGCAGATTTCTGGGGCTGTTTTATTCTTTTTAGTTTATTTGTATATGTATATTGGACATTTATATGTAACTGTATCATTATTGATTGTAATATTTGTTTAATGAGATGAACGATTTGATGAAAAATGGTGATGGATGTTTGTTTATTTGGCAACTTTTGTTTGCATGCATTTTTTATATTGAATATAGGTACACAAACATGTTTATTTTTTGACATAGGTGTATAAAAAGGTTTACAGGAAAAATATTGAAAAAACAAATATAGCATTTTTTTTAAAAAATCAATTTACCAACGTTTTTTTTCGTCGGCAAAAGTATAAATAAAAATAAAAACATAAAAGACTTTTACCGACATTTTTTTTCGTCGGTAAAAGTATAAAATAAACATAAAATAATTTTACCGACGTATTTTTGCGTCGGCAAAAGTATAAAACAAAAATAAAAAACATAAAATACTTTTAACGACGTTTTATTTCGTCGTCAAAAGTATAAACTAAAAATAAAATACATAAAATAATTTTACCGACTTTTTTTTGCATCGGCAAAATTATAAAAAAAAAATAAAAAACATAAAATACTTTTACCGACGTTTTCTTTCGTCGGCAAAAGCAGAAAGGAAAAAAAATAAGAAATATAAAACTACTTTTACCGACTTTTTTTTTCGTCGGCAAAAGGATCAAAAATAAATATAAAAAAATCAAAAAAATACTTTTACCCACGTTTTTGTTCGTCAGTAAAAGGAAAAAGAAAAAAGAAATAAAAAATATAATACTTTTACTGACGTTTCATAGTTCGTCGGTAATAATCTCCGATTTTTACTTTTCCTTGAAAATAAAGTAATTCTATGATCTAACTTTACCGACGTGTTTTTAAAAAATGTTGGCAAAAGTCTACCTTTTACCGACGTTTTTGTATAAAACGTCGGTAAAAGTCTTTTTTTAAAAACCTCGGCAAAAGTCTGTTTTTTACCGACGAAATGATATATACGTCGGTAAAAGTCAATCTTTACCGACGAAAATTTTAAAGCGTCGGCAAAAAACGTTGCTAAAAGTGTAGTTTGTTGTAGTGTCAGTCCAAAGTGAAAAAATAAAAGATGTGCTATAGAACTGAGAACATTACATATTCACATGCATCTCCTTATCTCATTTACCCAAATAAAATAAAATAAAATCAAATAAAAAATCACAACTAAAAGAAGAAACAAAAGCATAAATGTGAATGTGATCGAGTCAGTCACAATCAAATCACCCTTTGCCCTAATTCCCTCCATAAATGTGATCAAGTCAGTCAGTCAACGACATCCCTACACTTTGATTTCCCTAATTCCCTCCATTTATCTGAGAAAGAGAGTCAGAGAGAAAATATTCTTCTCAAGTTGAGAGATCATACTGGATTCATGGATCTCTAGGCCTCTTAATCTATATATGTGGGTCGCCTTGTCGCCGATCCAAATCATTAACATCATGGGCCACTGCATCAATGCCACTAATCAAATGCCAGCCATACCAGAATATCTCACCATACAACACCACGAACCTCACCTTTGAGTATGCTTAGCAGCTGTAATTCTTTTTTAATTATGTGCAGGCTCATCAAGGAGATTTTGGAGGCATGGATAGGAACCATTACATCAACAGACCCAGATTGCATTCCTCTTGTTCTTGATTATGCAAAACACTGCTAAATAAAACCCTGGTTTGCATTTAATATAACTTGGTAAGTACCAAGGTCTCACTTCCTTCAACTCAATCACCCTTTTCTCATTTTTATTAGAATAGAGGGCACTGAAATCTCACTTCAAAAGAAAAGGGAAAACTAAAACATAAACCCTAATGTGCAAAGGAGGAAGAGAGGAAGTAAAAGAAGAAAGGAAACTGCACAAACCCTAGCCAGAGGGAAAAGGAGAGAGAAGCTACAGAGAGAGGGAGAGAGATACCTGAACCGTCGAGCCTCGAAGGAAGAGGGTAGGTCGGAAGAGACGAAGAGCGGAAGAGGGAGAGGGAAGAGCGGAAGAGCCAAACAACATTATGAGTTTTTTTTCTTTCGTTATAACTTTTTGACCTGGGGCATGGCTTTTGTTGATATGGGGCGTGGGCAAAGGCCCAATACCATTTGAAGAGGAATTTGGAACTTCGCCCCAGGTCTTCACAACGTGACTCTGCCTCTGCTGTGAACTAAGAATTCGAAGAAATATATTATTGCAAATGGAGAAAGAATATCATGATTTAGTGGGCATAATATCATGATTTGAATTTCATAACTGTAGGCCTGTGATTATTTAGAGACCCAACCATGATATTATGCCCACTAAAAATGATATAAATTTCCCTATCTTTCTTAGTGTGTATTTCTTAAAACTTCATTCCATAATTATGTTTATGAATTATAAATTTAAATTTCATGGACTCCAAAAAAAAAGCTCTTCATCTCATCCCAATTCAAGCTTTAGTTTGCTAAATGTTTACTGTTGATATACCAAAAATGTAAGAGGTTTTAGTACCAATCAAACTAAAACAACAAAAGGGATTGGGTAGTGGGTCTAGCTATAAGCTTTTGATTAACTACATACCAAGCGATGATAATAGGGTCATTAATTTATATTATGAGATTCTTAGATTTGGCCAATGCAAGACATCCACGCTAAGTTGAAGACTAATTTTGTAGACATGAGGGAATTAGGGGAAATGTTGGAAGAAATCGAGTTAGATCTTACAACGGTGAAGGCTTTAGAAGATTTAGAGGATGGACTAAATAGCAACAACACTGTATGAAAGGAGATCTTCACATTCCAGGTAAAAATGTCCTCCTATGATAACTACTGAGATAGTTTCAGATGAATATTTTCCATTAACATAATATTTAATTATTTACAAACTTATTAAACGGGTTTTTATATGCCTACAGGTCCACCGCGTAGTACTTGAAAGATGGAGTTACAATTACTCGGCATGAATGGTTTGTTTGATATTGTCTGTGTTATGATTTGTAAATATTTTAGATTTCTAGAGGTTAATGTAAATGTTTCAAAATTTGAATTCAGTGCCTTCTTATTTGTATAATTTGTACGAATGTGTATATTGTGAACCACGTGTTATTAAAATTACATTTACTCTTATTTACTATGTTGTTTTATTTTTAATGTGTCTTTCATTTAATGTTTTTACACATGCTCGTGCTTCAGCAAGCTCCAATTATACCTCGCGTAAATAATAAAACATCTGGAAAAACTCATAAAAATCAAAATATCAACAAAGAAATGACTAAACAGTTTACTAAATAAATTATTTAATAAAAATAATACACCTTAGTCTGTATGTTTAATGATTCTGTGGTCCGTGCATAGCAGGGGTGTTGCTAGTATTAACCGCGTACAAGTACAACTTGTGACCCTTCTTGCTACCGAGAGCTACCAGAATTTATTGAAGAAAAGAAAAACACGTTGACTCCTATCTTGAAATATAGTTGTTTAAAATTTAGAGAATCGTTTAGTACAAGTGCCAGCATCTTTAAACAAAGTAATAATATAGAAATAAAGCTAGATAGATAGATATGATATAATCTGTAATTTACTGCCTACCCAGACGATGGGTTTATGAGATGAGCAGATCTAGTTGCATTGAGCTTCAGTGCAGCACCCTCAGAATGAGAGGGGTCCACTTTCGAAAGATCTAAATCATCGACATTCTCTTAACACACATTATAATGACCGTCTATAGAGTCTCGATCCCTGAGTGGTCTCTTACACAGTTACACGCTTCTCATAAGTGGGATGAAGTGGAATTCACCGTGGGACCCACCTACTAATGAACCGAAGCTTTAAAGTAGAATGAAATCCCCTACCGTAGCATATTTACCAAATTAATTAATGCATAGAACCAATAATGCATAAAATTGTTCTAATCACGTTTTCAATCATGGGCTTAATCTTACGATGGGTCCAAATCCTATCAAAGTAAAATTTAAGGATATGCTAGGAGGGGATTTCATTCGATTTTAAATGTTCAAATCATCAGAAGGTGGGTCCCATGATGAGTTCCACACATCCCACTCATGGGAAGCTTGTATGAGACCGCTCAAGGGATCCAGACCCCGAGACTAAAATCAATTTCAGTGGGCCAACTGTTAAATTTAGCAGCAAATTTTTAAAATGAGCTCCATTTGTCATTTTGAAAAGAAAGAGAAAAATAGAAGAGGTTGATCACTTGATCGTGATCAATACACTAATTAGAAATATTTTATATGTTATAGCTTATTACAATGGGTGTTAGTTAGGATATGATTTGGATTTTGGATAGGTGGCCCACTCTTGTCTTTAAGGAGGTTGTTGTACTGAAGTTCAATAGCAATGTGCATTGTAGTTCTGCCCTGTGAGACAACATGGTCATGTGCACAATGGGGGACCCAAGTACAAAGGTCTAGGGCAGAGTCCCCTCCCAGACTTGAAAATTAAACAATTTATAATTCTTAAGAACCCAATGCAAATTATGAAAATTAATATATATATTTTTACATTTGCCCATTTCCTTAATATTTTCCTTAAATAGAGCCCCCTAAGGAGAATTCTCTAGATCCTACATGTGCATAACAACTATCTTTATAAAGACTAATAAAACTTAGCTGAATCTCGTATAATTTAAGAAAAACATATATTATGTGTTTTTCTTTCTTTTTCTACATTAGAGAATCAAGCTCACACACACATGCTACATCTTGGATACAAATAGAAATGCAAACAAACGGTCCCTAACCCTATATAAGATAACATTAGCAACAAAGGCCTGGGCCAAAAGGCAAAGATATATTTAAATATGATATGTTCTTTTAATTATTAATAGAAAAATAAGTTTTACATAAAGAGATATATGATTTATTATTATTATTATTATAAGTCTATATATAAAACTTTATTAAAAAGAAAAAAGAAAATAATAATAAACCTACATAAAGTAAGAATCAAATCTCCTTTCATAGATTTTAATGTGTCTTAATTTCTCATATAATTTTTTTTTTGAAAAATATAAAATTGCTTAAAACAGTTTCTAAACATACTTGAATCATTTTGGAACTTTAATCCAATTTAATAAAAATAATTACGATTGAAACCCCCCTCCTTGGTACAAATGCATATGTGAGAATTGAAAGATAAAGTATTAACATATTGCATATTGCAAATCTTAGAAAAAGTGAATGGGTTAGACATATAGTTTACCTATTTCATTTCTTTCATTTTCAGTTATCATCTTTGACATGATAGCCTCACTAAGGGAATAAATAGGAAAGAATATCTTAAGAAAATTCAATTCAATTGCACAAGGGTGAGACTGGGATATTAGTAAAATCGGTGTTTTTAAATTATTTTGTAGGTGTTTAACTAAATTTACTACATATGAAGATATAATAATAATAATAATAATCTATTAGTGTCAGCTTGAAAATATATCAAGATGAGATAATAAGAGCTGATCATATCATAGAGAATTGGCGTTGAAATCATGAGATCATCACCTCCTCCTTTAAATCATCATCAAATTTAAATAAGGTGATCAGAGAAAGATTTTCAATTTAGCATATTTTGGTTTATAGTCTATATGGGGTCATCTCAGTGATTGGAGCACTATATGTTCATTATTACATCAGCGATGTATAAGTTGGCACTCTCTACGGCGTCCCTCCCTATTGATTTAATATATATATATATATATATATATATAATGTAGAGTATGTTATCTATGAGTAATGTATAAAATGAGTATTTAAGGAACAATTATATTTATATGACCTTCTTCCTTCATTCCCATGCTTTATGCTTCTGACTTCAAAGTTCAAACCATGGTCTAATACCCAATATTTTCGTGATTCGGTGGATAAGGGCTAATATGAAAGGATGTGAGGCCCCACCAGAGGACCTGCCTCTTTCTTTAATCATATATGACCATAATAAATGAGGCCTGCCTTTTAATATATTATCTTGAATTTTGATGGTGTGCATACCTTAGAAATAAGAACCCTATTTTAGTAGTTTACGGATACAAGCGCGACCCATCCGACCATGTCATCTTTTGCTGCTAGCACTCAGTACCCCTTTGATACAGGTTTGATATACGTGTACGCTAATCCAAAATGTCCAAATGAAGACACCCAGTATAATACAACGGGGACTTTGGGCGGAGGTCCTTCAACTCCTCACCTTATTGCAAACAGTCCATAAAAACAAAACGTCGAGCCAAAGGTCCCTCATATACAATTTGGTATGTAAAAGGACTGATTTGCCCTTGCATTCATTCTATCTTTATTAAGATAAGGCCAGCGAAAGCGTTACACTCATATCGCAAAAAGTCTTTCAAATATTCTGAAAGAGGAAAGAAACGACGAAGAAGGCGACATTCTCGTCTCTGTGACTGCATGCAACGAGTAACAACATTGCAAGTTAGAGTTTCAAAAACTTTCCTTAGATTAACTGTTTCATTGCAAGTTAGAGTTTGCATCAAAGATATCTTCGATTTCGACAAGTTGTGATACAAAAAAGACGACATACAAACCCTAGTTGCAGAAGACGGTTCCACAACTGCATAACTGTTTCCGAAAGCATACAAATACAGTTCAAAATACTCATTTCCGTTGTAAGTTCAAAGTTTCTCAGTCTTTTTGTTTGGAAACCCTATCTTACCGTTAATCGCCGATTTGAATGATTTACTACTATTCTTTCTGCTTCCTCTTCTAATAACGAAAACCAAATCAGGAAATGGCCAGAACGAAGTCCTCAATTCTTTCAAAAAGCCAGGAGCAAGAGCAACAGAAAGTTGAAGGTATCCGACAGATTTTTTTCTTTTTTGGCTTATAATGTCTGTCGTTCTTGTATAAATTAGAAATGTTGAACCAAATGTATAACATTCATTGCTACTTTGTCAGTTTCAAGTAATTTTATCTTAGATTTAAAAAAAAATATCTGAGTTTATATCAAATTTATCTGTGTCCTATGCAATTGTTTCTGTGTTCTGTGTGATGTTGAATCAATGTCTCCTGACTTTATCTGAGTTTAAAAGCAATAGAGTCTGATGCTGGACTGCAAATCCACCAAATCTTTTGTCTATTTCATGAGTTTATTTGAGTTTAGATCAAATTTATCTGAGTTTAGATCAATTTTATCTGAGTTTAATATCAAATTTATCTGTGTCCTGTGCAATTGTATCTGTGTTCTGTGTGATGTTGAATCAATGTCTCCTGACTTTATCTGAGATTAAAAGCAATAGAGTCTGATGCTGGACTGGAAATCCACCAAATCTTTTGTCCATTTCATGAGTTTATCTGAGTTTAGATCAAATTTATCTGAGTTTAGATCAATTTTATCTGAGTTTAATATCAAATTTATCTGTGTCCTGTGCAATTGTATCTGTGTTCTGTGTGATGTTGAATCAATGTCCTGATGAAATTATCTGAGATTAAAAGCAATAGAGTGTGATGATGGACTGGAAATTCAACAAACCTTTTGTCTATTTCATGAGTTTATTTGAGTTTAGATCAAATTTGAGATTAAAAGCAAGAGAGTCTGATGCTGGACTGGAAATCCACCAAATCTTTTGTCTATTTCATGAGTTTATCTGAGTTTACATCAAATTTATCTGAGTTCATATCAAATTTATCTGTGTCCTGTGCAATTGTATCTGTGTTCTGTGTGATGTTGTTTTAATATTTTGGTGATATGAATCTGAGTTATTTTACTATATGCAGGAATAAAACATAACAAGAGAAAAATGGTGGAAGATAAACCATCAAACAAGAATGAAGTCAGTAAGGACATAAATGATGAGAAGACTAGCGCTCATTACCAGTTCAGATCAAATTTGGTCTCAACTGTGTCACTGGTCCACAGCATCAAACAAATGGTCACTGAAGACCACAGAGTTGAATTAAGAAAGACTCCATTCTGGAGCCTCATAGAATGCATGCTGGCCAACAAAATATCTGAAAAGATGTGCAGAAAGTTTGACAAGGACATTATCTTGATCCTTGATACATACAACACACAGAGAAGACAATTCAGATTAGGAAGGTCCTACGTGCCATTAACTGCAAATGACATATCGCTGATCTTCGGCATACCAAACGGAACAAGAGAACTTGATCTAAAATATTCAAAAAGGAAAACAACTGAATTCATTTCTAGAAGATTCCATGGCTGTTCAAGGGTGTCGGCTCCACAAATAAAGCAACAGCTCCTTCTAGCATTGAATGGAGTATCAGAAACTGGCATTGCTGATGTTGCTAGGCTACTTTGCCTGTATATCCTTGTCACACTTTTTTTTGCAACCCATGGAAACACCATAGGATGGGCATATGTGGGATATGTTGAAAACTACATGGATATAAAGCACTATGCCTGGGCAGAAGAGATTTCAAAGTTTCTTATGGAGTCGATACACAACAGAAGCCGTGGGTCAGATAGAGTAATTGGTTGCCTTATTGCATTACCGGTATGATATACAACTACAAATTTACAAATTCGAATTTCAATATACAAATATTTATTGACCTACATTTATGTTTTATGATTTTGTAACAGTATTGGTTGTGTGAGCATACGACGATCATCAAACCAGATGATTCGGTGCATTTCCCACGAGTACTAAAGTGGAATCTAAGGGCACTGAGTATGGCACTTAGGAAAAGGCCCCTTCATTCACTAGTAGCTACTGAGGTATTTTTCACAACTTTCACTCTCTAATTTTATCTAAGTTTTTAATCTAACATGTTCATTGTAAAATTTGTATCAAATGCAGGTCCTTGGGGACGAATTAGATATCACGCTGCTTGAAGTGCAGCGATTACAGTCCTTGTTGGACAGTGGCGCTAGTGACAAGGAGGTCATGATGGATATAGAAGGAGAGCAACATGATGGCCAAACACACAAAAAGCAAGGAGATGGGGGAGGCATAGCAGTAGAATTAGAAGGAGAAAATGTTGATCAAGGAGACGATCAAGAGGATGGAAATGAAAACATCCAGGAAGAATTGGAAGAAGGAGATCAGGGAGAACAGATGAAAATGATTGAAGCCACCCAACCAGATACAGACATACTGACAGACACATTGATTGTATCCGAGTTGGAAGAGCAGCTGCAAAACAGTAACAGTGAAGAAACAGATTTTCCTGCTGTGGCAAAACAGTCAATAGCATTTGGTGCAGAGATGGCGGGCTATGAACAGACGTCCCAACAAACAGATCTGCTGGTTGCAAACATCTTAGCTGACATAATTGTCAGCACCAGCAACACAGTAAATGAAAAGCCATCTGAAGCACACTCTGGATCCTTACCAGAAGCTGGTGATACATTGCCTAGTCCTAGACAACAATCACAAACTCCCGAAAACAGCGAGATCAAAACTCTTACTGAGGAGCGTGACAGGGCAAATTCTTTAGTCATCCAACTCACTAAGGAGAAGACAGAATTACAAGAGCAGATCCAACGGATGGCTATTGACCTTGAAAAGACGTTGGCCGAAAACAACAGCATAAAAAGCAGCGGCTTGAAACTGAACACATGATCATCAGCTTGCTAAGAGAAAGAGATGATGCTCTATTGTTGGTTGAGCAATTGACAAATGAGAAGACTTTGTTTGAAACACACACTGTGGACAAAGATCATACTTTAGAGGAGTCAACTCGAATTGTCAGCTCCCTCAAAGAGCAGCTTAAACACACCATCAGTGTGTCAGATATGCAGTCCTCGAGAGCTACGACTGCAGAAAATGAGGTAAAGGGCTTGAAGAAAAAGTTGGTTAATCTGGAATCAAACAACTTCAAACTGCAGCAGCTCTTGAGGGAAATGACAATTGAATATACAGAGAAAGGATTGCAGTGGGCTGGGAACACTCTAGATGATATCTTCCAGCCTACAAAAAAAACTACTACACGACAGAAAGCAGCGAAAGAGGCTGCAACTGATCGTAATGTTGCAGAAAATGTACCTGATGATCTTCAGGTACACGACCATGCTTGTTTAGATAAATTTATCTTTGCATTGAATTCATGTTTTGCATATCTATCAAATTTATCTGACTTATATGTCATTTTATCTGAGTTTATAGCAAATTTATCTGACTTTCTAACAATTTATCTGAGTTCTGTATTAAATTTATCTGACTTTCTAACAATTTATCTGAGTTCTATATCAAATTTATCTGAGTTCTGTATCAAATTTATCTGACTTTCTAATAATTTATCTGAGTTCTGTATCAAATTTGTCTGACTTCTGTGTCAAATTTATCTGACTTTCTAACAATTTATCTGAGTTCTGTATCAAATTTATCTGACTTCTGTGTCAATTTATCTGACTTCTATGTCATTTTATCTGACTTTCTAACAATTTATCTGAGTTCTGTATCAAATTTATCTGACTTCTGTGTCAATTTATCTGACTTCTGTGTCATTTTATCCGACTTTCTAACAATTTATCTGAGTTCTGTATCAAATTTATCTGACTTCTGTGTCATTTTATCTGACTTTCTAACAATTTATCTGAGTTCTGTATCAACTTATAAAACTTTTCATTAAATTTATCTAACTTCTGTATGATTTTATCACACTATCAGCAAATTTATCTGATGTTATATGAAAGTTATTTGCCCTTCATCAAATTCTAATTTAATTAATCTATATTTTTATAATTGAAATATTGATCAGATCATGCCGTCTGTTGAACCATTAAACCCAATTAAGGAGGTGAAACAGTCCTCCATGGTGAAAAGAATCAAGAAAAGAACGGCGACGAGGAAAATGAACCCAGCAAATGTCCCCTTCACACTGCCGAAAAATGCAGTCACTAAGCTCCTGAATGCATCTGACGTAGAGAAGCTGAAGGAGATTTTTTAAGCTGAGGGCAATTCGTAAGTCACATACCTATGCACCTAAGCAACACCACTGTTCAATTTAAGAAACCTTAATGAAAATGTAGACTAATTGGGCCATTTCTGCAATTGGATTCGCAGGGCACTCGTTTGGGGAGGTGAGGGCATACAGGCTGTATCTTATGAAGACATAGTAGCAGTTCTCAGCAAAGCAGAAATGTCAAGCACTGTAAGCATCACAACACAGACACATTGACAACATATCCCTACATTTTACACAAACATAATATGGTCGTGTTCAAACAATATGCCTCACATTAGGTGGTTACACTAATTGAACAGGTTATTGACTGCTACGCTGAGTTGCTATATAGAGAACAGAGTGAAATCCAACAGCAACTCACAACTGTCCAACACACAGACACGCTGCCTCGTGACAAATCGTACTTCGTAACAAGTTTATGCTGGGTAAAAGACAATAACTGTCTTGACTGTGTCATCATTTACTTTATTTTTATATATAATAAATAATTACTAAACATGTCTTAATGTAGAAAATTGTTACTTCCTCGTCGCCGGAAATGAGGGACAAGATACTGCACCCTCAGATCTCCCCAAGCAGAACTGCAGAACACAGATTCGTGCTTTTTCCAATGAATTCAAATGGAAAAAGGAAGGATACTGAACCCTTCCACTGGACACTGTTGGTGCTGGATCAGAAAGAAGGAGATTGGCTACATTACAACTCCTTACGACCAAGATCACCTAAAACAGTTGATCATTACTTTGAGGATGCACGAACTCTGGTATGTCTCACTTACTTGGTCATTATTTTTTCAAAGATACCGTTAAAATAATCGAAACTGACCCAAAAATACGGAATGTTTTTTTTTTCCTGCAGAAACAGTATGTGGAGAATTACAATTTTGTCACAGTTGAGGATACACAGCCATATGGAGCTCCATTGATAAGCGTCGAAGACGCCCCACAACAGAAAATGGGCTCGTAAGTATCATTGTGCAACTACAGTAATTCAATTGACTTGACAGTGCCTTACTTACAATCGACTAACAATATCATGTCCTGTTCCAGTGTTGATTGCGGGGTGGTAGTTTGTTATCTTATGAAGCAACTTACTCACAAACAAGTAATTGCTTCGAAGCTGCCACAACATGTCCTTGACGGATTAAGGGCAGAGATAGTAACCAAGTTCCTAAACGACAAGCATTGCAGCTGGTCACTTGAAAACTACCAAGCCAGACAACTAGCTGCTGATGACGACTTCGAGAACTGACGAAAAAAACTACAGCAATGAGACAAACAATTTGTTTCCATTCAAGTTGATGTATTTTATGTAAATCTCTTTATATGAATAGTGAATGTTCAACAGACTTGTGAATGTATTTTTTTGGTTCACATGAAGGTTGGACAAACATTTATGTCAATGTAATTCTCACATTTGTGAATGAATGTAAATAGAATTATTCCTGCCAATGTCTTCGTACGTCAGCACTATGCAATCTTTTGTTTCTAATCTCTAGGTGAATTTTATCTGACTTCTGATAGAAATTATCAGACTTTTGATTGAGATCATCTACGTTTTGGATGAAATTATCTAGGTTCTAATTTTTATTATCTGACTTCTGGATCAAATTATCTGAGTTTTGTATGAAATTATCTGACTTTGGATGAAATTATCTGACTCCTGAATCAAATTATCTGATTCATGGGTGAAATTATCTGAGTTCTGAGTCAAATTATCAGAGTCCTGAGTGAATTTATCTGACTCATGGATGAAATTATCTGAGTCCTGGCTGAAATTATCTGACTCATGGATGAAATTATCTGACTTATATATGAAATTATCTGAGTCCTGGATGAAATTATCTGAGTTCTGACTCAAATTATCTGAGTCCTGGTTAAATTTATCAGACTCATGAATGAATTTATCTGACTTCTGAATGAAGTTATCTGAATCATGAGTGAAATTATCTGAGTTCTGACTCAAATTATCAGAGTCCTTGGTGAATTTATCTGACTCATGGATGAAATTATCTGAGTCCTGGTGAAATTATCTGACTTACGAATGAATTTATCTGACTTCTGACTCAAATTATCTGAATCCTGGCTGAAATTATCTGACTCATGGATGAAATTATCTGAGTCTAGATTGAAATTATCTGAGTTCTGCTACATATTTAGCTGGGTAATGTGATTGCTCTGTCTACCTAATGATTCCAGATAATCTCAGCTCTAATGCAATTTCAATATCAATTTTGAACAATGACTAACTGATTTAGACACATTTTGAAAGTAATTACTTATAAAAGCAAGAGCACATTAATCAACATTAAAGGGAATCTCAATTTCACCTTTTTATTCACTAATCAGAATTGCATCAGCTGTATCAACAATATTACACCTAACCTAAATTCAATATCTAATTCAATGAAATGTCAAAGAAGAGGCTCCTTGCACGATTTCTTATTGTGGCTGCCAATCCGACCACATCAACCGCATTTTATCTGCCGTGTGACCTCCCCTCTTGACAAGATCCTCTTTTTTTCGGCCTGCCAGCTGGTCGTTTAACAATAGGTGGGAGAATAACGACTTCATCGCCTTTTGTCTCTGGCATTCCCACGGTTGGAATTGGAAAAATCTGCTCTTCATACGAAGCCCTATATGTATGAGTGTGAAAATAATGATCAACAAAGACACTCAATTCCTTTCCACTCTTTTGGATCGCCGCACAAGCATGGGCGCAGGGGAACCCATTGATCTGCCACTGATAACACGAACATATGTGATTAAAAATGTCAACGGTCACTGACGGGTAAGAATGCACATCGTAAACAGTTTCACTCGAACGGCTGACCGTCCACGTCCTTCCAAGCCGGATAGCAGCATCAAGCCTCTTATCCATGTCCGGACAGATGACTGACTTCCATCTACTGGAAACTTCCTTCCTACTAGCCATCTGCTCCATTATTTGAACCCTTATTGTGTCAACCATCTTTGTAATTGGAAGATGGCGAGCTTCTCTAATCCATGAGTTGAAAGACTCAGCGGCATTCGAACACATCTCACCATACCGCTGCCCTTTAAAATATGCATTGCTCCATCTTTCATGAGGCAATCCACAAAGAAATTTATCTACATTAGAACCACCTTCATGCCTCAACGACTGCAGCTTTGCGTGGAAGGCAGGGATGGTTGGCGCATATGCACATTCCCGCAGCATCATAACCATTCTCTCTCTAAATGCATTAGTGTAACCACCAGACAACTTGTCCCTCAAATTCGCCTTAAGGTGTTGGAGGCAATACGCATGATGGGCAAAATGAAATACCTTTGAGACAGCCTCTATCAGACCTGGATTTCTGTTGGAAACAAATGTAATAGTGCGATCTGACATAATGATTTTCCTTAAATTCTGCATAAACCATGTCCAATTGTCCTCCGTCTCTGAGTCCACGACCGCAAAAGCAAGGGGGAACAAACCTGTCCCATGAATTAACAAATTTTTATATTTCTGATACTACTCAGAAAATCAAAACATGCTGATCATTCGTATAAATATAAATAAATGGGTCAATAATATAAAAAAAAACAGCATTACAACTTACCTTGATTCCCATTCTTCCCCGTCGCTGCCAACAGGTTTCCCTTGTATCTGCCCTTTAAGAAAGTACCGTCCAGAAATAATAAAGGACGAATATGATTAAAACCAGCAATTGAAGCATAGAACGACACAAAGAGACGCTTGAAACACATAGTTGATTCGTCGTAATCTAGCACAAAGAGGCTTCCTGGATTTACCTCCTCCGCCACCTTAATATACCAGTGAACATGGTCAAAAAGATAGCGACGAATCACCATACAGCTTATTTCTAGCCCTTTCCACACCCCACCATGCATGATGATATGTAATGGTAAGCCCATAATTTGCCTTAAAGTGGTGCACGACATCAATGGGTCTGGTGAGCGGCTTCTCACGGATATGATCCACTATTAAATCTGCAACTGTCTCAGAATTCATACGGCTGTTCTTTGACGTTCGAACTGCTGCACCACATGTATGCTCATTGTTTAGTGTCCTGATACAAAAATGGCCACTAGACTTTTCAATAGATGCATGAACACGCCATCTGCATCCCATTGAATGACTGCGAGAGCATTCAGCTGTCACCCTCACCTTATCATTTTTCACATATACAAATTCAAACCCAACCTCAATTGAATATCTGCACAATACACTCCTAAACTCCCCAACACCACCCTCAAACCTCTGCCCCACATCTCTAATACCACTTGCCTAGCCGGAAGACAACAACATCTTCTCCTTGTGGGTACAAAACTGTGGAAGAAGATCTGTCTCTATATCTGTATCCTCGTAACCCACTAATGGTAGTGCATCTTCAGCTAAATGATCACCAATTTCCTCTTGATCATCGTCCTCCGATTCATGTGATTCTGATACAAATACATCAACTGTCCCCAATCCCATTGAAGAAGCCAACATGGACAAGCTCATTAGATCCGAATCGCTGTCCAGCAAGCACTTTGGGTGGCCAGGCAACGCATAAGTAAAACAAACCATGTTCATTGTAAGATTTCTCCACCTGTTACAAACTTGACGCATCAAACCATCATAGCTCATACCCCGACTCAAATGAATAACAGTCGTAAGCATGCCATACTTACAGAGAAGCAATAACGGCTGTGACATCTGTAAAACAACATCATTCAATGAATATAAATGGTACACACCTCATATAAACTCAGATAAATTGTACATGACTCAGATAAATTATACACAACTCAGATAAATTGTACATAACTCAGATAAATTGTACACAACTCAGATAAATTTTGGCTCTCAACTCAGATAAATTGTACATGACTCAGATAAATTGTACACACCTCATATAAACTCAGATAAATTGTACATGACTCGTATAAATTGTACACAACTCAGATAAATTTTGGCTCTCAACTCAGATAAATTGTACACAACTCAGATAAATTGTACATAACTCAGATAAATTCAACACAGAAATCAGATATTGTGTATATAACTCAGATAAAATTGCACAAACTACAATTTGTCTGATTAACAGTCAGATAAATTTCATGCTAAAAGTCAAATATCTTATATTACATTACTTCTTCCACAATGCAGCTCTGAAATAAGACTGGTAAATAAGTCATGCTCTAACTAATCTAAATGCATGACCATCAAATTATTTCTACATCAACTGAGCTGATACAAATTGAATACTTCATCACCAACAAAACTAAAGAAACCTAACTATCAACACTCGAAAAGAAAAATGAAAAACTTCAAGTCCTTATAAAAGATAAAACTGCTATACAAAAGTTAGATCTGAAATCAACTTCACGTCCATATAAAAGATAGAACTGCTACACAAAAGTTAGATATGAAATCTGCTATACAGTAAATCAAACTACACAGCTAAAAACCAATAAGAATAGAACTGAGCATGCGCATCAGAAATATATATATATCTATACGTTCAGATAACAAAAAACTGCATAATATCTGATGTAAACAGAAAAAATCGCTTACCTCAAAAAAGATGAATCCCTTCCCAACGTTTGGATCTGGTTTCTGCTTCCAAGCCAATGAACTGTTTCCCAGCCAATCAATATACGAGACTATAATCCAATTACAATAGAACTCCTACCAAAATATTGATCTGCAATCTGCTCCGCAAACAATGAATCTCTCTCTCGTTAGGTTTCTACATTCAGATTCAATATCATAAGCGATTGCAGGTTTAGATTCAAAAAATGAGATCTGCGCTGGATGACAGGGGCATATCAGTAATAACTTCCCCACTTATGCACTTAAATCGTGGCTAAATAATAGTGACACGTTGGGGACCACTCCACTGCATGCTGCGACGGTTACAGGGGTAAATTAGTCTTCAAAATTGAAACCGTGTGGATAGAGGGACCTTAGGCTGCAAACATCCTAACTGCTTGGACCAGAACCTTTAAACAGAATCCGCCTGGACTGGAGGCTGGAAACATTCCATTCGAGGGACCTTTCGCTAATTAATCCTAATACAATATATATGAACATCTATTGATTTAACGATGAAATAACGGTTACCGGTGCTATTGATCTAGAAGGTGGGCCCACAAATTGTACGACCAAGATTAAGGTACATGTATCCCTCGCACGTTCATGCACATGATAAAATAATTGTTTCACACCTCCCAGGCGCTTGTGCATGTTGATAAGCCATTCCAATCCCTATCAATCACATTCTATTTCTTGGGTGCTATAGTGCACCCATTTTTTCGTCCAAACCTTCCTAAAAAAATTATAGAACTAATAAACTCCGATGAGTAACAGCCTATAGATCTGATTATCAATACTTTGTGGGCCCCAATAATTCATGATCGAAATCGTTAGCTCACGTTGAAAGTGACATTGATCAAAGTGATTTTTTTTAACCAGCCAAAGAGGTTGAGTCCCAAGAGAGAGCTGCATACACACGGGAAACAGACCACTCAAGTGGGAAGGAAGCCCGCGCACGCGGAAAAAAAGTCCGCACACGTGGAAAAAGATCCCGCATAAGCGGGAAGAGGTGACGTACCCTAAGTTCTAACCTGAGCATCCACGTAAAAATATGACGCTCCTTACACTCGGGTAAGGAGCTGTTCTTAACATTGATCAAAGTGTTGAAAAGCATAATGTCACAAATGACTAAGGTTGCCAATCGTATCGTGTTACCAAATTCGATTTTGGAGCTAATGAATTCATGTTAAAATCACTTCAACCCATACGCGATACATAAAATAAACGGGTCTAAAAATCAAACACGAACACGACCCGTTAACCCATTAAATAATTTTGTTAATTTTGGACCACGTCAATTAACACACACTCTTTTCCTAATGAAAGGAGAGTGAAGAAGTTAGAAAAAGATCTTTTATTTGTGGGTTTTAGGGTTTCACTTCAACATTTTTAAACTTACCAAAATACCCCTCATGCATTTTATAATTTATGTCATTTATCATTTGGCGGGTTGTATCAAATTTGTTAATAGGTTACCGGTTTTATTCGTTAACAATCCGCTAAGTTAATAGGTTAACAGATCCGGCCCATTAACGACATGAACCCGTTAAGTGGCCACCCGAACCTGTTAATATCATATAGGTTTGTATCGTGTTAACGGGGTATGTGACATTTTGATAGCCCTACAAATGACTATCAAATATCCTCCACCAAAGTCTAGATTTCCCGGTGTCTCCCACCCACACACTTCGTATGAGTATGATGTATGGAACTCCACCATCAGACCTATGCACATATGGAGTGCTTCTTAATACATCCCGGAAACTATAGGAAAGAAGGCCATTGAATAGTTTGAACTTGACTGATTTTTACCATGCGATATGCAGATTTGAGAGTGAAGTGACCATCGTCTTCTAAAGTCCATATAATTTCATCATCAAAATCATAATGAGGTTGAATTTCTAATTAATGGGATCTCACGAAAAAATATCCATAAGAGCATTAGATGTGGCAGCTGGAAACAGTCAGTCATTATTTGTAATGAAATTATGCACTTTGATGTCATCACCTAAATCAAGATCATAGATTGCTCTTTCTCCATATCTATCCTGTAATATCCCTCCATTATGATCTTTAGGTTAATAAAACAATTGATCATACATATAAAGTGGGTCACACAAAATCGGATCTTTCAAGTTAAAACAATTGGCCATACGCATAAAGTGGGCCACACAAGATAGATTGGGACACAAATGTGGTCTTACCGGTTGACTTCGATAATTTTTTTCTCTTCAATTTTAGATGGAGCCCACCATCTCATTTATTTGGATAGTAAAAGGCATGCTTTTCTTTCTAATATTACATAAATCAACTGCTGATGACAATTCCCGGAGTGAGCACGTGGGAGTCAAAGCATGCAGTCGCGTGGGATCCGCGTTCACACATCATAGAATCCAGATTCATCCATTTCAGAGAAGGAAAATGCTGAACTTCTGATGGTTTCCCTGTCAGTCCCCACCAAATGCTTCTTTTGTTTTTAATCTTATTGTTGGCACTTGGCAAGTACTGAAGTCTTATTAAAAAAAAAAACACTAGCGTTGGAGCCTTATCAAAAGGCAGACAGCTGTGTGTGACCTAATTGGGTTCTTTAAATGGATGCTGACGAGTGACGGGTGGCACTATATGCCAACTGTTGGATCCCATTATGACCCCTTTCTTTTATGTTTCTTATATAGTTTATGCGTGATATAAGATTTTAAAAATGTACATCTCCTAAGAGTTTAACCAGGGATGCAAATGGGTTGTATTTAGAAAATGGATTGGGGTAGGATGTGGAATGTATTGATGTATAATTGAATAAAAGAGATTCAAAGTATTTATTTTTTTTCACACAACTGAGCTATTAAATAGTATATAATTAAAGCTAAGTAGCTATCAAATATAAATATAATACAAGCTATGTAGGCTCTTAAGATTTATATATTTTTAATATGTGAATGTAATTGTCCTGAATCTAGATTCTTGGGTTGATATATACAAAATTATAACGATTTCAATGTTTCAAATCTTATATGGATGGATTCTACCTGGATCCAAATTTCATCCAATAATAGGTTCAACCGCATTTATTTAGAACAAGAGACTTTGTATCCTTAATAATCGGATGCCCACTTGTAACCTGAATTATAACACAAGATTTTAGGTACAACTTCATCATGGTCATACCTAAATTAGTTGTGTAATGGAAGGATTTTGTAGTCTATAAATTCTCATTTCTACTTAAAATAAGAATTTGGCATTCTCATCTATTCCATAAGAATTCAAAATCTTCATTATTGACAAAAAAAATAAATTTACTTTTTACTTATTAAATTAATTTTCCTTTTTTTCTTTTTGGAACAAAAAGTAGTATTGCACCAAAAGATAAAAGAGTAGCTAGTTGAACTAGGAACAAGAAACGTTTCCCTTTCTATCGTGGAACCTACTTGTTACACACACGTTACTTCGCTTTGTGAGCTCAACTTCAGTATTCGACCACATCTAGCATCTACTTAAGTAAACTTAGTGAATCCTACCCTGCCATTTAATCTTATTAAGGTGGACAAGCATCATAAACTTCAATGCAAGCTTGGTTGAATTTCATGGATAAACAAACCATCACGTCTTTCAGAGTACATTTGTGTAAAGAGAGCTTTTTGCAATAGGAGAAAAATTGTTCTAATCTTCCATGTAGCCCACTATTCAATTGTTTGGTACAATACATTTTCCTAGTGTAAAGGCGAACTAGTTTTCTTTGATACAAAGCATTTTGGTTTTTTACAGAAGACGTAAAAATGTATAATTAGTATATTTCATGGAATTGAAAATCTGTGAAGTCTAGAATCCTCTCATTTCGCAAGCAATTCCTAAAGCATGTTTGATGTAAACTGCAAAAGAGACTTATGCCTTCCCTCTTACCTAGAAACACATTTTCAACCTCTCCTTATATAGAAGCGCTCATGTTTGTGCAATATCATGCAAGTTTCTTCTTCCACATAAATGAATTTCCTACGAGGAATCAAACTCCAATTTCCTCCCTTGCAAGGAAATGAGGGTAGCCTATTCTTTTTATATGATGAAGGTGTTCCAAAGATGGAATACAAATCACATAAATGCCCCCTAAATAGAAAAGGGAATGGCAGTGAAAATGGTGTTAATCAAAATTTCCTTTAAAGTTGCATGCCTCTTCTATAGCCCAACTTTGTGCATCCCAATCACAAGTAAATGTGGGTTCAAAAGATTTTAGGGATTTTTATGAAATAATTAAGCTTAAACTTTGATTAAATAATTTTATAAAGAAAAACAATGTATGACTCCAGTAAAGAAAAGTCTGACTATGCAGCTTAAAGTAGTAAAAATAGATTTGAAGAAGTGCAACTTATCTAAAAATTTACCTTATGATAGATCAGAATGAAGAAACATGATTCATGTAGCCGACTTCAACATACTTGGGACAACGTTGTGATGATGATGATGAAGAAAAAACAATGGAATGATGGCAGAGTTGTTCATACTTTCTTTTACGAAAATATCCAAATTGACCATATCATCAATTTTGGTTGATGATATCGTCAACAACTTCTTCTTCTTCTTCTTCTCTTCAATAGTTGACCCATGCTTTAATCAATTTCATTTGATGGGGTGTTGTGATCATATCACTTTATTTTTATTTGCTCCATTTTATGTGGATTTCATCTAGTTAGTTTGACATTCATTTTCCGGTTTTGAAATGCAGATATTGTTATTGTCTATGTTATAGGATTTGATAGATTCTTGTTTGATATAAATGGTGTTTGGAAGTTATTTTTTTATTAATAAATATTGATGTTTTTTTTTTCTTAATTGGTTTGTTGTATTTTCATTTCTTTGCCTTCTTATTGGATTATGAGGAGAATGGGACAGATGATGAAGAAGAGTAAAAAGAAGAAGAAAATATAAGATTTTGTTTTAGATGGAAGAATAAATACTAGTCTAGAATATGCAAAAATGTTTTCTTTGATCTTACTAGGCATTGGGTGGGTATGAAATGAGCCACAAGAAGATCAAAACCTAAAACATATCAAGGAGAAGAAAAGTTACAAGAGAAAGATGATATCGACAATATTGTAGCATTTTTGTCCAAAAAAACGTATGAACAACTCTCCTGTCATTTCATTAGTTTTCTTCGAAAAATCGTCTTATAAGAGTTTAAACTTAATTATTTCCTGAAATTCCACAAAAATCAAACTTTTGTACCCAAAAAATAAAATAAAATAAAGATTAAACTTTAAAGTGGGCAAATTATCACTCATTACAATTGTTTATCTATAGGGGCTCCGAAATCTAACGGTTATTCATGCACTTGAGAATTTGGATATGAAGCTTTGGTCATAGTCACACTAGGAGCTTGCGTATTTTGACTGGCACGAAATGTGGGCCCGCTGAAATGGCAGAGCCGCAGAAAAGATAGGACTCATAGACGGTCGTGCCAATTCGCATCAGAATCTCCCTCCTATAAAATTCCCCATTTCAAACAATCCGATGAAAACAAAAGGAAGCAGAACAAGAAAAAACACCCAGCAACCGACCTAAGCACGGCCCAGGTCAATCTCGTTGGCGGAGATCTGACGCAATCCGGCATGAAAGTGGCGGTGGTGGCCAAAGATACGACGCACTTCGGCCTGAAAATCTGATCCATCAACCACGTCTTCTCCATCTAGGGTTTCTACTTGATATCGTTTTGTAGCTGGAAATATGGAAGGGTTTTGGCGTAAATTACAGTCTATGTTGCCTCAGAGCCGTTCGATCTCGTCGAATCTCTTCGCAATCCTTCTCATCTACTCCTTCTTTTCTCAGTTTCTTCCGATCGAGCCGTATCTTGTTCCCTATCTTACTACCGTCAAGCATTTCAGCAACTTTCAGGTATGATTCCATTTGAAAGATTTCAATTTGAGATGAGAGATTACACACTTCGACTTTTTTTTTTTGGTGGTGTTTGGTGTTTCGTGATGTGGTTTTTGATTTTGATGGTCAGTCTATTGAGTCAGTTTGGTACTAGTGATTGAGAGGTGTCAAGTGTCAACGAACGGGCCAGGAATTTCGATGGGCCCCATTAGCTGGGCAGCATATTGGTTGGGCCTGCTCGTCGGAACCCGACACAGGACTTAAAATGAAGCTCACGTGTCACGTGCGCGGGTGTGCTACGGTGGGTCCCCACGATGGTGTGCGTGTGGCGAGGGAATGGATGGTCCATCTTCCCGCCAAAATGGTTTTAACTTTTAAAGTTAGTCATTTTTTTTCCCGTCATCTTTTGGTGGAGACTGTGCATGTGAACACGAGAATATAGGCATTTGCTCTTGTGCATTCGACTGGACAGCACGTGGGGCATCCAAACGGACCATATAAACCTCCCCTATGTGTGTTCGCATGGAGTTTGCTCTCATCTATTCGATTCACTAATATAATACAGTAAATATATATATATATATATATGAAAAATATTCAAGTGAGAACTAGTTCTTACTTATTATTTGAGAACTTTTTTGCACGACCCAACTAGCAACCCATCCAAACCTAGCTCTCCTAAGCTGAAGCTTAACTTATCCTAAGCTAAAAGAGTGTTAGTCCCACAAATCAAAGTCGATTATCGTTGTTTTTTGCATGATGATTGTCTCCAAAATCAAGATAAATCCAATCAGAACAAGATTTTTCAATTCCATCATACAAAAAACAGATATAATCAATTTTGATTTGTGGGACTAGCACTATTCTAGCTTAAAATTAGGCTTAGGAGAGCCCTGCATATATGAGAAATTCTAAAAAACGCCACTGTCTCAAAATGGTTTCTCCCTCTATCTAATAGCTAATGATTTATCAATATTTTAAGAGAATCTATAAAAGATCCACATTGTAGGAGAATTATTTAGGAGAGCAAATCCGATATGTGCATCATTGATGACATGTGTCACACTTTTATTGGCTAAAAGAGGAGTGTTTTCTTATGAAAAACGGCTGAAGATTGTTGTAGTGTAACTATATATAAAAACGCACGAGGACGTATATATAGAACTGGTCATGTAAGGACGGTCCTTACAGGCTTACGGTGCAGACCACCTAGTGGGACCCACCTTCGGACCCCACTGCCCACTAGCAGGGGCGGATCCAGGACTTCTAATCTGGGGGGGCTGCACTTAAGTTACACTAAAAAAATAGCAACAATGTCTCACAAAAAACTATAAAAAATAGCAACAAGCACTTGGAAGGCACACAATTTTAATGAATTAGCATAAAAACCTAGCATATCAATATCAATGATCCTACCTTTAACAAAAAAAAGATTGACAAGAATACCGCCAATACCTTGATATATTGACATTACAAAGACTTCCAAGAGAACCCCTTCATCCTCCTCCTTTCTTCGGGCTTGGAACCGACAATGCAAAGGCTTTCTTAAGCTTGCATTGGCGGAGTTAAAAAGGGGTGGTTTGAATAATCTCACAAGCCTGTAAAACAAACAAGCATACTTATAAAAATAAACAACAATAATAAAAATTATACATATATGCCCAAAAGATTGTTAGATCACATGTCCAAAATGTTCAACAAGTTCGTTACAAATATCCAATAAATGTTACAAAATAATTCAAGTATTTGTAAAGATATTTACTAACGGTTATGAATATTGCTAATGGATAATAAATGTGACAAATTACCTAACGGAAATATTTGCGTTACTAATAAGAAATCTCAAATGTTGCAAAATCACCCAAATGGTGTAGTGTATACTATTCAAAATCAACAAAAAAATGTCTTCACAATAGATCTTGACAAGTATGACAAAAGACAAACAAAAGTTAAAACATGACACTAGTGAAATCTTGACTTGCGTGGCTTCTTATCAAATTCATCTATTACCAACTCTATGTCGACTTCATTAGCAAATTCTCTTTCGATGTAAATAACCATGCAATCCGCGAGAAACTCGTCATCCATCTTGTTACGGAGTCGTGTTTTGACAAGTTTCATAGCTGAGAAGGCTCGTTCGGTAGTCGCCGTGGAAACAGGAAGAGTCAAGACAAGACGAATCAATCTATCAATCAAATGATAAATAGTTGACTTTTCTGTTTCAATTAAAGCTCGAATAACTCAGAAATGGTAGACAATTTCTGAAAACGGGGATGACGATGCACATCAAGCTTATAATGTTGCAATTGACTTCTCAAAATATGTATCTCTTGCTCCGTGAAGTCTTCACAATAAAACTTCTCAGCGAGCTTGCAAATATCATCAATATGAAAGTACTTAAAAGCATCTTTCGGGTCCAAAGCCGAACTAAGAGAAAGAAGCTCAATTGCCTCCTCAGAGAATCTACTCTTCAACTCCAGCAACTGGAAATCTATTACAGCATTGAATATATCAACGCGATAATGATGCTCAACTGTAATACAATCATTCTGTTGGCAAGAACGGCGTGTACCAATCATATGACGAGAACTCATATAAGGAATATCAATGTCATGTTTTATACAAAAAGAAATCACATCCTCAAGGAAGCTACCCTAACATGTTTCTCTCAACTCTTGAAGAAGTTCATTTGTACTTGAGACTAAACCCATGGCATTTAGAATGTCTTGTGACTTTACTTGCAAAGCTTTACATAGTATATTTGTGATTTCCATAGTCTTATGCAATAAATGAAACATGAAGACAAATTCAAAATTTCTCATAGCAACATAAGAACCCTTAGCTTCTCCACGCATAGTGTTACTAGACCCATTCTTCATGATGCTTTCAAGAACCGTGCAAGTCGCATCATACATCTCTATCAAGCTACAAACAGATTCATAGTGAGAGCTCCATCGAGTATCTCCAGCTCGTTGCAATGTGCGAACTTGATTAGCACCCCGTCCACTATCAAGCACACCACTTGCCAACAAATTATCGATTTCTATTTTTCGACCTTTCTCCAACTCTTTCTTCCGCTTAGGCGTAACATGGAGATTAACAACGGATGCCAACTTCAAAAAGAATAACCAAACGTCTGGCCCATCTTTAGAAGCCGCAACTAATGCAAGTTGTAGTCGATGCGCAAAACAATGCACATAATATGCATAAGGACACTCCTTAAGAAATAGTGCTTGTAATCCATTCCATTGACCACGCATATTACTAGCACCATCATAACCCTGGCCTCTCATATTTCCAATAAGCAAATTCTTGTGAGCAAGAACATTGGAAATCTCTTCTTTCAAGGTTAACGCAGAAGTGTCTTCAACACCAACAATAGCAAAAAACCTTTCTCTAACAAAACCACCACGATCAACAAATCGTAGAATAATGGCCATTTGTTCTCTATGTGAATTATCTTGTGCTTCATCCACAAGGATACAAAACTTTGCATCACCAACATCTTCGCGTATTTTCTTTCTCACATTTTCGGCAAATATATGCAAAAGTGTTTTCTGAATACCATGTGAGGTATACTTGGCATTTCCTGGACAATCACCTACTATTTCGGCAACTTTCTTGTTCAACATTTTCGAAAACTCGAACATTGCAATGAAGTTTCCACAATTCTTTGATTTCTTCGATTCATCATGTCCTCTAAAAGGAAACCCTTGTAGTGCAAGCATCCGAATACATTGAATAACATTTTGGAGAAGCAACCGATTATTTGTAATTGCTTCTTTAGAAAGTGTATTGAAAACACTATCTATATGTCGAGAAGGATTCATTAGATTCTCACAATACATTGTCGCCGACCTATCTGGAGAACAAAGACCACCTTCATGTTTCAAAAAAGGACACTTCTTCCCATTGTTAACCTTCTTCCAATTCTGAAACCCATCAATGGTAAATACCGGATGCTTCGGAGGATTTGTTTCAAAGAGAAAGCAATAAAAACAATATGCTCTATCCTTGTGGAGTGAATATTCTAGCCAAG
This sequence comes from Cinnamomum chago, assembly GCA_038049695.1. Taxonomy (NCBI): domain Eukaryota; kingdom Viridiplantae; phylum Streptophyta; class Magnoliopsida; order Laurales; family Lauraceae; genus Cinnamomum; species Cinnamomum chago. The sequence continues at coordinate 38,886,527 of CP142457.1, forward strand.
GGAATAGTTTGTACCAATTAGCGTTTAACCGTCGACCTTGCTTTCCAAATATGGTCACCGGATAATCTTTTTCTTTCTCATGAGTAGGTCGACAAGGTCCCATTCTAAGATAAGCTACCCGAACTTCATCATGTTTGTTAAGCGGGTATTCATATATAGCAATGCGTTTACCAGGATCACATTCAAATGAAGAAGTGACATCAACTTCCATAGGTGCAACTTCTTGAGCTTTGGAAGAATGTTCAACTACGATTCTTTGGACTCGAGAAGAATGTTCAACTCCTTCAATTTCAACAACTTGAACTTTGGTAGGACGTCGCTCATCCTCATCAAGTTTTGAAATATCAGGAATAGATGTGGAAGTTTTGCCGCTTCCAGATTTATCATGTTTTCTCTTATAGAATGATAGAAGAGTTATTGGTTTTTTGGGCGCTTGATGATGCGACATTATAACCTAAGATAGTAAATAATCATCAATATACAATACATAAGACCAGTTTTAATTTTTTTTTTCCTAAGAATCTCTTGTATTGTGAAAACCTAATGCCTCACAAATCAACCCATGACGGACAAATAACACACCTGGGTAACAAATCAATCCCTCACAAATAACCCATAACAGGGACAAATAACATTCCAGAGAAGGCAAAGTATCATGCAACCAAGTATAAAACAACAACAACAATGATGATGATGGTAATCAGATACTCAGATGGTTTGCATTACCTTCACCCCCTATTTCCATCCATTGAAGATGTCTCTGTTTTCCAAAATTTGAAAGTTAATCAAGATAAAGGGGTATACAAATGGATCGTTTAATTTTACACAAACCAAGGATGACGTATACAAAAGACATGGTGGATTGATGCTGGGAACTTGCGCTATATTACCAACAAAAGAAGTATCTACAAGTAGCTTTTAGGATCACAAAAATTCACAAAACAGAGACACTTCATCCAAATTGCCCAAAAGGGGACTACTACTATTACCCCAACAACAAAGGACAAGAAACTACATTCCAAGTTACCCACAAAGTACCAGCACAAAAGTACACACAAATCACCCATGTGCCCAATAGTATTTTAAGTGATCCATACTTCCAAGGTCCAAGCAACTCCCAAGCCATAAAACCACCAACAGAGAATAATTTTCCAATGTGCCCATGCCAAATTACTGCCATTGGCCAGCCCGGAGCCCTTAATTATCAATGGCCAATGTAGCCCCATGACCTCAGACCTCAGTTAGATGCTGCCATTGTGCAGTCACGAGCCACAATCATGGCCATTGCCATCTATAAAAGGGTGATCTGGTAGACCCCAAGTGAGAAAGAATCAATTGACGATGATGTCATGATGAGGGGAAAGATGGCAATGGTGGTGATGTTGTTGGTTGCTGTTGTGATGGGGAGTGGGATTGTGGGGTCCAGGGCAGATGGCCTGTGCAACATCCCCATCAAGGGTTTGATGTCCTGCAAGCCTTCCGTTAGTGGGCCAGAGGGTGTGGACTGTGGAGCCCACTGCTGCAGGGTCAATCATGAGGAGGAGAAAACCCACAAGAAAAAACCCAACAAAACCCATGTTTCAGTGATTCAGTCATCATCCAAAGAGAGAATGATAAGGAGGAGAAAACCCACAAGAAAGGGGGGGGGGGGGGAAACCATGTTTTAGTCATCAAACACATGAAAAAGGGAAAAAAGAAAGAAAAGGGACAGAGACAACCTTTCCAGCAGACCAGCACCCTTGTTTGTTAGTTGTTACAACAAAGCCAAAGGTGAAGACGGTGAAGCACTAAAGCAGAAGAGGATGAGTATATATGAGAGGTAACAGAGAATAAAAAAAAAGGGTTTTGACTTTTTTGAGAGTTGAGTTGTGGGCCTTGTGGCTTGTGAGACCGGGCCCAAAATTCAAAATCTAATTTTTTTTTTGGGCTGAAAGCTTGGGTGGGCTGCAGCCACCCCAGGCCCCCCCTTGATCCGCCCCTGCCCACTGGTCATGGGACGAAAGGGGACCGAAAGATCAAAGTGGGGCTGACCTACATATCAAATTTGAAGTCAATCTAATACCTCTAACCCCTTCATCCATGGTCCACAAGTTTAACAACTTTATATCAAACAACAGAAATTGATCCCAAATCCAACGGTATAGTTCATTCGAATCCATGCAAATTCATGGAATTGTGTGCTTATAAGAGGAACAACATACTGGGGCCGACTTTATGATACATCTGAATCATCTACATACATAGAACCTCTCTAAGTACACGAGCACATCAAGTTTTCACCTATCCAAATTGATTGGACCGTTGGATGGAAGGTCAAGTTTTTTTTCTTTAATATAATCGTTAATTATATATATAGGCCAGCTCTCCTAAGCTGCAGCTTAGGATAAGATAAGTTGAGGTAAGCTTAAGTGTGTGGTGGGGCCACATGGGGGTGGGGATGGGGGGATTTCAAGGACTCCTTGGGACCCTTTTTTTTTTTAAAAAAAAAATCGGCCCCAACCGTGGTTTCTTTCATCTCCATATGGGCCCCAAAAGTTTAACGGGAACTTGTCCTTACGATCTGCATAGTTCGGAACGCCCACTAGGGGCCCACCTTATGACCCATCCAAATTGACCACACATTCACAACCCCCTTATAGGCACCGAATCCCATGAATTTGCATGGATTTGAATGAACTAGACCGTTGGATTAAGGGTCAATTTTTCTTGTTTGATATGAAATTGTTAAACTTGTGGACCACGGATGAAGGGGTTAGAGATATTAGATTGACTTCAAATTTGATATGTAGGTTGGCCCCACTTGGATCTTTCGGTTCCCCTCTGTCCCATGACCAGTCTAATAAAGATGGTCGTTACGGACTACACAATACGAAATGCCTATTGGAGCCCACCTTATCACCCATGTAAATGGACCACACATACACAACCCCCTTATAGGCTAAGATGCACAGATACATGGATATGGCAAGGACACGGCAGGGATATGGATTTTACACATAAAAAGTGAAGTATCAGATACCATACGACACGATACGTTGTCCATTGTAAAGTATCCGTGCATCATAGCGTATAGGCTCCGAATCCAATGAATTTGCATGGGTTCGAAAGGAATGGACCATTGGATTAAGGGACAAGTTTTGTTCTTTGATATAAAGCTGTTAAACTTGTGGACCACAGATGAAGGGGTTACATGTATTAGATTGACTTCAAATTTGATATGTAGGTTGGACTCACTTGGATCTTTTGATCCCCCTCTGTCCCATGACCAATGGGGTCCCAAGGTGGGCCTTACTAGGTGGTCCACACGGTAAGCTCGTAAGGACCATCCTTACATGATTGGTTCTCTCTCTCTCTCTCTATATATATATATATATATATATATATATATATAAGCACAGGCCATAGATGAAGGGGTTAGATCGTCAGATTGACTTTAGATTTGATATCTTGGGTGGTACCACTACCACCTGGTTCTTTCCATCCCCATCCCTCCCATGATATGTGGGGTCCTAGGTGGGTCCTGGCAGCTGGCATGCATGGATGATTGGATGGTACGCTGGGGTGGTTCTACCTGGATCTTTCCATCCCCACCCTCCCATGATTTGTAGGGGGCCAGGTGGGTCCCGGCAGCAGGTATGCATTGGATGGAAGCAATTATCTATGTGCATTAATATAAATTATGTTGTATATATGTAAATACTATAATAATATGTAAACATATTAGAGCTACCATCTCAAATATGTAAATAGATAAATATATTCTATCAAATCCAAGTTCAAGCTTGGCTTGATTTGAGTCAAGGTTGTATCAAGTCGAGCTCAAGTTTGTCTAGGCTTGGCTTACCCTGGCTCATTTATATCCTTAGATCATAGATTGACAGTTGACTGATCAATTTGTAAAAATCTGATTATGCAGATTGTATTTGGACAGCTGTAGTTTTTTTTTTTTTTTTTTTTGTTTTTTTTAATTTTTAATTTTTAATTTTTATTTGGGATTTTGACTGTGCAGGATATAAAAGATCATGAATTCCTTAAAATGATGTTGACAAAAAATATATCCCAAATGGGGGTATTGTATGTGGGGCTCCAAATTTTTTTTCCAATTCTACCCCTTTTGTGGGATATCGCACAAACTGAAGGTGAAAATAAAAGTGGATTGTTTTCCTTCTCATATTTCCTCCATTCCCATCTCCTAAAGCACTAAACCTCCATTGTGCACAAGAGCTAGGACTTTAATCAATTGTGTGATATCGATTGGAATGTAGGGGAATGGGGCAAGTAACTATGCAATATCGCACATAAAACAATGAATTAGACTCCCAAATTTGGTGGGTTTTGAGTTGTTTTTTTTTAGGTCTTATTCATGTTTTTCTTGTGGATAAGAGAAAACGTGGCTGCAAAAAAATTGAATAAAGTCCCAGCTGTTGTGCCCAAGAATGCAATGAAGCTCGCTGGAACTTCATTCTTTGGGGAACTGGCTACGTGACTGTCCAATGTCGCACAAAAAGTAAAGAATTAGACTCCCAAATTTGGTGGGGTTTTGAATTGCTTTTTCTGAGGTCTTATTCCATGTTTTTCTTGTTGATAAGAGATAAATTTGGTCTGGAAGAAATTGATTAAAGTCCTAGCTATTGTGCCTAAGAATGTAGTGAAGCTCGCTGGAATTTCATTCTTTGGTAAACTGGTCAGGTGACTGTGCGATATCGCACAAGAAGCATTGAATTAACCTCCCAAATTTGGTGGGGTTTTGAGTTAGTTTTTCAGAGGTCTTATTCAAAGTTTTTTTCGTTGATAAGAAAAAGTTTGGGTCGGGAAGATATCGATTAAAGTCCCAACTGTTGTGCCAAGAAGTGAAGTCTTTCATTCTCTTCACTTAAAGATGGTTTCATGAGAAACAGTTCCCAAAAAGGGCACATAGACCACAAAATTTCACAAGGTAATGATATTGTGGATCTATCCCTTATCTTTAAGGTAAAGTTATCACAACAACACAACGATCAAATGGAAAAAAAAAAGGAAGAAGAGTAGTGGAGAAACCTTAAGATTCTTTTGGATAAATAGAAGAGCAGTGGAGAAACTTTCTTAAAACCTTTTTTAATGATGGAGAAAGTTGCAGGAACCGAGAAAGTCACATGAAGAAATGGAGGTCCAGTGCTTTAAGAGATGGTAATGGAGGGAAATATGAGAGGAAAAATGATATGCTTTTATTTTCACCGTCAGTTTGTGCCATATCACACACAAGGGTAGAATTGGAAAAAGAATTTGGGCCCCATGTACAATACCCACATTTGGGATATAGTTTTGGTCAACACCATTTTGAGGAATTCATGGTATTTTATATCATGTACTGTCAAAATCCCTTTTATTCTCTCTTTCACCTGATTTTTTGGCCATCATTAGCTTGATGAGGATTGTCCTGTCAGTATTCTTGGGTGGCCGTGGCTGCAATGGGGGTCCCATAATTTCGAAGGTCTAGATTGGCATCCTTGGATGACTGCCATTTTTTTAGATGATGCACATTGTACATAGAAAAGTAACTCTGCAGCAATCCCGATTTACATTTCAGAAATAGGATTTCAAATTGCATTTGGAAATGTTAGTTATTGAGAACATATACACTGCTACCAAGCCAAACACAATAAACTTTCTTTCTGCTATAAACTTTTTCCAGTTTGGTCTTCAGGGATGTTAAGCTGGGACCTGTAGTAACTGTCTCCTGATGGGCATTGCCTAAATCAGGATGGGGGATGCATAGTTGGCCATTTTATTTATAAGATATTATGTATAAAATTTGTATGGATGGAACTACAGTGCAGGGTTGCTAGACTTTAATAAAGTGCAGTACCCCATCTAAGTTCATGATTAGGGTGTGCCTTCCTAAAAGCGAAACCACTCAATCAATCTAACCTTCATAGTACTGGCAATGGATGCAATTTAGCTCCATCCAGTGTTAAGGCCTACACACCATTGGATTTCTCATATGATTTAGCAATGATTGACTACATTAATTGTTCTCCCTGTTTTTGGGATAACTGAATGCATTTCATTATGTATAACAACAATCTAATGGCGAGTGCCACTTATATTTACTTGAGAATAAGGCTTAAGTTATTAAAGGGCGGTTGTATTGTTTGATAAATTTAAATTTGGTGAGGAGGGCTGCTCTCATGGATGGAGCTTCACTTGCTTAAAGTGCAGCAATCCTACACTCTAGCTCTGTCCTTTTGCATGAGTTTAAAATTACTTTACGTCTGGCTAACCATATAATATGGTATTATCACATCTTTGGAAAAAAAATAATTTGTGGCATGTTTTACGATCATATAACTATCTATTGCAACAGTTCTATCTTTGATTGACCACAAAATGAACTTACCATGGCGTGACAATACCAATTCTCCATTAAATGGAAGTTTCATCATTGCACATGAGATATTGTTATTTTTGGAGACAGTGAATCTCCAGCTAGGATCCAACTGTTGAATTCTTTGTAGAGTTTAGTGGATCCTAATGAATGGGTTGGTTCTGATATCATTTGCTACAACCATGTCTATGATGGGAGATGGGAATACATGTTGGGAAAGTTCCACATCCCACATCGCCCAAGTAATGAGTTTGATAGGGCTTCATATACCTGTTTGGGCCTTCCATCTACTTTTGAGTTGGTACATGGTATCTTACATGGTATCAAAGTAGATTCTGATCCTGTCATTCTTGTTAGCCCACATGGCAGGCCCATCATGTAATCTATTGGGCCTGCACGTGAGGGGAAGTGTTGGGAAAGTCCCACATCCCACATTGCCCATGTAATGAGTTTGATAGGCCTTCATATATCTGTTTGGGCCTTCCACCTATCATCATAAGTTTTTGGGTTGGTACATGGTATCTTACAATATAGTGTAAACATGGTTCAAAATAGTGGCCCATAGCGGTCGAGGCCGCTACGCTAATTTGAAAATGACAGCACTACAATCTAAAACCTAGTAGAGCCAAGCAATTTTAATTTTAAACATTGTTTTTTCTATTTCTTCTCCTCATTAGCCTTTTCTAAAGTTGTCTCAACCCTTATATGGTTTCATATCACTAAAAAAAACACAAGATTAGTTGTTATACAAGATTCAATTTGTTTACCACTTAAAAAATTCACATTGTTATGTATTGCTGTAATTGCTACGTATCGCCCGCTACATAGCATTTTGGCCAGTAGCTGCTTCACCCGCCGCAACTGCTATTTTGATCATTCAGTGTAAATGTATAATGTGAATTGCTCTCTTTCTCCCTTTCCCCAACCACAGCCCCCCTTCTCTCCTCTCTTTCCCTCATACTTTTTTAACTTTGGTCTCAACTAGAAGTCCTGTTTGAAATATATTTTATGTTATTTAGAACCCTTTTTTGACAAAGATTTTAAAATAAAAATGAAGTAAATGCACTTCCACATTCTTGTAGATGATTCTGTGATTTTGAATATTTTATAAAATAGCACTATCACTTGCAGGTTACTGTCAATATATATCCTTACGGCATCTATTCTCAACTTATATTTACATTGCTCGTGGCACCTGCTTGCTTGTTTCTCTCTTACAAGCTGGTTATTGTTGTAGGTAAAGTTCCACCATTGTTTTTGATTTTAAAATGATTACTAAATACTTGATGGTTTGGCCTTTTCCTACATTCTTTGTTAATTAGTCCCTTCTCTATCCTGATAAATAGCTATGTTTATACTGATGCTGTCCTGATTTAAGTCTTGTTTAAAGGTCTTTGGTTACCATGTGAGATTTTTATTATAGGAAAGACATTGTAAATTAAATATGCCCATTGATTCTCATTATCTCTATATAAAGATTTGACTTTTAGGCAATGTTTGTTTTTCAAGAGGCAAAGTAAAATCTGTGGCAAAATATTCTCAGTCACCAGATTTTTTTACTTTACCCATGTTTGGTTGGTCAAATCAAGTGGAAAGTAAAGTCCCAGCCGCCAAAATATTCTATTTTTACTTTACCAGCCGCCGTAGATTATAAAACGCAAGCATTTACTTCACCATTGGTTGGCTTTTAGTATCACTTCAAATTACTTTACCTTAGGAAAACAAAAGCATTTTCATTTTTTCAGAAAGCACACTTCTCTTTTACATAACCAATGCCTTTCCATTTAACTCTTACTTTTACATTATTCTCCCAGTAAATTTTTCAAACATACCAGAAGTTAGAGCACAACATACCTGAAGTAAATGTAATTGATTTATCTCAACTTAGTACATGCTTCAGAGTTTGTTTTTCTTCTTTAAGATGTGTACATGTTAAAAAGGATATGATAAACTAGATGAGCTGCATTTTCAAATTGATACCCATGCTGGAAATAAATTGCCGAAATTGTCAATAAATTAATTATAAAATAAAATAATTAGATAAAAGAAAGAAAGAACCCGAACGAATTTGTAGCCAAAGCATGTCACAAAGAACGCTTTCTTTAGACAAATTTCACCCCAACAGTTGTGCAGTGGACTCGTAGACATCTGCATAAGGATATGACAGATTCCTGATTGAAGAATCTCCACCACTCGTGCACTCAAACGGATGGATAACTCGAACATCAGCAGAATGCTATTTCAAACTTGCTTGCAGCAGCAAAACAGAAAGGGAGAAAGAAAACAAAGAGCAGAGGAGAGGAGTTGGATTATCTGTATTCTAAAGAGTCACAATGGTAACGTTACTTATTACGCATTATAGCCGTTTATAGCTGTTGGTGGTAACAATAACGTACCACTATTGCAGGTGATTACATTTCAATTTTCAGGCCCCATTACTCCATAACAGCTAGTCTCATAACTCCACAACAACTAGTATCATAACTCTACAAAGGCTATAAGGAAATGAGTCGGACCAGATGGAAGGAAGTGGGCCTGACCTATAGGAGTCCAAAACTAAATGCAGCCAAAGCATGTCACAAAGGACGCTTTCTTTAGACAAGTTTCGCCCCTACAGTTGTGCAGTGGACTCATAGACATCTGCACAAGGATATGACAGATTCCTGATCGAAAAATCTGCTTCACTCATGCACTCAAATGGATGGATAACTCGAACATCAGCAGAACGCTATTTCGAACTTGCTTGCAGCAGCAAATCTGAAAGGGAGAAAGAAAACAAAGAGCGGAGGAGACGAGTTGCCTTATCTGTATTCTTAAGAGTCATAATGGTGGTAACGTTACTTATTACACATTATGGCCGTTTATAGTCGTTGGTGGTAACAGTAACGTACCACTAATACAGGGGATTACATTTCAATTTTCAAGCCCCATTACTCCATAACGGCTAGTCTCATAACTCCACAATGGTTACGCCTCATAACTCCACAAAAGCTAGTATCATAACTCTACAAAGGCTATAAGGAAACGAGCCGGACCAGATGGAAGGCAGTGGGCCTGACCTATAAGAGTCCAAAACTAAATGCAGCCAAAGCATGTCACAAAGGACGCTTTCTTTAGACAATTTTCACCCCTACAGTTGTGCAGTGGACTCGTAGACATCTGCACAAGGATATGACAGATTCCTGATCGAAGAATCTGCATCACTCGTGCACTCAAACGGATGGATAACTCGAACATCAGCAGAACGCTATTTCAAACTTGCTTGCAGCAGCAAAACAGAAAGGGAGAAAGAAAACAAAGAGCAGAGGAGACGAGTTGCATTATCTGTATTCTTAAGAGTCACAATGGTAACGTTACTTATTACACATTAAAGCCGTTTATAGCTGTTGGTGGTAACAATAACGTACCACTAATGCAGGTGATTACATTTCAATTTTCAAGCCCCATTACTCCATAACAGCCAGTCTCATAACTCCACAATGTTTATGCTGAAAGTCCATGGGGATCCTAACCCTAGAGGGGGGGGTGAATAGGGTGTGCTACAACTATGACCAATTTAAACTTCTTAGCATAAACTAGTCACATGTGATGATAAAACAATCAATATGCGGAAGCTAATAAACAATCACCACACAAGCAAGCACCACAACACCAAGGTTTATAGTGGTTCGGCCTCAATGCCTACGTCCACTACCGGCTTGTGAATCCAATCACCCCACCGGATTTCCACTATTTATGCTTTTAACTAGGCTAAGCAATAACCCTTACAATGTTGCTTTTCAAGGCTAAACAACAACCTCTCAATGTGCTTTTATAGGCTTAGCAATAACCTTTACAATATGCTTTTCTTAGGCTAAGCAATAACCTTACAAGATGCTTTTCTTAGGCTAAGCAATAACCTTACACAATGATGATTTCTCAAAGAAAGTGTCTTCACAAAAGATCACTCTAAGAGATTACAATTTAAGCTCAAGTAAATTGCCTCTAAGTAGGCGGATATAAAAGTGTAAAACAAACTCACACAAACACTCTATGAATGCAAATATGTATGCTTATGAGGTGTGTGTGTGATGACTCCAATCAAGTTCAAAAGTAAGCTCACTCAATATATTGCTTAAAGCAATTCAAAGTTTGAGGCTCATAAAAGGTTTGATTGAAGTCTTATGCAAATCACATGTATGAAATTTAACTTGTTTATGACATGAAAATCAAGGACTAACAAGTTGTATGAAAATGGCTAATTTAGAACATGTGATGCATGTGCATGTTGTTTTCAAAACCAAATAGATTTTACTAATGTTTAAATGAATGAAAACAACAAGCAATGTTTCAACCAAGACAAAGACTCATGCTATGTAAAGGAAATCAAAGATTTAGGCTAAGCATGATTAAGAAAGATTAAAACAAATCTTGGGTTGAAAACAAAGTGATGAATCCAATCTTTGAATATCAAAGATGAAGGGAAGAAAGGATTCAACACATCATTGTTATCATGCTTGAGATCTATTTCCAAAGTTTCAAACAAAGCACATAACAAATGATTAAATCAAAGTAAAACTTACTTGGAGATTTAACTTAGTTGATCCAAGCTTAAGCTTCACTTAATGACCCCTTGATGTCTCTTAGATCATCCCCTTTGTCTTCTCTCAAAGCTCCTCAAAGAGGGTTTCAAAATCTCCAACCAAAGACAAAGGAAAGAGCTCATTTAAATACCAAAAACTGCCCAACGGCTAGTTTGGCCGGTTGACCGGCCATGACAGGCCGGTTAACCGGCCAAGCACAACGGTCAGATTTCTGACCGTTGGGGCGCCAGGCAAATTCCTGCTGCAGTGTTCCCGGTCGACCGGGACCTCTGCGCCGGTCGACCGGCGACACTGCCGGGAACCCAAAAATTCCAATTTTTGCAATTTGAAGATTTTCTTTGTGGAATTTTGTGGGTCACTAAACCAAGCTTAAAAACATGTTTTAAAACATTTAAAAACATGAAACACACAAAGCCTAAAAAGATTCAAAGGTTTAAAACCAAAGGCTAGCTTGATTTGATAAAACTCTTTTCAAATGAAAAAGCATACAAAAAATGAATCTTTTTGTGAAGAATGTATGCAAGGCTCAAACCTAAATTCTCAACAAGATTTACCAAACATAATGCACAAAGAATTAGGTTTTCAAAAGAGTTTGGGTTTCAAAACTAATGCATCCAAGTTTATGACCAAAACATGCATAAACCAAAAACTTTTCCAAATCTAAAAACCAATGCATGTATAAAACTAGATTTCAAGATATTTTAAATCAATGCATGTGTGTGAATTCAAATGATGCTAAAGTGCAAATGCATCCATCAAATTGCAATTACAAAATCCCTAACAATCTCCCCCTTTGCAATTTGATGGCAACTTACTCATCATTGAAATTACACACTCTGTCTTCAGCTCCCCCTCAGCTGGACAAGTCTTGAAATCTTCTTGGATGCTTCTTCTCTTAGCTTGGGCTCTTTTCTTCAATCTTCTTGATGCTTGGAGCTTGATCATTCTTCAAGCTTTCTTTCCATCTTCCTCTCTTTAGCCAAGCATCTTCTTTAGCTCCAAGCTTTCTTTCTTCTATTTGCTCTCCCCCTTTGACCATGCCTCTCTCTCTTGAGAACTTGAAAGCTTTCTCCCCCTTTGATGGATAGGAGATCTTCGAGTACTTGAACTCTCGAACTCTCTCCCCCTTTGAAGAGTAGGAGATCTTTGAGTCACACTTGAACTCTCTCTCCCCCTTTGACATTAAATTGCAAAGGTACCTACACACATGAGACAAGAAGAATACCTTTAGTAGCACCTGTTAACAAATGTAATCGAAAATGAAATACATAACAGGCTATCATGTATGAAGGTTAACTCTAAGGGCTCATTAGCATTCCAAGGGTGAATTTGATCAAAACTAATTCTTCCTATGAAGGTTTACACTCCCCCTCAATCCATTCTCTTCTTTTGTCAAGCTTTTGACAAGATATAACTATTAGATTCAAGAAGTAGATGGTTTAACCAAGTGAGGGTTAACTTCAAGGAAAGGATTAGATTCATTTAACTATTAAGCACAATATGATCAAATTACCAAAAGAGAGCTAGGTCTAATGGGAGAAGCAATCATGGATATCAATTGAAACAAACATATCAATTGAGATTAAAGGATGTGACTATAAAATCAATCACTCTAAAATGGATTTAAGAATATTACTATTGGAAAAAAAAAAAAATCCAAATAAGAGCTATCCATGATGCAATGGGGTTTACTCAAACATAGCATCAATCAATATAACTAATGAAAATCATATGCTATGTAAGTTTTGAAATCATTTCATTCAAACAATAAATATGACTATTAATGTGCAAGAATGAATGAAATGAATTTCAAACATGAAGCCAACCTCAACTAATAACCAACCATTATTATGAACACATAAACATGGTGGTCATGAGATATACCTATAAGAGCAAGTGAGGAGGCAATCATGAGCATTATGATGCTAATGGTGTGTGACATGGAATGATCATATTACTTATCAAGTTTAGTCCAATGCACACAAGGTCTATCACATACACAAGATAAGATATCAATTGGATATGAAATCAATGGAACATTATACCAAATGAAACCAATTGAATATGATAACATGAGTAAAAGCAAGGATGTGATACACTTCCATCAAGCATCATAAATGCATATTCATCACTTTTAATGATATTCCTAAAGAGCATAGTGATGAACAAGGCAAATTGCAATGCAAAAGGATAAAGCTTTGTAATGCATGCAATTTCCAAAGTGTCTAGATCATATGAATTCAACACTAAGAAATCCATCAAACAAGAGATATAACTATGAAATACAAGTAATGGATTTCAAAAAGGTTCATATGATCAAGAACACTAATATGAGGTTGAAACATGTATAAGGATGATATCAAGAGAATACACATGAATCAACATCATAACCATCCACAAAGAAATGACTATTAGGCATAGAGGATGGATTTGGGTTCTAGTATGGTTTTTACAAATGTTACAAGTTCACAACCATACATGGAACCAATAGTCATTTGCATATGAAAAGAATGTAAACACATAAGCTAGAGATGCAAACAACATACATTTCCATTTCTAAAGATAATGAAACCAAAAGAAAAAGGAAATGAGAATAATGGAACATGCTTAGATGAATATAACTAGTGATGTTATAGGCATTTCCATTCAAACAATCTTCAAAACATTTTGAAAGACAAAATCCAACAATGAGCACAAAAAGAATGATTTTGAAGATCAATTTTCAACATTGTATTTTGAAAGATATAACTTAAATGAAACACATACAAGTTGATTTTTCAAAACAATATTCTCCATATAAAAGTATAACTTAGAAATCCATGGAAAACTTGAATTGATTCAAATCATTTGTTCAAACAATATTACTATGACATCTACACAAATGATTCAACAACAATTGATCATGAAAAAATTAGCTATGAAAGCTTTTAAAGACACAATCAATTAATCATGTAGAAATGCAATGCAAAACATATGAGTGCAACAAGCAAATCAAACATGATGAGATTATAACCAAATGATTTTGAAAACCATGATATGTAACTAGAATGGTGCATGAAAACAAAATCAAATGATCATAAATAGGCAATGCATCTTAAGAAATGTACTTAAAAGAAAACAAGATGCAAATGCAACATGACCAACAAAATGATTTAACTATTAGAGAATAGGTTGGTCAATGGGGTCCAAGGCCTTAAGGTTTGTCTAAGTAAATAACTTTTGGAATCCACCTAAGGTCTTGTGAGGGTTGAACTTTGAGGTCTATTTTGGGGTTCTCACCAACTAAAGGAGATTTGACTTGATAAATTTTCAATTTTAACTTATCACCGTGATATTTAGATTTCACTAAATTTAGCTTAGATTGGTGATTAGTCTTTTGAGGTTGGTGAGTTTTCTTCTTAGGGGATTGATTCATTTTTCTTTTCTTCTTATTTTCTCCCTTTCTTTGACTTTTGAAATTTAGATTTAACTTTGTAATTTTCTTCAAAAGTTCTTTCATGTTTTGACTTAAGGGAGGTAGGTTGAGAAGCTTTTTGTTAATAGATTCTTTCAAATTTGGTTTGACTTGTTTAAGCTTTTTAGAATCTATCTTAGGGGACTCCATTTTAAGAGATTTAACTTGTTTAGTCATTTTGGAGTCTTTCTTGATTTTTAGTGTCTTACCCTTCAAGTTTGATTTAACTTTCTTTGGTTCAAAGATGGGATTAGACACATTGCTTCTTCTTAGTTTGCACTCAAACCTAAAGTGTCCTTCAATGCCACAATAATTACATTTAGACATGGGCAAAGAAGTGTGAATGCTAGAGAATGAGGACTCACCCTTCACAAAAGTGTTGGTGAATTTAGGGTTATAAGACATATTCCTATTAAATCCAATACCCGTCCTATCTCCATGAGATTTACCCAATTTAAATAATTTTTCAAGTCTTTCTTCACTTTGGGTAAACTTGCACTCATACTTTTGTTTATAGCTTTCAAGTTGAGTGACTTTGGTTATAAGGATTGAATTTTCATGTTTAACTTTTGAAAGTTCATTTTCAATTTCCTTATATTTGCTTAGCTCTTCATTGGCAAGTTTTAATTCAAGTTTTAGTTCATTAACAACATTAGATCCAAGTTCTTGAGATTTTAACTTACTTTTAATCAACTTGGCTTCTAAATTGATAAAGTCTTTGTCTTGCCTTTTTATTTGATCTCTTAGATTTAAATTTTCCATATTGACATTATCATAATCCATCTTTAATTCTCTTAGATCATCTTGAATGTTAGATAGATTATTTAAAGAGATCATGAACTTAGATTCTACACAATTTATGAATTCATCTTTTTCTCTAAGTTCATTTTTAGAAGAGACTAATTCTTGGTTTAGCCTATTAGATTCTTCTTTTAATCTTTTATTTTTCTTGGAAACCTCTAAGGACCATGTGTACAATTCCTCATAGGCTTCATGTTCATCAAATTCTTCTTCTTTTAATTCAAGTTGAGATTCTTTAATTTTAATGTTTGAATCTCCATAAGATGGAAGAATGAGGGGTCTAGAAGAATCTACAAGGTTTAGCATAGTGGAGTCCATTTTAATGATTTTCAAATAAGCACAACTCTAGGGTTTTAACTCTAGGTTTTTACACCTAATCAAGAGTTCCAAACACTTGATCCTAAGGGATTAGAGCACTTGGCTCTGATACCAATTGAAAGTCCATGGGGATCCTAACCCTAGAGGGGGGGGTGAATAGGGTGTGCTACAACTATGACCAATTTAAACTTCTTAGCATAAACTAGTCACATGTGATGATAAAACAATCAATATGCGGAAGCTAATAAACAATCACCACACAAGCAAGCACCACAACACCAAGGTTTATAGTGGTTCGGCCTCAATGCCTACGTCCACTACCGGCTTGTGAATCCAATCACCCCACCGGATTTCCACTATTTATGCTTTTAACTAGGCTAAGCAATAACCCTTACAATGTTGCTTTTCAAGGCTAAACAACAACCTCTCAATGTGCTTTTATAGGCTTAGCAATAACCTTTACAATATGCTTTTCTTAGGCTAAGCAATAACCTTACAAGATGCTTTTCTTAGGCTAAGCAATAACCTTACACAATGATGATTTCTCAAAGAAAGTGTCTTCACAAAAGATCACTCTAAGAGATTACAATTTAAGCTCAAGTAAATTGCCTCTAAGTAGGCGGATATAAAAGTGTAAAACAAACTCACACAAACACTCTATGAATGCAAATATGTATGCTTATGAGGTGTGTGTGTGATGACTCCAATCAAGTTCAAAAGTAAGCTCACTCAATATATTGCTTAAAGCAATTCAAAGTTTGAGGCTCATAAAAGGTTTGATTGAAGTCTTATGCAAATCACATGTATGAAATTTAACTTGTTTATGACATGAAAATCAAGGACTAACAAGTTGTATGAAAATGGCTAATTTAGAACATGTGATGCATGTGCATGTTGTTTTCAAAACCAAATAGATTTTACTAATGTTTAAATGAATGAAAACAACAAGCAATGTTTCAACCAAGACAAAGACTCATGCTATGTAAAGGAAATCAAAGATTTAGGCTAAGCATGATTAAGAAAGATTAAAACAAATCTTGGGTTGAAAACAAAGTGATGAATCCAATCTTTGAATATCAAAGATGAAGGGAAGAAAGGATTCAACACATCATTGTTATCATGCTTGAGATCTATTTCCAAAGTTTCAAACAAAGCACATAACAAATGATTAAATCAAAGTAAAACTTACTTGGAGATTTAACTTAGTTGATCCAAGCTTAAGCTTCACTTAATGACCCCTTGATGTCTCTTAGATCATCCCCTTTGTCTTCTCTCAAAGCTCCTCAAAGAGGGTTTCAAAATCTCCAACCAAAGACAAAGGAAAGAGCTCATTTAAATACCAAAAACTGCCCAACGGCTAGTTTGGCCGGTTGACCGGCCATGACAGGCCGGTTAACCGGCCAAGCACAACGGTCAGATTTCTGACCGTTGGGGCGCCAGGCAAATTCCTGCTGCAGTGTTCCCGGTCGACCGGGACCTCTGCGCCGGTCGACCGGCGACACTGCCGGGAACCCAAAAATTCCAATTTTTGCAATTTGAAGATTTTCTTTGTGGAATTTTGTGGGTCACTAAACCAAGCTTAAAAACATGTTTTAAAACATTTAAAAACATGAAACACACAAAGCCTAAAAAGATTCAAAGGTTTAAAACCAAAGGCTAGCTTGATTTGATAAAACTCTTTTCAAATGAAAAAGCATACAAAAAATGAATCTTTTTGTGAAGAATGTATGCAAGGCTCAAACCTAAATTCTCAACAAGATTTACCAAACATAATGCACAAAGAATTAGGTTTTCAAAAGAGTTTGGGTTTCAAAACTAATGCATCCAAGTTTATGACCAAAACATGCATAAACCAAAAACTTTTCCAAATCTAAAAACCAATGCATGTATAAAACTAGATTTCAAGATATTTTAAATCAATGCATGTGTGTGAATTCAAATGATGCTAAAGTGCAAATGCATCCATCAAATTGCAATTACAAAATCCCTAACATATGCCTCATAACTCCACAACGACTAGTATCATAACTCTACAAAGGCTATAAGGAAATGAGCCAGGCCAGATGGAAGGTAGTGGGCCTGACCTATAAGAGTCCAAAACTAAATGCAGCCAAAGCATGTCACAAAGGACGCTTTCTTTAGACAAGTTTCGCCCCTACATTTGTGCAGTGGACTCATAGACATTTGCACAAGGATATGATAGATTGCTGATCGAAGAATCTCCACCACTCGTGCATTGATAGGAACCAAAAAAGAAAAGAGAGATATGGTCCAATTCGAGGTTGGACAGCCTCCTTGTGCAAGCACAGAATTTAGGGATAAATTCTGATACCTTTCTCATTAATTCTTCTCTACTAAATAGAGAGTGCTAATTACATAGATTGAAACAAATCTAAGCTGACTACTATAATCAAGGATAAATTATCACTAAATAAGAAAGAAGATAATGCTGACTAAATCCTATGCAATCTTGCCACCTAATGGATAAGATTAGGCTGATCACTCTGCCTTATCTTGTACCTTATTCAAGCAAATCCAAATTGACCTATTATGAATTTGGCCCACCATATTAGCGGGTTCAATGACTTAGCCCTTATCAAGCAGTTGGGCTTGGTTCTTACCATGCACTCAAACGGATGGATAACTTGAACATCAGCAGAACACTATTTCAAACTTGCTTGTAGCAGCAAAATAGAAAGGGAGAAAGAAAACAAAGAGTAGAGGAGAGGAGTTGCATTATCTGTATTCTTAAGAGTCACTATCGTAACTTACTTATTACACATTATAGCCGTTTATAACTGTTGGTGGTAATAGTAACGTACCACTAATGCAAGCGATTACATTTCAATTTTCAAGCCCCATTACTCCATAACGGCTAGTCTCATAACTCCACAATGGTTACGCTCATAGTTATCACTATCAGAATCCTATGATTCATATCCCAAATCTATAGGAGAACGATTCGTATCTATGTAATGAATCCCATTCACAAATGAATCTTAGGATTTAGGTGTGGATCCTACGATTCGATACGTGTTTCATTGAATCTTACGATTCAAGCAATTTGACTAAGCGATAATGGCTATAGCCAAGAAGCTAATATTATTATTCTTTTTTCTTTCTTTATTCTCTCTTTCTTTTATAGCTTGTATTTTTAAAAGGTTATTTAGTAGTTAATGAAACCTCGTAAGAATTTTTTACGGCTTTGATAAGGTTTTAAAGATGAATAAAGAACATGTATTTAACTAAAGCATTTGACTGTACGTATGGTGCTTGTTTATATCTTCTTCTTTTTTTAATCTATTTTGGTTTTTTTTCTTCATGAACACTTAACTTTAAGAGATATCCTACCATGTAAGATTGATGGTTTGGATTTTATTTTATTTTTCTGTTTTGATTTAAAGATAAGAGAAAATATATATTGATACTTTAAACTTATTTAACTATTTACACATCATTTATTTCATATATATATATATAAAATAATACATGTCATGATGTTTTTGACATGATTGTATGATAGACTTGTTATTATATTTATACTACTATAAATGGAAAAATGGATGGCTATGAATAATTACCTTTTTTTCTTTTAATTTTTAATTATTTTTCATTTTTAGAAGAAAAATAAAAAATCCTACGATTCACGATACGATTCGCGATTCGATTCGATTCGATTCATGGGTATGAACGATTTGCGATACGATTCCAATTTTGAAAACTATGGTTACGCCTCATAACTCCACAATGACTAGTATCATAACTGTACAAAGGCTATAAGGAAACGAGCTGGGCCAGATGGAAGGTAGTGGGCCTGACCTATAAGAATCCAAAACTAAATACAAAAAAGAGAAATAATCTATGCTATAATGCCCAAAACCACCAACAATCCCTTACACATTATAGCTTAGGAGAGAAAAGAAGTTGTTGCAAGGTAGTCTGGTGAGATTATGCATAAATGGAGGTGAACTATGTCTTGAACTTTCACTTAGTGTAGTAAGTTTGAAAATACCAAAACTCTATGGTGACATAAGATCTTGAACCAACAGTTTATTCGGTAAACCGTCCTTATTATAAGACCAAGCTCAGGGTCACTTTGGTTTCTAAACAACCGTGCACATTAATGGCCTTGTGCTATCCCAGTTTCATGTGTGCTTTAGAGAGTAGCATGCATAATCTCTCATGGGAAGCGGCCTGACTTCCACACTCACTTTGGCAGGCATGCTCTATCAAGGGTGTTCCTGTACAACACCCCACTTATAAAAGATATAGTTTATATCAACTATCATACATCTCTCATGGGAAGAGGCCTGATTTCTAGACTCACATAGGTATGCTCTATCAAGGGTGTTCCTATACAACACCCCACTTATAAAAGACTGTTTCTACCAACTATTATACAGGAAGTGAACACTTCACATCATAGGAATGGGTTTTACACATGCGGGGGTTTGACGTGTTATCACAGTGTCACCCAAAGATAACTTCATTTTTCCCATTGAACCTTCCCATGGGATCTCCAATCAATTGGATTGGGTGTCCGTTATTGGTGGCTTGTCCTTTTTAGGCTTAAGTTCCATTCCACTTGATGTTAAAGAAACTCACTTTCTAGCAAGTCCCTTGGTTAGTGAACCGGCTAAGTTCTCCATCGAGCTCACAAAATCTATTGCAATGACTCCTTGCTTGAGTAATTGTCTTAACAGATTAAGCCTAGACAAATATGTCTGGATTTACAATTGTAGGTTTTGTTGTGAACTTTGTTAATTGCAAACCTTGAATCACTGTCGAGAGGGATGACTAGAACCAGTTTACCCCACATGGGTATATCCATCAACAGGTTCTTTTGCAATTCTGATTCCTCACCAGCTAATGCCATAGCTATAGTCGTCGAATCCATTGTAGATCAAGATATACATGATTTTTTCTTCGATTTCCATGAGACGGCTGCATTACTGCATGTAAATACATAGCCGCTTATGGACATAGATTCCTCAGTATCCGATATCCAGTTAGCATCGCAATACCCTTCTAGTACCGCAGGATATTTCTCATAGTGAAGGCCATAATCAATGGTTCCCTTCAGGTATTTGAAATACCCGGAGCACAACTGTTTAATGCTTATCACTGGGATTGCTCATGTACCTGCTCAATTTGCTTACTATATAGGCAATGTCAGGTCTAGTGCAGTTCACGATATACATTAAGCATCCAATAACACTAGAATAATTAGTAATCCTAGTTACTGGGGCATAGGTATCAAAGAAGTCAGCTCCTTCCCTTTGTTTGAACCCTTTTGCAACTAGTCTAGCTTTGAGCTTTTCTATTGACCCATCAGTTCTTAGCTTCTTTTGAAATATCCGTTTATAACCCAATGGTTTAGTTCCCGGAGGAAGATCAACAAGTTCCCAAACATGATTTGCAAGTATAGATTCTATCTCACTATTAAGGACTTCTTTCCAGAATGCAGCATTAGGAGACTGCATTGCTTCACTATAAGCAGTAGGGTCATTCTTGAAAATATAGGTATAAAAGTCAGGGCCAAAGGTGGACTCTTTACAAGGTATTTCACTTCTACAAAGTTCACAGTCCTCAGGTTCAGGGTTAATAGAGATTACTGATTCTACATCATTGGAATTATCACTAATTCCAGTTATTCTTTGTTGGGGAGGTTTCAAGTGCATCCATCCCTCACCATAGGGTGAGGGACACTTCCATAATTGGGCATTTTCAAGTACAAAAGTTACTTTTCAAGGACATAGGGTGAGGTACATATCCTTGTCTTCATGTGCAAAAATGGAAAGTATCTCTCACCCTATGGTGAGGGATAGATGCACTTGAAACTTTCCCTTCTTTGTTTATGTTTTTGTGGGGTTTAAGATTCTAGTTTTGGTTTTTCTTTGGCTGAGATGCATTAAACTTGGATTTTTTCTGATCACTCTTGGTCTTTTAGTCAGATTTGCCTTAGCCACATGCTCCAAGTTATTACTCTTAGCATCTCGTTCTCTATGCCGTTTGGCAGACAATCAGATCCTCTATTCTCATCTCATTTTTTTTTTTTTTTTACATTTCAAGGAGATCCCAAAATGCTTCCGTGAAGGTGGAAGTCTGTGAATAGTTCTGCAAACTATAAATTGTTTGGATACGTCCATTCCCTCGGTTTGGACTTCATGGATTATTTTCTGAAAATCTTTGACTTGTGCTATCACTGACTTTCCTTCTTCCATTTGAAAATCCAAAAATGTTTCTACCACATATTTTTTGGTTCCCGCATCTTCAGTACAATATTCTGTCTCCAATGCTTCCCATAATTCTTTTGCAGTTTTGTATTTTGCAAATACTCTATACAAGGAATTATCCAAATGACTGAGGATCTCATTTCTACAATCAAAATCATCGATTTCCTTTGATCATTTTGATATGTGTCGTGGACCCATATCCAAATGGTTCAGGACAGTTAGTGTTTAGCATATATAGAATTTTCAGCGCCTTAAGGAGATATTCCATTTTCATTTGTGACATCTTAAAATGTTGGCTGTCAAATTTGAAAACTTTAGGATTCTCCCTACTAATAGCCATTTTAATTTATTAACAATTTAATTTGCAAAATCTAAGTTGTTTGACCTGTTGGAAATGATTTGCGCAAATTGTCAATAAATTAATTATAAAATAAAATAATTAGATAAAGCGAAGAAATAAACCAAATGAATTGGCAGCCGAAGCACATCACAAAGGACACTTTCTTTATATAGATTTCACCTCCACAATTGTGTAGTGGACTCATAGGTGTCTGCCCCCAGGATACGTTAGCTTTCTTGTCAGACAATCTCCACCACTCATGCACTCGAATGGATGAAGGATTCGAACCTCAACGGACCACCATTTCAAACTTGCTTGCAGCAGCAAAATAGAAAGGGAAAAGAAACAAAGAGCAGAAGATAGGAGTTGTGTTATGTGTATTCTGTGTTGAACCCTTACCCTCAAACTTTCTTATATAGAGGAGTCCCAACAGTGACGTTTCTTATATCACATTATAGCCGTTCATAGCCATTGGTGGTAACGGTAACATACCATTAATGCATGCAATTACATTTCAAGCCCTCTAACTCCATAACGGCTAAACCTCATAACTCCACAACGACTAGTATCATAACTCCATAATGGCTAGTATCATAACCATGGTTTAAAAAATTGGCCGAGACTTGGACTCGGCTAAATAATTGTATTTAACTTAAAGTGGAAAATAAAAAAATGAAATAAAATGGTTGTTTTTTGCAAAAGTACTTTTAATAGAGTGAGGAGAGAGAAAGCAGTAAAAAAAAAGGGGAAAAGAGTTTTGGGCATTGTGCACTGTGCAGGGAGAAAAAAGCAGCTGGCTAGCTGTTACTGGCGGTGGTAGGTACTAACTGTAGGCCTCATCTTATTACTACTACTCCTCATTCTTCTTCTTCTTCTTCTTCTTCTTCTTCTTCTTCTTCTTTGTTGTTATTTTGAGCACTGAATGAGATTGACCCGACTCAGCCGAGTCAACTCGGACTCTGCGCCGGGCGAGTTGGGTCCCGAGTATGGGTTTTAAACCTTGATCATAACACTCTACAACGGCTATAAGGAAACGGGCCGGGCTAGATGGAAGGTAGTGGGCCTGATCTATAAGAGCACAAAACTTAAATACAAAAAAATAATAATAATAATAACCTATGCTATAATGCACAAAACCCCCAACAACCCATTCCATTCTTTTTAAGATAATTAATTACATAAAGAGTTGTGTGAGGTGTCTATGTTCTCTAAGCAACAGAGATGTTGGCCATTTTTAACGCGATTAGAATCTTTTCTCTTTCATTTAATTGAAGCAAAGCATTGTAGTGGAAAGTGAGTCTTCTAAGTTCTAATGTTGTCTCATGGATTTCCTCTCTAGACAAAGGCCCTTGGAAGCTCCACTTTGTTCTTAGGGAGATCGACTTTAGAATTTATTTATTTCAAATTAGTTTTAATCATGTGCGGTGGACAGCTATTGTATGAAAAATTTCCTTACCAAACAGGGGGTTGAATACAATAGTTCCTTTGTTAGCTCATATTTTGTAGTTTGATGGTGGTCGAGTCTATCTTTCTGATACATCTGACCCCAACCGGTGTTATGAAATTCGGTTCAGACGCCATTTCGGTTTGCCCTCTAAATGAAATGTTTCGGCCAATTCGGACATTTCGGTGAAATATTTCGGAAAAAATATTATATACATATATTAAAATGAAAAAATTAATATATAATACATTTGATTTATTGTACTAAATGAATGCAATATGTCGATTTATATTTGATGGGCTATTTCATATTAGAATAAAACTTGGGTAGCTTATTCATAATAAAATATTTTTATTGGAATAAAATTTGATTAGGGTGATAGGGCCCATATAGTTATTTAGATTTTAATAGATGGGCGCTTCCACATTGGAGCTCACTAATTTCTCTAAGCTAAAAGGCCAAAAAAGGTCATTTTACTTTTAATTTTAAGTTAAAAAAAATATGTTTAGCACCTTTAGTTTTCATTTTTTCTATTTTAAAGGCAGCCTAAATACTAGGATGGATAATTGGAAGAATCGGACGAATTGGCCGAAATCAAAAAATTCGGACCAAATTGAACGAATTGAAATGAATTCTAGGACGAATAATTACAGGGTCTTGTTCGTTTCGGTAGCACGAACAAACCAAAATTATTTTGAAATTTCGGCTGAAACGAATTGAATTTCGTAACAATACCCCTAACCCATGTTAAAACGAAGCGAATTTCGGAACAATACCCCTAACCCATGTTAAGTTCAATAGTTGTATGTTGTTTCTCATCTTTTAGGGGTCGTTTGTCTTTTACGCATGTGATAGATTAATGTTTCACATGCGTAAATGATGCACATGTGATTCATTTACATATGCAAATGAGTCACATGTGAAACACATTCCATTATTTGTCATTTCACATCTCTTCACATGTAAGTTTTAGTACATCCAACGGTTTACCATTTTTCACAAAATTCTCAAAATCCATGATGATTCGAGACATGAAAATTAAACCCATAGCCATTTTTGGCCTTCCTTCTAAAGAAGATGAATGGTTTGGATCGTGAATTAGGAGGCACATAGAGGTCTAGAAAAGCAGATCTAATGTTTTGAAATTTTTCGCGAATTTCTCAAGATCCATGATGTATCAATGACTGAAATTTGAACCCGTAGCCATTTTGGCCTTCTAAAGAGGAAGAATGATTTGGATTGTTATTTAGTGGCCCACTGGAATGAAAATAAAAAGGATTGGGCCCAAAGGACATTTTAATCTTGTGAGATTGACTGTAGTACATCCAACGTTTCACCATTTTTCAAACATTTCTCAAGATTCATTATGAATCAAGATGTGAAATTTGATTTCGAGCCTTGTTTTTTGCTTTCTAAAGAAGATGATGGTTTGGATCATGGATCATGAATTAGGGGCCCACAGAAGTTCATGACAGCACATCTAATGGTTTGAATTTTATTATTTATTTATTTATTTATTTATTTTGTAAATTTCTCAAAATTCATCATGAATTAATGGGTGAAATTTGATCCACTACTCGTCTTTGGCTTTTTGAAGAGGATGAACGGTTCGGATTGTGATGTAGGGCCGGCAGTAATGAAAAAAATTTGAAAGAGCCGGTCAGCCCCAAAATAACCTGTTTGTCACTGTAGTGCGCATCTATGAACAATGAGATGTGTGACTATTTACTAGGGTTTGTGATGCACAAGTTTTGGGAACAATATCAGTCACTTTCACACCACAATGAGGCCATTTTCACACCACAATTTACGCATGCGATGTGTAAATGGTGCAAATAGATGCGTAAATGGTGCAAACAAACATGAGGATGTGTAATGGTCATGCATTATGTAAATCTTGTCGAACGAATGACCCCTTAATATAATGTTGTTACTATTACCGATAAAAAAAGGAGCTGTATAAGTAAAGTCTCTCTCATATTTTCTCTTTCAAAATGAGGGAGAATGATTCCACTTTGAAAATGTAAGCCATTACTCGGCAGCCTACAGTCACATATCATGCAAATGATCTAGTGCACCCAGTGTGCACAGATCTTATAGTAGACACCACCTAGTGTGGGGCCCACCCAATCATCAATCTGAAGGGCCTACACATCCGCCAGTAGTCACTATGCCATGAGTTATCCAAACAGACAGACTGTTGGATTGACTGCAATATATATAAAATTGTTGAATTAGTGGGCCATGGATCAAGGGGTTAGGACGACCTCAGGGCCTAAAATTTTGTACAGTGGTATGTTCCGCCAATACGTTTCCATCCCCAGGTGGGCCCCACAGCGAGGCACGCACGATATGGGTGCTCACCTGAGCATATCTCTCTCTCTCTCTATATATATATATATATATATATATATATATGGGCAAGGCTCTCCTACACTCAAGCTTAGGATAAAATTCCGTAAGCTCACGCTTGTGGGGCCCACCCTTGGTCCATCCAAATGGACCAAACACACGACCCCCCTGAATTGTACATCTCCACCAACTTTTGGTCAAATCCTGACAAGGACTAGGTACGTGCAAAAAACCAACTCCATCGAATCATCCTAACCCACACACACATCGAATCATCCTAACCCACACACACATTGAATTGTCAAACAGTTTACATTTTCAAATATTTGCAATGGCTGAGTAACATACCCTATTTCACATGTCAAACCATATTGGTTGGGGTGGATTTTTTGCACATACCTAGCCTTCATCTGGAACTTTCAATCCCCCTTACTTGTCATGGTTGGCACTCATCTAGGTGGGCCATATAAAGTCATCTCACCATCACCGGAACATTTCCCTACACACTACACACGCACAGAGGCACATCCTCCCACTTTGTGCATGTGCATGTGCAATGCACCCAACACCCACACAAGCACATGCACGCATGTGGACCTTTTTTTCATAGGTAAAGTGACTTGAACAATGCAATCCGACAATAAGCACATTCCGATTGCATTTCAGGATCCAGGCTCTAGTTCTTCTTATCATTTTCTTCTATTTAATAGTTATGATCATTTCTAATCCATAATTAATCTCAGCATGTTTTTCAAATTGATAATCAACTTTTTAAGGTGCTCTTAATTGCTAATGTGATCACTTGGAACTTGTTGCATTTGATAATGTTACTAAAAGTAGATGGTATCAATTTTAGGTACTTTTGCAATGCTTGTAACTTATTTGATCGTCTGGGGAGGCCAGACTCTTCTTGTTATGAAAATTATGCAGGTAAGTGGCTTAGCATTTGGCTCACCCTTTTGTTCTCAATTTTCCCTCCATATACGTTTTGCTGTATATGGAACTCTAGTGCCCTGAGGATTTTGTCTTTGTTTTCTCCTTAAGTGGATGAGTAAGGTATCATTTCTGCATTAGCTGTTATCTATGTACAATTGTAATGACAGGCTGCAGTTGCAGTTAAATTGTGTATATTGTATTCTGTTTGATGACTTATCCGTTCCGTAAACTCTAGAAATGCCAATGAATGTGTCCGTTTCATGTTCTTTGTAATGGGAAATTATATCTGTTCCTATACTTATCTGTGATGAGCATTTTTTTCTTGAAATAGATGAATCATATTATATTTTGCATGCTGTTATACTCATGTTATTGTCATTGTCTAGATCACCTATGGATTTGGCACGGCAGCACGTATGGTCTTCTCCTCATATATTTTTCTTCTTGTTCCAGAAGAAGAATATCAAACCCTGGTACTTTCATCTTCATTTAAATTTATCAACGAGCCAGATTCTCTCAAATTGGATAGAGGATATAGTTTTATCTAGATAGCTGTTTGCTTGTGTCATGTATGACCCTTATCATACAGTAATTGTTATTTATGATGTCTTATCTTTACAAATATTGAAAGTGGTGGCTTGGTGGAGGGCTAAGCTCATGTAAGCACCATTTGGAAGTATTGTGTTCCTTTTTTTTTTTTTTTTTTTTTTCTTTTTTTCTTTTTTTTGAATGGTTACTTTCATTAAAAAGAGCAAACAGTACATTTGGAATTATTGTGTTCTTGTTGTTTTGAGAGTATTAAAACTGACTTTAATGGAGTGTGCATTCCCCATTTGCATATCTGGTATTTTGAAAGGAACACGTAACCCATCCTAAAGATTTTGTGCTGTCCCTGGATTTTTAGCTGTAAAGAACACGAAATTAATCTACCTCCCCCAACTTTGGTGCGAGCAGCAGTAATGTAATTTTAATTTGCAGCGTTCTTAAAAAAAAAAAAAAAAAGGAGATGCTTCATGTCCATCAAACAGTTATTAATGTCTCCTGGAATTCTTATGCTTGAAATTGATCATATGTTTATGTTCCAATACCATCTCAAGTGACAATTCTTGAAGTAGAACCCGTATTTAAGTGTGGTAGAGTTCTATAGCCAACTACCTGTGTCTCTGAGACTCTGACGCTTGGGACTAGCACATGAAAAAATGACAAATGGTGGGGGTTAATTGCCTGAAGAGATTGACATCATTGTATTTTTTTGAACCTACATATGATAATGAATAACTGATTATCCTCGTGTTATATGTAAACATTTTTCAAGCCTTTTACTGTTCATTTATTTATTTGTTTTGGAAGATTAAATTTTTTTTTTTAGAACTATCACATACATTTAGGAGTATAATGCACTCAACTTTTCCACCCCAAATTAGATTAAAATAAAAGTTGTTGGGAAATAGTTGTGCCTTCGGTTAAAAAGAGTATATGTTAAGAAAATGAACTGTTTGCTGGAGAAGGGGTGTGCTGCACTTGGCGGTATGTCATTGTCATGATTTTGTTTATTTTTGTTAACCTGGATGTAGGCATTGTTAAGTAGTTAGTTTGCGCACCTTTAACGCATAGGCATTTTGGGTGTATTGGTTAGTAACTTGAGATGGTATCTAAGCCAACATGTCCCGGATTCGAATCCGCGCAGGGCAAAAAAAAGCCTCATGCTGCGTTTTGTGTGCGGGCGCAAGGCAAAAAGGCCCCATGCCGCATCTTGTGTGGGCGTGTGCTTCGAGTCCGGGCGGTGCCCGAGGAGGGTGTTAAGTAGTTAGCTTGCCACACCTTTAACACCTAGGCACTTTGGGTGTATTGGTTATCAACTTGAGAGGCATTTGAGGTGTACCAAGAGCTTGTTATGTCTAGTAAATGAATATTAGGACTTTTCTAATTGGTCATTATTGGAGTCTAGAAAGAAAAACAGAAAAAGAAACCATGATTCTTATTATTCCTGGATAATTTACTCCCAACATTTTTGTAACCGGACATGTCAGCTGCTGTGCGGAATGGAGATAAGAGATACATATTCAAATATACAAATTCCCATTGAGGTGTAGGACAATCCAATCCAACCTACGAGTGGATTGCTGAGTCAAGAAACACATAAAATAGATGATTTTTTTACCATAGAGCCCTGAATGTAACAATTGTCTCAAAAGGCCGTGGAAAAGCTGGCTCTGGTTGTGTTCTCTTCACCAAGGTGTTTCAAAATGGAGTATTCAAAGACAATGAGATACCAATGTTGTGGAAAACTGACATTAATCCACTTTCATCAATTCAAAAGTGTATCATTCTTCAATACAAAATTTGGTTGCATGAAGTGGGAGTGGATTTGGATGGAAAAGAAGGGAAATGGCATTGCTTAAATAATTCTGGAAGCATGTGGACCTAGATCAGCCATTTAAGATAATATATAAATAATGAGAAATTCAGAATGCTGCTATAACTTATCAAGTGCTTGTATTTGCAGAGACCTGCAATTTGAGTGCCCTTTTTAAGGAAAAAAATGTTGGTTTAATCGATAAGATAGTACAGCTGGTCAAGGGACACAGGTTTTCTATATTTACCTGATCAAATAGAATGTTCTCCTGACATCCTCTTTCTATAAACTGGTAGAATGTCTGTTGTTACTTGTTAGATCGCATCATTTTCATGAGCATCTTCTTTATTATTCAATGCAAAGTTCATGTCTTACTCAACCGATGACAATGCCTTTTCTTTTCTGCAGACTAGTTCAACTACAACAATTTCACTCGTATCCTTTATGTTGGCTTCCGAATTGAGTATGTGACGTTTGCACTGTTGCTTTCTTTTGCACTTCTTTTTTTTTTTTTACAAAAAAATGAATATATATAAGCAAGTACACACTCTTCCATTGATTTTCATGAATTGGAACTTGGTTTAAAAGAGTCGACATTAGTAAATTTTAAGTTTGTTTTTATACATTTACAGAGGGTTGGATCAGAGATCTTTAATGAGAAGGTAAATGGAGTTGGTTAACCTTGATTATATGATCCAGAGTGCCTCATTATTATTAGTTTTTAACCTGAAATAGCTCTGGGTCTCACATTTGAGATTAGAGAATTTTAAAGGCTTAATAGACTGTTATTAGTTACTTTTATCAGTTCCACATTAATCAATGAAGCATTGGTGGGTACTATAGTTTCTTTATCAAATCCAGACACAAAATCCTCTGCATCATTTGCCA
Source organism: Cinnamomum chago (assembly GCA_038049695.1). Classification (NCBI taxonomy): domain Eukaryota; kingdom Viridiplantae; phylum Streptophyta; class Magnoliopsida; order Laurales; family Lauraceae; genus Cinnamomum; species Cinnamomum chago. The sequence continues at coordinate 38,916,599 of CP142457.1, forward strand.
TGTAGAGTTTGGATCCTCTTTAAGTGCGAGAGCCTACAGAATTCTCTCATCCCAGTGCTAGAAATCCATCAGTGGGGCTTATTTTAAAATCCAAACTGCTCAAAATTTCTGCCACCTTGTTTATCATTAAAGAAAATTTTACATTCTATCATCTAGGAAATTTTTCTCTAATAAGAGTTACATTTACGACTGCTGTCAAATTAATCATACTTAAACACTTCATTAATATAAGGAATAGTAAAAGGAGTCAAATCACAGGTTTTAGACCATCTATTTGATGGTTGACATAACTCAGATTCAATAGAAATTTGGATTACAGATAAAACAAAGTGGGAACAGTGATTTTGAATGGTTTGGTTTTCAAATGTAGGTTCAACTGAGGATTTATAGCATGGTTTTTTTTTTTTTCTCCCCACAGAATCCAGTAGGTTGAGCCCTCAGATTATCTGGGTGCCTTCAACAGGGGAAAGAAGTGAGAGGATATCTGAGGGATGGTGTGAGGACAATAATTTGGAGTCGTCTACCATCTTTGCCACAAGCCCATAATGCTTTTTTCCCTTTATTGGAGGATAACATTAATGTAAACTGGCCCTCACATGCTTGATCCGTGGACCTCTCCCATAATGCAAGTATATTACCACTGCACTATGTGCTAGTCTGTCATGTTTACCTAGGGGTGCAACTTGTGTTGGGCTGGGCCTAGCCCAGTGTTGCAGCTTGCATGAAAACCCAATTCAGGTAGGCTTTCTTGGGTTGGTCTTGAGCTTATTTTCTGAAGATCAAGTTGAGGCTTGGGCTCGAAGCATAGGTACCTGAATTGGCCCCAAATATCTCAGTTGTTTATCTGAATTTTTCTTAAGGTTGTATCCTTATCTAGAATTTGACCTTGTGCAAAACAATTCTTATATGATCATGACGTCAGGTTTTTCCCTATTACCTTGAGTTCAAATCATAGCTGTCAAATCCATTCCGTTCTGGACAATGTTGACCCGAAACCCCCCACCTCCCGCAAAAAAACAAAAAAATTTCATCCAGAACGAGCTAGTTTCAGCCATTCTTGCCAATATTGGCCGAAATTAGGGCATTCTGACTGGAACAACCGAAAAGAAGAAGAAAGAATAAAAGGAAGGAAGGAGAGTACTTGCTACCTGTCACGACCTGAAACCCAGATTTCCGAATTTAATTAAAATTTTTTTTTTTTGCAAATGGGGATTAGGTCAAATTCAAAACTTCTACAGCCGAAACTTTTTCAATCATCAAACAATTGACATTTATATCAGAAATTCATAACAGAGCATAAGTTTAATAATTCTATTTCATTAATCAACTTCAATTGTCTAACAATTACGAATAAATTAAAACTAAAGAATTCTTGTGAAGCGTTCTCTGACACCTCTAGACTACGTCATCCTCACTCCATTCTTTATATTCATGTGGGTCTCTTCTCTCCGCATTAGCATCCCATGTTCTAGTTTTATTTCTTCACCTACAAGCACCAATTGTAAAGGGTTAGATTACGAATAACCTCAGCAAGTAAACATACCAAAATTTCATATTCCATATGATTTTCCGATAGAATGAAGGACATGTAAGACTACAGAATTTTTTGAAATACATTGACTAGGCAAAACCATGCAGGATATAGGTACATTAAGAGAAATCATCAAATGAAAATATAACAAGTAAACAGAAACATTTTTAAAATAACTTGGCGTCCCATATTGGCTAAAGAGTCATGGACATTATAGCGCCCCCACCCCTTCAGTGTGACGGGTAATAGAGTTTTTGTCGCGGTATTATACGGCCCCAATTTAATCGTAGCGGGAATGAAGTTTTTGCCACAGTATTATACAACCCCAATTTAATCGTAGTGGGAACGGAGTTTTTGCCGCAGTATTATACATTCATCCTTCAAGCCTCAATCAATCCGCACAAGGATCCTGGAAGACTCTTAAGATAAGTTATTGTGAGATAGAAACCAGCACCATAAAGAATGGCTAGGTCACACCTCAAAAACAACAGATTAGTGGGCTCCCAACTCCTTGTAATGATGTGAAATAAGAGAAGGAAGAAAGAGATGAGAGTTTGGAGAAAAACTTGATGCCTCAATGGGAGGATCGTTTGTATATTTATAATGTATATTTATAATTACATTATACCCTAATCAGGGGCCTTAACCATCCTAATGAGTACAATCAGAATAATGAATAATCAATCTCCTAATCTATACAAGGAAGTAAATAATAGATAAATCAACAACATAATCTAAGAAGATCCCATACGTGGGATTTTATATACAGCTATGTACAAGCCCTTGATGGGCTGGGCCTAAGCCATATTATCTTCTACACTCCCCCTCAAATTGATGTGGTTATGCAGAAAACAACAATTTGCTAGTGAGATCATGATGGCGCGGTTTGGGAAGTGCTTTGGTGAAGATATCTGCCTACTGGTCATGAGTAGAGACATGAGGCAAGGTTATCTTCTTAGTGACAACATGTTGGCGGATGAAATGACAATCAATCTCAATGTGCTTCGTCCGTTCTGTTAAGATTGGCCCACGACCCATAAAGGGACCCAAGGCCCATCAGTCAATCCAGTCAAACAAGTTACATCTCACGTGGATTGATTTAGTCAATGTTGAGACAACTGTACATATTTTAGTAATTGATTGCTTTCCTAACTTAGATTAGTGATTAATGTGTAATTAGATGGTTTCCTATGTAAGAGCCTTGATTAAGGCATGTCTATTCCTATATATTGGTGATCATTCTCCAAGAGAAGACACAAAATAATACAATCAGTTTTCAAGAACTCTCGTTCCATTCTTGCATTTTGCAATTATGAGAATGACATGGTATCAGAGCCAAGTTCAAGAAAATCTTGTTCTTTGATCTTACATAGCATTTAGGCATTAAGGATAGAGAGAAATCAATCTCTCTTGTGAAGATCGACAGATCAAGGATCTGTTTCAAGGAGTTCAGACGCTGCAACAGTCTCATCTTCATGGTGGCCCACCTCTGATCATCAAACCACCATTAGAGATCTCTCCAGACATGGTCGCCTGGATTTTCTAAGAATATTGGAGATTTTTTCACATTTTTTCAGCACTCCCAGGTTGGTGATTTACACATTCTCGTCATTGTCCAGATTTTTAATACTATTTTCATCTGGACCGTCCAGAATCTTGGATCTGTGGTGGAATTGGATCATTCTTTTTCCAGTTGAAAGCAAATTACTGCACTTCTTCAGATCAGTGATCTGATCATTGTCCAGATCTATCAGTGGGGCCCACATAGCAGATCAGCAGGCAAAATCCAGGTCGCCTGGGGTGATTTTTGGCCCTTTTTAGGTTCTGTGTTGATTTTTTTCCCCTCTGATTGATCGGATCTTAGTATCTACACAACACAATTTATTATCAGCATTTAGATTTCATCTCTTCACTGTTGTTGGAATTTCTTTGCAATCAAGATTGAAGATGGAAAAATCTGAGGTTACCTTGATTCGATTCACGGGAAAAAATTATCCCGCTTGGTCGTTTCAGTTCCAGATTTACCTTGAGGCTAAGGAATTGTGGGGTTATATTTCTGGATCTGACCCTAAACCCAAGGAAGATGAGAAGAAGATATCCGCCTGGCTTACTAAAGATGCAAAAATAAAAACACGGATTCCGGGAAGGAGATCGCGAGGGGACCATAATTGTAATATGACATTGATTATGATGAAACTTTTGCTCCCGTCGCCAAAATGACCACCGTACGCATAATCCTTGCTGTTGCTGCATCTCAATCTTGACCTCTCTATCAAATGGATGTAAAAAATGCATTTCTTCATGGTGATCTCAAAGAAGATGTTTACATGCGTCTGCCACCGGGGTCCTCTTCTGGGAAGGGTATGGTTGCTAAGCTCCGTCGCTCTCTCTATGGTCTGAAGCAGCCCCCCTGCGCATGGTTTGAGAAATTTCAGGATGCTCTTCTCCGCTTGGATTTTCATCCCAGCCATTATGATCCTTCAATGTTCTTACATCATGCTCCTTCCGGGATTACTGTGCTACTGGTCTACGTTGATGACATTGTCATTACTGGTCCCAATGCACAAATGATTCATGAACTCCAAGCTTCTCTTCATCAGTCGTTGCAAATGAAGGATCTCGGCCCCTTACACTATTTCCTCGGTCTTGAAGTTCATCAATCGCTTGCCAGTATAGTTCTCAATCAGCACAAATACACAGTTGACCTCATTGACTTGGCTGGCCTTACTGCTTCCGCTCCAGTCGATACGCTGATCGAACTAAATGTCAAGCTCAATAAAGAGGAAGGTGACCTTCTTCCAGATCCTACCACATATCGCCAGTTAGTGGATAGCTTGATTTACCTCACGATCACCCGTCCTGATATCTCCTTTGCGGTCAACCTAATGAGTCAGTTCATGACTGCTCCTCGTCATCTTCATATGGCTGTTGTTCGCCGCATCATTCGGTACCTTATTCGCACACCGACTCGCGGGTTGTTTTTTCCCTCCAACAATCCTTTATCTCTCAAAGCTTATTCAGATGCCGATTGGGCTGGTTGTTCCGATACTCGCCGATTGACGACAGGATGGTGCATGTTTTTGGGTGATAGTCTGATTTCCTGGAAATGCAAGAAACATAACAAAGTTTCCAAATCTTCTATCGAGGCTGAGTACCGCGCTATGTCTGCTGCATGCTTCGAAATTCTTTGGCTCCGAGGTCTGCTCTCTGACATTGGATTTCCCGTAGAAGGAGCTACTCCTCTCTATGCAGATAATACCAGTGCCATTCGAATTACTGAAAATCCAATTTTTCATGAACTCACTAAACACATCGAGGTTGATTGTCACTTCATACGAGATGAGCTTAAACGTAATGTCATCAGCCTTCCGTATGTCTCCACTGAGCTTCAGATTGCTGATATTCTTACGAAGGGTCTTCCTCGACCACGCCATCAATTCTTGGTTGGCAAATTGACGCCCGTTGATTCTCCTGCATCAATTTGAGGGTGGGTGTTAAGATTGGCCCACGACCCATAAAGGTACCCAAGGCCCATCAGTCAATCCAGTCCAACAAGTTACATCTCACATGGATTGATTTAGTCAATGTTGAGACAACTGTACATATTTTAGTAATTGATTGCTTTCCTAACTTAGATTAGTGATTAATGTGTAATTAGATGGTTTCCTATGTAAGAGCCTTGATTAAGGCATGTATATTCCTATATATTGGTGATCATTCTCCAAGAGAAGACACACAAAATAATACAATCAATTTCCAAGAACTCTCGTTCCATTCTTGCATTTTGCAATTATGAGAATGACACGTTCATGAAAGACTGGATTATTAGCAATTCTGGTAGCACTGGTATTGTCCCCATGAAGAGGTGTAGAATTACCAACAATGACACCCAATTCACAGAGAAGATGGCGGAGCCAGATGATTTTAGCACTCGCGGACGACATTGCCCGATATTCGGCCTCAGCAGAAGACTTTGACACAGTGGTTTGCTTCTTGCACTTCCACGAATTAAGAGAGTCGCCAAGAAACATACACCAGCCAGTGGTAGATCGTCGAGAATCAGGGCTACCAGCTCAATCGGCATCTGCATATGCTGATAATCGCAAAGAAGTATCAGAAGGGTAGAAGAGACCATGGGTAAGAGTGCCTTTAACATAGCGGACTATGCGTAAAGCAGCAACAAGGTGAGGTTTGTGAGGATTGTTCACAAATTGGCTAACTGTATGAACTGCATGAGAAATATCAGGTTGAGTCATAGTTAAGTAGAGAAAACTACCAACTATCCACCGAAAAATAGTGGGATCATCCAGAGGAGGGCCATCCTCCGTACTGAGTTTGCTGTTTAATTCCATCGGCATATCAAAAGTGTGAGCATCATCAAGTCTTGCTGAGGTAATCAAATCGGTAGCATATTTACGCTGATAGACCTGAATGCCTGATTTGGTATGCGAAAACTCAAGCCCCAGAAAGTATGTAAGAGGGCCAATATCCTTCATTCTGAAGTGGCGAGTGAGATGGTGCTTGAGATCCGTAATGCTGGAAATATCATTGCCACTGATAATCATATCATCAACATAGACTAAAAGGAATGTGTAACCCTTTGGTGTCCATCTAAGAAATAGTGAACTATCAGAATGACTCTGATGAAACTCAGCTTGAAGAATTGTTGCCCGAAATTTATCAAATGGGAGCTTGCTTAAGTCCATAAAGAGATTTTCGCAACTTGTAAACATGCTGAGGAGGACAAGCATATCCCGGAGGAGGTTTTAAGTAGACAGTCTCTTTCAAATCGCCATGAACAAAAGCATTTTTGACATCCATTTGCCATAGAGGCCAGCTGCGGGCTGTAGCGACACAAAGAAGAGTTCGAACGGTGGTCATTTTAGCCATTGGTGCAAATGTCTCCTCATAGTCGATGTCATACTCCTGCTTGTAACCCTGCGCAACCAATCTGGCTTTGTAGCGATCAAGACTCCCATCAGAGTTAACTTTTACAGAGTAGATTCATTTACTGCTAATCACAGAGGCTCGTTCAGGAGTCGGTACCAAGTCCCATGTGTTGTTTGCAAGGATGAAAATATCGGTATCGGCGGGCGTAGCGGCCCGTCGCCAAACCGATACGAAGCGGGCGATACGTAGCGTATCGGGGATACGTATCGGCGTAGCGGTGCGATTTTAAAAAATCGCCAAAAAAATATGAAAAAATTCCAGAAAATCCAGAAAATTGTAAAATGAAAGAAAATGTGGTTCTTTTGCAAAAGTAAGTAAGAAAAGGGGGCGTATCGGTGCCCTCAATATATGAGGTCCTGTATCGCTGTATAAATAGAAAATAATAGTAATGATTAGTTTTTTCACATGTATTCATGTTTCTTAGTCATATTAACTTAAAAAGTAATGAAAAGCTCATTAAAAAAAAATTAGAACATGAAATAAAGGCATAAGAATTAAGAAGACTTAAGAGTTAGGTCATTAGTGAACATTGAACAATCAAATATCAATACTTCAGCATTCAAGGTTCAAATTCAATCAAGTGAATGAACTATGAAGTGATCAACAATCAACATTCAACACCAATTTAGAAATGACAAAGAGAGTTTAGAGTTAGTGAAAGAAATAGGAAATTAGGAATACCTTGATCACCACCAAAAGGAATGTCTACCAAGATTCAAGGGGCTATGGTTATCCTCATCCCCATCAGTGTTATCATTTCTATTGGCACCATATTGAATTTGATATTGATGAGTATTGGGATCCACAAATCCAAAGAAGCCAGCCGCACCCACATCATAGGAACTTGGAGGAGGTGGAGGTGGTCCAGGTGGATATCTACCATATTGCGTTTCACCATAGTCACCATATGAGTAGGACCCCGAAGTTGATGACTGTTCTTCTCCTTGTTGTACTTGACCATATGGAAAAAAGTCAAAATACTGTGAGTGTGAGGGTCCTTGTCCACTGTAACCAGGGTTCCACGAATCAGTCCATGATGCCGCTTGTCCTCCAAAATCTCCACCCCTATTTCCTTGCTCAGTACTACCTCCAGCCCCAGGTGGTGAATCTCTTCGGCGCCGTTGATAACCACGGCTTGGATCAAATCTTCCAGATGGAGGTAACTCCTGTACTTCCTCTACAGGAATGACATCGTCTTCATCATGTTGATAGTATTCACTAGTACCACCTGTCCCACTGTCTCCTCCTCCATCTCCTCCACCATGACTACTTGAAGAGACTGTGGTGGAACTAGCTTTCTCAGAAGCAGGTTCTTTCCCACTCCTCCTAGTCCGTATACTGGTACCTTCTCCTTGAGGTGGCTGACCTTTTGCAGGTGCCTCACCCATGTCCTCACCTATCAACTCTTGAACCGTTTCCTGAAACCCCGGATCTGAATCTAGCAGTGGATCCTCTATCTCGGCTAGCCATGGGAGTAAGGGATCGTCATCTCTAAATATGTTATCCAAATTAATGGGACAATAATCGGGACTATCCCTTACCCTTCTCTCCTTAATTCTGTGTCTCAACTTCAGATTGTAATGACAATACACAAGCTTGTTGAGTTTCTGCATGGTAAGCCGATTCCTGACCTTCGTGTGGATCAGAGAGAAAGTGCTCCAATTTCTTTCACAGTTGGAAGATGCTGTAGTTTGACTATGGATGCGAACAGCCGCACTCCTTAGATGTGGAGCACTCTCTCCAAAATTCATCCACCAATCAGCTGAAATGCAAAAAATAAATAAAGAAAATTAGATCGTATCACAAGATATCTGCAATGTGGATATGTCTTTTGTTTATAGTCATACCAGGTGGCATCTTTCCAATCGATCGTATCACAAGAGGGTCAGCAAAGGTTCCTTTCCTTTGTGTATAGATAGATATCTACAATGTGAAAATTAGATACAAGTCAGTAAACCCCTACAACATAATTAAGTTCTCTTAAGTAACCACCCACTCACCTCTTGTATGGCCTCAACTTGATCATCTCGACCTAACAATTTCTTCAACACCTCCCGTAATCCTACCCGCAAGTCCGTATCTATTGCTTCGGTGTGGAGTTCGACATTGCGGTAATAGAATTCGGGATTCAAAAAATAACCTACATTATAAATATGTAGAATGTGCTGTGAGCAAGCAAGATAATAAATACATTAGTTAGGAAAACAAAAAAAGTATCAAATTCAAAGATATATATTAATTACCTGCGGCATGCAATGGATGGTGCAACTGATCGTTCCAACGGGCATCAATAATCTTTATATATTTTTCGTGATATCTAACATTTTCCATGATGGATTGCTTTGCCCGATCCATTGCTTCATATATAAAGCCCATTGTCGGCTTGTCATCACCATCTACAAGCCGCAACACTTTAACTAAAGGCTCAAAAACCTTTAATATCTTCTTCACTTTCTTCCAAAATTTATTGTCCCTCATCAGGTTTGGGACTTCAAACTCCGGACCACTAGTTGCATTGCCCCATCTCGAACGAAGCCATTCTTCTGATGCAAACATCTGAATGAGCTCCGTTCTAAACTTTACAAGGCTTTCCATAGCCAGAAAATGGGTTGCAAACCTTGTTAATCCTGGACGCAGCAAGGCATGGTTATTTGTATATCTTTTCATCAAGCTTAACACCCATGAATGATCATATATAAATCTTGTAATTCCTCTGCATGCCTTGATCAATGAAGCCACTTTTGTCTTCCTTCCAATCTCTTCCAAGATGAGATCTACGCAGTGTGCTGCACATGGGGTCCAGAATAAATGGGTCCTCTTCTCCATTAATTTCAAACCTGCTGCCTTGAAATTGGCGCCATTATCTGTAACAATCTGTACAATATACTCCTCTCCCACACTCTCTACAACTTTATCCATAAGAGTATATATATATGTGGCTGTCCGTCTATGTTCAGATGCATCGATGGACTTCACAAAGACGGTCCCAGCGACTGAATACAGCAAAAAGTTTATTAATTGTGTTTGGGTGCCGTTGGTCCACCCGTCACACATGATGGTAACACCATTTTGTTGCCACATGGGTCTAAATTTTTCCACCCAAGCCTTTATTTCTTTAAATTCTTCTTCAAGATATTTAGTGCCCACATCATATACGGAGGGCGCCTGTATACCCCGCCCAGCTTCGGCGGCAACATCAAGAATAGTCTGAAAATATGGGGAATCTACTGCTGTAGGTGGTATGTTCTTGTGAATTAGCCATTTTGCTGTAGCTTTGGCCAATCTATCTCTTGCAGCCTTCATTACCCCTTTCATAACACTTGATATTTTTGGTTGTTTAGCTCCCTCTTTTCTATGTGCTAGAGGATCAACAGGGGGAGGAACTGCTCTTCTTGTAGAGATAATTTCTACATCAGCATCCCGTTCCCGGGTGCTAAATGCCCTACGTATGGACCCCGCAAAGCCCTTGCCCCTGCTTGGCACAGTAGATGATGAGCCCCCTGCATCATAATATTTGCTTCCAGCAAATGCACGACGTTCATATTCTTCTTGTTGGCTCATCAAAGACTCTCGGCGTGCAGCCTCCATCTGTGCATCTTCCTCATCAAAATATTCATCCCCAAATACATCATAACGGGCAGCATCAACATCTTGCCGCCTCTTTTCTTTTATCTCTACTTTTCTAGCTTTGTTTTGGCCAACCAAAGCTTTCATTTGTTCCCTTACTTCCCTCGGTACTTCGGTACAGCCAGCAACATTGCCAGATATGTGGCCCAAGTGGTGTTTGAATCTTGTAATGCCCCCATGGGTCACTCTTCCACAGAACTTGCATTTGATTTTCAACCTATTATTCTCAATTGCCTCACCAAAGCTCCATGCGGGATCAATATCACGAGGCATTTTCACTTATCAAATGGCAGACAGATGGACTGAAATTGAATACCTGGCTCTGCCTATAAATATAAACAAGTAGTATACTAGCATGTTAAAAATTAAAAAAAACAAAGAAACATGTTAGAGGAAACTTATATCACAAATATAGGAACCATTTTCAAGACATTTGATTGGTATTCAAATATTAAAAATTATTTTTATTTTAAAAAATAAATAAATCCGAAAATAAAAAAATAGATAAAAATCAATAAACATTCAAAATGTGATGGATTGATCTATGGGAAACATAGATCTATCATTTACAATCAATTTCCAAGTGGTTTCATGGGTTGTCCATGAATATTCACATTTTTTTTTTCAAAAAATAAATAAATCCGAAAATAAAAAATAGAGAAAAATCAATAAAAATTTAAAATGTGATGGATTGATCTATGGGAAATATAGATCTATCATTTACAAGTAATTTCCAAGTGGTTTCATGGGTTGTCCATGAATATTCACATTTTTTTTTTCAAAAAATAAATAAATCCGAAAATAAAAAATAGAGAAAAATCATTAAAAATTCAAAATGTGTTGATTTGATCTATGGGAAACATAGATCTATCATTTACAAGCAATTTCCAAGTGGTTTCATGGGTTGTCCATGAATATTTACATTTTTTTTTTCAAAAAATAAATAAATCCGAAAATAAAAAATAGAGAAAAATCAATAAAAATTCAAAATGTGATGGATTGATCTATGGGAAACATAGATCTATCATTTACAAACAATTTCCAAGTGGTTTCATGGGTTGTCCATGAGTATTCACATTTTTTTTTTCAAAAAATAAATAAATCCGAAAATAAAAAATAGAGAAAAATCAATAAAAATTCAAAATGTGATGGATTGATCTATGGGAAACATAGATCTATCATTTACAAACAATTTCCAAGTGGTTTCATGGGTTGTCCATGAGTATTCACATTTTTTTTTTCAAAAAATAAATAAATCCGAAAATAAAAAATAGAGAAAAATCAATAAACATTCAAAATGTGTTGATTTGATCTATGGGAAACATAGATCTATCATTTAGAAACAATTTCCAAGTGGTTTCATGGGTTGTCCATGAGTATTCACATTTTTTTTTTCAAAAAATAAATAAATCCGAAAATAAAAAATAGAGAAAAATCAATAAACATTCAAAATGTGTTGATTTGATCTATGGGAAACATAGATCTAACAATATGAAGCTATTTTCAAGTTGTTTCATGAGTTTTCCATAAGTGATAATGTTTTTTTTTTTTTTTAAATAACATAAATCCGAAAATAAAAATAACAATATATAAAAAAAAAAACAAAAGATATGCATGTAAGATCAAAAGGAAGCATGGATCTACAATAAAACAACACAGTGATGCCATTATGTTGTGATTCATAGTAGTTAGAGAGTGATAAATGAAATGATCATCTCAAAAGTTGAAAAAATAAATCACATATACCTTAATGAAGAATCTTGTTTTGACTTTTGAATCTTTAGATCTCTTTCAATAATGGTTTGTTGGTGATTTGGTGGCAAAATATCTTGAAGAGAGGGATTTGGGAGACATTTGGGACCACAAAGAAGTGAAAATGGAAACTATAGAGGGGAAGAGAACAAAGACAAGGGTAAAAAACCCTAAAAAGTCCAAAAGGGGGGGTTATAACGTGTACCGTATCGGCCGATACGGGTGCGATACGCCTGTATCGCCGATAAATTGTTTGTACCGTATCGGCCTTGGCCGATACGGCCGATATATCGGCCGATACGCTTCGTATCGGCCGATATTTTCTTCCATGGTTGTTTGCTTCAAGAGCAAGCAACTCCTCAGTCATAGCGTCCTGCCAGTATGCAATCTTCGAAGCCTGTGAATAAGAGGTGGGTATAAGAGCACTATCCGAAGAAGTGAAAAGAGCACGAAAGCCATATCTGTCAGGAGCAACAGAAGGACGATTAGAGCGTCGCAGGGGTATGACACTATCAGTAGAGGAAGTATTAATACCTGAGGGTGCAGTAGGCAGCATTGGGATAGGATCAAGAGAAGAAGGCCCCACAGGAGGAACCGTGTTACGCCGGACATAGACATTGGTAATAGGTGGTGGAGATGTAGTCGCAGGTAATTGTGGCAGATAAGACACAGCAACATGATGAGTATCCAAACGCAAAGAAAAGAAAGGAATGTGTTCCAAGAAGATCACATTACGAGATATTCGCATGCGTTTCTTGGAGTGGTCATAACACAAATCCCTTATGTTCAGTACTATAACCTAGGAAGATACATTTGGTAGCCTGTGGTGAAAACTTAGTGCGCTCTGTAGGTGGAAGATGGACAAAGCACAAGCAACCAAAAACACGTAAATGATAATATGAAGGGGTGTGACCAAAGAGAGCTTCATATGGAGTAGTCTTTCCTAGAACGGAGCTAGGATGACGATTGAGGAGATACACAGCAATCTGTGCAGCATCACACCAAAAATTTGGAGGAACTAAGGAGTCAAGTAAGAGAGTACGAACAGTTTCAAGAATATGCCTGTTCTTCCTCTCCGCAACACCATTTTGCTGTGGAGTATGTGGGCAGGTTTTTGGGTGAAGAATGCCTTTATCAGAAAGGAAGGCAAAAAAATCATGGGACATGTATTCTCCACCGGAGTCGGACCTAAGAATTTTTTTATCTTTCTTAAATTGTGTGTGAACCATATTGTAAAACCAGTGAAGCGCATGAAATAAATCCAAGTAAATCGAGAATGATCATCAATAAAGGTCACATAATACTTAAACCCTGTCCTACTCAATGTGGGTGCAATTCCCCAAACATCAGTGTGAATGATATCAAAAGATGATAATGCACGAGAACGATGAATAGGAAACGGAAAAATATGACTCTTAGTCAAACAACATGTTTCACACTTTGATTGAAGTAAAGAGAACATCATTTTATTATCAATAGTGGGTTCTAAACAACTAATTTTAAACAAAGATAGTAAATAAGCATTGTTCACATGACCAAGACGACTATGCCACATAGTCCACATTTTATTTAAATTAGGAGAAGAAGAAGAAAATAGGGAATGATGTCCAATGTCCAATAGAAATAGTCGACCATGTTTACTCCCTGTCGTGATCACCTTCCTAGTTTGCCACCCCTGTATGACACAACCAGTGTAAGAAAAGTTTATGTGGTACCCATCATCAATAAGTTGCCCGACAAAAAGTAAATTGGCCGATAAGTTGGGAACAAAGTAGACATTGGAAAGGTGGAGGGACTGGCCAGAGACACTAGATAAAGTAATGGTACCAATTCTAGAAATGATTAATTGGTCTCCATTAGTAGTGGTGATTTTGTCTTTGCCAAGGTAAGGTCGAGAGGCTGTAAAGCTACTTTCCACAGAAGTCATGTGGTTTGATGCTCCTGAATCTAGAAACCAGGAGATGAGGTGATGGAGGAAAACAGAGAGATTGAAGAATGAAAAGAAGGAAATGCTAGAGGAGAATGAGTTTGATACTGACCACCATTAAAGCCCATAGATTCATATGCGGAGGTCACCGTGTTCTGAATCAATTCTTGAATCTGGATTGGAGTCATGGGTACAACCCCGGAAGAAGTGCTTTTTGTATCAGGGAGAGGTGCTTGAACTTGGAACGCAGCTGGAGCATTTTGTCTGGGCACGGTGGAAGGATTTTGCTTTTGTTGGGGCCTATTCTTTCGTTGTAAGCTGCGATAGTCGTCAATAAGATGACCAGAGCGTTTGCAATATCTGCAAACCAATTTCTTTCGACAGTTCTTGGCCATATGACCGAATCCTTTGCACTCATAGCATTGAGTAGGCTTCTAATTGAGGGCTGCCAAGAGAACATAATCAGCTGGGAGAGGAGCTAGGAAGGCCTTTGGTTCTTTAAGAATGGCACGCTGAGAGTTGAGGCGAAGTTCTTCTCGCAGGATTTCTTGGAAGCATGTATCCAGGTTCGCAGAGACTTCTCTATTCATGAGAGCAGTTCGAATAGATTCGAATTCGGGTATGAGATTCATCAGGAGCTGGCTGATGTGGGTTTCCTTTTGTAATTTAAGAGCCTCAGACAGAAACCCTGCAGACTCAGTCTGAATAATCATAGCATCCCCTCTCAGTCCATAAGGTGTGAAATCCATTGAAATATGCCTACATAGATCTATCGCCTTGACTGAATTTTGCAATTTCACTGTCTAGTTGAAATTTGCGAGCTTTATTTGTTTGATGATACACATTCTTGAGATGACCCCACATATTAGATGCAGTAGCATATGCTTGAAGAGCAATGGCAAGAGAAGGGTCAATGGAGTTAAGAATCCAAGTGATGACCTTAGCATTTTCTTTAGACCAGGTGGGTAATGCTTTTGTGTCAGTAGTATTTGCAGTAGGTTTAGTTATTGAGCCATCAAGATAACCAAACAGTCCTTGGCCTTCTACAAAATTCTTCGGATAAAAAGACGAAGCCATATAATTATTCCCATTAAATTTAACAGGAACAACATCATACTTGTCCATAGTAGAAAAGTAGCAACCGTACTAACAGCAATAAACAGCAACCAAGGACAGTAACAGCAACTATGAAAACAACAGCAAATAGGACTGACAACAGTGCCAAAGAAAACCAGCAATAGTGCCAAAGAAGGAGAGCAGCACGCAGACCAACCAAAAGGTGGTCTGATCTGCTATATAAGGCAAATACTGCAGTAAAAATACCAACAGTGTACTAACAGTGCAGTAACCAGCACTGATCAGTCATTAATCACCCTTAATCCATAACAAGTAGCTTCCACAGCATACAGCAGCAATCAGTTTTATTAATAGAAGAAGAATACAGAAGAAGACAGCAGTAGACAGCACACTCAGTGCAATTTTTCCTCCAAACAGAGCCAGACGAACTGGAAATTTGGACTTGGATCTGTGCGTGGGCCCCACAGGGTGGTCTAATCACAAATCAAGTTTGATCTCTGTAAAGTGGATCAAAGTTACTTCCTTCAGTCCAAATCTGATGAGATTTGGATAAAGATCCACAAATCTGGACTGTCTTAATGAAAACTATCCGACAGAATTTTATTAAAACTGACAGATGAAGTGGATGAAAACTACCTCAAAGGTGATGGAAAAATTCCAGAAAAATCCTTAGAAAGATCCTCAAGGATGGTCGATCACAACTGTGGAGGTCTCTTGGAGATACAAAGATGATCCATGGTGGGCCACTGTTGATCAGTGACACTAACAGAGAAGATTTCCACGCCAGGAAGAAGATCCATGCTAGAGAGACTCAGTGGATCAATGAGAGAAGAAGATTGATCAATGATAGAAGATGATTGATCATAACCAACGCTCTGATACCATGTAATGATATGAAATAAGAGAAGGAAGAAATAGATGAGAGTTTGGAGAGAAACTTGATGCCTCAATGGGAGGATCGTTTGTATATTTATAATTACATTATACCCTAATCAAGGGCCTTAACCATCCTAATCAGTACAATCAGAATAATGAATAATCAATCTCCTAATCTATACAAGGAAGTAAATAAGAGATAAATCAGCAACATAATCTAAGAAGATCCCATAAGTGGGATTTTATATACAGCTGTGTACAAGCCCTTGATGGGCTGGCCCTAGTGGGACTGGGTTGGGCCTAGTGGGCCTAAGCCAAATGATCTTCTACACTCTTTTCCACAAAGCGAACACAAATTTGAGATAGCGTCCGACGTGATCCCCCTTCTTGTGAGATCATCCACCTTAGACACCTTGCCACACATCATTATCCAACAAAAAGCCTCCACTCTTAGAGGACCTAAACCAGACCAGACAAGAGAACTGTGAGAACATATTGTCATCAACGAGTCCAAATCCACATATAAGGACTTTGAAGAAAACTCTCCTAAAAGGCAAGACTTCGAAATGCGAATATCTGCCAAATCCCTGCAAATTAACACGTTAGAAAGCAGACTCAACAAGAAAAAGACAACTTGTTGGACGGGACCCTAAACAAACTTGGAAACACAACATGCAAAGGACCCACACCCAATTAGTCACCATACCAAAAACAAACTCTACCCCCATCGCCCACCTTGAAACCCTCCCCCCCCCCCCCCCCTCTTTATGACAACATCTCCCCTATTGATAGATTCATCCATAAACTCAAAATATTACCCCACAAACCCGACACCTGGTACCTAGGGACAACTTTAGGGACCCAATCCCACTCATTCTCACCATATTTAGAAGCAATAACTTTCCTCCACAAAGCTTCTTTAATAACTTAACTCCACTAGGCTTCTTTCTTGTCCCCAAACCTCCACCACCACTTCATAACGCCCAATTCTTCAACTCCTAACTCCCCAAACCTACTACTCCAACGCTCTTGGGTTTAATCACTTCACTTCATTTAACTAGATGCATGTTCTTTTTTATCTCCTTGACTTTCCCACAAGAAGTTCCTTCCAGGGCAATCCAATTTCTCTCTAACCTTTGCTAACATCTTGAAGTGAGACACGTGGTACATGGGCAAATTAGACATGGAAGCTTTACTTAAAGTGACCCTTCCTCCCAACAAAAGATATTTTCTTTTCCAAAAAGACAATTTCCTTTCAACTATCTATAATACGGGATCCCATAGAGCTTTGGACCTTGCATTTGTGCCAATAGGCAAGCCTTAGATAAATTTCACTCAAATATAAAATGGAGCCCTGCCAATTTTTCAAATTTCACTCTAATAAAAAAAATAGGACCCTGGCCAAATTTCACCCAAATAAAAAATAGGGCCCTGGCCAAATTTCATTCTAATAGGAAATTGGCCCTAATAAATTTCATTATTATAGGAAATAGCTAGCCAAATTTTAATCAAATAGAAAATAAGGTCTTAGCCAAATTTCAAGTAGAAAATGAGCCCTAGCCAAATTTCACTCTATTGGAAAATGAACCCTAGCCAAATTTCAATCTAATAGGAAATGGGCCCTAGCCAAACCCTCCCCAGATTTTACTTTAATATTTGGTTTAAAATTGCAGTATCGGCCACTAGTAGCGACCGACCCCAAAAACCGATATGATATCAGTGTCGGTCACTGTTCGCAGTCTGTCGTGGTCATCGTGGCATGAATTTTTTTTACCCTAAAAAATTTTAAAAAATTATCCAAAAAATCAAGAATATTGTAAAATGTTGGGAAACAATTTTTTTTTTCCATTGTTAACAACTATAAATCAAAATATCGGTCTGTTGAAACAAAAAATGTCATTTTTGCACATGAAGAAATTTCAACACTGAAGAAGTCACCATGCTTTAAAAACCTGGAATTGGCGCTCGGCTCGGTCTTGGTTAAGTTCAAGTCGACTTGGCCGACTCGGCCCGAGTCGGGACCGGTCCCCAACCAAGCAAAAATATCTGTGCCATGTGAGTCACCACCCATCACCCATCATCATTACTCAATAGATCTGTGCCAAGCTAAGAAGTCAAAAGCATTTTAAACACACTCCAAACAAATTTGAGTTACTATTTTGCAAAGATCTATAAGATTTCAACAAAAACCCCAAATAGTAGATTTAGCTTCAAAATGTGTAAATCAAAGAGAATGAAATTTATCCACAACAAAAAGAGAATGCAATCCTCTTTTCTAAGATACTTCTAAAAAAATCTTTCTTTTAAATTGAAAAAAAAAAAAAACCTCATATTACTCACCTTGGTAAAGTTTTATCTGATTTTCCCGCATGAAATCCACAAAAAATAGACTTTTTTTATGTCTTTGAAAGTAAATAGGTGTTGGGAAAGAATAAGGGTAGCAGCTGATATGTTTGGAAAGAGGAAGAAATGAGTGCAAGGGAGGAAATAAAAAAAGGTTTTAAATATTGTCTACCGATATTTTGAGAATTTTGAAAATATTGGCCGATATATTGATGCAATCCTGGGATTAGGATCACAAATGCCTGTCATGATTAGGGTTCTGATGGAACAATCACACGATGAAGACAATCTCCAACGATAAGCCCACAAAGGGAAAATTCTATTAACTCAAATCTCTGAGATCATTGATCTCTACAATGCTATATTTATAATAAAAGAAACTTAGGGGCTAAGAAATCAATCCTAATCAAACTAGGAAACCAAATAATAATCCTATCCAAATTAGAAACTAATCCTAAATACAACTTATTAAATAAAATTAGAAAGTAATAACAATTAATAAAGAATTCCTACACTTCCTTGGCTCCCACATGTGGACCATGTCTCTTGCTCCAACGGATGTATAGTGCTGCTACATCATTCCCCCTAGGTTGGAAAAGAGTTCGACCTCGAACTCGATTTTTCTTTTTGATGTTGCTTTTGTAGACATTGTGTACTTGAAGTGCTTCCTTGCTGAAACGTGAACTTGATCCTTTCCTTGGTGGTGTCGGCTTCATAGGATGGAGTGTGACTCGCTTTTCGCCATGCATGAATGTGTATGTGTTGTCGCGCATGCCATTAGTGCCATTCTTGTCATACATCCATGGGCGACCCAACAAGATATCACCACTGTCCATGGGTATCACATTACACCAAACTGTATCTGTATAATCTTTACCAATAGAAAAGGTAACTGGACATGCATATTGTACTTGCACTTCGTCACCTATCATTAACTATCTTGCAAAATTGGGACGATGATGCTTCCGAACTTTTAGCTGCAAGCGATCCACAAGACCTTGATATATAATTTTCTGAAATCTTCCTCCATCAATGACTACCGTGCATTTTTTACCATTGACTGTTCCTTTTGAGCGGAAAATATTTTCTCGCAACCACTTCTTCTCAATAGCTGATGGAGTATCGGTGATGAGCATGAGAGATTCAAGACCCTCCTCGGGCCTAATGTCCTCTACATCCTCTGTTTCATTCTCTTTAGTATCATCTGGAATATTTGTCACATTACTTTCATTCTCAATGAGGTGGATGCGATTGGGACATTCCATTGCACGATGCCCTTGTTGTTTAGAATTAAAGCATGTGATCCTATTTTGACCTTCGGGCTTGGTGAAAACTTTCTCCGATGAACCACTGGGTTTAGAATCTAGCATTGATGAATTCTTTTGCACAACCCATTTAGATGCATTAAATTTCTTGGTCTGATAGTTTACAATATCCTCGGCCTTGATAGCATGCTGAACAATCTCATCAACATTATCAAAATGTTGGAATGTGAGGATTGTTGTATGTCAAGTCTAAGCCCATGAAAGTATCTATCAACTAAAACATCATCATCTTCATTCAAACCACAACGAGCTTGCATGGTCATTAACTCATCAAAATACTCAATAACTGTTTTAGATCCTTGTTTAATATCTTGAAAACTTGAACGCAGATCTCTGGAGTAATTGACAGGAATGAATTTTTGTTTCAATAGAGTTTTCATCTCGGTCCATGTGTCTACAGGGTCAATTTGTTGGTTTCTTCTCTTCTTTTGCAACTCGGCCCACCATATCACAGCATAATTGCGAAATCGAGTTGCCACCAGTGTAATCTTATGACCATCTGTCATTGGCTTGTGTGCAATAATATTTTCAACACACACTAACCAATCCATGAATTAGTCTGGTTTCAATTTTCCATCATATTCACGAGTTTAATACCCAAATTACAATCAATATTGACAGTATGTGGATCTCGTTGATTCCGATTATGTCCTCCATCATCTCGATGATTATCCTCACGCCGATTAGTTTCCAAATTGGTTAATCGAGTTTCAATCCTTGCAAAAGCCTCTTGGATTTGAGCCATTGTTGCAGTTAGTTGATTAATCACGCCGACGATCGGAGATCGTTTGGCTCTGATACCAATTGATGCAATCCTAGGGTTAGGATTGCAAGTGCCTGGCATAATTAGGGTTCCGATGGAACAATCACACGATGAAGATACTCTCCAACGATAAGCCCACAAAGGGAAAATTCTATTAACTCAAATCTCTGAGATCATTGATCTCTACAATGCTATATTTATAATAAAAGAAACTTAGGGGCTAAGAAATCAATCCTTATTAAACTAGGAAACCAAATAATAATCCTATCCAAATTAGAAACTAATCCTACATACAACTTATTAAATAAAATCAGAAACTAATAACAATTAATAAAGAATTCCTACACTTCCTTGGGTCCCACATGTGGACCATGTCTCTTGATCCAACGGATGTATAGTGCTGCTGCATCATATATCTGCCAAGACCGATATTTTGAAATACCGGCCAATAAATTCCGATAATTTGGGGATATTTTTCCAAGACAAGACTGTGACCGATACACATGCCGATATCGGAACGGTATAGGCCAAGACCAGTTCATATCAGCTTATACAAACCAGTCTCGGCTGAGGATTTGAACCATGCTTTAGTAGGAAACAAGCCTAAACCACTTGACAAGAACCCATAGCACAATTGGAAGGTGCTCCTTGTCGCAACCAAGAGATTTCAGGAGTCATTTTATCATAAAAGGAAAAGAGAGAGAATAAAGGAAAATAAAAAATAAAAAAAGATACAAGTCTCCTCTATGTTGCTTATCAACGATCTTTAATTACGGAATCTTCATCGCTGCCACTTTACAAAGTGTGAATATCATCACTTTGGACTTGTGAATTAGTATGACATAATGTATTATATAGTGGGCAAGTTTCGACGCACATGAGGTTTCTAGTTAAATATACGAACAACAAAGTTGATGAGCCAAAAGATACATTTCGCATGAGGGGCACCAGGAGGATGAGAAACATAACTGTGATAGTCATTGTCTTCCTGTATTTATGTTTTCTTATTTGCATTACTTTTTATTCTGAACAATTATTTTTACTTTATTTGAAGATATTTCCATCTGTATTCTCCTTTGTACTGTCTTCTCTTAACAATCAGCATTTTCTCTTTCCTATGTGTCTATTTTGCTACTCCATAATGCTTCCGAGAAAGGGATAATACTGATTTCTGGAATCAGAATCAATCTAGCTATTCTAAAGGTGTCAGGATCATTTGGAATATGTGAATATAGTGAGACTGATCTACCATAATGTCGCTTTTACCATCATTTGGGTATATAACTTTGTTTGGTAGATTTCACCTTAACACTGTCGGGCTTCATGCTGTTTTTTTTTCCCTTTTTTTCTATCGGCAAAGGGCTTCATGCTTCTTACAATTTTAATATCTATTTTGTTTGTGACAGGCCAGTTACTAGCTTTTGAGAAGGTTTCCTATGCTGTATTTTTTGGTTTGACTCTTGCTTCGGTGCGTGAGTGTCATTCTCTAGTGTCACATCCAACTCACATAAAATAAAGTTAATTTGAGTTCTGTCCTTGTTCTTCCCATGCTTATATTATTTTATTGTACTGTTAGATTGATTTTATTGTACTGTGTATACTGCCTACTCAGTTGGGAATCTGCTGTGCTGCAACGCTTCTGCTACCCAAGAACCATTCTTCAAGTTTGTTGTCTCCTAACCTATCAACTTTTTGGAGCCAGGATGAGGTAATTGTCTTCTAATATTGTTCTAGCATTAGGTTTTTTCTTCATTACGTTGTTATCTATTCTCTAAGAGGAGTGATGTGATAAAATGTTATTTATATAAAATAAGGGAAGTGATAAGTAGAGACTTAGACTATGTCAAATGTATTAAAAGCAATGACCAAAAGGTCTAGTGAAGGAAAATGATATCAAATAAAGGTGGGGGGAATATTTTAGCAAACTTTTAAATGAAGACTATATAGGAGACATAAGAACAAGAGAGGAAACTTTGTTAGTAGAACATACTTTTTCCGTATAATTAGGGTGGTGGAAGTGAGAAAAGCAGTGAAACAAATGAAGATAGGAAAGGCTACAGGTTCAGATGACATTCCAATAGAAGCTTGGAAAAGCTTAAGAGAAGTTAGGAGGTTTGGTTAACTAGGCTCTTCAAAAAGATATTAATGACAAAGAAGATGCTAGATGAATGGAAAAGTGTTGTAGTATGTATATATAAGAACAAGGGAGATTTATTTATAAGAATAAAGGAGATATACAAAATTGTACCAACTACCGTAGGATTAGACTTATGGGTCACACTATAAAGCTATGGGAGAGAGTAATGGAGCAAAGACTTAGACAGAAGACCAAGATATATGAAAATCAATTTGGTTTTATTCAGGAAGGTCAACTATATAAGTTATAATCTCGCTTAGGCAATTAATGGAAAACTATCGAGCAAAGAGGAAAAATTTGCATATAATCTTCATCGATCTATAAAAAGCTTATGACATGGTACTTAGAGATTTAATTTGGTGGGTTTTAAATAAAAAGAATTTTACTAGAGGTTATATTAAAATTATTAAAGACACGTATGAAGAAGTGTTAACGAATGTGAGAACTACCTGTGGAGTGTTAGATTGTATGGTCTCAATCCATCAATTGATGTAATAAATTGATTAATTTCTTCATTTATCAATAAAATCATGCTTTCCTTTCATGAGATGAATGGTGTTTTATTACTTAATGCACATGACCAATACATATGACATAATGGTTTATGAGATGAACCGGGTTCCATTAGTATATTAGATGTGATATATGTATATGGATGAGATCCACATACAGGAGACATGTGTTACAAATCTTATACTTAAAAATATCTTCACAACCAGTGATGAGACTGAGCATCTCATCTGATAAGGTTGCAGCACTTTGATCACTATGAGATAGTGTGATTTGTCTCGATCATCAGAATGTAAGATTCTGGATCATAGTGCTGGTACATTGGATGTATTGAAGGACCATGAGAAGCACCTTATGAAATACTGTCTCAATTTTAAGGACCGATCTCATAATTTTCTAGCAATAGGCTCTCAATCCTGAGACATTGATAAACTCAAGTTTCTGTCTATTCATTTGCTTTGAGTCACCAATGAGTGAGGCCAATTGTAGGTCAACACCTCAGTGTCTTAGGTACGTGGGAGTAGGACTGTGGGAACATTCAATGATCAAGAAGGAATCTATCTACATTATCCCTTTGTGTCAATTAATGGATTTATCATTAGTAAGTGCGCACCCATCTCGATTAAGAGTTAATTGGATGGTACTGATGATCACTGTGATTAATTGGGGCTCAAGGATAATAAGATGTGGATATAAGATTAGATGGGATAGATTTATTCCAATTGATCCATGGATATTGATAGAGGGGCCTACTTATAGTAATTGAGAAGTTTAGGGTCTTCATTGTAATCTATTCCTAAGACTGGAGTGCAATTGCATTTATATAGTGTTATTATTTGCAATTAACTGTGGGCCTGGATTGTACATGAGATGTGGGGTCGCGGTGTCCTAGTTGAAGCCAGCTTTTTAAGGAATCTCTAGTGGTCCCCACGCTAGCCCAAGTTATTAGATACTAATCCTACTTGAACTCTAAAAGGAAGGAATTAGAAAGTTACTATTTCTATTTGAAGTTGGATTTCTAATAGTGGTAATAGTATGTTACTAATTTGTGTGGAAGTGAGACTTCTAATTTAATTAGTAAGAGAGGTTGAGAGGAAGTTGCTTGAGGGCTTTATAAGGGGAACCATACCCTTGGACGTCCACTACCATTATTGCATGTCCATCCCTCTCTTTTGCAAGTTGTTGCACAACTTTTCATCCTCTCTTCTCTCTTCTAGTTCTCTTCCAGTTCCTTGGAGTTTCTAGTAGGGTTTTCTCTTGGAGATCCCACCCATCTTCTTGAGAAAAAAGATCTGGTAGAGGGTCATAGCGTGGAAGATCAAAAGGTCTTGGAGATTCTTATTTGATACGTGAAAGAGTTTCATCATCAAAGAAAGACGCAACTTCTCCATTAGAGCACAACCGAGCTCCAAAGGTATAATCTACTTCTCTACTTGTTGTAGATTATTTTGTTGCAAGTAGTTGCTGATTTCTATCTTCAAGATAGATTATATTGCTGTAGATGATTGATGAGAAGGAGGGATTGCATCCTGGATATGGTTTATGGCCTTATGGGTACTTGATCCCTGAGTCAAGTGGATCAAAATTTTTTGAAAATCTGTCCACGAGGCCCACCTACTTCCAACATGGAGAGACATGTGAGTTCCCCCTGACCATAGATCTGCATCAAGGGTCAACTTTAAGCCCTTATCTCTTTGCATTGATTATGGATGGGTTAACTGCTCATATTCAAGAGGAGGTGCCTTGGTATATGTTGTTTGCTAATAATATAGTGTTTGTGGATGAATTAAAAGATGGTTTAAATGCAAAACTTGATAGATGACAGAAGGCTTTAGAATCTAAAGGCTTTAAAATAAGTTGTACAAAGACATAATATATGGATTGTGACTTCAGTGGCCATTACAAAGAGTTGAAACTATTGTGAGTCGTTACCTTGGCTCGATAATTAGTAAGGATGGGTAGATTGATGAAGATGTCGAACATAGGATAAAAGTGAGATTGTTGAAGTGGAGACTTGCTTCTGGAGTGCTTTATGATCGACAAAGTCCAACAATATTGAAGGGGAAGTTTTATAGGATAGTGATTAGACCAGTTATGACCTACGGAGTAGAATGTTGGCCAATCAAGATGTAAAGTATGCACAAAATGGATGTAGCAGAGATGAGAATGTTGAGATAGATGCGTGGTAAAACTAGGAAGGATAAAATTAGAAATGAGCGTTTTTTTTTTTTAGTACATTTAGGGGTAACATCAGCAGGGGATAAAATTAGAGAAACCCATTTGAGATGGTTTGGGCATGTCCAACGCAGGCCTTCAATGGTGCCGGTAAGGAGAAGTTTGACCATGCAGGTTTATGGCCCATCAAGGAGAAGGGGTAGGCCGACCCCAACATAGTTGGGACAAGACTTTGATGATGATGATGGGATTTTGATATTCAACTATATATGAACTTTAGTTACACTCTCTCATACCAACCAGTCCGTTGTACTGTACTGATAAAATGTTTATTGATTAATTTGTAGTTGCATCCAAATTGTTTTGATCATGGACAACATGTTACCTTTAATAAAAATAAAATATCACGGACCATCTGTTGGACAGGTTTTCACCCAAAAGCTGTGCTGTTTCAGAGTTCACAACTGCCCAACTCATCATATTGTCTTCAGATAGTTATTCCATCTTTTCTTTTTTTCCCTTTTTACTTTTAGTTACTTGGTGAATAGTCATATCTAAATGCTTGAGAGTGATGTGATCCCTTGTATGATTCTGTGAGCTGGGCTTTGATGCACGAGAATCAGTGAACAAAGGGCAGACTTGTTTCAACCTTGAATGCTCTTTTTAAGCCTGCAAACTATGCTGCTTTCTTTAGTATGAAATAAGAACTAGCTTATGAGGAATGACCACAAATATATTCTTGACACAATTTGATAAAGTTCTTCTGTGCATTATTGTATATCTTCCACAGAAAAAACCATCAAATTAGTTACAACACTATAAGAATAGAAGTCCTGAAATGGTAGCCTTGGGATGCAAAGCTCCAAGAAGTAGAAGAAATATTTTAATTCATAAACTATAACTAAGTAAAAGATTTATTTTAATACATAAACTATAACTAATTAAAGACATATTTTAATTCCTAAAGTATTGCAACTTTTCCTATGCATTCACCTCTCACGGTGTTACCATACAAGGTAGAATGTGAGACCGACCTGGGCACTGGGCACTGATCCAAATGGACCATCAACAACACCAAAAATTAAATATAAAAATATAAAATAAAATAAAAACGCATATACACCGGATCCCTTGGGTTTGCACTCATCCAAACAGACTGGACTATTGGATCAAAGGTCCTATAGAGCCGTTAAACTTGTGGGCCACATATTAAGGGGTTAGGGGCATTGGATTGAGCTGAAATTTGTCATATGGGCTGTAAATGCACAGGAAAACAGCCCCCTAAACTAGAATTAATTGTTCCAACTTCCCAATGCCTATTTTGTGATACGTCCCCACTCCCACCAGGTGCACGTGGGGGCTCCTTCATAGGAATGGCACCCTCCATGGGAGAATACAGGGGCTCCGCACGGGAATCACACCCTCCGTGGGAGAACCCCGGGCACAACAGTAACTTGGAACCATAATTTCTCTGGCTTGTTTGATTGCAACTCTATAGGTAATTTAGTGTCACTCACCAATTTTGAAGCATTTGAGTGTTGTCTGGTGCCTGAAAGTGGAACTTAAAATTAAAATCAGGACAAGGTACATGGCTGCCTATGTCACCTTCTTTTCTATGGAACTCAAGTTCTATTAAAGAAAGAAGAGAAAAACAAAAGAAAGTTAATAAGAAAAAACCTTAGATATACTGTCGTCTATGCTCTGAGAATACGCATACTATCCTCAGTCTTATAATTTTGGACGTGTATGGCCTGATATTTAGTGGTCCAAGTTGATTTGACGGGCCAAGCATGGATATACCATGCCTCAAGGATTATCTGGATTGAAAGGTCCTAGCCATCATGTATTTGGGCTTTCTTCATGGGGTGTGATTTGTTGCTGTATTTATTTCTCAACTGTCGAACTGTAGGCTGTTAGTCAAAGGGGCAAATGTGGTATTTGGAAAATCCTGGGCATCATCTATCCCCATTAGGTACCTTCATATTAGTATCTTGGATCACAGAAAAGGGTCACCATTTGTGCATATTAAAGACCTCTGATTGTGAATCAGATGATTCGTCTTAATTTATACTCCCATTTTCAGATAATTGGTTAAACTGATATGGACTTGGTAATCTTTCTGTTGATATTTTTAACACAAGGACTTCACACTGAAATGATCAGCAGGGGTGGATAGAGACTTTGAAGAAAACTTGGCATGGGAGAAATATACGGATCCTCTCTTTTTGGTTAGTCTCTCTAGTCCTCGTAGTACAGTAGCCAAACAATCTATTTGTCACTCTTAACTGCCTTGAATACATTGCAGTTGAGTCAATGCAGCTAAATTTGTTGTACTGTCATGCAAATAAATACTTGTTTTAAGACAGTAACCTTTATTTTCTCTTACTTTTCATTCTTCCATGGGAATAATTGGCTTCGTAGATTGAGGGATGAGTGTCTGAATCTCCTGCTGGTATGGTTACACAGTAGAATGTGGACCAAAAAGATCAGTTGCTGTATTTTGGCACTATATAATAAATCAGTTGTAGGAAGTGAATTTGGTAATGGTTAAAATGGCTTCTGCAGCAGTGGCTTTAATGGTTAATTGATGTGTATCCTTTTTGGATAACATTTATATTGGGGAAAATGGAACAGATGTTGTTTGATAAATTGAATTCAATTTTACATTGGTATAAATTAAATTCATGTCATCTGAAATTTAGATGAGACTGAAATGTTATGTCATCTTAGCCTTCTTCAGCACCTGTTTAGAAGTACCAAATTTCCCATATCAGTTGAGAAGGCTCAAGATGAACCTTGTCACAGGACAGCCTTTTCAATATAACTGAATGGACAGTGACTGCATTTGAACAGATGTTCGTTTTTCAATCTAGCAGCCAGGGCTCCAATTCCGTGGAAGGAGATCCCATTTTCATTTCCCTTCTTTAAGAATTTTCTTTTATTCTATGATATTCCTCAATTTGTATATATGTTTAGCATCCCATGTGGATGTGACATGAAGTAGAGTAGTACCAGTACCACACACCAAGAGATATGCTTTGCGCAGACCCTTATCAAATCAAAGAAATTCTTACTCTTTTGAGATAATAAAAAAAAAAAAAATAGAAATTGAAATTTTGAAATGGTGTAAAAAATCGAAGTCCCATTGAGTTTGTCATCCTCATAAGATTACCTTGAATAGCTTCTTATGAATCAAACTCCTGCATCTATATGCAAGTTTTCAATTTGGAAAAATGTAGTCTTATCTGTATCTGTATCTATTGCTGAATTGCCTTTTTGATTTTATCTAAATTCGTTAGTTCTATCCATTTCTTAAGTTTTAGTCCAATGAAAACCCATCCCTTTATAACATTTAGTTGACCTTAGATTGATGGATAAGGCTTAGATGATATGATAAGTCCAACGAAAAGCCATGATATGGGTTTACAGTTTTAGTGGCTTTGAGGGATGAAATCTGATGTCCATGTATGTCATAATAATAAAATGTACATAAAAATGAATGTTTTCATGTGGTTCCATTTAGCAATTGGTTATTTATGTCTAAATTCTTTGCCGTGCAGGTGGGCCATTGCAAATGCTGGCTTCTTATTAGTACAAAATTATGGGACAAATCTCTTTGATGCCATTAACTCAAAATCAAATCTCAATGGACATGTTTTAGCGGCATCGCAAGCAGCTGGAGGCCTTGGAGCTTTTTGTGCCGTTTATCTCGAAAACTTTGCTGCCAAGACTGGTATGTCCATCTACATTCTCGGCTCAGCAGTTATGGGCATTCTGTGCATGTGCATGGGATTCTCCATGAAGATTTGGGTGGCATACTCTTTGTATGTGATGGTTTCTGGCATTTACCAGACTCTGGCCTGCCTTGTAATTGTACGCTGTGGCCGGCTAGTGTCTAACAGACACTTTATCCTCCTCTTTTCTGTCAATAGTTTTGTGGGACTTGCTCTTGCGACGCTACTCCAGGCCGCCCTGGTGAGTACATATGCCTAGTACCATTTCTCTTTTAGAACATATTTCGCATATCTTGTATGGACATTATGCCTCGCCTCTCCCATTCCATACATATGGGAGCCATGGTTCAACAATTTCTTTTATTTCGTTTTTTTTTTTTTTTCCTCCTAAGAGCTAAGAGCTGCCCCACTGGGAGCGCTATGGTTCAACAATTTAGGCCTTTGATGTGATAAGAAAAATTCTATTTGCCACCGAAAATTTAATATTTGCACGATTACCACGTCTTTAGTTGAGAACTTAAGATGATGAAGACTAACTCTGCATTTTTTGAATAACTACAATGATGTCACTGATTGAACGTGTGGCACAACAATCCACCATTCATCATTAGGATGCATTGTCTGTGGACCTTGGCTCTTCGAATTTTCTCTGGTTGGAAAAAATTCTAAAAAGTTATTAGTAATGATGATGATGATATACTGCTACTACTACTGCCACCACTATGACCACTACTACTACAGTACCACTACCACTACCACCACCATTACTACTACTAGCACTACGTAGTAGTGGTGGTAGCAGCAGCAGCAGCTATCCAACTCTTGCTGATAGAAGACTAAAGGTTCAGCATCTCTTATTGTTATATGTGCTCTACTCATGATTTTTCTGTCCGCTGATACAATCTACTCTCTTGGGTTGCAGGAAATTTTGGGGCTATCCATTTCCAAACAATTTATCTCCTTTGCTGGATTCTTCTTTCTGTCAACAGCAATTTTTATCTTACTATGGTTTTTCGAAGACAAAAGCAAGACAGTCTCATCTGCTTCTGACATTGAAAATAAACCTCTGGTCTCATAAAGCATGTAATATAGTGTTTGAAATAGATGGAACACCCATCGGGTGCTCGTTAATCTGAATTTTTATTTCATATGAGAAGCCATACCATTTCATGTTCTTGATGGGTGCATTGCAGGGTAATCAAAATCACAAAATCACTAGGAAAGAAAATTGGATATATTCTATTTACAGGGAAAGGAAAAAAAGGACACATCTTTCTTTGGACTTGAGGGAAACCTGCAATTTATCTTTGTTTGTTCTCCCTATAGACATTACTTTTAGGGAAATGGATATAATTCAGATAGCTGAGTCAACCAGGCTGTTGGAGTATGATTTTATTTTACAATTAAGGTTTAATCCCGAGCCATCATCATTGTTTTGGGTTTGTCAAGTCTGGTCCCTACCTAGGCATGCATCCATTTAGGTGGTCTGGCCATGCATCCTGGTTTGGCAGACCAGGCCCACGTAGTTATCTATCCTCGTAATTTTAGGCCATGGGCCTTGAAATATACATTTAGGAGAATGTTCTCAGTTCTATGGGTCCACCTGGGCCCACCTTTAATCAGTGAAGCACCTTTGATGCTCTTGCCACCCCTTGATCTTGCATAAGAACCAATTTTACGCTTATTGAACCTTTACTCATCATTGGATGAAATCTCAAAAAAACAAAAACAAAAAAAAAAAAAAAAAAAAAAAAAGGTTAAAGAGGCCATTGAACTTTTAAGAGCTGTTAAATCAAGATTAGGATAATCTGATAGGGCTGAGATTTTTTTTGGCTTCCCTTTGTCCATGAAGGGGACATTATTCCACGTTTCCATCTCTATTCTCCCTTTCCACGAGTTAGACTATGGAATAGCAATGTGCAGTCTATTTGTAGGAGAACATTGTATATATACTAGCAACGGAGGCTCATGCTGGCTTGGGCAAAAATTTATGATATTAATATTAGTATGTGTTATATAATATTATATATCTCATGTTATATATATATTAAGCCAATTAGGGAGCCCTGTTTTGGAGGGTGCAATCAAACCTTGCGGTGCCACATTAAAGTTCTCACGGACACCATGTGGCATCATTGCTAGATTTTTACGTTTTAGTCTCTAACTAAATTTTAAGGGGTTTTTAGTCTCTATTTATAATCTCTAACTAAATCTAAGGGCGTTGCCAAACGTGACAACAAATCAGTTTCTCTTTCTTCTTTTCTTTTTATCTTTTTAGTTTTTTTCCCATGTACAAAATCCATCGTCTCCATCTTCATCTCCCTCTTCTTCTTCCCAGTTAACATTTTCTGATACACAGTAGCAATTGCATCGCAATCGGCATCCATACACTAGGTTTCAAATGACAGAAATCCATTTCCTAATACCAAACGATGAAACGAGTTTCTTCTTTTCCTATAAGACGTATATGTGCTCCTCTTTCTCTTTTTTTAATCTTCTATGCTTTGGTTTATCTTGTTTCTTGACAAGGGCTATTCTCTGACCTATATCAGATACTTCAATTCAATTCGAAGAAGCCAATGGCAATGATGAAATAGGAGGTCTTTTTTTTTTTCTTTTTCTTTTTCTATCTTATTTTGAAAATGGAAATTGTAAAGTCTATTTTTTCATGGACTGAAGATGGATAGGTCGGCCTGACCTATCGATGCGGTGTTGGTCTTCCTTTTTCTCTCCTGCGCTATTCTCTGGGTAGGTCCCCTGTTACAAAAACGAACTTAGTGAAAGCTCGATAGGATGGTCGGACCGAGGTCCCTCCAATGCTTAAGTCAGCGATGGATATTAGGGAATTTTATTTTATCTATTGGATTAGGATCTTTTTCATACCTTGTCATCAGATTCTCCCTTCCTCTTATGCCATCTTCTCCTGAATTCCAGGTTCCTGTTAGCACACGCTCCCACCTTCCATATCATGGTGACTGGGTGGAGAACGTGCCACAGGGTCATGGGGCGTCTCACCCCCGATCCAGGTCTCTCCTATTCCCCTTTCGCCAGCTGTCCTAGGCTCCCTTCAAATCACTCTTTCCTCCAGATTGGGCTTGCAGGTTGGGTTGGCACCGATCCAAACCCAGCCCAGGATGTTTTTCAAATGTCCCCCCTACAGAAATAATTGTATGATTTTCATAATCTCTCTTTTATTACCATGCATGAGTATGTAGCACTGATTAAGAAGATGATAAGGAGTTTCTATTTTGTTATGAGAATTGGGTTCTGGTTTCACTTAATACCCATTTCTATGATCTTTAATTTTTTTAACTATAGTTTTTTTATTTATTTTTATTCTCTTTGATGCTTTTCATTGATTCTCCTAATATTTTCACATGAGAATTAGTTCTTCCTTTATAATTATTTCGTGTATTTTCTTCTATGGTGGAAGGTGTTTTTGATGTCGTCAGACCCTCAATCAATAGCATTATTGTCAATCTAATGTTATAATTGACAGAGTAGTTGCAGATTTTTATGTATAATTTTAGGTTTAAGGGAAGAATATTATATCATAACTTTCGTGTGTACAATATAGCTTTATGTTTCATTACAACAGTGGTTGGGATTTTGTCTATGTACATTTTTACGTTCATGGGTAGGGCATTATCTGATTAGTTGGCTATCTAATATTATGTCTAATATTATGTCATAAAGTTTGTGTGTATTTTGTAGCATTATGTTTCATTACAACTGTCTTTGTACATTTTTATGTTGAAGGGAAGATTATTTTATTAGTTGGCTATCTATTCAACTGGTTTGTTCTCTGTATGGTTTTTTCATAAATTCTATTGATTTAGTTTGTGCTAGCTGATTTTCCATCTTTCATGTTGTCTATGTATGTTACGATTCACTATGGACAAGACTTATAAGTTGCATTTTCCTTTTGAAGCCAATGAATCACAATTGTTGAATTGGAATTTTTTGTAAGATATGTTTCTCAATTCTCATTTTGATCTTTACATGCACATACAAGTCTTCATTTGACAAGACAGCGTTGAAAAAGAATAACTCAGATTCTAAGAAATATTTTGACTTTATAACATTAGTTGTTTAAATAATTTGTTGTTATACTTTATTACTCAATAAGCTTAAAATTCTGATCTTCAAACCCCTTAAAATTTCAATTTCAATAGCCACTAGCAGAGTAGGCCCGCGCTAAGTCCAGGCCATAACTAAAAAGAGATTTTAAGATTAAAAAGATTTTAAAAATATTTAAAAACCAAAAATATATTTAAATAAATATAAAATCTCAAGGGAGAAAGTGAAAGTATCCAAAATAAATATTAAAAACGAAAGTAAAAGATGAACAGAATAAAAAAAAAAGCATTCCACGAAGATGAGTCTTGTGAGTGGTTCTTATAATCACGCAATTCTACGAACAATTAATTCTGGTCTAATTATCACAAAATTCAATCCTTGAACTGGTTGTTGTAACCTTTTAATTTGTTTATGACCATAATGTGTGTGTTCACCTTTTTTTTTTTTTTTTTTTTTTTTTTTGCTGTCGGAGGGTTCCCAACCCTTTGGGCTGGACTAGTCCCTCCGGGCCCAGAGAGAAGCCGGGTAAATCCCCTGTAGCCCTAGTGTGGTAGCAGAGTTTCGAACCCACAACCTTCGGGAGCAAACCGTGGTCCTAGGCCAACTAAGCTACCCCTTGGGGTTCTGTGTGTTCACCTTATACCATAGAAGAACCTTAATGACCATGGAGGATGTCGTTTGTCATCAGATGTGACAATAAAATATAAACCCCGTGAGGATGAGCTTCATGGTTATGACCCGTCTCTACAAGTTCATCTCCCTTTGTAAGCAGAACTTCATTTTTATTATAAATAAAACAACCAAAACCCAATAATGACAACTCATAAAAAAGAACAACTAAAAAACCCCAAAATTAAAGAAACTCTTATAGAATTATACTCAGAAATTTCCAACCAACACTAAAAATGTAACAAAGATGACATAAACAAATTGTTATTAAGTCATGTACGGCACAAATATGCATAGATGGTTTTGATCAAAGAGAGGGAGGTAATCCGAATATGTTGCCGGCAATTAAAGAGAACAACCCGCTTGGCAGGTTGCTTCTATCCACAGAAAGTAGTGGATCTGGATTCTTGAGATTTTGATTTCTTTTTGTAAGGAAAAAAAAAAAAAAAACTGCAAGCAGAAACTTTAACTTTTTGTGTTAGCCTCCTAATTTCTTTTAAAAAAAGGGACATGATCTGCCTTTTCTTTCTGAGCAAAATTGAGTTGAGGCAACTGCTTCTCTTTCCTTTGCACTAATAGAATGATCCAAGCCCTTCTCCCCTAGTGTTACCACAATTAATGCATTGAGGTCGGATCCAGTGCCTAAATATCTCAATCTCCTGCATAGAAATAGATAAAACAAAATGATGAATAATCAAAGAGGAAAAAGGAATTGGAAGAGATTTTGGGCAGTTACCACCCATAATCCGAAACAAAAAGAAAAATAAACAAAAGCAATTGCTATCTAGATTCTGGGCTTCCTTATAGTTGTAGGAATTTCATGGAAATGTTGAGAATTTGGGAAAAAGTAGCATGGGAAGAAAAATCAATGGGGGAGAGAGAGCGCTTGAATGTGGGTGGTTAGATGAAAGTGGGGGCATCATCTATCAAACTATTAAAAATAAATTAGATAAGAATAAACCAAAGTCATCTACTTATGTCAACTTCTCCAAACCAAAACCCAACAATGAGTTCTCTCCAAACTATGAAAACCATTAAGCATTGAATTGAATGATATATCAAGTCATCTGAGCATACACATCAAGTCCAAGTCAGCATAGAAGAAAACCCATAACCATAACCATTTTTTGTGCATGAAATTTGCATCATTCATAAGTAATAATTTTGAGATCTCTTTATTTTTTATATTTGATTTAAAAAAGGAATGAAAATTGGATTGAGTGAGGTGTTGAGATTGTAGTCCTCAATTTTATGCTAACATTGGATTGAGTGAGGTGTTTTAACATGCCTGTATTGATTTTCAATGGATGGAGAGAACTACAACTGCTTGTTTTGTGAGCTGTTCTTTTTCTCATTTTTTTTTTAACGTTCTCGAACCATGCATTTACTTGAGCATTGTGACTGATTTACCTCAAAGATGTATCTACAAAACCAAATATATGATTCCTTGTTGGCCAATGCTCGGGCCAACTTTATACTCCCATTGCAAAACATGGCAACAGTAATAGCTATGTGAAGTATTCATATGCATCATTAATGAAAGAATAATCACTAAAAACTTTTCTTCCTGGTGCTAATGACAATTTGAAAGAATCCTTATTTGCTTCACATCTCATGTCCAAAATAAACATACTACATTATTAAAATAATTCTTAAAAGTTCTATATATATCCAAATTGATTAAAAAGGAGAAAAATGTGGTAGATATATATATATATATATATATATATGATGTAGTAAGTACTAAGATATGAAGTTATAAAGTTTTAGTTTTTAACTCATTTATTTTGTATGTTATTTCATTCAAAAATAAAAAGGCCTTAAAACAATAATCTCAACATCTACAAACATATAAATTAAAATTTGTATAAAAAAATGGCAATAATACTTTCAAGATATTTTGTATCTGTGACCTGACCAAACAAATACTTATAAACCAAAATTATGTGAAGTAGTCTTTTCTCCATCTCGACACTAATCAAAAGGGAAGAGCAAAAATCGGGCTTTGTGCTTCTACATCAACAGTCCACCGAGCAAAGCAAATGGTATTACTAAATCATATTAAGATCCAGTAAAATCCTAAAATACCGCAAAAGGGGATAATTTTGATTTCTTCAAGAGATTCAATGGTTGAAATTAGCCTTTAATTTTGATGGACACGATTAGGTTTAGGGTTTAGGTCATATAACATTAAGTTGTCTTTGTGAAATGATGAAGTATTAATATTTGTCAATAATGACTGTCATGAATTTTTGTAAAAATTACACTTTCTTAGTCTCTATCTGAGATATAAACCCCTTTGCATTTGTCTTCCCATTCAACACCGTTCATCATGTTTTTGGCATCACATCTTCTTCGTGCATCTACAAGTTTTGATCAACGATTTTCTTAATGCATCTTGCAGTGATTTTATAAATACTAATTAATCTCAAGTGAGTGCAAACAATGGTTTTTTTTTCTTTTTTGGGTACCAGTATTTATATTAGATTGTAAGAAAAGAGAGAGAAGTGACAGAAAATATAGAAAAAAACAAATATGTGAAAAAATGGTTTGTTTTTCTTTTTTGGGTATGGGTATATATATTAGATTGTAGGAAAAGAAAGAGAAGTGACAGAAAATATAGGAAAAACAAATATGCGAAAAAAATAAATAAATTGGTAAAAGAGATAGTAGGGCTATGATAATAGTAGATAAGCTCTCGCAGTGACATCGTTCAACATCCTTTTGTCCAATACAAAAGAGGCTAACATTAGGTTCAACACTTTCAACACTATCAATTTAACTGGGATAAAGGAAGAGAGTGCTTGATCTTTGGTGGAATTATAGAATAATGGTCATTCATAGTATCCTCCACAAGTAATAACTAACCTAACAACAATAAAATCCCAAGATTGAAACTCTCTGCATAAACCTAAAAGAGACCCAAGTAAATAAATAGAAAATATTATTTCGGATTAATAGAACAAAGAAAATAAGATATCAAATACTTAACATCACCAAACCACATTAACATTGTTAGAAGGGAGATGAAGATTGATTTGGAAAAAATGTTTCTATAGTTGTGATGAGCAGAGTGAGGGGTGGTGTCGAGGTGGTGATAGTGGATTGGATAGGTAGCGCCATGGTAGAAGAAAGATAAAAATGAAGAGGAGGAGAAGAGTGAAAACTATTCATCTGTAGTTGAGATGCATTGGTGGTCGTTTTGAGGGTAGGGATTATGGAGAGGGTTGAGCGTTTTGGGAAGGTGAAAGGGCTTCCCTACTTTGAGAATAAATGTGAGACAAATACAATTAGGAATTAGAGGTAAATGGGTGAAATGACTTTTACATTGGGGGAGAGGCGTTGAGTCTAGAAATTGGATTTAATTGTATATATTATATTAATGGAGATTAAATAGGCTGCCATGGCATGAGGAAGCTGATGTGGCTTCCAATCAAATAAATTCTGATGGTCAAAATCAATTGCCTCCAAATGTTTGATTTCTCAATCGAAATCAGTTCGCTTCATATTATATTATATATAATTGTCCGCCCCCCTTACAAGAAAATCATGCGTCCGCCATTTGGAGCCCATCTAACCAAATGTTATATATTTGATATAATGTGGGGCCATCTAACTACACAGAAAGTGTGACGTAATGCTATATTATATGCAATGGGCCCGATCTAACTAAAATCATAAATTTCATATATTGTGGGGCCGGCGTTCATGTTGGGCTTTTGGGCAATAGATGACATTATCTTTTCAAATTAAAAGAGATTAATCCATACCCGCTGGCTCCAATTAGGCCTTTCATTGGCATTTTACTGGACATATCATGGCTTGCTTATCATCAATCTACTATCGGGTTTTATGTGAACGGGATATCGAAATGTCGAATTCACCTCATGAAGGGGCCTTTGTCAAGGTGTCATTAGTTGTTATGCTACACATTCTTATCAGAATTGTGAGAATTTCAAACTATTTGTTTGCAAGAATTGTGAGAATTCCAAACAATGTCCTCTAAAGTAGAATTCCAAATGATCAACTTTCTTTAGCATTTGGAACGTTGGAATTCTGAAATTTATAAGGCTAAAAGTGCCTTTTCATGTGACCTGAAATTCTGAATTCTTATGTCAAACAGAGTATTTTGAAAATGCATAGGGGACAAAATCTCGAAAAATTCCCAACATAGTAAATTGATGTCACATTACACCCACAACCCACAACCCTACAGTCAATTACAACAAACTTTGTTGTAGAAGATTCTACTAAATGCTTTTTAAAATGGGATTTTTACCAAATAAGTGTTTCTCAACCTGTATTACACATATTCAGTTACAAATACTTTAAAACATCCATATGGGTGTTCGTAAATTATGCCCCCACATGATGTGGACGATACTCCTCATGTATCCTCCTGATTGGATCCTCCTGCTTAAAAAAAATCTCTTGATATTTCCTCTCCTCTCCGTTCCTTTTCAGTTCTTCTTTTTCTCATGCACCGCCTTAAAATAGAAAAGTGGGAGCTTCTCCTCTTCCTCTTTCTCTTGCTCTCCCTCTTGGTGAAAACCGAATTGATCTGAAACACTACAATCTCCGACCAAAATGGACACAACAGCCCATACCGAATTGAGAACCTCATCTCTTCCTCTTGCTCTCCCTCCCGGTGAAACATTTGGCCCTCAAAACAGAGGTATGATCCCTTTTCCATCATCTGTCTCTATTGATCTCTTTTATTTTTCCTTTAATTGTTCTATTCTCTCCTATCGTCTAGCAACGTTTTTCACGATTTCTAGGGCTTGTTTCGCTTCATTTGTCAAATTTCTTCATATTCTTCATATTTCCTGTAAGATTTTCTAAAACGTTGTATATGATCAGTGATTTCTCTCTCCGGAATTGGGGATTTGTGGTGTAATGTGTGTTTTTCCCTTTCCTTGTGCTAAGATGCTTTAATTAGGGCTTTGTTGCACCTGATAAATTGGGTTGTTTATGTGCCTAGAAAGGTAGTTCCACTGGTGAGTTCAAGATCTAGTGATACCATGACCCCCAATATTAGTGGAGAAATGATTGTCTTTCAAAATCACAAATTTGATTTCTCATTCCATTTATTTTCACGCCAGTAAATCAAGTAGAAATATTTTCTTTTGTTAGTTTAACCGTCTATTCCAAATCAGAAGAACATTTGGATCGTTTATTCGTGAATCACTTCGTCAAATACCTCATATCTTGATACTGAAGACGTTGGTTTACTGACTGCCCATTTGGATCCTACAATTTTTTTTCGAGGTTTTTCATGTAGTGAATCCACATCTCAATCGCCCAAATTGTAAATATAGATTTATGAACCTTGTTATTAAATAATAGTCATTGAAAATAAGGTTGGATTTTCCTAGAATTAATCAGATTTCCTTTTACATCCTTAATTACATGCAAGATCTCTCCATTGCTATTAGGAAAGTTGAGATATTTGTGCAGCTATTTGACCTGTTAAAGTTTCAACTTGTGGAGTCAATTGCATTTTTATGACATGTTCAATGTATCAATATCTTACTTGGATTCATATAAACGCCAATCACAGGTGTTGGGTTTGATTAAGATAGATTTACAAAAGGATGCCTTGTAAAAGTACTAAGGTGGATTTTGATTGACTGAACTGCACTTGTGGAAGTTAAACCCTGACATACACATTCCAATCAACACCATTTGCAGTTATGGCTATTTAGTGTTGGAACTGGATTTTTTAGGAGCATTTTGGTGTGATGAATCTGAATTCTTTTTTTTTTTTTACTTTGTGTACAAACAAGTGTTAAAAAGTGAAAATGTTTATAATTTTTTAAGTTTCATCATGAAAACAATTTTTTTTCTTCTCATCCCATGTTGCCTCGATTATCTCAGATGTTAGTAAGCACATGAACACATCCACCAATTCTTGTTTAATGTTTTGTTTCTTTCAACTTATATATATACCTCTGTGTGTGTGTGTGGGTGGGTTGGGGGGGCGGGGGGGGGGGCATTAGCTCTCTTGAGTTGCAACTGAGGCTATCATCAACTGTGGATCGTGTGGGCGGAACATAAAATGCAATCATGGTGAGTTTTTCGCTGGGCCCGCTCATTTTTCATTTTCCCCCTTCTTAGACTTAAATAGACCTCTCTCCCACCTCTGTCTCTCGTCTCTTTCTCTCGCCACTCTCTCTCTCTCGCCTTTCTCACTTAGCAAAGCTCTCTTTCTCTCTCGCCTCTCTCTCTCTCTCTCAATTGCTGCCCTCTTTCTCTTCAATGTATATAGGGAACCATAAGCTTAGACGTGCCTAACCAACGCGCGCGTGTGTGTGTAGGGGGGGATTGAGTTTCTCTTAAGTCAATGAAATTTCAAAGGCCCGCTTTTTTTTTTCATTCCCCCCTTTTGAGACCTAATCAACCGTTGTCTCTCTCTCCACTCTCTCCCTTTTCCCAGCGAAAAGCATTCAAGGCTCTCTCTCGCCTCTCTCTCTCTCCCCTGAATCAGAGAACGGAAGCTTCAGCCAATTTCTCTCACCCGGACGTCTCTCTCTCCAACGTGCTCTCCCGCTCTCGTATCTCGGCTTAGGGCTCGTCTCTCAGTTGGACGAAAATTTCAGACTAAGATTTGTTCGATCCCAGCCCTCTCTACGCTCTTCCTCTTTGTCCAAATCGCTCCCTGTCCTCTATCTTCATCCTCTCTTTGCCAATCAATCTAAGGAGAAAATACAGCAGGATCATCTTCTCTTTTCCTTATCTCTTTCTATAGTGAGGCACCCGTGTATGTGGAGATCTTTTTTCTATTTAAAAGCATTACACATTAAATTGAAATGTTAATGGGGTATTGGAGTTCTTTCTCAGTTTTTATCTAAATCATTCCCCTTTATTTTTAATACATACCTGCACACACCATGGATTTGGGATTTTCTCCATTTGCCGAGAAACCAGTTATCTCTCTCTCACTTGAAAACTTGCTATGTTTTGTTTGATTCTACATTTTCTTTTGCAATTTTGGCTTTAGGTTTTCTTTTTAGTTTTTATGATATGGGCTTCCTTTGTTTTTCTGTCTTGTTTTCATTCATTTTGGAGATCTGGATTTGAGTTTTAATGGGGTTTGCTCCGGTATTCTGCACGTCTCAATTTGTGTCTCTTAGTTTTATTATCTTAAATCTATTGTGTTTCCTTCCAATTTTTGGGTTTGATTTGTTCATTTATTTTTTGAGATTTATTTTTTAATGGGTGGTTAGCCTCAAACAACAACTCTGGAACAACTGAATGTGGGCTGATGTTAATTTCTCTCATCTTAGTTTCTTTTTCTGTGATGTAGTTTTCATGTAATAAGAATGGGTTTTTGTTTCCTAATTGTTTGTATTGAATTTTCTTTTCTTTTTCTATGCTATGCAGAGTGAAAGTCTTCCTCCAACTTTGAAAGCTCAAAGAGGACTTCAGCTCATGTAGGTTACTTGGAGAGTGCGCCTTAGAGCATTTTGAGCGGAGTCCAACTTAGAAGACATTGTGGATGATAAATGATTAATTGATTATTTTTTTTAAATCTTGGGTCAGTAACCATTATTGACTGATTTAATGTATTCAACAAAGTCGAACTTGGAAGACACTATGGATGATGAATGATGAATTGATGAACTTTTTAAATCTTGGTCATTACCCATTATTGGCTAACTTACGGTTGTATTCGATGCTCTTTTGTTAATAAACTTGTTAATAAAAGTCTATTGTGGGCTTCATTTGATGTGTTGTGGATGACTATGGGTTGCTTCAATATGCGAAGAAAGGTTCAAACCTGAAATATGGGAAAAAAAAACTCAAATCTATAAATGAAGAATGGAAGAAGACTTTAGTGCTTGAAGATCGCATATTGGCATTGATTGATAAAAATGATTTTGTTTAATGCACAACTTGGATGTTTGATGAACAAATTATAGTTAATGTTGAATGTGAATATGATAGGCAAAACCAAGTTTGGTTCTAAATGTGAATGGTTGTAGTCCAATATGTTTCTCTTCTTCTGACTTTGTGGACTCCTGTAAATTGAAAATAAGAATTAAATAAACCAAAAAAGAATGGCCTATTGAAAAGAGATTAGCCAAAAAAAATTTATAGCAAAGAAGATCTCAATGAGATCATTCTTCTTTTCAGAGAAACACCATCAAACAGAGCTTTTTATGAAAGAGGGAAGATAATCTGATAATCGGTTACTAGGGCACTTTTTTAACTCGGTTAAGAAAATCTACACAAACCTTATTGAGTACCCCTGTTTATGACACTTTTTAGCCCACTTCCGGAGGGTTTTTTCTTTTGGCTGAACTTTGGGGCTTTCGAAGTCCACACTATGAACTTAAAATCTGCTATTTTTCAGTTAATTACAATCACATTTGTGATGTTTTCAACTCAGGCACTTTTTCAACCCGGTTAAGAAAATCTGCACAAACCTTGCCGAGTACACCTGTTTAGGTCACTTATTAGCCCATTTCCCGAGGGTTTTTTTTTTTGCTGAAATTTGAGGCTTTTGAAGTCCATATTATGAACTTAAAATATGATATTTTTCAGTTAATTACAATCACGTTTGCGATGTTCTCAACTCGGGCACTTTTTTAACTCGGTTAAGAAAATCTACACAAACCTTGCTGAGTACCCCTGTTAAGGGCACTGATTAACCCACTTCCCAAGGGAGTTTTTGGACTAAATTTTGGGCTTTCAAATACCACATTATGAACTTCAAATCTGCTAAGTTTTGGTTAGAAACAATCGCGTTTGGCTGGTTTTGCACTCGCGCACTTTTCTAACAAAGTGGGTTCAGATCTGCTGAGTACCCCTGTTTAGGGCGTTGGTTAGCCTACTTCCCGAGGGAGTTTTTGGCTGAAATTTTGGGGTTTCAAATTCCACATTATGAATGTTAGGAATTTTGTAGATTGCAATTTGATGGATGCATTTCATTCTAGCATCATTTGATTTACACACTTGCATTGGTTTTAAATAAACTTGAAATCTTGTTTTATTCATGCATTGCTTTTAAGATTTGTAAAAGTATTGATTTATGCATGTTTTGTATTTTCAACTTGGATGCATTTGTTTTAGAAAAGAGTTTTCAAGAAATCAAGCAAGCCTTTGTTTTAAAAGTTTTGAATCTTTTTAGGCTTTTCATGTCATGTTTTAAAAACCATTAGAATCTTTAAAACATGTTTTCCTAGCTTGATTTAGTTGCCAAAAGGTCCCCCAAAGAAATAACTTTGAAATGGCAAAAGTTGGATTTTTTGTCAAAAGGGGGTTGTCCCGGCAGTGTCGCCGGTCGACCGAGAGGCAGGTCTCGGTCGACCGAGACAACTGCAGGCAAAAATTGCCTGGGAGCACCAACGGTCAGAAATATGACCGTTGTGTGTTCTCGGTCGACCGAGGCCTGTTTGCCGGTCGACCGAGAACTAGCCGTTGGCAACTTTTTCCTATAAATATGAGTTCTTTCCCTTGCCAAAAGTTGGGAATTTTTAACCCCTCCTTGAGAGGATTTGAGGCATATCAAAAGGGAAAAGAACCAAGGGATGAAGGGGAAGATTAGGAAAGCTAAAGCTTGGATTAATGAAGTTAAACCACCAAGTAGGCTCTTCCTTTCTTAATCATATGTTTTCATGCTTTGTTTTATTTTTGGTAAATCATTTCTAGCATGTTAAACTATGTTTGTGTTGTGTCCTTAACATATTTTATGTTTTGAGTTGATTTATTGTTTTGGATACAACATCACATGATTCAATCCAAGTAGTACTTAACTTTGGTAAATCTAAGTAGATCATGTTAATGAAAGAACTTTGGTAAATCATATGTAACATGATCCATATACTTGGTTGAATCTTTGATTGTTGTTTTCCATCATAAGAACATCTCTCTCAAAACTAACTTATGTTTTGGATTCAACTTCTTTACAAATCATATGTTTTCATGTTTTGTTTTATCATTGGTAAATCTTTGTAACATGTTAATCTATGATTTGTTGTATCCTTAGCATGTGTTATTTTTTGAATAGATCTATTGTTTTGGATACATCACCATTGATTCATCAAAGTAGTACTTTATCTTTGGTAAATCTAAGTAGATCATGTTAATGAAATATGTAACATGATTCATATACTTTGTTGAATCATTGGTTGTTGTTTTTCCATCATAAGAAAATCTCTCTCAAATGTATCTTATGTTTTGGATCCAACATCATTACAAATCATATGTGTATTATTGTTTTAAAAGTTTCACAACTTGCATTACTTTGATAGGTAAATCATTTTCAAGTTGTCTTTATAATTACATATGATTTGTCCCCTCTTTTCAATCAAATCTATTTTTATGTTTTGAGCTTCATTGGTGATTTGATTGACATCCCTATGCATCACATGTTTAGAGCTAATCCATTTCATACAACTTGTGTAACTTTGATATCATTAACAAGTTGTTACTTTTAACATGTGATTGCATTATATCCTCAATCATAAATGTTTTATAAGCTAAAACTTTCAAAAGCCTTAGGCTTACATTTATGAACTTTCATTTTCAAAATGATTGAGGATCACACACACACACTTCATTTGTTTTCATCTTTGCATTCATAGTGTGAGTGTGTATTTGTATTTCACTTCCATATCCGCCTAATTAAGAGGCATTGTAATGAGCTTAAATAGAATCTCCATCAAGTGTTT
This sequence comes from Cinnamomum chago, assembly GCA_038049695.1. Lineage (NCBI taxonomy): Eukaryota > Viridiplantae > Streptophyta > Magnoliopsida > Laurales > Lauraceae > Cinnamomum > Cinnamomum chago. The sequence goes on from CP142457.1 coordinate 38,960,751, forward strand.
ATAGACACTAATTTAGAGAGATAACCAACCATGTGGTTGAAGAGGTTATTGCTTAGCCTATAAAAGCATAGTGTATAGGTTGATGTTAAGCCTTGAAAAACATCAATGTAAGGTTATTGCTAAGCCTTGGAAAGCATATTGTAAAGGTTATTGCTTAGCCTATTGAAAAGCATAAATAGTGGAAATCCGGTGGGGTGTTGGTTCACAAGCCGGTAGTGGATGTAGGCATTGAGGCCGAACCACTATAAATACTTGTGTGATGGTGATTGCTTTGTGGTGATTATTTTGTTAGCTTCCGCATCTTGTATGATTAATCATCACTTGTGACTAGTTTGTTTTAAAGAAGTTAAATTTGTTAAAATTGGTCATAATTGGAGCTCACCCTATTCACCCCCCCTCTAGGGTTCGGATCCCCATGGACTTACAATGAACTTCAAATCTGCATTGTTTCGATAGGAATCAATCGCGTTTGGCTGGTTTTGCACTCTCGCACTTTTCCAACACAGTGGGTTAAGATCTGTTGAAACCTTGAAACCTTGCCGAGTTTCTTACTATCATTTCAATGTGGGTTGATGTTAAGATCTCCCATCTTAATCTCATATTTTGTGATGTGGTTTTCATCCATATTGATATGAGTATAGTAGACATTAATGGGGGTACAATCCTACATGTTATTTAAGGTTGATAGCTGACACACTTTTGTAGTTCCTAGGTGTGTTTGTATAATATAAGTTCAGTTCATTGAAAAAGAAGCAATTGCGACATGTGTATTTCTTATATATAATCCATGCTCATGTGCATTTCTTCCCAGAATAGTAAATGGTTGTCTTACTCTAAACATTACCTTGTCCACATCGTTGTTTAGATTTGAAATGTTGAAAATACTTACCACGGAATCGAACATATTTTGATTGATATTTTGGATGTATCCATCATAACTAGAGGAGAACATAATTTGTATATTTTGATGTATCCCCAATAACTAGATAAGAACTCATTTTTATTCAAAGGTATCCGTTAAAGCAGAATAACCCATACCATATGCAAAATGAGTTCTTGTCTAGTTAAAAGCAAGAGGGATGTGTTTGTATAGGTTCAATTCATAGAAGAAGTAGAATAAAAAATTGAAACTAATACTAGGGAACTCATGACCCAAGTGTAGAATCTGCGAGCGGCAAACTATACCTATTAGGAAAATGTATTTCTGAGCCAAATCCGTGAGCCTTTCTCATTGTTTATGCACCCCATTATAAAGTCATTGTCATTTTGTTGTCGGAGACACAAAATGGGCGAAGAACCTATAAATAATTGTAATGATATCGTTATCAGAAAATTTTGAAAACTAGATTTTGAGTGAAATCGTGAGTCTTTATTATTGTTTATGATCTCAATATAAAATAACCATTATTTTCTTATTGGACACAAAAAAAAAAAAAAGATGAAGAAACTATAAATGATGGTAACGATATCGTTATAAAAAAACAATGTCAGGCACAAAATTCAAGTTCGTATGAGTAGGAATTCAAGTTCGTATACACTGATTTATCCCCTTTTCTTTTGTTTCCTAGTCATGTTTTTATGGTTGGTGAGAGATTGAGCTCATTTGTCATGTAGAGATAGGATCCAAATTATTTTTTATGATACTTGACTTCTTATATTAAGTTGAAGTGTCAATCGTGAAAGAATAATTATTTTTTATTTTTGTTTCTACAATTCTACTGCTTTGGTTCATGGCATCACTTTTATACTATTATAAATGGCATCCAATACTATTGGATTTCTAAGTTATACTTTAATATGGAAAATCATTGTTTTGAAAAATCAACTTGTATGTGTTTCAATTAAGTTATATCTTTTAAAATACAATGTTGAAAATTGTTCTTCAAAGTCATTCTTTCTATGCTTATTGTTGGATTTTGTTTATTGAACTGATTTGAAGATTGTATGATTGGAAATGCTCTAAAACATCATTAGTTATAATCATCAAAGCATGTTCCATGATTCTCATTTCCTTTTTCTTTTTGTTACATTATCTTAGAAATGCAAATGAATGTTGTTTGCATCCTTGCTTATTTGTTTACATTCTTTTTATATGCAAATGTCTATTGGTTCCATGTATGGTTGTTGTATTAGTTATATTTGTAGAAACCATACTAGAACCCAAATCCATCCTCTATGCTTTCTAGTCATTTCTTTTTGGATGGTTATGATGTTGATTCATGTATATTTTCAAAGTGATGTCATCCTTTTACATGTTTCAACTTCATAGTAGTGTTCTTAATCATATGAAACTCTTTGAAATCCATTCATTGTATTTCTATATGTTTGATGGATATCTTAGATGTTGAATTCATATGATTTTGACACTTTGAAAATTGCATGCATTGCCAAGTTATATCTTTTTGCATTGCAATTTCTCTTGTTCATCACTATGCTCAATAGTCATATCTTTAAAAGTGATGAAAATTCATTTATATTGCTTGATGGAATTTTGTGTTTGTCACATCCTTGCTATTAATCATGTTGTCATATTCAATTGGTTTCATTTGGTATAATTTTTCATTGATTTCATATCCAATTGATGTCTTATCTTGTGTATGTGATAGACCTTGTGTACATTGGATTGAACTTGATAGTTATATGTTTTTCGTTCCATGTCACATTTAATTAGCATCATAATTTTCATGTTTGTCACTTCTCTTGCTCATATAGGTATATCTCATGACCACCATGTTTATGTGTTCATAATATTGGTTGGTTATTAGTTGAGGTTGACTTCATGCTTGAAACCCATTTCACTCTTCTTGCACATAATAGTCATATTTCTTGTTTGAATGAAATGATTTCAAAACTTACACAGCATATGATTTTCATAGTTAAATTATTTAATGCTATGTTTAGTAAACCCCATTGCATCATGGATAGCTCTAATTTGGATTTATCTTAATAGTTATATTCTTTATAACTCCATTTTAGAGTGATTGATTTAATAGTCCTATCCTTGAATCTCAATTGGTATTCTTTGTTTTTCCAATTGATATCCATGATCGCTTTTCCTATTGACCTTGCTCTCTTTTGGTAATTTGATCATATTGTGCTTTCTAGTTAAACGAATCTAATCCTTTCCTTGAAGTTGACCCTCAATTGGTAAAACCATCTTCTTCTTGAACCTAAATAGTTATATCTTTGTCAAAAGTTTGATAAAAGGAGAGAATGGATTGAGGGGGAGTGTAAATCTTCATAGGAACTATTAGTTTTGATCAAATTGACAATATTTGGATTGACTTTGAACCCTTAGAGACTTCTTCCATACATGATAACCTGTTATGAATTTCATTTTCGATTTCTTTTGTTAACAGGTGCTTCTAAAGGTATTTTCCTTGTTTCATGTGTGTAGGTACCTTTGCAATTTAATGTCAAAGGGGGAGAGAGCATTCATGTTCTCTAAAGGGGAAGAGAATGTCCAAGCTTCCTAAGGGGAGATGTGTTAGGGATTTTGTATTTGCAATTTGATGGATGCATTTTCACTTTAGCATCATTTGAATTTTCACACATGCATTGTTTTAGAAAATCTTGAAATCTGGTTTTATACATGCATTGGATTTTAGACTTGTAGAATTAATCACTTATGTATGTTTTGTTTCTAAACTTGGATGCATTTGTTTTAGAATCCAAACTCTTTTGAAAACCTATTTCTTTGTGCATTACTTTTGAGAAATCAAATTGAGGATTTAGGTTTGTGCCTTGCATACTTCGTCATTTTCAGAATCATTTTTGTATGCATTTGTTTTTTAAAAGAGTTTTAGAAATCAAGCAAGCCTTTGGTTTTAAAATGTCGAATCATTTTTAGGCTTTTTGTGTTTCATGTTTTTAAACATCTTGGTTTGATTTAAAACATGTTTCCAAGCTTGATTTATTGGCCCAAAACATCCTCTCCAAGAAAAACCTTCAAATGTGGAAAATATAGGATTTTTGGTCCCAGGGGGTCAACCTGCAGTGTGGCAGGTCGACCTGGCCAGGGACCCGGGTCGACCTGGCACACTCCAGGTCGACTGGGTCCTGAAGCACCAACGGTCAGAAATTTGACCGTTGTGTGTACCAGGTCGACCCGGCCCTGCTGCCAGGTCGACCTGGGACTAGCCGTTGGACTGTTTTTTGGTATAAAGTCCATTCATTTCCAACCTTTTTGGAGGCTTGATTCATGAACTTTTGAGACCATTTTGGAGCCAAAGAAAGGGGATGAAGTTGGAAAGGCTAGAGGGCTTTTTGGAAATCAAATGCTTGAGTTTTTAAAAGGTACATCTTTCTAGTTACTTTGATTTCCATTCAAATGAAATCAATGCATGATCAAATCTTTTGTATTTTCATAAATGCATGATTTCTAGCCTCTTAAGAGTTGTTTAGCAAACTCAATATCATCTTTGGTAAATTAGATTGGTTTGCAAACTCTCTTAACTAAATCACATGCATTCTTAGATTTTATATTCATACAACTTGTGTTAGCTTATTTCTTTAAGTTGTTTGAATCTTTCATGTGATTAGTATTAATCTTCAATCATCATTTTCTAAGCTTTGATTTTAAAATGCATCAAGCATTCATTTAAGAGCTTCATTGTAGAAATTGATTGAAGTAAATCATTCATACACTTGTGCACACACTTTAGCTTCTTTAGTGTATGTTTGTAATTTGTTATAAACTTTCATATTAGCCTATTTAAGAGGCAATTTCAATTGTGCTTAAATTGTATCTCTTAGAGTGATCTTTTGTGAAGACACCTTCTTAGAGAAATCTTTATTTGTAAAGGTTATTGCTTAGCCTAAGAAAAGCATTGTGTAAAGGTTATTGCTTAGCCTAAGAAAAGCATTGTGTAAAGGTTATTGCTTAGCCTAAGAAAAGCATATTGTAAAGGTTATTGCTTAGCCTAGAAAAGCACATTGAGAGGTTGTTGTTTAGCCTAGAAAAACAACATTGTAAAGGTTATTGCTTAGCTTAGTAAAAAGCATAAATAGTGGAAATCCGGTGGGGTGATTGGATCACAAGCCGGTAGTGAACGTAGGCATTGAGGCCGAACCACTATAAACCTTTGTGTTGTGGTGCTTGCTTTTGTGGTGGTTGTTTATATTAGCTTCCGCATATTGTTTGGTTAATCATCACATGTGACTAGTTTATGTTAAGAAATTAATATTGGTCTTAATTGGTCATAGTTGTAGCACACCCTATTCACCCCCCTCTAGGTTTAGGATCCAAGGACTTTCAATTGGTATCAGAGCCAAGTGCTCTATCTTATAGGATCAAGTGTTTGGAACTCTTGATTAGGTGTAAAAACCTAGAGTCAAAACCCTAGAGTTGTGTTTACATGAAAATCATTAGGATGGATTCCACTATGATAGATAGTTTAGATTCTTGTGTAAATTCTTCTAGACCCCTCATTCAAAAGATGAACTTAGAGAGAAAGAAGAAGTAATAAATTGTGTAGAATCTAAGTTCATGATCTCTTTAAATAACCTATCTAACATTCAAGATGAACTAAAAGAATTAAAGATGGGTTATGATAATGTCAATAAGGAAAATTTAAATCTAAGAGATCAAATAAAAAGGCAAGATGAAGACATTAACAATTTAGAATCCAAGTTAACCATTTCTACGGAAAATTTATCTAATTCTCAAAATAAGATAAAAACTCTAGAACTTGGATCTAATGTCATTAATGAACTTAAATTTGAATTAAAACTTGCCAATGAAGAGCTAAGCAAATATAAGGAAATTGAAAATGAACTTTCAAAAGTCAAAGATGAAAATTCAATCCTTATAACCAAAGTCACTCAACTTGAAAGCTATAAACAAAAGTATGAGTGCAAGTTTACCCAAAGTGAAGATAGACTTGAAAAATTATTTAAATTGGGTAAACCTCATGGAGATAGGACGGGTCTTGGTTTTAATAAGTATACTTCACATGACCCTAAATTCACCAACACATTTGTGAAAGGTGAGTCCTCTTTCTCTAGCACTCTTTCTCCTTTGCCCAAAACAAAATGTAATTATTGTGGCATTGAAGGGCGTTTTAGGTTTGAGTGCAAATTAAGAAGAAGCCATGTGTCTAAACCCATCTTTGATCCCAAAAAGGTAGAATCTAAATCTATGAAGGGTAAGACACTAAAAATCAAGAAAGACTCCAAAAAGATTAAATAAGTTAAACCATTTAAAATGGAGTCTCCTAAGATAGATTCTAAGAAGTTTAAACAAGTTAAATCAAGTTTAAAAGAATCTATAAACAAAAAGCTTCTCAACCTATCTCCCTTATATAAACCCATGAAAGAACTTTTGAATAAAGTAACAAAGTTAAATCTAAAATTTAAAAGTCAAATAAAGGGAGAATATAAGAAGAAAAGAAAAATGAACAAATCCCCTAAGAATCAAACTCACCAACTTCAAAAGACTAATCACCAATCTAAGCAAAATTTAGTCAAATCTAAATATTATGGTGATAAAAGTTCAAATTGAAAATTTATCAAGTTAAATCTCCTATAGTTGGTGAGAATTCTAAACTAGACCTCAAAGTTCAACCCTCTCAAGACCTTAAGTGGATTCCTAAAGTTATCTACTTAGACAAACCTTAAGGCCTTGAACCTCCTTGACCAACCCATTCTTTAATAGTTAAATCATATTGTTGGTCATGTTGCATTTGCATTTTGTTTCTACTTAGTTACATTTATTAAAATGCATTGTTTCTTTATGATCATTTGATTTTGTTTTCATGCACCATTCTAGTTACATATCATGGTTTTCAAAATCTTTTGATTATAATTTCATCATGTTAGATTTGCTTTTTGCACTCATTGAGTTACATGACTTGCATTGCATTTCTATACATGATCAATTGATTGTGAGTTCAAAAGCTTTCATAGCTAGACTCTTCATGACCAATTGTTGTTGAATCATTTGTGTAGATGTCATGGTAAGATTATTTGAACAAATGATTTGAATCAACTTAAGTTTTTCCATGGATTTCTAAGTTATACTTTAATTTGGAAAATCATTGTTTTGAAAAATCAACTTGTATGTGTTTCATTTAAGTTATATCTTTTAAAATACAATGTTGAAAATTGATCTTCAAATTCATTCTTTTTATGCTTATTGTTGGATTTTGTTTATTGAAATGATTTGAAGATTGTATGAGTGGATATGCTCTAAAACTTCATTAGTCATAATCATCAAAGCATGTTCCATGATTCTCATTTCCTTTTCTTTTGGTTTCATTATCTTAGAAATGGAAATGTATGTTGTTTGCATCCTTGCTTATTTGTTTACATTCTTTTTATATGCAAATGACTATTGGTTCCATGTATGGTTGTGATCTTAGTAATATTTGAAGATACCATACTAGAACTCTCAAATCCATCCTCTATGCCTTCTAGTCATTTCTCTTAGGATGGTTATGATGTTGATTCATGTGTATTCTCTAAATGATGTATTTCTTATACATGTTTCAACTTCATAGTAGTGGTCTTGATCATATGAAACTCTTTGAAATCCATCCCTCGTATATTTATATGTTTGATGGATATCTTAGTTGTTGAATTCATATGATTTAGTCACTTTGAAAATTGCATGCATTTCAAAGTTATATCCTTTTGCATAGCAATTTACCTTATTCATCACTATGCTCATTAGTCATATCTTTAAAAGTGATGAATATCCATTTATGATGCTTGATGGAATTTTGTGTTTGTCACATTCTTGCTCTTAATCATGTTGTCATATTCAATTGGTTCATATGATTTTCATAGTTAAATTGATTGATGCTATGTTTAGTAAACCCCATTGCATCATGGATAGCTCTAATTTGGATTTATCTTAATAGTTATATTCTTTATAACTCCATTTTAGAGTGATTGTTTTAATAGACTTATCTTTGAATCTCAATTGGTATTCCTTGTTTTTCCAATTGGTATCCATGATTGCTTTTCTCTTTGACCTTGCTTTCTTTTGGTAATTTGATCATATTGAGTTTTATAGTTAAATGAATCTAATCCTTTCCTTGAAGTTGACCCTCAATTGGTAAAATCATCTACTTCTTGAACCAAATAGTTATACCTTGTCAAAAGTTTGACAAAAGAAGAGAATGGATTGAGGGGGAGTCTAAATTTTCATAGGAAGTATTAGTTTTGATCAAATTCACCCTTGGATTGCCTTTGAACCCTTAGAGATTACTTCCATATACATGATAACCTGTTATGTATTTTCTTTTTCGATTTCTTTTGTTAACAGGTGCTACTAAAGGTATTTTCCTTGTTTCATGTGTGTAAGTACCTTTGCAATTTAATGGCAAAGGGGGAGAGAGCATTCAAGTTCTCAAAAGGGTGAAGAGAATGTCCAAACTTCCTAAGGGGAGAGTTGTGTATGATCTTCTATAGGGGGAGAGAATACATACCTTGCCAAAGGGAGAGAGAGGCATGGTCAAAGGGGGAGAGCTAATAGAAGAAAGAAAGCTTGGGAGCTAAAGAAGATGCTTGGCCATAGAGAGGAAGATGAAAAGAAAGCTTGAAGAATGATCAAGCTCCAAGCATCAAGAAGATTGAAGAAAAGAGCCCAAGAGCCCAAGCTAAGAGGAGGAGCATCCAAGAAGATTTCAAGACTTGTCCAGCTTAGGGGGAGCTGAAGACTTAGTGTGTAATTTCAATGATGAGTAAGTTGCCATCAAATTGCAAAGGGGGAGATTGTTAGGGATTTTGTATTTGCAATTTGATGGATGCATTTTCACTTTAGCATCATTTGAATTTTCACACATGCATTGTTTTAGAAAATCTTGAAATCTGGTTTTATACATGCATTGGATTTTAGACTTGTAGAATTAATCACTTATGCATGTTTTGTTTCTAAACTTGGATGCATTTGTTTTAGAATCCAAACTCTTTTGAAAACCTATTTCTTTGTGTATTACTTTTGAGAAATCAAATTGAGGATTTAGGTTTGTGCCTTGCATACATTCATCATTTTCAGAATCATTTTTGTATGCATTTGATTTGAAAAGAGTTTTTAGAAATCAAGCAAGCCATTGGTTTTATAATTTTCAATCTTTTTTGGCTTTTTATGTTTCATGTTTTAAAACCCTTAATTTGATTTAAAACATGTTTTTAAGCTTGATTTAATGGCCCAAAAAATTCCCAACCAAAAATACTTTGAAAAATGGATTTTAGGGAATTTTGGTCCCAGCCCAGAAACACAGTGTACCAGGTCGACCGAGCCAGGCCAGGTCGACCGGGTACACTACCGTTGGCCATTTTTCAAACGGTCACTTTTTTTACCGTTGTGAAGGCCAGGTCGACCGGGGGTCATGGGGTCGATTGGGGAAACTAGCCGTTGGACTGTTTTTTCCTATAAAGTCCATTCTATTCCATCCTTTTTGGAGGCTTGAATTATGAACTTTTGAGACCATTTTGGAGCCAAAGAAAGGGAAGAAGTTGGAAAGGCTAGAGGGCTTTTTGGAAATCAAATGCTTGAGTTTTAAAAAGGTACATCTTACTTGTCATTTTGATTTCCATTAAAATTAGAATCAATGCATGTTTAAATCTTTGTATTTTCTTTTATGCATGATTTCTTGTTTTTAAAGAGTTGTTTTGCAAACTCATTATCATCTTTGGAATATTAAGAATGGTTTGCTAACTCTCTTGACTAATTCACATGCTCTTAGACTTTAAATATTCATACAACTTGTTTAGTTCATTTCTTCAAAGTTGTTTGAATCTTTTATGTGATTAGTTTATCTTCAATCATCATTTTCTAAGCTTTGATTTTAAAATGCATCAAGCATTCATTTAGGAGCTTCATTGTAGAAATTGATTGAAGTAAAGCATTCATACACTTGTGCACACACTTTAGTTTCTTTAGTGTATGTTTGTAATTTGATTTACACTTTCATATTAGCCTATTTAGAGGCAATTCAATTGTGCTTAAATTGTATCTCTTAGAGTGATCTTTTGTGAAGACACCTTCTTAGAGAAATCTTTCTCTTTGTAAAGGTTATTGCTTAGCCTAAGAAAAGCATTGTGTAAAGGTTATTGCTTAGCCTAAGAAAAGCATTTTGTAAAGGTTATTGCTTAGCCTAGAAAAGCACATTCAGAGGTTGTTGTTTAGCCTAGAAAAACAACATTGTAAGGGTTATTGCTTAGCCTATTAAAAAACATAAATAATGGAAATCCGGTGGGGTGATTGGATCACAAGCCGGTAGTGAACGTAGGCATTGAGGCCGAACCACTATAAACCTTTGTGTTGTGGTGCTTGCTTTTGTGGTGATTGTTTATATTAGCTTCCGCATTTAGATTGTTTAATCATCACATGTGACTAGTTTATGTTAAGAAGTTAAAATTGGTCTTAATTGGTCATATTTGTAGCACACCCTATTCACCCCCCCCCCCCCCTCTAGGGTTAGGATCCAAGGACTTTCAGAACTATGGGCACCTCTGAAAATGGCTTGGTTTGAGTACTCCCAACCAAGGTTTACGAATATCACCTAGATTAGTGATTTCTAAATTTTTTAATATCGATATCGTTACGATCCTTTAGAACTTTTTATCTCAATTTGTTGTCCAGCAATGAGACTGACCCTGACTATAAATTGAGATACATAAACAATGAAAAATGCTAAAGGATTTCACCCAGACTAGTGATTTCTAAATTTTTTGATAACGATATCATTACAATCCTTTAGAGTTTTCTCTTCATGTTTTCACTGTCCAGCAACGAGATTGGCCTTGACTATATATTGAGATACATAAACAATGAAAAAATCTCACTGAGGTTACCAAGAAGATCAAATTGCAAATATTCCAATAACAAAATCGTTACAGTCCTTTAGAGTTTTGAGTCTCAAATTTGTTATCCAGCAAGTTGATGGCCTGGACTTTTAAAATGTGATCTTTAAACAGTGGGAAAGACTCATGATGCTGCTTAGAATGATATGTCAATATATTCATGTAAAGCAAGAAAAATACACCAGTGGTGGCCCTCCTTCTTATAGTTAAATGATACATAAATGAACTTGGTCTGCTTTTCGAGTCAAACAACTCAATCTTCTCTATGATGTGAAAAGTGGCCGCAAGAAAACTGTGCGAGCCCAGATAATATGCACTACTTCTTAGAGATCTGTCTATGTCTTATAGGAAATATATACATCATTGGAGGTTATTGTGGTAACATTTGCAATAATAGCACAGCTTGTGGGCAAAACTCAAAGACCCTCCCATCCCCCAAATATGCATAAATCTGTGACATGTTTCCAATAAAATAACCAATGAAGACTGTTTTGGCTGCAACTATATTCCCAAGCTCTTGCCGATCAAGAGGCATCATTAGAAGATGATTCGAACATGCTTAACGCTTATAAGTTAGTTCTTTGTAATCCAAAAGGTGCCTAGAAATGTGAAGGATGGCAAGAGTAATTCAACACGCAGGAATTCCCACTTGAAAACACTACAAGCACAAGCATTAAAGTTTATAGGGAATTAAATATTAGGCGGACAATGACATTTTCGTATGCACCAAAGCATCCCAAAGAACTGAAATGATACACAGATGGTCAACACAAAAAAAGGCATGCATATTATTCAACGAGACAATGAAAAATTAGAACCTTTGTTTCGAACTGCAACATGCTAAACCCTTGTCTGGGAGCAATATTGTAGAAATTCCAACAGGAATCATCCAGTCCATCCTGAATTGAGGACAACAATTTCCAATGAATCTCACATGGGAAGATCATTGCTTCTCCTTTTTCATAATAAAATATGAAATCAATTTCACAGTTATGAATAAAACTCCAACACACACACACACAAAGACCCCTCATCAATCAACCTTGAATCCAAGAAATATCAGTGTAAAGAAACAATCACATGGACAAAAGCTCAATTATATAGGACCATAACCGACAAAATCCAAACATCAGAAGCTTCCATTCTAGTGAACCATCACACAGAACATGTCCCGAATGAAAAGCAGGGATTTTTTTTATAACTTTTTATTCTCTTTCAAAAGTTCAACTCCACAATTTCAACATTTTGGTTTGATAGGTGTACTTGTTTGTTAGGCCATTGCTTCTATTTAAGTAATCTTTTGTCAATGAGTTGATCAATGAAAAAATAATACAAAATAGAGGTGGCGTTTCAGATTTCTCTGTGTCTCGTGTGTATTTTTCTGCATATTAAAAGTAAAAGCCATCTTGTTCATTAAGAGCATAAGTCTTGCCAGACCGACATCCAAAATATCCACCATATGATTGAATCACCGCGGAAAATGAAAGGGGTTCACAAACAAAGCCGTCGTCCAACTTTGAGGCTCTAAAGTGAAGGGCTGGATGATGTGATTAGAGTGATATTTGGCCATCCCCCTAATCCAAACTCTAGTTTTTTTTTTTTTTTTTTTAGCATTTCCATGCAAATTTACAGAATCCATAAACTAAAAGTTAAAGGAGGTGTATTCTCTAATTCATTTTTGAGCGGAAAAGTGAGTGAAAAGATGGAAAAAAATATCCATGGACCAGCTTCTTGTGGGCCCCCATGGGTCTATCACCATTAACAAGGCTGTTGGATAGAAAGATTCCATGATGGATTAGGGATGGAACAAAAATCACCCTAGTTGGAAAATCATAGACATCAATTTACATGTCCAGAAGATTAGTAATTTTAATTTAGGATGATTTAAGCCAATGGAAATATATCGTACAAACAAGAGTGAACTTTTGTTGACCCTACATGAGGAATAGAGGGGAGATTTCTCCTACGTAGCTCCCATAAAAAGATCAAACTTCTAACCAAGTCTCAATATGCATTTATAGAAAAAATCTATAATTTAGTAAATTGAGATTCATTACGGTAAATCCATGACTAACATGCACCCAATCACTCTAATCACAATGATCTGTACTGCTAAGTTGAATCACCCAAATTGGATTCTGAATTGGATAGCTATTACCTTCCACTGAGTAGATTTTGTCCGTCCGATCACTAATACAAAATGTAAACCATCTCTATTTTATTAAAATAAAGAAACAAAGACATTTTTCTAGGAGATATTATATAAAATTGAAAATTATGTAAAATGCTTAATAGAACAATCATAGAAGACCTGGCAAAATGCTTCACCTATGTGACTAACTAAAGAGTAAAGACTGCCTAGAAATGCTCATGTTGCCTTGCAGTCTTTAGCTGCATACTGCTCCAATGCTGATGCTTGAGCCTTGTAAATGGATACATTTTTAGACATGACATCCTTCCTTTCCATTCCCTCCTTCTTGGGAAATCCACCAACCATAACTGCTATATTTACATCAGTGCAAGCTTCAACAACATCTGTGGTGGCGACAACACCTATTGAACCATATATTCTTTAGAGACAAAAAAAGGCATACGATCTAGGACAAATAAAAGTCATGTGAAATGTGATTGAATGCAAAGACAAAGAAAGGAATTTTACTAGATCAATCAACTCCATTTTCACCCCATTCAAGGCTTCTACAGCAAGAGGATATCAAGCATGTGCAGAATCACAGGCTGATCAGGACCCAACATTGCTCCTCAAGCAATCATTGGGACAAGAGCATAGCTTATTTGGCCTGTAGAACAAATGGGTATCAACTGATGAGCAGTGTAAACCTTGGATTTAGTGGAAAAGCCTTCATTGAGTAATATAAAAACACACTTTTGGAGATCTCTAATAATACAAAATCATTTGATTTTATTTGTGCTCCATTAAACAAAAAATGGGAAACCTTTTCCATATCAAATATACTAAACACCCCCTACCACCCCCAAACCCAAACACGAAAGAAAAATTCCTATGCAAATTTAGACAAAAGCCTATACAAATTCCATCAGGGGATACCTCCATAAGTGTCATTAACAACTTATCATGAAAAAAAAAAGAAATATTAACAACCCCACACCCCAGGGATATAGGAAATACAATTCCCCGTGGGGAAAAAAATCCAATCTTTGATCTCTGTAAAAGATGGGATCTCCACATGCCTACTGCACCAGTCACCAAGACTGTAACATGCCTTCTTTCTTCTACAACAGAACTCATCAAATGTCCAAATATCCAATGGAAAACACATTGCGACGTGATGTAGAGAAGAATTTTCCTCAGCATTCCAACGTAAGCCATTAGATATCAAGACAATCGACTCCTTGCACAATCAACTACGACAATAACAATAACAATCACAAAATGTACACCATTTCAAATTCAGCCAAATGCCTTTTATCATTGATTAGAATCCAAGAACCTAAAGCAAAAATACCTTCCTTCCTTATGGAGAAAACAAAAAAATCAAGCATAGAATCAAAACAAAAGGCGATAGATCAAATTGAGACTAAAATCAAGAGACAGAGAAAGAGAGAGATTACCCGCAGCTCCTGTGACGAGAACCCTAACTGCGTCTTTTGCCATTGTTGATGATGATGTCCTCGAGGTTGGAGAAACTAGGGTTTGAAGTGAGAGATATAGCACTTCTTATAATGTAATTTGCAAAGACGAACGATAAGAGATTGAAGCTTTTGAGGAGGATCAAATGCGATGGCAAACAAACTAATTGTAGAGATTTTAGTGCCAAAGAGATGAATAGGGAAGAAGGAAGAAGAGAAGCATTGGCAAAGAGTGGGGAAGAAAGGAGAATCAAAGGACAAGGGCAACGAAATTGTCCGGATGGAAGAGAGAAAAAAGGTGAAGGAGATTGTGATAGAAAACGATATCGTCCGCATTTTTGTGGGGGGAATAATTGTCCAAAAAACTTATACGAACACCCAAATGGATGTTTTAATGTATTTGCAACTGAATCTGTGTAATACAAGTTTAGAAACACTTTGTTGGTAAAAATCCCTTTAAAAATTAACATTGAGAGACAAATAAGAAAAAGTTTCTTAATATTAAGAAATTAAACATAACACAATTATGTAAAAGAGATCTCAATGATAACACAAAAATTCATGTTGATTAGAAATTACGTAATTCCACTATGAAATTCATGCTTATTTATGGGAATTTCCGACATTTGAGAGAAGTAGTAGTTTTAAATTCTAGAAATGTAAGATTCTTAAATGCGCCATTACTCTAGCATTTATAAATATTGAAAGGGAGGGTGAGAGAGAGGATTCATTATTGAGGAAGTACAAAAAAAATAAAAAAACCCTTCAATACCACGCAATTTCTTTTTTCATCTTTTCCAAATGGGGGCTAGGTTGAAACTTAGAAAAATTGTTGTAGTTGGAAATTACGTTGCATTTTGCACAAAAATGGAAGAACAACAGCTTTTTCATGATCACCACTTTTTTTATGTTTTGTGTAACACATTTCCTAGCAAAAGAATTGTAAAAATCAACAAACTTTCTTGACGCCGGAAAAAATTATTAATGTAAAAGGGGTTGGGTGGTTGAATCCGAAATCACTTTCCATCGAAGAGGATAAATGTGACTCTACAGATATACACAAACGAGCCCTAAGTTATGAAGGCTCATAATAGAATGGTTTTTTTTTAATGCATTTACTATTGCAATTGAATCTAACAACAATTAATTATGTTCTTTACAAGAGTTGGTCCATCATAACTATAAAAAAATTAAAGAAAAGAAATGTTCAAGGCCCATTTCGTTTCATGAATTGAATACCGAGCATTTTTAAGAAATGCATTTCTAAAAGAGGTTTAAAATGAAAAAAAAAAAGTGAATATCCATATATGGCACTCAAATAATCTCCTTTTTTATGAGAAATAAATTGAGGGGATTTGAAATAAATTTTCTTTCATTCTTTAAGCTTCTAATGACTTTTAAACCAATGATATAAAATTGTAATTTACTAAATAAGTGATAAGAGATTAAAAAAAGATTATGTTAGATTAAGTTAAATGTAATTCTTAAATAAAAAAATTAATTACATACCTTTTTTCTTATACCATCCATTCTTGAAAAAGACATTATGACCGCAATTGAGGGAAAAAAAATTCATAAATAAATTTATAATTTATTTCAAAAATGGACTCATCATAGCTATTGAAAATTGTTATAATTCATGTAGGTGTTCCGACATGGACTTAGGCACCACTAATATCAATCAGGTCAACTTGCTGTGGTAATACAATGAAAAAAACTTTCTAAGAAAATGAAACAAAATGTGGGTGATTATGGGAAACTAATGCTTGGAAAATAAATGGGAGTTGTGGGTTGAAATGGAAGAACATGTCTTATTTATATGTTAAAAAATCACATATAATTGACAAATGTCACTCATTTAATCCCACAAAGAAAAAATGACCACAAGTGGTATGACATAAAATGATAGTTTAAAAGTAAAATGTCATGTATGATTGACAAATGCCACTCATCTAAACTATCACTCAAAAAGTAAGATAACAAAGTGTTAATAGGTCACATTAAAGTTAAATTATTGCATTGTCAAAGAATAAAGCAAGTTAAGTTAGGTTGGTAGGTCAAATACCGTGCTCTCATGATTTCTAATATTTTATTAATTAAAAGTCCCGTTTTCATCACTTCTAAAGTTGACCATGAGTTTAATTGATGCAATTTGTCATTAAGGGGACCCATATATTTACAAAACATTATATTCATGAACATTTTAACCTTGTATTTGCATAAAGATAATGCATATATATATATATATATTTATAAAAGTCCACTTAGAAATTCTAGTTATGAAATAGGGAATTTGTGGATTTCAAGTTGGATGAAATTCTTAGAAAAAAATTTGTAGCATGAAAGAAATAGGGAATATAAGAATGTTAGAATTCAACAGCATATCAGAATTCTAGCATCTCAAATTCTGCAAATTCCAATAGACAAAATTTCGTAAATTAAGAAATAGGCCTTAAGGTTAAAAAAACAATGGGTTTTTTCTCTAAAGTCCTTGAATTAAAAAGAAAGGAGAACTATTTTACTTTCAAATCAAATAACTTACGGTAAGGCCCCATGCTATGCAAACCTAATGAATTTAATTCATGCATATGTAAGACTATTTAATCATGTAAACTATGCAATATGCATTCAATTTAATATTAGAATAACATGACATAGTTTATATACAAAATTGATTATAATTAATGATCGTGATTTCAATCAATACTAAATACCGCAAGTGCACGGTGTCTATAAATAGACAGCGACAAGTATGGGTCAAACCCACAGAGAGCGATCAAGAATAAAAATCTAAAGGCATCACACATTAACAATGCATAAAAGTAAACCAACTAGAATATGAGATGCTGATAATAATAAAGAAATAATCAATAATAATAATTAGATCAAGGCATCTAGAATCCATTAAGCTTCCAAAACATCCTTTTTTCTTGCAAACACATGTTGATCAGTTTTTCTACTTCATGACCCAATCAAGGCATCCAAATATGGATAATCTAACTTTGAAATTAATTTTTCCCAAAAGAGATGGTTATTCTTTAAAGATTTATCAAAACACCCAAGACGCCCTTCCCTTTATAAAAGTGTTAAAATTACCTAATAATCACCTATCAAACTTAAGAATAGACTATCACCTAATAATCATCTAGTAGCCCCAATCGCTAAGTCACACGCCTATTGCACGTAAGAAAATGATGATTTTCGTTAAAAATATTCTTAAGTACAACTTCAGCTCCTCCTAAGCCTAAGTTTTGCTTGGACAAGGCTCAAAATTACCTTTAAAAAATAGAAAAAGTAGAGAACTAGAAGACCTAGATCTAGAAAGGGGGGAATAGAAGAAAAGGGAAGAGGAGAGAGGGGGTGGATGTCCTAGGCTAAGAGAGCATGCCTTGGGCATCCCCCTTAGGGGTCTATTTATAGTTTTTTCCTCCTTGTTTGCTTGAGACTTTTCCAAAAACAAAACTCTATCTTGGCTTGATTTGTGAACCAAGCAATTGTAATTTGAATTAGAGTTGATTTGATCCTCTTTTTTTTTTTTTTTTTTATCTTGAACACAACTATGAGCAGCGGGTCCCAATGAAAATCTCTTTGTTGCACCGTAGATAAGAATGTGTGGTGTCGATTGCCTAGAGGAGGAGAAAGAAGAGGAGATAGAGAAGGGATGAGGTGGACTTCCAAGGGCAGTGGGCCCCAGGGTTGGACATCTACTCTCCTTGGCTCTTTTTGTGTGAGAGATTTTTATCTTTTTCTTTCTTCAAATTATCTCTTTCACCCCCATTGCTTGTGACAATCCCTACACAATAAAATAAACAAATCACTAGCAATGAAATAATTAAAGATGCAATGCATGAGATGCATGGGTCCTACCAAATGCAAGATGAGCTAATGTAATGGGGCCACAGTGCTTTAGATCTATTTAGTGGGACCCAGAGGTGATGAAAAATACTAATCTCATAAATTCATGCAAAATTAATGGCTTTTATCTAATTTTGACTATAAGTCTACATTAATGCTCAAATGCATGAAATCATGGGATTATGATGCAAATTGTCCTAATTAAGTCTACAAATGCAAATGAAATGATGGCTTTTTAACCCAATTTTGTAGACTTATCAATTAATTTATTAACAACTAAGTTAAAAATAGAAAGACATTGAGAGGAAGAAGAGAGTTAATGATTATCTCAATGCAACTTTGAGGTGATGAGAGGTTTCATTGGGCTTAGAAAGAAAGAAACTCCAGTTCCAAACACACGTTTCTATTGGTATTTCTTTAAAGAAAAAAAATAACAATTACAAATACACATTTTTATTAATAATGAGAGTAGAAAAATAACTCTCCAATACGCATTCAATTTAAAATAAGAATAACAGTATACCCACAAAAATAATCATACTTAATTTATTAACAACCAATCAGAAACTATACTTAGTAGGTGTTGACATGAAAAATATTGTAATCCGAGGCATATATGAGACAAATATACAGGCACCAAGATTAACTTGATCAAATCGAGAGCCAGGGAGAGAGAGAGAGAGAGAGAG
This sequence comes from Cinnamomum chago, assembly GCA_038049695.1. Classification (NCBI taxonomy): domain Eukaryota; kingdom Viridiplantae; phylum Streptophyta; class Magnoliopsida; order Laurales; family Lauraceae; genus Cinnamomum; species Cinnamomum chago. The sequence goes on from CP142457.1 coordinate 38,979,716, forward strand.
AGAGAGAGAGAGAGAGAGAGAGAAAGGCGTGGAGGAAGGGATGAAGACGTTTCACCAAGTATGGCTTAGAAAAGAAAAACCCAATTACAAACACAAATTTCTATTGATATTTTTTTAAAGAAAAAAAGTCCGCAATGTCAAATCCCCAATCAATCTATGCCTTTAAAAAAGAAAAAAGAAAAACACCAGTTACAAACACACATTCCTATTAATATTGAGAGTATCAAATAGCAGAGCATTGGAACGAAAAATCATACTTTAGTAAGCGTTGAGATAAAAATAGATTGTAATCTGGGGCATATGTGAGAGAAATGAAGAGACACCATGATCATCAGATAGTAAGTTTGGGCAACTTTGTGAGAGTCGGGGAGACTTAATAAAGATTCGTAGTCATGGAGGAACAATGGGATGAGATGTTTCAGAAGAGTGCAACTCATACAAATTAATCCTTTTAGATGATACCTGAAAGACCTCGACCCGATTGACCTCGATTAGCACTAATTAAGTCGTATGTTAGTTCTAAGCGAGATTATTGGATTTTGGGTTAAGTTGGGAACAAAATAACTTTTTTTATAGCTTTGGAGAGTTTTGAGTGCCTTCTTGATTTAGCAGGACCCTTTGGGGGGTTCTTTTAGTGACTTTATGTGTACATGGGGGATTATTAGAGATTTCAATAATTCGTGTTCCAACCCCGTTTGACTCATCTCGTTAATCCCTACAACTTTCATGTTGATTTCATCCCCGTTTAAAACCCCGAAACCCGATTTTCCTAACATCGAGGGTAAAACAATGCTTTTACACCAAATTTGGATACAAAAATTCGATGTCCCCGAAACACTCGAAATATATACCTTTTAGAAACTAAATTTTTCAACGATCATCTTTCCCTTCTTTGTCGAACCCACCTGAAGTCCCGAAAGCCATGATTTCAGCCTGATAAGATTTGCTAGTGGGGGAGCCCATCTCCACTTGTATAAAAGGAGAACCCTTTTCCTCTTCTTCCTTTTTCCAGCTCAAAAACCCCAATCAAGCTAGGGTTTCTTTCCCTCCTCTTCTTCTTGCTCTTCCATCCCCAAATCACTACCAACCTTGCATCATTTGAGAAATGGAGTTTATCATCTCCTTCCTCACCTTGAAAGCTCTCTAGTAATACCATTTGTGGAGGAAGTCATCCATTCCAACATTCTCTTTGAGCTAACCTAGTGCATTTGAAGAACTCCCAAGTAAACAATCCTCCCCATCTCTTAGATGTGTATTCACCTAGCTTTAAGGAGTCCTCATTTTCATTATTGAAGGCTTCCTTATTCTTGTTCTCTAGTTTTGACCATTTAGGGTTTCTATTTGGGGTTTTTGGATGTGTTTGTAGGTTGGCCTTGAGAAAGGGAGATTGGAAGCCTCCTAGAATTTTTAGAGATCTAAGGCAAGTGGATGAATAGATATTTGAGTTTTTAGAATGTTTTATGAAAAATGTGGGTGGGTTTATTATCTTTCATTCATGCTCATTCTTATTGATTTCATTGATTTTTGAAATGCACACATGAAGGAGTTTTGGTAACTCATTAAATTGCTTGGAAGTATTGGCTTAAAGCCTTCTATTTATCACTTGATTATAGCACAAATGAATCTTTGTGAATGATGGGTTTCTTCTTTTTCTCTTGTGGTTGAATGTGGGTGAAAAGGAGGTGAATATTAAATGGATGTTTGTGGAACTTTTGATTGTGGTTTGAATGGGGTTTAATGGAAGATTCAAGCCCCTCATTTAGGTGTAGAAATGAGGCTCAAGGAGATTTACAAGAAGGGAAAGGGAAGGAGCCCGAAACTGCAATTCTGCAGATTTCTGGACAGTTCGCTGGAGCGAACTTGACAAGTCGCTCGAGTGAACCCCATCCAGAAGTTAGTTAGTTCAAGCGACCTTGACAGTTCGCTCGAGCCAATTGATCTTGGAAGATCCGCTCGAGCGAGCCCTTGTCCACTCGAGTGAACCCTTCCAGAAAGTCCATCGCTCGAGCAAACTTCATGTCCGCTCTAGCCATGTGTACTATTCACTTGAGGCTATGTTGGGAGTATAAATATAATGTTTAAATGTCTAGAAGAGTTTTGTTGGGAACCCCATTGAAATGAAGAAATTTAGAAACAATGTATGAAGCCTGCTTAAATAAAAAATCCCATCACAAAGATCCACTGAAGTTTTGAAATTACTAAGGTGTACAGGGAGCACGGAATGTCTCCAAAACTTGAGGAGTACCAAGTTTATTCTGAAACTGACATATGGGACCCCTATTCACTTGGAACAAATCTTGAATCTCGATATTTGGTCCCGAAATTTTTGGAAATAGAGTTGTGTTCTATGTTACCCGAACTTTGTATTTATGTACTTCCCAAAATTTATACTATATGATTTGTAATGCCCGAAACCACTTAAATTGCATTTGTAGCATTTTGTTAGCCCGGTTACGCATTGCTTGATAATGAAGTAATAATTGTACCTTTGGGTACCCCAGTCCCGCCCGTTTATGTAATTGCATCATATGTATTTTATACATGTCCCGATTTCTGTTATGTGACCTATGAGTCAACACCACTAAGCTTGAACGACCTTGTTGGTTTGATCCATCGACTAGGAGGTCCCCCTCCCATTCTGCCAGCTGCAGTTTGGATCTCGTCACGTCCCGATACCCGGTTTGCTACCGTGGTCCCGTCCCTTATAGTTATTTGTATTATATATAGTCGTTGAATCTCATCACTTCGTGTGTCAGAGATAAACGCCCCGATGTGCTCTTATCACTTCGGTGATAGAGGATTTAGTTTTGTGTGGTTGCCATCTTGCTAGTTCTCGATCCTTTAGTACCTTTACATGCTTTTACACTGCATATATGTTTTCTAATAAATGATATATCTCTTTTATGGATTATGTTGTTTGAACAAGTTTTAATGTTTTTTGTTAGACCCCGACCCAGACCTAGTCGATTAGTGTGCGATTAGTATGTGTTTAGTTCTAAGTGGGTTTAGTCGTGGTTGGGTTAGAAGTGATTAGTTAGTTTGGACATAGCTTTGGGAATTTGAGAACGTCTAGTATTAGTCAGACACACTCAGGAAGGCCTGAGTGCACGTGTAAGCTTGGGAAGATCGTATTGATTTTCGTGTGAGTGTGATTTTGATTTCATGTGAATGATCTCGTTATGTGTTACAACTTTCTTTTTAAGCCCATTCGTGTTTGAAGCCCAAAAACCCATGTTTTGGCCCAAAGAGGGTAAAATTGTCTTTCTTGCATAAATCTAGACACAATTTTCGAGATCTCAAAACCATGTCAAAAATATACTTTTTGGAAACTAGATATTTCGACGATCATTTTATCCTTCTTCGTCGAAGTCATCCAAGGCCCACAAGACCATGTTTTAGTCACTTCAAGTTCAAGCCAAATGGGGCCCATGAGTCATCACTTAATCCCCTTTCCCCTCCCTTTTCATTCATTTCCCAATCTCTGCAACTTTTGAGTCTAGGGCAAGAGAGAAAACCTCTTTTCTCCTTCATCTTCCTCACTTGGTTTGATCTAGCTAGAGAGCTCCAAAGGAAATTCTAAGACTACCATTTTCTTCATCTCCTTGCAAGCTTCCTATTGATACAAGTTTCTTGAGTTTTCAAGTTGGGCAAGAGCTCCATTTCTCTCCCTCCCTCTTGTGTGGCCATTTCTAGGTAAGGGTTTCCACTCATACTTTCCATTGAGTCATTTTAGTTCCTTAAGATCATGTTTTTCATGTTTTCAAACCCTATTTGGAAAATGGGTTTCTTGTTTCCATTTTTTTGAGTAAGTTTTGTGTGTTTTCTTGGTTTGGCTTGTAGTGTGGGATTAGCTTGTGTGAAGAGCTTGAAGTGGAGTGTTTAGCATTTGGGCAAGGCAAGTAATCTCTATAGGATCATTGTGCATGTTATTTTAAGCTACATTATTGTTTTGGAAACTTTGCATATGGATATGTTTACAAGCTTTATGATTGTGTTTTCATGAGTTTTGGATGTGTGCTTTGTCCCTTGGAGAGTATGTAGACTCAGGGAATATAAGTGGAATGAGAATGAATGGAAGGGAAGAAGAGAAATGTGAAAAATCTGTGCTGAAACGCATTCCCGTGCACTGGCGGTCAGCACAGCGGTCAGCTCGCGGCTAGCCGCCTGTGTCCACTTCGGCTAACCGCATGCTGACCGAACTCAGCGGTTACCTTTCCAGAAGCTAGCATTTTCACCTGGGACCAGCGGTCAGCTCCGCGGTCAGCTCACGGCTAACCGCCAGTCCTACTCGCGGTTAACCGCAAGCCAACCGCGCAATGCGGTTCCATTTCCCGAGAGCTAAGTTCAAAATTGGTATTTCAGCGGTCAGCCTGGCGGTCACCTTGCGGCTAGCCGCCGGACCCCAGTTCGGCTAGCCGCCACCTGACCGCGAGGTGACCGAAATTCACTGTTTGTGTATTTTGACGAGTTTAGCAAGAATGAAAAACTAGAACATGTTAAGTGACCTTTAGCTTGATATTGTACACTCGAGACCCGAGATGTCCTTGAACTTCTGGGGCACCAATTCTATTTTTAACTCCGCATCTGGGCTTCGATTGTACAACAACCATCCAAAGGTCCTTGTATGTGCTTGATAGACTTTGTGTTTGAACCTTGATTTTTGGGTATGATGAATACCATTGTGAACTCATTTTGAAGTGTTAGTACAACCGTGTTTTGAAGTTTTGTTAAGAAAAAGGGGATCACTTCCTAAGCGTGTTTTGCATAAATATTATGCCTCGTGCTAGTCGTGCTCGTCGTGTTGTGATAAGTGATTTCCCCCTTTTTATCTCGACGTGTTTGATCGTGCTTCGCGTGTTTTGTGCATTCATGAACTAAGTAAACACCACTGAGCTTAGACTGCCCCTTCGGTTTGATCCACTGTCTGGGGGTCTTTAAACATGTGGACTGTCTGCAGACTGGTCGTGTATTTATTACACATCGTGCGTGTCCGGTTCCGCGGCCGAAATTCCCGTCTTTGTGGGAAATCGTGTCGTGCTTATATTATGTATATCGTGCTTGTCGTGCGTGCTTGCTCTTTTCATTATATAAATGATAGAGAAAGGATGGGCTCTTTGTGGATTGTAACTTTTCATGATATATTTAGTACTCATGCTAGTTTGTTTTGATACCTCAGCTATTGTGACAGTTCAAATCAAGTATTCGATTTCAAGTGCTTTTCCAAAGTATTATTGTCATGTTCATGCCTATATTGATTACCTGCCAAACCGTCGTGTTTGACCCTTGCTTGTTGGTGCCCAGGTGCAGGTGACGTTGCCTTTGAGGAGGAGCGTCAGGAGGAGGCTTGTGAGCCAACCCCCGTGAGAGAGTGGCAGCCCGACGATGTCATCTAGATGTCGGTTTGGTTCCTGAGTTTCGTCACATTTTGTCTTAGGGTCCTTTTGTTTATGTTGGAGTTGTGTATTGGCCTCTGTTGGCCTCTCTTGGGAATTGTAACAAAACTTAATTTACTTTCTTGTTAGACTTGTAACTTGAATAATGTTGGGAATGCCTTGTTAACTTATTCCTTTGATACTTTGTCTTGTATATTATTGTGATAGCACCTAAATATTTTACTGGTGCTTATCTAGTTGTGTTTTGCTACACGCTTCCGCAAATCGTGTACGTGTGAGCCAGATTCCGCGTGTCTTTGGGAATCCTCACCGCGGGAACCTGTGGGAAAATAATGAACCATTGAGCATAAACATCATCACCAACGTCGCGGACCCGGGAATCCGTTCCGGGGTCGCGACAGGACTGGTATCAGAGCGAGACATGTTTCAGGCACTTAAAAGAAACTAGAAAGGTCTTAGGAACGTGGCGAGGATTCGTGAGTTCGATAGATTCGTTCGTATAGGATCCTAGAAACCCTTGTACCATGATTTTTGTGTTCTAACTCTTTGTTTTACAGCAATATGCCTCCAAGAAAAGCTCCAAATCATCATGCTTCAGGCAGTAATCAGAATGAGTCAGATGCATCTGAGACACCTACAGCCACACAGTTTCGGGAACTTATGCAAGCCATGATAGCACAGCAAAGACAGGCTAATGAGAATCAAGCAAGATTTCAAGAGCAACTAACTAAGAAGGATGATGAGATGGCACAAGTTCAGAGGCAACTGTTAGAAGTACTTCAGAACAGGAATGTAGCACCACCTGCAGGTCCTCAGATTGTGATACAGAATAGGGATCCAGACCCTAATGCTCTATTTGAGAAGTTTAGGAAAAGAGCACCGAAGGAGTTTTCGGGCAATGAGGACCCGCTAGTGGCAGATGACTGGCTAGTCAATACGGAGAAGATCTTTGATGTTTTCATATGCACGGGTATACAGAAAGTCAACCTCACTGCTTCTTTATTTTATGGGCTTGCAGACCGGTGGTGGCAAACAGTCAAGGACCCATATGCAGTGATGGCTGATGATGAGGCATGGGCAGCTTTCAAGATACAGTTTCAAGACAAATACATTCCCTCTCTTGTCAAGAGGCAGAAGGCTATTGAGTTTCAGCAACTCAAGCAAGGTAGCATGACCGTGTTAGACTATGTCACCAAATTTGAAAGATTGGCTAGATATGCCACCGAGCTGATTGACACTGAAAGGAAGAAGATAACTAAGTTTTTGGAAGGATTGAATCCGATCATCATGAGAGATGTCCTAGGAGTAGTGCCTCCAGCTACATATGATGATGCAGTCAAGCGGGCTTATACATTTGAAGATATTAATAATATGATTGTTCAGGACAGGAAGCAGCAGTATCAGCAGCAGAATCAGAGGCAGCAACAGGGCAAGAAGCCGAGGCAAGAGCAAGGCCATGTGAGGCAAGGTTGTGGACATTGTGGCAAGAATCATGAGACACACGAATGTCGTAAGGCCATGGGTGCCTGTTTCAAGTGTGGGGCTATGAACCATTCAATCAAGGATTGCCCACTACTTCAGAATCAAGGGAACAGGAACCAGCAGCAGAGACAAGTAGCTCCTCAGAATCAAGCACCAGTTCAGAATCAGATGAGACCACCTCAGCAGCAGCAACAGGCTAGGCCACCAGCACAGAATCAGAATGCTCGTCCTCTACAGCAGAACAGACAAGGCCAAGGAAGGCAGAACCAAGTACCGAACAGACTACAGATGCATGGACGGTTATACTATCTCAACCGTGCAGATGCTGAAGCTGCAGGAGACGTGGTAGAAGGTAAACTTCTTGTTTGTGGGGTAGAAGCCCAGATTTTATTTGACCCTGGATCCACACATTCATTTTCATCTCCTAGTTTTGCTAAGTTGATTGATGCACCATGTAGTGAGTTGGATTACATTTTGGTAGTGACCACTCCAGTAGGGAAACAAGTTGTGTGTAGAAACCATTACCCTAGTTGTACAGTGTTGTTAGGAGATGTGAATTTACCGGCCAACCTCATAGTTTTAGACATGCATGATTTTGATGTTATTTTAGGCATGGATTGGTTAGAAGCATATCATGCCACCATGGACTGTTTTAGTAAGACCATCACATTCAGATTCCAAGGACCACAGGCAGAGTTGATATTTCAGGGGAACAGGAGAAAGTCTCAGGCAGGATTTATTTCAGTGTTGAAGGCAAGCAGATTAGTGCAGAGTGGATGTCAGGCATTTATTGCGTTTATCACGGAGGATAAACAGTCCCAAGGGGTGGAGGATATCCCCATTGTGTGTGAATTTCCGGACGTTTTTCCAGAAGAAATCCCGGGTTTACCACCAATTAGAGAAGTTGAGTTTACAATTGAACTCCTTCCAGGGACAGCTCCGATCTCGATTGCACCATATAGGATGGCTCCGGCAGAAATGGGTGAGCTAAAGCTCCAATTGCAAGATTTGTTGAGCAAAGGTTTTATTAGGCCAAGTGTTTCACCGTGGGGAGCACCGGTGTTGTTTGTGAAGAAGAAGGATGGAAGTTTGAGAATGTGCATAGACTATCGGAAGTTGAACCATGTGACAGTGAAGAACAAGTATCCTTTGCCAAGGATAGATGAATTGTTTGACCAATTGCAAGGAGCAGCCTATTTTTCCAAGGTAGACTTGAGGTCAGGGTACCATCAGTTGAGAGTTAGAGACTCAGATGTCCAGAAGACGGCCTTTAGAACAAGATATGGGCACTATGAGTTCTTAGTGATGCCCTTTGGTTTGACGAATGCACCAGCAGTCTTTATGGCTTTGATGAACAAGGTCTTTGCACCTTATTTGGATCATTCCACAGTAGTGTTTATTGATGATGTCCTGGTATATTCTAAGAGTAAGAAGGAACATGAAGAACATTTGAGGACAGCGTTGCAGCTCTTGAGGGACAACCAGTTATATGCGAAACTCAGTAAATGCGAATTCTGGTTAGAGCAAGTTGCTTTTCTAGGCCACATCATCTCCAGAGAAGGGTTAGCAGTTGATCCAGCTAAGATAGAAGCAGTTGTGAGTTGGGTTAGGCCAAACAGTGTGACAGAAATTAGAAGCTTTTTGGGGTTAGCAGGCTACTACAGAAGATTTGTTCAAGGTTTTTCGTCCATTGCAGCACCGTTGACGAAGTTGACCAGGAAGAATGTCCCGTTTGTGTGGACTGATCAGTGTGAAACCAGTTTCCAAGAGTTGAAAGGAAGGTTAACTACAGCCCCAATCCTTACATTACCATCGGGCAACGGTGGATTTATTGTTTATACAGATGCTTCGAATGTGGGACTGGGTTGTGTATTGATGCAGGATGGCAAAGTGATTGCCTATGGCTCGAGACAGTTGAAGGACCATGAGAAGAATTATGCGACTCATGACTTGGAGTTGGCAGCAGTTGTTTTCGCATTGAAGATGTGGAGACACTATCTCTATGGAGAGAAATTTGAGGTCCATTCAGATCACAGAAGTTTACAATATTTGTTCTCGCAGAAGGATTTGAACATGAGGCAGAGAAGGTGGATGGAGTATATCAAAGATTATGACTTTCCAATTAAGTACCATCCAGGCAAGGTGAATGTGGTAGCAGATGCATTGAGTAGGAAATCAGTGGTTATGGCCAATTTGAGGGGAATGGGTGTCTTACAGCAGTTTGAGGAGTTGGGTGTAGAGGTACAAACCCTTAGATTGGGTGCGATGTTAGCGAACATGACAGTTTCAGAACCTACATTCATCCAGAAGATTAAGGAAAATCAGTTACAAGATCCAGACTTGGCTAAGATAGTGGAAGTCATTGCAGAACGCCCCGATTTCAAGATGGTGAATGGGATATTGTATTTTCGTGACCGGTTGTGTGTGCCAAATGTGGATGATTTGAAAGATGAGATAATGAATGAAGCTCACAGCACGAGATATTCTATGCATCCGGGTAGCACGAAGATGTACCACAATTTGAAGAATCGATTTTGGTGAAATAACATGAAGAGAGAGATAGCAGCTTTTGTGTCTCGTTGTCTAACTTGTCAGTTGATCAAGGCAGAGCATCAGAAGCCTCCAGGTTTGTTACAGCCTTTAGAGATTCCGGAGTGGAAATGGGAGCACATTACCATGGATTTCGTTTCCGGTTTGCCAAATACCAAGAAGGGGAATAATGCAATTTGGATCATTGTAGATCGTCTGACAAAGTCTGCTCACTTCATTCCGATGAAGACAGGGAACATGATGCATATGGCACCGCTTGCGAAGTTATTTGTTGAGGAGATCGTTAGTAAGCATGGTCAGCCCGTCTCCATTACTTCAGACAGAGACAGTAGGTTTGTTTCAAAGTTTTGGAAAACTCTTCATGAGTCGATGGGTACCAAACTTCAGTTCAGCACAGCTTATCATCCTCAGACCGATGGTCAGTCAGAAAGGACGATACAGACTCTCGAAGACATGTTGCGTGCTTGTGTATTGGATTTCAAGATTCAGTGGGATGAGTGCTTACCTCTTTGTGAATTTGCTTATAACAATAGTTACCACTCTAGCATCGGCATGGCACCGTTCGAGGCACTCTATGGTAGAAGATGCAGAACTCCGGTTTGCTGGGAAGAAGTCGGTGAACGTAGTTTCCATGGACCGACAATAGTTGGAGAGACAAGTGACAAGGTCAAGTTGATTCAGGAAAGGTTGAAGATCGCCCGAAGTAGGCAGAAGAGTTATGCAGACACTCGCAGAAGAGAATTGCAGTTTCAGGTGGGTGACAAAGTGTTCTTGAAGATCTCGCCAGTTAGAGGGACTTTGAGATTCGGACAGAAGGGCAAGTTGTCTAGAAGGTTTATCGGTCCGTATGAGATCCTGAGCAAGATTGGAGATGTTGCTTATAGACTTGCGTTACCGCCGGAATTCTCCGGGGTACATAATGTTTTCCATGTTTCGATGCTCAAGAAGTACGTCTCTAGTCCTGCACACATTCTACAGCATGAGCCCTTAGAAATTCGGGAAGATGCCTCGTATGTGGAAAGACCGATCAAGATCATTGACACCAAAGAACAAGAGTTGAGAAATCGGACTATTCACTGGGTCAAGGTACTTTGGGAAAATCACGAGCCAGAAGAAGCCACATGGGAATTGAGAGAACAAGTGCAGAGGAAGTATCCACAACTTTTACCAGAGGTAATTGCTTGATTTATTTGGTGGACCAAATATCCTAAGGGGTGGAGGATGTTAGACCCCGACCCAGACCTAGTCGATTAGTGTGCGATTAGTATGTGTTTAGTTCTAAGTGGGTTTAGTCGTGGTTGGGTTAGAAGTGATTAGTTAGTTTGGACATAGCTTTGGGAATTTGAGAACGTCTAGTATTAGTCAGACACACTCAGGAAGGCCTGAGTGCACGTGTAAGCTTGGGAAGATCGTATTGATTTTCGTGTGAGTGTGATTTTGATTTCATGTGAATGATCTCGTTATGTGTTACAACTTTCTTTTTAAGCCCATTCGTGTTTGAAGCCCAAAAACCCATGTTTTGGCCCAAAGAGGGTAAAATTGTCTTTCTTGCATAAATCTAGACACAATTTTCGAGATCTCAAAACCATGTCAAAAATATACTTTTTGGAAACTAGATATTTCGACGATCATTTTATCCTTCTTCGTCGAAGTCATCCAAGGCCCACAAGACCATGTTTTAGTCACTTCAAGTTCAAGCCAAATGGGGCCCATGAGTCATCACTTAATCCCCTTTCCCCTCCCTTTTCATTCATTTCCCAATCTCTGCAACTTTTGAGTCTAGGGCAAGAGAGAAAACCTCTTTTCTCCTTCATCTTCCTCACTTGGTTTGATCTAGCTAGAGAGCTCCAAAGGAAATTCTAAGACTACCATTTTCTTTATCTCCTTGCAAGCTTCCTATTGATACAAGTTTCTTGAGTTTTCAAGTTGGGCAAGAGCTCCATTTCTCTCCCTCCCTCTTGTGTGGCCATTTCTAGGTAAGGGTTTCCACTCATACTTTCCATTGAGTCATTTTAGTTCCTTAAGATCATGTTTTTCATGTTTTCAAACCCTATTTGGAAAATGGGTTTCTTGTTTCCATTTTTTTGAGTAAGTTTTGTGTGTTTTCTTGGTTTGGCTTGTAGTGTGGGATTAGCTTGTGTGAAGAGCTTGAAGTGGAGTGTTTAGCATTTGGGCAAGGCAAGTAATCTCTATAGGATCATTGTGCATGTTATTTTAAGCTACATTATTGTTTTGGAAACTTTGCATATGGATATGTTTACAAGCTTTATGATTGTGTTTTCATGAGTTTTGGATGTGTGCTTTGTCCCTTGGAGAGTATGTAGACTCAGGGAATATAAGTGGAATGAGAATGAATGGAAGGGAAGAAGAGAAATGTGAAAAATCTGTGCTGAAACGCATTCCCGTGCACTGGCGGTCAGCACAGCGGTCAGCTCGCGGCTAGCCGCCTGTGTCCACTTCGGCTAACCGCATGCTGACCGAACTCAGCGGTTACCTTTCCAGAAGCTAGCATTTTCACCTGGGACCAGCGGTCAGCTCCGCGGTCAGCTCACGGCTAACCGCCAGTCCTACTCGCGGTTAACCGCAAGCCAACCGCGCAATGCGGTTCCATTTCCCGAGAGCTAAGTTCAAAATTGGTATTTCAGCGGTCAGCCTGGCGGTCACCTTGCGGCTAGCCGCCGGACCCCAGTTCGGCTAGCCGCCACCTGACCGCGAGGTGACCGAAATTCACTGTTTGTGTATTTTGACGAGTTTAGCAAGAATGAAAAACTAGAACATGTTAAGTGACCTTTAGCTTGATATTGTACACTCGAGACCCGAGATGTCCTTGAACTTCTGGGGCACCAATTCTATTTTTAACTCCGCATCTGGGCTTCGATTGTACAACAACCATCCAAAGGTCCTTGTATGTGCTTGATAGACTTTGTGTTTGAACCTTGATTTTTGGGTATGATGAATACCATTGTGAACTCATTTTGAAGTGTTAGTACAACCGTGTTTTGAAGTTTTGTTAAGAAAAAGGGGATCACTTCCTAAGCGTGTTTTGCATAAATATTATGCCTCGTGCTAGTCGTGCTCGTCGTGTTGTGATAAGTGATTTCCCCCTTTTTATCTCGACGTGTTTGATCGTGCTTCGCGTGTTTTGTGCATTCATGAACTAAGTAAACACCACTGAGCTTAGACTGCCCCTTCGGTTTGATCCACTGTCTGGGGGTCTTTAAACATGTGGACTGTCTGCAGACTGGTCGTGTATTTATTACACATCGTGCGTGTCCGGTTCCGCGGCCGGAATTCCCGTCTTTGTGGGAAATCGTGTCGTGCTTATATTATGTATATCGTGCTTGTCGTGCGTGCTTGCTCTTTTCATTATATAAATGATAGAGAAAGGATGGGCTCTTTGTGGATTGTAACTTTTCATGATATATTTAGTACTCATGCTAGTTTGTTTTGATACCTCAGCTATTGTGACAGTTCAAATCAAGTATTCGATTTCAAGTGCTTTTCCAAAGTATTATTGTCATGTTCATGCCTATATTGATTACCTGCCAAACCGTCGTGTTTGACCCTTGCTTGTTGGTGCCCAGGTGCAGGTGACGTTGCCTTTGAGGAGGAGCGTCAGGAGGAGGCTTGTGAGCCAACCCCCGTGAGAGAGTGGCAGCCCGACGATGTCATCTAGATGTCGGTCTGGTTCCTGAGTTTCGTCACATTTTGTCTTAGGGTCCTTTTGTTTATGTTGGAGTTGTGTATTGGCCTCTGTTGGCCTCTCTTGGGAATTGTAACAAAACTTAATTTACTTTCTTGTTAGACTTGTAACTTGAATAATGTTGGGAATGCCTTGTTAACTTATTCCTTTGATACTTTGTCTTGTATATTATTGTGATAGCACCTAAATATTTTACTGGTGCTTATCTAGTTGTGTTTTGCTACACGCTTCCGCAAATCGTGTACGTGTGAGCCAGATTCCGCGTGTCTTTGGGAATCCTCACCGCGGGAACCTGTGGGAAAATAATGAACCATTGAGCATAAACATCATCACCAACGTCGCGGACCCGGGAATCCGTTCCGGGGTCGCGACAGGACTGGTATCAGAGCGAGACATGTTTCAGGCACTTAAAAGAAACTAGAAAGGTCTTAGGAACGTGGCGAGGATTCGTGAGTTCGATAGATTCGTTCGTATAGGATCCTAGAAACCCTTGTACCATGATTTTTGTGTTCTAACTCTTTGTTTTACAGCAATATGCCTCCAAGAAAAGCTCCAAATCATCATGCTTCAGGCAGTAATCAGAATGAGTCAGATGCATCTGAGACACCTACAGCCACACAGTTTCGGGAACTTATGCAAGCCATGATAGCACAGCAAAGACAGGCTAATGAGAATCAAGCAAGATTTCAAGAGCAACTAACTAAGAAGGATGATGAGATGGCACAAGTTCAGAGGCAACTGTTAGAAGTACTTCAGAACAGGAATGTAGCACCACCTGCAGGTCCTCAGATTGTGATACAGAATAGGGATCCAGACCCTAATGCTCTATTTGAGAAGTTTAGGAAAAGAGCACCGAAGGAGTTTTCGGGCAATGAGGACCCGCTAGTGGCAGATGACTGGCTAGTCAATACGGAGAAGATCTTTGATGTTTTCATATGCACGGGTATACAGAAAGTCAACCTCACTGCTTCTTTATTTTATGGGCTTGCAGACCGGTGGTGGCAAACAGTCAAGGACCCATATGCAGTGATGGCTGATGATGAGGCATGGGCAGCTTTCAAGATACAGTTTCAAGACAAATACATTCCCTCTCTTGTCAAGAGGCAGAAGGCTATTGAGTTTCAGCAACTCAAGCAAGGTAGCATGACCGTGTTAGACTATGTCACCAAATTTGAAAGATTGGCTAGATATGCCACCGAGCTGATTGACACTGAAAGGAAGAAGATAACTAAGTTTTTGGAAGGATTGAATCCGATCATCATGAGAGATGTCCTAGGAGTAGTGCCTCCAGCTACATATGATGATGCAGTCAAGCGGGCTTATACATTTGAAGATATTAATAATATGATTGTTCAGGACAGGAAGCAGCAGTATCAGCAGCAGAATCAGAGGCAGCAACAGGGCAAGAAGCCGAGGCAAGAGCAAGGCCATGTGAGGCAAGGTTGTGGACATTGTGGCAAGAATCATGAGACACACGAATGTCGTAAGGCCATGGGTGCCTGTTTCAAGTGTGGGGCTATGAACCATTCAATCAAGGATTGCCCACTACTTCAGAATCAAGGGAACAGGAACCAGCAGCAGAGACAAGTAGCTCCTCAGAATCAAGCACCAGTTCAGAATCAGATGAGACCACCTCAGCAGCAGCAACAGGCTAGGCCACCAGCACAGAATCAGAATGCTCGTCCTCTACAGCAGAACAGACAAGGCCAAGGAAGGCAGAACCAAGTACCGAACAGACTACAGATGCATGGACGGTTATACTATCTCAACCGTGCAGATGCTGAAGCTGCAGGAGACGTGGTAGAAGGTAAACTTCTTGTTTGTGGGGTAGAAGCCCAGATTTTATTTGACCCTGGATCCACACATTCATTTTCATCTCCTAGTTTTGCTAAGTTGATTGATGCACCATGTAGTGAGTTGGATTACATTTTGGTAGTGACCACTCCAGTAGGGAAACAAGTTGTGTGTAGAAACCATTACCCTAGTTGTACAGTGTTGTTAGGAGATGTGAATTTACCGGCCAACCTCATAGTTTTAGACATGCATGATTTTGATGTTATTTTAGGCATGGATTGGTTAGAAGCATATCATGCCACCATGGACTGTTTTAGTAAGACCATCACATTCAGATTCCAAGGACCACAGGCAGAGTTGATATTTCAGGGGAACAGGAGAAAGTCTCAGGCAGGATTTATTTCAGTGTTGAAGGCAAGCAGATTAGTGCAGAGTGGATGTCAGGCATTTATTGCGTTTATCACGGAGGATAAACAGTCCCAAGGGGTGGAGGATATCCCCATTGTGTGTGAATTTCCGGACGTTTTTCCAGAAGAAATCCCGGGTTTACCACCAATTAGAGAAGTTGAGTTTACAATTGAACTCCTTCCAGGGACAGCTCCGATCTCGATTGCACCATATAGGATGGCTCCAGCAGAAATGGGTGAGCTAAAGCTCCAATTGCAAGATTTGTTGAGCAAAGGTTTTATTAGGCCAAGTGTTTCACCGTGGGGAGCACCGGTGTTGTTTGTGAAGAAGAAGGATGGAAGTTTGAGAATGTGCATAGACTATCGGAAGTTGAACCATGTGACAGTGAAGAACAAGTATCCTTTGCCAAGGATAGATGAATTGTTTGACCAATTGCAAGGAGCAGCCTATTTTTCCAAGGTAGACTTGAGGTCAGGGTACCATCAGTTGAGAGTTAGAGACTCAGATGTCCAGAAGACGGCCTTTAGAACAAGATATGGGCACTATGAGTTCTTAGTGATGCCCTTTGGTTTGACGAATGCACCAGCAGTCTTTATGGCTTTGATGAACAAGGTCTTTGCACCTTATTTGGATCATTCCACAGTAGTGTTTATTGATGATGTCCTGGTATATTCTAAGAGTAAGAAGGAACATGAAGAACATTTGAGGACAGCGTTGCAGCTCTTGAGGGACAACCAGTTATATGCGAAACTCAGTAAATGCGAATTCTGGTTAGAGCAAGTTGCTTTTCTAGGCCACATCATCTCCAGAGAAGGGTTAGCAGTTGATCCAGCTAAGATAGAAGCAGTTGTGAGTTGGGTTAGGCCAAACAGTGTGACAGAAATTAGAAGCTTTTTGGGGTTAGCAGGCTACTACAGAAGATTTGTTCAAGGTTTTTCGTCCATTGCAGCACCGTTGACGAAGTTGACCAGGAAGAATGTCCCGTTTGTGTGGACTGATCAGTGTGAAACCAGTTTCCAAGAGTTGAAAGGAAGGTTAACTACAGCCCCAATCCTTACATTACCATCGGGCAACGGTGGATTTATTGTTTATACAGATGCTTCGAATGTGGGACTGGGTTGTGTATTGATGCAGGATGGCAAAGTGATTGCCTATGGCTCGAGACAGTTGAAGGACCATGAGAAGAATTATGCGACTCATGACTTGGAGTTGGCAGCAGTTGTTTTCGCATTGAAGATGTGGAGACACTATCTCTATGGAGAGAAATTTGAGGTCCATTCAGATCACAGAAGTTTACAATATTTGTTCTCGCAGAAGGATTTGAACATGAGGCAGAGAAGGTGGATGGAGTATATCAAAGATTATGACTTTCCAATTAAGTACCATCCAGGCAAGGTGAATGTGGTAGCAGATGCATTGAGTAGGAAATCAGTGGTTATGGCCAATTTGAGGGGAATGGGTGTCTTACAGCAGTTTGAGGAGTTGGGTGTAGAGGTACAAACCCTTAGATTGGGTGCGATGTTAGCGAACATGACAGTTTCAAAACCTACATTCATCCAGAAGATTAAGGAAAATCAGTTACAAGATCCAGACTTGGCTAAGATAGTGGAAGTCATTGCAGAACGCCCCGATTTCAAGATGGTGAATGGGATATTGTATTTTCGTGACCGGTTGTGTGTGCCAAATGTGGATGATTTGAAAGATGAGATAATGAATGAAGCTCACAGCACGAGATATTCTATGCATCCGGGTAGCACGAAGATGTACCACAATTTGAAGAATCGGTTTTGGTGAAATAACATGAAGAGAGAGATAGCAGCTTTTGTGTCTCGTTGTCTAACTTGTCAGTTGATCAAGGCAGAGCATCAGAAGCCTCCAGGTTTGTTACAGCCTTTAGAGATTCCGGAGTGGAAATGGGAGCACATTACCATGGATTTCGTTTCCGGTTTGCCAAATACCAAGAAGGGGAATAATGCAATTTGGATCATTGTAGATCGTCTGACAAAGTCTGCTCACTTCATTCCGATGAAGACAGGGAACATGATGCATATGGCACCGCTTGCGAAGTTATTTGTTGAGGAGATCGTTAGTAAGCATGGTCAGCCCGTCTCCATTACTTGAGGTGTTTCTCTGTTATGGTTTGAGGTGTTTCATTGCAATGATTTGAGTCGCCTTATTGTTGAAGAAGAGGAGACCTTACTTAGTTTCTTTTCAATCAAACATTTGAAGAGGCTCACACGAATACAAACGCTGATATGGCTCAAAGTGTGTTAGCTTTTTTAAGTGTTGGCTAATTCATGGGTTGGACAAAACTCTCGATCCATTGAGTTGTAATTTTTGTTCTTAGAGATGGACTTGATTTGGCTTCACTATGAAGACAGGAGATTGGAAGAATTAGAAGAAAGAAGACTAAAAGAAGTAGAGATAGAAGTCCGGAAGAATTAAAAGAAGAAAGTCCATAAGAATTATAAGTTTTGTTAAATTTCCAGAACAAATATAAGAAACCGCTCGAGCACCCCTTTTCCTGCTTGAGCGGACGTTGTCGGTAAGCATCTAGATGCCAAACAAAATATCGGCCTGCTTGAGAGAGCTTTCACTTGCTTGAGCAGACGATCGAAGCGTAGAAATTCTGCACGAATTAGAAGTTTATTTCTAATTTCTTTCAAATTGGTTGTTTTAGTCCTAATCAGCTTAGGAAACTTTAAGCACGTCCCTAAGCCTATTTATAGGACTCTTGGGGTACCCTAAAGTGACACCTCTCTCGTTGTTTTGATGTAGAGACCATAATTGAGAGAATTCTTCTATAGAGATTTAGTTGAAGAGTACGTTGTGCCGCAAGAGTTCATCTATAGAGTTGTTTCTTCTACATCCCTTGTAGAAGATTATCTTCTTTTGTAGAAGATTTGAGGAGTCAAGCGAGTTTGATTCTGTTGTGATCAATGGTGTGAAGTTGTTAAGCCTTGAAGCTAGACAAGAGGTAATTGCAATCCTTAGGTAGTAATTATCTGGGGAGGGATCTGTGAGTATCTTGGAATTGCGAGATTCATAGTGCTTGATTGTTGATCCAGTTTGGATCCGTGGTTTTTCACCCAGTTTGGATTTTCCATGTTATATCTATTGTCCTTGTGGTGTGTGCTTTTGTTATTTTATTTTCACTCCAAATTAGATTGTCTTTTGCACACATTGAGTTGCTGAGTTAACCTTCAAAGTGATTGAGAATGGTGGTGTCTTCTTTCAATTGTTTTGCAACTTAAGGTATAAGAATAAAGAAAGAGAAAAAATAGGAGTTCTTTTGCTTCGAAATATAAGCATTGAAAATGGGCATTTTAGGATTGGATAAAACAGTATCTCCTTGATTCTACAAAACAGGGGGGCTTTGTAAGGTTTTAAAGAGTTGGCTAATTCATTGGTTATTGACAAAACCGAGGTTCTTAAAGTTGTAATTTTATTTAGAATGGATTGCTGAAAATTGTTAGCAAAAAAGAACATGCGTTTAGGGAACTAACTATGTTTGCTGGAGCGATGTCCCATTCGCTCGAGCGAACCCATCACAGAGACGTCATCGCTCGATCCATCTTCTCTCCGCTCGAGCCATCTTTCTTCTGAACCATGGTTCAAAATCTTGGTCTCGGTATCGGCCGGGCCGAAAAACCGATATGATATCGGTATCGGTCACGGATATCGGTCCGTCGCGGTCATCGCTGTATAAATTTTTTTTTAATAAAAAAAATGCAAAAATATCCAAAAAAATCCAAAATATTAGAAAATGCTAGAAAACAATATTTGTTTCCATTAATAACAGCAATAAATCAAAATCTGGTTACCTTAAGTTATGAGTCCTGTCTGTGCCGCAGTTCACTATTTTTTCCAGTATTTCATATAATGCAAACATTATTGATGCTCATGATCAATTTATTAGTGTAAAATATAAGAAAATAAAGATAACATATCAATCATCATTTAATACTAACTTAATCATCAAATAAAGTTGTGAAATTCAAGACCCTAAAGATTAGTGACTGAGATAGTGAGTTAGTGACTAAGATAGATAAATCATAAAGCACTTGGGCATCAAAATGTTTATGGTTTACCTGAAATTAGAGGGGACTAGTGGAGAGTAGAGACTAGAGAGAGACTAATTAGTATGAGTGTATGACAGATTGACAGCCTAATACCAAGTGGAGTGTCGCCCTGGCTCGATATCATCATCATCATCATTTCTTCGGCATTGGCTAAAAAGATATGATCCATACTGTTGTGCAGCACTAGCACTACGATACCCATAGCCATATTTAGATTGTTCTTGATAAGATGATGAACTATCTTAATCCCCTGTGGATTGAGATGGCTGGTTGTAATCAAATGGCATGAAATAGTCATGAGGGGCATAAATAGGTCGTTGAGAAATTGGTGGAGGAAGCCTCCCTTGCTCAATTAACATATGTTCGATAGAAATAATCGGTG
Source organism: Cinnamomum chago (assembly GCA_038049695.1). Classification (NCBI taxonomy): domain Eukaryota; kingdom Viridiplantae; phylum Streptophyta; class Magnoliopsida; order Laurales; family Lauraceae; genus Cinnamomum; species Cinnamomum chago. The sequence goes on from CP142457.1 coordinate 38,999,510, forward strand.
TTGGTGAAGGGGGTACCCAATTAGGGTGGTCATATGAATAACCCTCATGCTGTCCATACATGGCACCTTATTGGCCAACATAACCCCCATGTTGTCCATACATGGCACCTTGGCTAACATAACTCCCATGATGACCATGAGTAGCGGCACCGACGCTACTACTACCCCCTACCTCAGTCTGTCCAACATGTCTGACATAGCCACGACGAGGATCTAACTCAGTAGCATCAGGAAAATGCTCAACTGTCTCATAAGTGACAGGCTCATCATCTCTATAATGACCCTCATCCCCGGGAGAGTTAGGTGAAATTCCTGCTGATGATGAAGAAGTAGAAATACTTGACTCACTCTCTTCATCCACCTCCTTTCCCCTTGGCTCCCTCGTATTAGGTGCACGCCCCTGCTGCATTGTCAAGTTTATTTATTCTATCATTTCTGCAGCTCTCACTAGCTCAGGCCTATCCCCAGTCAATTCCTCCATCAACTCCTCAAACTCTGGGTCTTAGTCTAACACTAGTTCTTCTTGTTCCTCCAGCCATTGACCTAACACGGTATCCTCTTCTGAAAAGATATAGTCCAAATTAATTGGACAGAAATAATCCCGGTGATCCTCAAACTGTCTTCTCTTTCTATTTCTACTCCGGAGCTTGAGGTTGTAGTGAATGTAGACCAATTTATTTAGCTTTTGCATTGTCAATCTATTTCTTGGTCTTGTGTAGATAAATGAGAATGTGCTCCAGTTTCTTTCACAATTGGAAGACGATGCAGTTTGACTAAGGACTTTAATAGCAATTGTCCTTAGTGTAGGAGCACTCTCTCCATAATTCAACCACCATTCAGCTGAAAAAAAAAATAGAAATGATATTAGAGTCAATAAAATAATAATAAGTCCTTAAATAATATAGAGATGACATTACAATCAATACTAGGATAGGTCTGTGTCACAGCTCTCCGCGCAGTCGTCGTTCCAAAGCTTCCAGCCCGTACATTGTATATGTCAATCTGAAGACATTAACGTAGAAAAATAAATTAGAGAAATTACAATGTTATATATTTTTTTTCCTTAATTATACTACATTCCTACCTGATTAGTAGCCCAAATTGTTTCATCTGTACTCTCTTCCAATCTTTCAATTACATTTTTTAGTACCAAACGGATTTCATCAAATATGTGTCCATCCGTAAACTGGGGATTAAAAAAGTATTATGTAACAGTAAAACCAATGAATTTTAGTCATTGATAAATTAATATAGTGAGGACTGAGGAGAGAATGGAGAGTTGAATACAACAATTCAAGTATTAAAGGATATTCTTCAATTACCGGCAATGTGTAAATCATGTTTCAATTGTCGTCCCCATCGATCGTCGATGATCTTCCAAAATTTTTTGTAATATTTACAATCTGCTTGAATAGCCAGCTTTGATCTCTCCATAGCCTCATGTAAGAAGCCCATTGTTGGCTTATCATCGCCATCAACCAATCGAAGAACCTTTATTAGGGGATCAAAAATATTCAAAACACCCCTCACATGAGGCCAAAACTTGTTGGACTCAATTATTTTACATACTTCAACAGTAATGGGACTTGGCCTCTTTCCCCATTTTGAATTCATGAAATCATGTGATTTTATCAATCGGAGAAGTACTTTTCTATACTTGTAAACACTTTCGATAGCAATGAAGTGGGTGGCAAATCTAGTGATGCCAGGCCGTAGTAATTCATGGTTGTCTGTACACGTTTTCATCATGGAAATGAGTCTATATGATTGATATAAAAAATTGGTGATCTTCTTTATCTTACCAATCACTTGTTTCATGACTTTTCCTTTTGCAATATCTTCAAGCATTAAATCCAAGCAATGTGTTCCACATGGAGACCAGAAAATCATTGGCCTTTGTTTCATAAGCATCATTCATGCAGCCTTCATGTTTGCAGCATTGTCGGTAACAACCTGAACTACACAATTTGCCCCAACTTCTTCAATCACCTCATTTAATAACTTATTAATATATTTTACATCTTGAATATAATCAGTTGCATCAACTGATTTGATAAACAATGTGCCCATAGAGGAGTAGACTAGAAAATTCAAGAGGTGACGATGTGTGATGGTCGTCCACCCATCGCACATTACTGTGCAACCTCTTTCCTTCCATGTCCATTTGAAAGTTTGCATCCAAGCCTGCAACTCTTCATACTCTTTCTCAACACAAACATGACCAATCTCATAAGGGGTAGGTGCCTTTATACCTAGACCATGTTCTGTAGCTGCATCTAACATGGTGGTGAAATAAGGAGAAGATGCCTTGTTGGGAGGAATGCCTCCATCCAAAAAAAACTTCCCAGCGGCTCTCAATAGATGTTCTCTTTCTTTACCAAACTTGCCCTTTAATGCTTTCATAATGCTAGGCTGCTTTGATGTTGGTTTTCTATAAGCATATGGGTTAGTTGGCCCCACTTGCTGAGGTGCATGTGTAGGAGGTCTTTCAATCTCCTCAATGTCTGGATCTCGACGGGGTTGTTTTTTACTAAATGCCCGACGCAAACTTGCTCCCCCAGGTCCGGATGGCCCACCCTGCTCATATTGGCTACCTCTAGAGGTTGTTTCATTTTGCATTCTTCTTCTCTCTTCCTCCTCCTGGAGTGACCTAACACTTTCTCTCCTAGCCGTCCTCATTTTCGGGTCTTCATCGTCATCATCGGAGGAGGAACCGAATACTTCTTCTCTACATGCATCAAATTCCTCAGTTCTTCTTCTTTGTTGTACAACTTTTTTTTCTTTTGCAGATGCATTTAGGAGCTCCTTCATTTCAACAGTCATATTTGGTGGCACTTTATGACATTTTATCACCTATCCTGATACATGCCCCAAATGTTGTTTCAATTGAGTAATCCTGTCATTGAGCACTTTTCCACAATAATTACATTTCACTCTACTTTTGCTTCCAACTGCTTCACCATGGCTCCATGCCGGATCTATTTCACAGACCATCTTGTTCCTATAAAATAAGAAATTCATGTAATAGTAATACTCTAATAACAATTATTTTTAGGAAAAGACAAGATTTAATAAAATCATTTTCAAAAATTCTAAATATATAGATATAGCTTAAAAGTATGTAGATCAATCATTTACACATCATACAATGACCATGAATCATTAAAAGAACATATTTATGATGAAATCCCCCAAAAAATGATATATTATAATTCAAATATTAAAAAATTCGAAAATAAAATAATTAAAATAAAAATCTAAATCATGTTTATGACTATGAGTAGATGTAGATCTATCATCTACACACTATTAATAAGCCTTTGGTATCACAAATATTCTAACAAGTAACAACAATTAATTTTTGAAAATCTTTTTTAATAAAATCATTTTCAAAATCCTAAATATATAGATCTAACATAAAAGTATGTAGATCAATCATTTACACATCATACAATGATCATGAATCATTAAAATAACATTTTTATGATGAAATCCCCAAAAAATGATATATTATAATTCAAATATTAAAAAATCTGAAAATAAAATAATTAAAATAAAAATCTAAATTATGTTTATGGCTATGAGTAGATGTAGATCTATCATCTACACACTATTAATAAGCCATTAAGCCTTTGGTATCACAAATATCCTAACAAGTAACAACAATTATTTTTTGGAAAACAAAAATTAATAAAATCATTTTCAAAATCCTAAATATATAGATCTAACATAAAAGTATGTAGATCAATCATTTACACACCATACAATGATCATGAATCATTAAAAGAACATATTTATGATGAAATCCCTAAAAAATTATATATTATAATTCAAATATTAAAAAATCTGAAAAAAAAATTGAAAAAAAAGTTCAAAATCATATGTATGAGTAGATCTAGCATGAAAGTATGTAGATCTAACTTCTAAATTAAGAAAACAACACAATTACACAAGTGACAAACCTCTATGCTTCAACTATAAAAAACAAAAAAAAAACAAAAAAAAAACACATAATAAAATGCTTTAAGTTGATTTTCTCTTGCCTTAGATAATATTTTCTTCAAAAAATAGAAGTGAGATTTAAAAATATGCAAGAGAGATGTGTGATGGAGTGTGGCTGCTGCTGTGGGTAGTAAGGAGATGAGAAGAGAAGTGAAAAAGATGAAGATTGGGGGAAAATGAAAAAGTTAGGGTTTTCACCCTTTTTGACATATCTCGGCCGATATTTTGAAAATATCGGCCGAGATATCGGTTCCACCGAGATGACCAAAATCTCGGCTGTATGGGCCGAGATTTTGGCGATTTATACCAAGACCGATATCTCATTGAGATATCGGCTCGGTACCGGCCAATACCGGTTCATATCGGCCGATATGAGCCGGTATCGGCCGATTTTTTCAACTATGTTCTGAACTGATCATCTGAGATAGAGACGAGTTCATTCGATGAAATGACTAAGTCCAATTGCAATAATAAGGTCATTAATGCAATTTACAATGGAATTTCATAGAGTTTCTGCATGCCCTAATTCCAAGGCAGCCTGGGATCTTTTACAAACTGTTAATGAGGGAACAGAAACTGTCAAGCAAACCAAACTCCAAAACTTGACAACCGCCTGTGTGACTATTTGTATGAAAGAGTCTGAAACTTTTGACGAATTCAACACAAAATTGACTAAGATTGTAAATTCATGCTTTACCCTGGGAGAACCATTCCTCAATCCAAAATAGTCAAGAAAATTTTTAGGTCTCTCCCAGAACGTTTTCGTCCAAAAGTGGTTGCCATCGAGGAGCATCAGGATCTAAATTCCATAATTGTTGAAGAACTTGTTGGTAATTTGCAAACCTTTGAGGCAAATCATTGTCAAATGAAAAGGGGAAGGAAATTGCTCATGTGTCTTCCAATTCAGTGGATGACCCTGAAATTAGTGATTCTGGCAGTGATTTTGATTATGCAAAAATTAAGGCTTACTATGTAAGAAAATTGAAAAAGATGTGGAAACACAAAATGGCTTTCACCAAAAAGGATTCATCGAATCCCAAGGCACCCTCAAAAGGAAAATTTATACCTAAAACAGAATAGAATCAATCTAAGGGTACACCGAAGCCAATCAAATGTTTTGAATGCCAAGGATATGGTCACACTGCTGCTAAGTGTGTAAATCGCAGAGAAAAGAATAAAGGTAAGGCTTTAAATGTTGCTTGGGATGAGGAATCTAGTGAAGAAGGTTCTAAACCTGATTCACCTTCAAGTGAGTCCAGAAAATATGTTTCTTCCATGGCTCTTTCTAACACATCTTCTGTGCAGGAATCTAAGTTTGAAGATGATTTAGATATTAATGAAATTTCTGATGGAGAACAGGAGGGTGATGAAGACTATCAAAAGTTGTTTCAAGAATATGTTAGAATGTCGAAAATTTGTGAGAAAAGAGCCTTGAAATTAAAGGATATGGAAGAAAAGAATACATCATTGCAAGCAACATTGATAGAATCTCAGTCTAAGGTAAAACAGTTAAAAGATCAATCCACTATCTTGTTTAACAAGTTGATACTTGTAGGTCAAGAAAATGATCATCTGCAACAACAATCACAAAGTGTTGAATCTGAGTTGATGAGCTTGCAAAATGAGCTAAACTCATGCAAATCTGAAAAAGAGAACCTTGCTAGAAAATTGAAGATGGCCCTTGTAGAGTTAGACTCCGCAAAAGCTTCAATCAATCAGATGAATACATGCTCATTGAAGCTGAACAAAATTATGGGATATCAACAGTCCGTTTCTTCGAAAACTGGACTTGGTTATGTTCAAGGAGCTTCCTCATCAAAGGACAAAGGTAAGTCTACTTTTGTTCAAGGACCTACGATGACAACATTACCTCCAATCTATCCAAATGCTACAAACCTGAATAACTATTATCCAATATATTTGTCAAAATCAAAATTTGTTCCCATATGTCACTTCTGTGGGATTAAAGGACACAAACAACCACATTGTAATAAAATGAGAAACTGTCAAAGGAATCAGTGGAGGAAGCAATATGTCTCTCCTCAACAGGTCAGGACCAAGATCATCTGGGTCCGTAAATCTGACCTACGCTGTAATGTGGTCCTCACTGCACTCAGTGCAACAGAATTGGATGTGTGGTACTTGGACAGTGGATGTTCTAGGCATATGACCGGGAACAAAGCATTGTTTACCTCTCTTGAAGAATATAATGGTGGAAGTGTTCTGTTCGTAGATGGAGGTAAAGCAAAAGTCATTGGAAAAGGTACAGTCTCCATTCCAAGTATGTCTCATCTGAAAAATGTTTATTTGGTTCATGGACTTAAGTTAAATCTTTTAAGTATAAGCCAACTGTGTGATAACAAGCATGAAGTTCACTTTTCTGCTAATGAGTGCATCATTGTTGATAAAAAGGGAAAAACGGTGCTCCATGGTAAAAGAAATCCTGACAACTGTTATGTGGTATTTATAGAAAATGATATGTCATGTAATTCTGCTATGATAAGTGATATTGATCCGTGGCATTAAAAGTTGGGTCATGTTAACCACAAAGACTTGGAAAAATTATCAAAACTTGAGCTAGTTAGTGCGCTGCCCAAACTCCAAAAGCCCTGAATAGTGTTTGTGGCCCATGTCAGGTTGGGAAACAAATTAGAGCTCCGCATAAAAAGGTTGACTCTCTTACTACTAAGAGACCTTTGGAGCTGTTACATATGGATCTCATGGGCCCACAAAGTTTGAAAGTATTGGCGGTAAAAAATACATCTTTTTGACCATTAATGATTTTTCTAGATTAACTTGTGTTCGATTCCTGCATGATAAGTCTGAAACTTTTACTGTCTTTATTGACTTATGGTCTTTGCTTATTGTAGATAAGGGACAAGAATTTGGAGGTGTTTCTAGAATACGCTTCGATTATGGATCTGAATTTCGAAATTCTGACTTCTCTACTATTTGCAGTCATCATGGCATAAAACATGAATTCTCTGCACCAAAAGCACTACAACAAGATGGAGTGGTTGAACAGAAAAATCGTGTGGTTCAAGAGATGGCACGGGTTATGCTGCATAGCAAAAATAGTCCCCAACGGTTTTGGGCTGAAGCCGTAAACACAACTGTTTATGTTATTAACCGTGTCTATCTTCGTCCTGGCACAAAAACCACTCCATATGAAATATGGACCGGAGTCAAGCCCAACGTCAAATGTTTTAGTACTTTTGGCAGCAAGTGTTACATTCTAAGGGATAGAGAACACTTAACAAAATCTGACCCCAGAAGTGATGACGGAATTTTCCTTGGTTACTTATTGACAAGTAAAGCTATCGGGTTTTTCATCTTAAAAACTGTCGTCTTGGAATCCATAAATGTGGTTGTGGATGATGTAGGAACATGTGATTACTTTTCTGATGAAGAAGAAGGCATGACCTTTTCTCCTTCTTCTGAACAAGTCATGGATAAAGATGTGGACAGTCCATCTCAACGTAAATATGAAAATGAAAAGAAGAAGGAAACAACTGCAACTGAAGAACCTGCAAGTCCAAAGGCATCTTCTTCAGAATCTATTGTACCGTATATCATTCGTCAATTTGAAGAAAAAAGTGCCACTAAAAGCTTTACGTCAGCATCTAGAGTCAAGCCAATTTCACCTACGCTTCAAACTCTTAGAAAAGTTGCATCTCTATCTACTGTTCATCCACGATCCCAAAGAGGACAAGTACTGAAAGATCATCCTCTGGATACAGTTATAGGTGAGATCTCTGCTCCTTTGAAAACCAGGAAACAGGTACGCGATGATGTAAGTCATTTATGTTCTGTTTTCTACACTAGAACAAAAAGCTGTTAAAGATGCTCTTATTGATGATAGCTGGATTAATGCTATGCATAAGGAACTTGCTCAATTTGAAAGTAAGAGTGTTTGGAAGCTTGTTCCTAGACCCTATCACACAAACATCATCAGTACAAAATGGATATTCAAAAATAAAACCGATGAGTCGGGTCAAGTGATAAAGAACAAGGCATGTCTAGTTGCTCAGGGGTATACTCAAGTTGAAAGTATCGATTTTGATGAAACATTTGCCCTTGTCGCTAGACTTGAGTCTGTCCGACTGTTGCTTGCTATTGCTTATTTTTTTAACATCAAATTATTTCAAATGGATGTAAAAAGTATTTTCTAAATAGTTTTTTGAATGAGGAAGTTTATGTTGAACAACCAAAGGGATTTCAAGATCCTCATTTCCCGAATCATGTTTTCAAGTTTAGAAAAACCCTTTACGTTCTGAAACAAGCACCTAAAGCCTGGTATGAAAAATTGACAGTGTTTTTGGTTGAGCATGGTTTTCAAAGAGGAATTGTTGATAAGACCTTGTTCATCAAACAAGGTAAGAGGAACATTGTTATTGCACAGGTCTATGTAGATGATATCATTTTCGGTTCAACTTCTGAGCTTTTGTCAGATAAATTGGCTGAAAGAATGGCTAGCGAGTTTGAAATGAGCATGGTTGGTGAACTTTCGTTCTTTCTGGGCTTACAAATCAAGCAGACTCCTTCTAGTATCTTCTTCTCCCATCCAAAATATGCTAGAGAGTTACTGAAAAAAGTTTGGCATGTAATCATCGAAACATGCAAAGACTCCAATCAGCACAACTGCCAAACTCAGCCTTGATAGTGATGGAAAGGACATCAATGAAACACTCTACAGTTTCATGATAGGTAGTCTTTTCTACCTTACTGCTAGTCGTCCTGATATTGCTTACAGTGTTGGTGTTTGTGCGAGATATCAGTCCATACCAAAACTATCTAATGTTCAAGTGGCCAAAAGAATTCTAAAATATATAAGTGGCACTATTGAGTATGGCATCTGGATGTCTAAAGATACCAAAACTATCATGCTGACTTTTCAGATGCTGATTGGGCTGGGTGTGTTGACGATCGGAAAAGTACTTCAGGTGGCAGTTTTTTTGTTGGAAATAATTTGGTATCTTAGCATAGTAAAAAGCAGACTTCAACATCTTTGTTGATCGCTGAAGCTGAATATATTGCTACTAGAAGTTGTTGTACAAAGCTTTTATGAATGAAACAGATGGTACAAGATTACGGAATTGAGCAAGAAACAATGAGTGTGTTTTATGACAATCAGAGTGTTATCGACACTTCCAAGAATCTGGTACAACACTCTCGAACCCAACGCATAGACATTAGGCATCATTTCATTCGTGATCTAGTGGAGGAGGACATAATTTCTTTGCATCACATTCCTACTGACAATCAATTGGCGGTCATTTTCACAAAACCATTGGATGCAACGCAGTTTGAGTCTCTACGTAAATCTCTAGGGATTTCTCTTAGTCCCTAAACTCCATAAATTTTTGTTTATTTAAGTGTACATACACATTTACATATAACCAAACCTGTTTGGATTTTTTTTGGTGCACTGCACGGATCGTTTTCGATTCTCTCACAGCTATCTCCGTCTTATATTCTTTGAGAGATGTCATGGTAATCAGGTTAAACCGAAGGATTAGGGCTACCTAAGAATGTGTGTGATAGCTTCCACTTGACTAAAAAGTTTTATTTGGAAAAGGCTACCATGTCCATTAGTGTGAAAGTCACCCATGATGGTTCAATCTGTCCCCTAGAGTTATTTAAAAAAAAAAGAATTTTTCAAAAAAAAATACAAAAAAAGGGGGAACTATCTTGCCTAACTATCTTGTTGATGGGTGTACTCCCTATGCAACACTTAAGTTCGTCTCAAGGAGATTTAGGGGGGAGTGAGTTAAACAATTTTTTTTTCTGTAATATCCTTTTTCTTGGTCATACTATTCAGTTTCTCACTGTGCGCTTAATTCTATGAAAATTCAGTCAGACTGTATCTCATGGAGTGATTTGATCAAATAATAGACATTAGAGTATTTTTACTGCGCTGCATTGATTTTTATTCAAAATTTTGGCACTTCGCTCAAGCGACCACTCAAGTTCGCTCGAGCGCACCTGCAGCATTTAAGTTCGGCCGACCCTAGTTATTTTTTCTTTCTTCCTCACTTCTTCTCCTCTTCCTCCAAGCCCTAGCTCCCATTTTCGTCTGCCTCCTCCTCTGTTTTGAGACCTTCATCAACCCTCTGATAAGGTATTTTTTCTTCACCATTCATCAAAATCATTTTATATTTGCATCTTTCATTCCGTTTTTCATCTTTTAGAGGGAGCATTGGTTTAGGGATTTCGTTTTCTAGTGATTCATGGCTGAAACATTCTTCATTTTGCTTCCACTTATATCTTCTACTTCCTTTCTTACATCCTATGTCTTTTGTGATTTGCATTTTGGGGGTGTTGATTGGATTGGCGTATCATCTATGATTTTTGTGTATTGGATTGGATTGGGTTACACTCGCCATGAATCTCACAGTTTACTGTTTCTCTATTGTTCAACTACTGACCTCAATGAATGCCTGATCTTGGCTGGAATAGTGCTTAAGAACTGTGGATTTTTTTTGCTTTTGGGTTCTTAAATTTGTCTGTTTATGAGATACTCTCTTTGTGGAATTTTTCTATGCCATTTACAGTTTCCATGGCTCCCAAAAAGAGAACTCATGCCGAGTCCTCTTCATCTCAGCCTCCATTTGGTCGTCATCAATTTCCTTCTCTCTCAAAAGCTACTGAATTCAATGAATAGTTCGAGCACAGAACTGTTGAATCTGAGAGAGAAATTGTTGAAGAGCTACATGATAAACCTATTTGTCAAAGCATTTCTAATAGAAATTGGTATTCTTTGATGAAGTTTGAGACATCTGTGGTCTACACTGACTGGGTCAGAAAATTCTACTGTAACATGGAGTTTGTATATATCTCTCCAGCCCCTCTGAAAACTTTTGTTCGAGGAAAATGGCTCACGATATCTGCGTCAGACATTGCTGAATTCATTGATATTCCCTGCTTAGAGCCTTGTGATTATCCTCTTCCAGATGATAGCCAAGTCCCAATTGATTATGATATGATTGGAACAACTCTGTGTGGAGAAAAAACACTTTGGCCTGGTGGCACTCTCCCTCACAGTAGTTTAACAGAAGAATATTGTTTCCTCAATAGGTTTGTCTGTCATAACCTTGAGCCAAGAGGCCACACTTCTAATGTTAGTTACAAGAATGGGTACCTGCTGTACTGCATTGGCACTGGGAAGGAGGTGAACATTCCTCAAGTGATCTTGAACACCCTGATAAAGATGTTAACAGCCAAGCGAAACTCAATTCTTCCTTTTGGTGCTCTTATCACTGAATTTCTCCTATGGAAGCAGGTCCCGAAAAAGAGCAATGATGCTACACAGCGGATTTGAAATCCGATAAATTCCAGGACTCTGGCTCAATCCTCAGCTGACATTCCACCGGCGGTTCAAGGTGCAGAGGTACCAGTAGAACACGCTGCTCAACATGTAAGAGTACAGGGGGAACAACAAGGGAATGCGGATCCAGTTGCACTTCTTGCGGAACAAATTCAAGCTATGCATAATCACTTTGATGCACGGTTCAATGCTGTGGATGGCCGTTTCAACTCTATTGATGAAACACTCGCTGCAATCCTTGCGAGACTTGGAAATTAGTGACTGCAACTAATTGTTTGTGTGTCTTCTAAAACTTCATTTTTTTTGCAACTTTTGTGGTTATATTGCATCCCATTGATTTCTTTTTCTTATCCCTTCTATGTTTACCCTTGTCAATTTATGAAAAAAAAAAGGGGGAGTGATGGCTGTGCTAAATGAATGTTGTAATGTTTTTCCTTTCTTTTAATGCTTTTCCTTTATCTACTTGTGCTATGATCAAGATTATTTTCTACTTCTATGATAATACACTTGATCTAGTTAACATGATTTGCAGGGATTCATAGATTAAGACTTTTTTTATACAGTTTTGGATGAGTTTTTGTCCGAATATGTCTTAGTGTTAGAACTTGGGTAGATTTTTGTGTAATAGGAGTTTTGTCCATGAATTGCCAAAGGGGGAGATTGTAAGGTTTTAGAGAGTTGGCTAATTTGTTGGTTATGGACAAAACCGGGGTTCTTAAAGTTGTAATTTTATTTAGAATGGACTGCTCAAAATTGTCAGCAAAGAAGAATAAGAGTTCAGGGAACTAATTGTGAGCGATGTCTCATTCGCTCGAGCGAACCCATCACAGAGACTTCATTCTCGATCCATCTTTTCTCTCCGCTCGAGCCATCTTTCTTCGAAATCATTTGAGACAGAGACGAGTCCGCTCGAGCGAACCTGAGCGAATTAGAGCTGCATCCAGAAACTCCTTTCTAAATTCTCTCAAGATGCTATGTTATATCCTAATTGTATCACAAGTCTTGAGACACGAGTTCAGGCTTATATATAGCCACGCTCTCTCTATTCCAAAGCACTTCTCATCAAGAATAAACCCCAGAGAAGATTTTGAGAGATCCATCATTCCCCCCTAAGGCTTCTAGTTCGTGTGCTGATGATTAAACATTGGGCCTGATTCTGTTCTACTCTCCTGAAGTAGAGACATCTTGAAGACGATTCAAAGTGGTTTGCTCAAGCACGGTTGAAAGTGAACGGCGAATAGTAGACAAAATCAAAGCAGTCTTTAGGTTGAGTTAACAACTGACAAAGGGTTGTAAGTTCTCTTGTAACTTTCGTTTTTAATAGTGCTTGGTTGTCTATTGGCCTAGACGGTAAGGCCCATGCAAGGTTTTTTCCCGAGTAGGGTTTTCCACGTATAAATCGTGTCCTTCTTATTGTGTGGTTTGATTGCTTTTAATCTGATTTAGGATTAATTATTAGTTTAATCATGTGTGGATTGATATTTATAGAGATTTGGTTATTAGGACCTCAGCCTGTGTTAAAGCAGGATTTCAGAATTCGGACTCTCAGGCATTTTGTAGCGTGCCTCTTTTAAAACTAGAGGCCAGACAAAGGATAAAATAGAACCTAAACCCAATTAACCATATCAGTTCGCACATTTTTCTCCATGATCCGCATTTCAAAGGTATTTAACGCCTTCCTTCATTTGGGCATAGACCTCCATCTGGGGCACAATGAAAGACCAAGATCGAATCCTAGAGGGGGGGGGGGGGGTGAATAGGATGAGCTCTAAGAATCTAGACCAATTTTAATTCTTTCAACTTTTAAGTCAATTAAGATGTGATGAAGATTAATTATCTTGTGATAGATAAGGATTTCTAATATATGCATACACAAGTAATCACCAACAACAATCTCCATACAACCAAAAGAGAATCATTCATGAAAAAGAGAGTAAGAGAGCAATCACCATGACAAGCACATTTATAGTGGTTCGGCCAAATTGCCTACATCCACTCCCGATACACTTATCGGTATTCACTAACTTCAAATAAGGTTTAGGATCACCTCAAACCTTACAATCAACACTATGCTTTTCAAGGCTAAGCATAAACCTTTACACCATATGCTTTTCAAGGCTAAGCATAAACCTTTACAACATACAATTTTTCTCTTAAGAAATATGCCTAAGAATGCATGGATTAAGAGAGCAATGAAGTGCAATGGAGTGCCTCTAAATAGGCTAATTAGAAAGTGAAAACTCAACTCCTAGAAATATGCATAACAATGACCAAGTCTATGAATGATGCATTTTCTAGAAATAACTCTTTCTCTTTGAAAAGATAAAACCTTGAAAGATGCAAAGATGTTAATCAAATATTTGAGAAAGAGTTGTATGTCTAACACATGTAATTAACAATGAAAAATAACTTGATTTCAAAAGGATGTTCTAAAGTCTAACAAGTTGATTTTGAAAACAAGAACACAAAATCATGTGTAACATAGACAATATGTTGTATTCATAGCATATGAGATTACTAAAGTATTAAGCATGTTATGAAGGACAACACTTTAATAGGAAAGCATCTTGTTAATCATGTAGTGAAAGAGATCAAAGATTTGAAACAAAACATGATTTTAAAAAGAGTAGGATTAAAGAAAGCACACCCAATTGAAGATCAAAGGTTGACTTAATGGAATGGCTTCATAATCCCTTTGAAAATGCTCTTGAGAAGATGCTAAACCTTGGCCTCAAAAGTCCCTCCAATGTCAGCAACTTTCTTCAACCAAAAAGCCACTTTTTATAAAGAAAAAGTTGCCAACGGCTAGTCCTCGGTCGACCTGGAAACAGGTCTCGGTCGACCGGGAAAGCATAATGGTCATATTTCTGACCGTTGGAAGGCTACTGCTCAAAACTGCGTTTTTAGAGCTGCAGTGATCCCCATCGACCGGCAACCTTGGCCCGGTCGACCGGCCACACTAGCAGATGCCTAGATTTTTGAAAAAAGAGAGAAACTAGTAACTTTTGAGGGCATCTTCCAGGGGACTTTGAGACACATATACCAAGCAATAAATCATGACTGAAAGAAGATGAAAACTGAATTTTTTAAAGCCATGAAAACTCCAAATCAAAATAAGATTTTAAAGATAGAAACTTTGGAAAGCTTGGATGATTTCTGAAACCAAAAACTCCATGATCTTAAGAGATAAACTAAAATGAAAACCATGCATATCAAATGATAAATACAAAGATCAAGAATGAGAAATATGCATGATGATCCTAAGAATAAGACCATGAATGAATGAGAGGACAAGCTTTATGAAATTGAATGCATCCTATCAAATTGCAACAAAACAAAAACTCTAACACACCACACACCACGGGTTTGGAATAAAACCGCAATTATCTTCAACTGGTATAAGAGTTGTTCTTCAGTCTATTTATTGCAGTCGCCAGTTATTGGTTGATCCATCAATAGCTTCCATAGAGGGTAGTTAACCAACCCATCAAACCCCACCCCCCCTCGTCTTTCCTTTGGCATGGCTCACAACTTCCCAAAGGTCTTAGCCCGTTTAAATGGCCCAAGGTCATTCAACCAATTTTCCAAGGGGGGTATTGGTGTTCATGACCTAAAAGCCCGATCTAAAGCATTCACGGCCTGATTATTCTGGCGTCTCATTCAAGAGCCCAAGTCTTACTGGGTCAGACGTCTTTTCCCTTGGTATCTCCATGTGCACGATCTCAAAGAACGTAAGCCCAAGTCCACTGATTCACCAATTTTGAACGCGTCTCATGCACTTCAGGCCCATCGATTACGATCATCACTGGTGAACAGTAGGGAAGATCATTAGCACCACTGCCGTGAATGATGTTGCCTACCGAATGAATGGCCCTGTGTCAGAATTTTCTCCCACAAAAGATGGCTTGCAACTCCCATATGACTCATTGTTGATCCCTGAGTCTTCAAGTTTATAGGGGACTTTGGTCGGAGGTACCTCAACTCCTCACTTTATTGCGAACAGTCCACAATAAAAAAACATCCAGCCAAAGGTCCCTCACACACAATTCGGTACGTAAAAGGTCTCATTTGCCCTTACATTCATTCTCTCTTTATTAAGATAAGGCCAACGAAAGCGTTACACTCATATCGCAAAAAGTCTTTCGAATATTCTGAAAGAGGAAACACACGACGAAGAAGGCGACATTCTCGTCTCTGTGGCTGCATGCAACGAGTAACAGCAGGTTAGATAAAAATTTCAAAAACTTTCCTTAGATTAATTGTTTCATTGCAAGTTAGAGTTTGCATCAAAGATATCTTCGATTTCGACAAGAGGAGATACAAGAAAGACGACATGCAAACCCTAGTTGTAGAAGACAGTTCCACATGCATAACTGTTTCCGAAAGCATACAAAGACAGTTCAAAATACTCATTTCCCTTGTAAGTTCAAAGTTTCTCACTCTTTTTGTTTGGAAACCCTATCTTACTGTTAATCGCCGATTTGAATGATTTTCTACCATTCTTTCTGCTTCCTCTTCTAATAACGAAAACCCAATCAGGAAATGGTCAGAACGAAGTCCTCAATTCTTTCAGAAAGCCAGGAGCAAGAGCAACAGAGAGTTGAAGGTATCCAGATAGATTTTTTTCTTTTTTGGCTTATAATGTCTGTCATTCTTGTATAAATTAGAAATGTTGAACCAAATGTATAACATTCATTGCTACTTTGTCAGTTTCAAATGATTTTATCTTAGATTTTTAAAAAAATATATCTGAATTTAAGATAAATTTATCTGTGCAATTTATTTGTGTTCTGTATTCACTCATCTTAATCTTTGATGATATGGATCTGAGTTACTTTAGTCAAAACAATTTGATATTGAATTTATCTGTCTTCTGAGTTTATATCAAATTTATCTGAGTTTATATCAATTTTATCTGAGTTTAAGATAAATTTATCTGTGTATTGTGCAATTTATCTGTGTTCTGTGTGATGTTGAATCAATGTCTCTTGACTTTATCTGAGTTTAAAAGCAATAGAGTGTGATGCTGGACTGGAAATTCAACAAACCTTTTGTCTATTTCATGAGTTTATCTGAGTTTATATCAATTTTATCTGAGTTTAAGATAAATTTATCTGTGTATTGTGCAATTTATCTGTGTTCTGTGTGATATTGAATCAATGTCTCTTGACTTTATCTGAGTTTAAAAGCAATAGAGTGTGATGCTGGACTGGAAATTCAACAAACCTTTTGTCTATTTCATGAGTTTATCTGAGTTTATATCAATTTTATCTGAATTTAAGATAAATTTATCTGTGTATTGTGCAATTTATTTGTGTTCTGTGTGATGTTGAATCAATGTCTCTTGACTCTATCTGAGTTTAAAAACAATAGAGTGTGATGCTGGACTGGAAATTCAACAAACCTTTTGTCTATTTCATGAGTTTATCTGAGTTTATATCAAATTTATCTGAGTGTAAGATAAATTTATCTGAGTTTAATATAAATTTATCTGTGTATTTTGTAATTTATCTGTGTTCTGTGTGATGTTGAATCAATGTCTCTTGACTTTATCTGAGATTAAAAGCAAGAGAGTGTGATGCTGGACTGAAAATTTAGCAAAAAATTTGTCTATTTCATGAGTTTATCTGAGTTTATATCAAATTTATCTGAGTTTAAGATAAATTTATCAGTGTATTGTGCAATTGTATCTGTGTTCTGTGTGATGTTGAAAGGAAACACATATACATTTGGAATGAAAATTCAACAAACCTTCTGTAGATGTCTTTAATTTATCTGAGTTTATAATAAATTTATCTGTATCTTTTGCAATTTATCTCTATTCTGTATTCAGTTGTTTTAATCTTTTGGTGATATGAATCTAAGTTATTTTACTATATGCAGGAATAAAACAGAACAAGAGAAAAAGGGTGGAAGATAAACCATCAAACAAGAAGGAAGTCAGTAAGGACATAAATACTGAGAAGACTAGCGCTCATTACCAGTTCAGATCAAATTTGGTCTCAACTGTGTCACTGGTCCACAACATCAAACAAATGGTCACTAAAGTCCACAGAGTTGAATTAAGAAAGACTCCATTCTGGAGCCTCATAGAATGCATGCTGGACAACAAAATATCTGAACAGATGTGCAGAAAGTTTGACAAGGACATTATGTTGATCCTTGATACATACAACACACAAAGAAGACAATTCAGATTAGGAAGGTCCTACGTGCCATTAACTGCAAATGACATATCGCTGATCTTCAGCATACCAAATGGAACAAGAGTGCTTGATCTAAAGTATTCAAAAAGGAAAACAACTGAATTCATATCCAGAAGATTCCATGGCTGTTCAAGGGTGTCGGCTCAACAAATAAAGCAACAGCTCCTTCTAGTATTGAATGGAGTATCAGAAACTGACATTGCTGATGTTGCTAGGCTGCTTTGCCTATATATCCTTGTCGTACTCTTTTTTGCAACCCACGGAAACACCATAGGATGGGCATATGTGGGATATGTTGAAAACTACATGGATATGAAGCACTATGCCTGGGCAGAAGAGATTTCAAAGTTTCTCATGGAGTCAATACACAACAGAAGTCGTGGTTCTGATAGAGTAATTGATTGCCTTATTGCATTACCGGTATGATATACAACTACAAATTTACAAATTTGAATTTCAATCTACAAAGAATTATTGACATACATTTGTGTTTTATGATTTTGTAACAGTATTGGTTGTGTGAGCATACGATGATCATCAAACCAATTGATTCGGTGCATTTCCCGCGAGTACTAAAGTGAAATCTAAGGGCACTGAGTATGGCACTTAGGAAAAGGCCCTTTCATTCACTAGTAGCTACTGAGGTATTTTTCACAATTTTCACTATCTAATTTTATCTAAGTTTTTAATCTAACATGTTCTTTGTAACATTGATTTAAAATGCAGGTCATTGAGGATGAATTAGATATCACGCTGCTTGAAGTGCAGCGATTACAGTCCTTGTTGGACAGTGGCGCTTGTGAAAAGGAGGTCATGATGGAGATAGAAGGAGAGCAACAACTTACAGAAAAAGAAAACACTGGTGGAGAAGACAAATCGAATGAATATGAACATCATGATGGTCAAACAAACAAAAAGCAAGGAGATGGGGGAGACATAGCAGTATTAGTAGAAGGAGAAAATGTTGATCAAGGAGACGATCAAGAGGATGGAAATGAAAAATGCGAGCATGAATTGGAAGAAGGAGATCAGGGAGAACAAAACAAAATGATTGAAGCCACCCAACCAGATACAGACATACTGACAGACACATTGGTTATATCCGAGTTGGAAGAGCAGCTGCAAAACAGTAACAGTAAAGAAACAAATTTCTCTGGTCTGGCAAAACAGTCTATAGCATTTGGTGCAGAGATGGCGGGCTATGAACAGACGTCACTACAAACAGATCTGCTGGTTGCAAACATCTTAGCTGACATAATTGGCAGCACCAGCAACACAGTAAATGAAAAGCCATCTGAAGCACACTCTGGATCCTTACCAGAAGCTGGTGATACATTGCCTAGTCCTAGACAACAGTCACAAACTCCTGAAAGCAGCGACATCAAAAATCTTACTGAGGAGCGTGACAGGGCAAATTCTTTAGTCATCCAACTCACTAAGGAGAAGACAGAATTACAAGAGCAGATCCAACGGATGGCTATTGAACTTGAAAGGACGTCAACCGAAAACAACATCATAAAAAAGCAGCGGCTTGAAACTGAACAAATGATCACCAGCTTGCTAAGAGAAAGGGATGATGCTCTATTGTTGGTTGAGCAATTGACAAAGGAGAAGACTTCACTTGAAACACACAGTGTGGACAAAAATCATACTTTAGAGGAGTCAACTCGAATGGTCAGCTCCCTCAAAGAGCAGCTGAAACACACCATCAGTGTGTCAGATTTACAGTCCTCGAGAGCTACAAATGCAGAAAATGAGGTAAAGGGCTTGAAGAAAAAGTTGATCAATCTAGAGTCAAACAACTTCAAACTGCAGCAGCTCTTGAGGGAAATGACAATTGATTATACAGAGAAAGGATTGCAATGGGCTGGGAAGACTCTAGATGATATCTTCAAGCCTACAATAAAAACTAATACACGATAGAAAGCAGCGAAGGAGGCTGCAACTGATCGTAATGTTGCAGAAAATGTACCTGAGGTAATTCAGGTACACGGCCATGTTTGTTTAGATAAATTTATGTTTGCATTGAATTCATGTTTTGCATATCTATCAAATTTATCTGACTTTTGTGTCATTTTATCTGACTTTCTAAGAATTTATCTGAGTTTATATCAAATTTATCTGACTTCTGTGTCATTTTATCTGACTTTCTAACAATTTATCTGAGTTTATATCAAATTTATCTAACTTCTGTATCATTTATCTAAGTTTATATCAAAATTATCTGACTTCTGTGTCATTTTATCTGACTTTCTAACAATTTATCTGAGTTTATATCAAATTTATCTGACTTCTGTGTCATTTTATTTGAGTTTATATCAAATTTATCTGACTTCTGTGTCATTTTATCTGACTTTCTAACAATTTATCTGAGTTTATATCAAATTTATCTGACTTCTGTGTCATTTTATCTGACTTTCTAACAATTTATCTGAGTTTATATCAAATTTGTCTGACTTCTGTGCCAACTTATAAAACTTTTCATTAAATTTATCTGACTTCTGTATGATTTTATCACACTATCAGCAAATTTATCTGATGTTATATGAAAGTTATCTACCCTTCAACAAATTCTAATTTGATTAATCTATATTTTTATAATTGAAATATTGATCAGATCATGCCGTCTGATGCACCATCAAAACCAATTAAGGAGGTGAAACAGTCCTCCATGGTGAAACGAATCAAGAAAAGAACAGCGATGAGGAAAATGAACCCATCAACTGTCCCCTTCACACTCCCAAAAAATGCGGTCACTAAGCTTCTGAATGCATCTGACGTAGAGAAGCTAAAGGAGATTTATGAAGCTGAGGGCAATTTGTAAGTCACATACCTATGCACCTAAGCAACACCACTGTTGAATTTAAGAAACCTTAATGAAAATGTAGACTAATTGGGCCCTTTGTGCAATTGGATTTGCAGGGCGCTCGTTTGGGGAGGTGAGGGCATACAAGCTGTATCTTATGAAGACATAGTAACAGTTCTCAGCAGAGCAGAAATGTCAAGCATTGTAAGCATCACAACACAGACACATTGACAAAATATCCCTACATTTTACACAAACATAATATGGTCGTGTTCAAACAATATGCCTCACATTATGTGTTTCAAATTTAACAGGTTATTGACTGCTACGCTGAGTTGCTATATAGAGAACATGGTGAAATCCAACAGCAACTCACAACTGTCCAGCACACAGAAACGCTGCCTCGTGACAAATCGTACTTCGTAACAAGTTTATACTGGGTAAAAGACAATAACTGTCTTGACTGTGTCATCATTTACTTTATTTTTATATATAATAAACAGTTACTAAACATGTCTTAATGTAGAAAATTGTTACTTCCTTGTCGCCGGAAATGAAGGAAAAGATACTGCACCCTCAGATCTCCCCAAGCAGAACTGCAGAACACAGATTCGTGCTTTTTCCAATGAATTCAAATGGAAAAAGGAAGGATGATGAACCCTTCCACTAGACACTGTTGGTGCTGGATAAGAAAGAAGGAGATTGGCTACATTACAACTCCTTACGACCAAGATCACCTAAAACAGTGGATCATTACTTTGAGGATGCACGAATTCTGGTATGTCTCACGTACTTGGTCATTATTTATTCAAAGATACCGTTAGCATAATCGAAACTGACCCAAAATACGGAATGTTTTTTATTCTGCAGAAACAGTATGTGGAGAACTACAATTATGTCAATGTTGAGGAGACACAGCCATATGGAGCTCCATTGATAAGCGTCGAAGATGCCCCACAACAGAAAATGGGCTCGTAAGTATCATTGTGCAACTACAGTAATTCAATTGACTTGACGGTGCCTTATTTACAATCGACTAACAATATCATGTCTTGTTCCAGTGTTGATTGCGGAGTGGTTGTTTGTTATCTTATGAAGCAACTTACTCACAAACAAGTAATTGCTTCGAAGTTGCCACAGCGTGTAATTGATGGATTAAGGGCAGAGATAGTAAGCAAGTTCCTACACGACAAGCATTGCAGCTGGTCAGTTGAAAACTACCAAGCCAGGCAACTAGCTGCTGATGATGACTTCGAAAACTGACGAAAAAACTACAGCAATGATACAAACAAGTTCTTTTCAATCAAGTTGATGTATTTTATGTAAATCTCTTTATATGAAAAGTGAAAGTTCAACAGACTTGTGAATGTATTTTTTTGGTTCACATGAAGGTTGGACAAACATTTCTGTCAATGTAATTCTCACATTTGTGAATGAATGTAAATATAATTATTTCTGTCAATGAAATTTTAGCTGACTTCTGATAGAAATTATCTGAGTTCTGACTGAGATCATCTACGTTTTGGATGAAATTATCTAGGTTATAATTTTCATTATCTACGTTCTGAATCAAATTATATGAGTTTTGTATGAAATTATCTGACTTTGGATGAAATTATCTGACTTCTGAATCAAATTATCTGATTCATTGATGAAATTATCTGACTTTTGAATCAAATTATTTGAGTCCTGGACGAAATTATCTGACTTATGAATGAAATTATCATACTTCTGAAACAAGTTATCTGAGTCATGGGTGAAATTATCTGAGTTCTGACTCAAATTATCTGAGTCCTGAGTGAAATTATCTGACTCATGAATGAATTTATCTGACTTCTGAATCAAGTTATCTGAGTCATGAGTGAAATTATCTGAGTTCTGACTCAAATTATCAGAGTCTTGGATGAAATTATCTAACTCATGGATGAAATTATCTGAGTCCTGAATCAATTTATCTGAGTCAAGGGTGAAATTATCTGAGTTCTGACTCAAATTATCAGAGTCCTGGGTGAAATTAACTGACTCATGGATGAAATTATCCGAGTCCTGGGTGAAATTATCTGAGTTCTGCTACATATTTAGTTGGGTAATGTGATTGCTCTGTCAAGCTAATGATTCCAGATAATCTCAGCTCTAATGCAATTTCAATATCAATTTTGAACAATGACTAAATGATTTAGACACATTTTGAAAGTAATTACTTATAAAAGCAAGAGCACATTAATCAACATTAAAGGGAATGTCAATTTGACATTTTTATTCACTAATCAGAATTACATCAGATGTATCAACAATATTACACCTAACCTAAATTCAATATCTAATTCAATGAAATGTTAAAGAAGAGGCTCCTTGCACGATTTCTTATTGTGGCTGCCAATCCGACCACATCGCCCACATTTTATCTGCCGTGTGATCTCCCCTCTTGACAAGATCCTCTTTTTTTTTGGCCTGCCAGTTGGTCGTTTAACAACAAGTGGGAGAATAACGACTTCGGCGCCTTTTGTCTCTGGCATTCCCACGGTTGGAATTGGAAAAATTTACTCTTCATACGAAACTTTATATGTATGAGTGTGAAAATAATGATCAACAAAGACACTCAATTCCTTTCCACTCTTTTGAATCGCCGCACAAGCATGGGCGCAGGGGAACCCATTGATCTGCCACTGATAACACGAACATATGTGATTAAAAATGTCAACGGTCACTGACGGGTAAGAATGCACATCGTAAACAGTTTCACTCGAACGGCTAACCGTCCACGTCCTTACAAGCCGGATAGCAGCATCAAGCCTCTTATCCATGTCCGGACAGATGACTGACTTCCATCTGCTGGAAACTTCCTTCCTACTAGCCATCTGCTTCATTATTTGAACCCTTATTGTGTCAACCATCTTTGTAATTGGAAGATGGCGAGCGTCTCTAATCCATGATTTGAAAGATTCAACAGTATTCGAACACATCTCACCATATCACTGCCCCTTAAAATATGCATTGCTCCATCTTTTATGAGGCAATCCACAGAGAAATTTATCTACATTAGAACCACCTTCACCCCTCAACGACTGCAGCTTTGCATGGAAGGCAGGGATGGTTGGCGCATATGCACATTCCCGCAGCATCATAACCATTTTCTCTCTAAATGCATTAGTGTAACCACCAAACAACTTGTCCCTCAAATTTGCCTTAAGGTGTTGGCGGCAATACGCATGATGGGCAAAATGAAATACCTTTGAGACAGCCTCTATCAGACCTGGATTTCTGACAGAAACAAAAGTAACAGTGCGATCTGACATAATAATTTTCATTAAATTCTGCAGAAACCATGTCCAATTGTCCTCCGTCTCTGAGTCCACTACCACAAAAGCAAGGGGGAACAAACTTGTCCCATTAATTAACAATTTTTTATATTTCTGATACTATTCAGAAAATCAAAACATGTTGATCATTAGTATAAATATAAATAAATGGGTCAATAATATCAGAAAAAACAGCATGACGACTTACCTTGATTCCCATTCTTCCCCGTCGTTGCCAACAGGTTTCCCTTGTATCTGCCCTTTATGAAAGTACCGTCCAGAAATAATAAAAGGACGAATATGATTAAAACCAGCAATTGAAGCATAGAACGACACAAAGAGACGCTTGAAACACATAGTTGATTGGTCATAATCTAGCACAAAGAGGCTTTCTGGATTTACCTCCTCAGCCACCTTAATATACCAACGATGATGGTCAAAAGATAGCGACGAATCACCATACAGCTTATTTCTAGCCCTTTCCACACCCCATCATGCATGATGATATGTAATGGTCAGTCCATAATTCACCTTAAAGTGGTGCACGATATCAATGGGTCTGGTGAGCGGCTTCTCACGGATATGATCCACTATTAAATCTGCAACTGTCTCAGAATTCATACAGCTGTTCTTTGACGTTCGAACTGCTGCACCACATGTATGCTCATTGTTTAATGTCCTGATACAAAAATGGTCACTAGACTTTTCAATAGATGCATGAACAGCCATCTGCATCCCATTGAATGACTGCGAGAGCATTCAGCTGTCACCCTCACCTTATCATTTTTCACATATACAAATTCAAAACCAATCTCAATTGAATATCTGCACAATACACTTCTAAACTCCCCAACACTGCCCTCAAACCTCTGCCCCACATCTCTAATACCACTTGCCCAGCCAAAAGACAGCAACATCTTCTCCATGTGGGTACAAAACTGTGGAAGAAGATCTGTCTCTATATCTGTATCCTCGTACCCCACTAATGGTAGGGCATCTTAAGCTAAATCACCACCATTTTCCTCTTGATCATCGTCCTCCGATTCTTGCGATTCTGATACAACTACATCAACTGTCCCCAATCCCATTGAAGAGACCAACATGGACAAGCTCATTAGATCCGAATCGTTGTCCAGCAAGCACTTTGGGTGGCCAGGCAACGCATAAGTCAAACAAATCATGTTCATTGTAAGATTTCTCCACTTGTTACAAACTTGACGCATCAAACCATCATAACTCATACCCCGACTCAAATGAATAACGGCCGTAAGCATGCCATACTTACAGAGAAGCAATAACGGCTGTGACATCTATAAAACAACAAGATTCAATGGATATAAATGGTCACTATCATTGCAAAAAGTATGCATAATGCAGAAAACAAACATGATCTCTGCACATGTAACTGATTTTGTACAAAACTCTGTGAATTTATCTGGATTTTCAAAAGTGAGCTTAGATGAATTCAATACTCAGATAAAATCAATACAGAACTCAGATAAACTGTACATAACACAGATAAATTGTACATAGCTCAGATAAATTGTTTAAACTCAGATAAATTGTACATAACACAGATAAATTGTAAATAACTCAGATAAATTGTACATAACTCAGATAAATTTTGGCTCTGAACTCAGATAAATTGTACATAACTCAGATAAATTGTACGTAACTCAGATAAATTTTATCTCTGAACTCAGATAAATTGTCTAAAACACAGATAAATTGTACATAACTCAGATAAATTTTGGCTCTGAACTCAGATAGATTGTACATGACTCAGAAAAATTCAATATAGAAATCATATATTGTGTATAGAACTCAGATAAAATTACACAAACTACATTTTGTCTGATTAAAAGTCAGATAAATTTCATGCTAAAAGTCAAATATCTTAGATTACATTACTTCTTCCACAATGTAGCTCTGAAATAAGACTGGTAAATAAGTTATGCTCTAGCTAATCTAAATGCATGACCATCAAATCAATTCTACATCAACTGAGCTGATACAAATTGAATACTTCATCACCAACAAAACTAAAGAAATATAACTATCAAAACTAGAAAAGAAAAATGAAAAACTTCACGTCCATATAAAAGATAGAACTGCTACACAAAAGTTAGATCTGAAATCAACTTCACGTCCATATAAAAGATAGAACTGCTACACAAAAGTTAGATATGAAATCTAATATACAGTAAATCAAACTACACAGCTAAAAACCAATAAGAATAGAATTGAGCACGCGCATCAGATATATATATACACATTCAAATAACAAAAACTGCATAATCTCTGATGTAAACAGAAAAAATCGCTTACCTAAAAAAAGATGAATCCCTTCCCAACGTTTGGATCTGGTTTCTGCTTCCAACCCAATGAACTGTTTTCCAACCAATCAATATACGAGACTATAATCCAATTACAATAAAACTCCTACCAAAAGTTTGATCTGCAATCTGCGTCGCAAACAATGAATCTCTCTCTCACGTTAGTTTTCTACATTCAGATTCAATATCATAAGCGATTGCAGTTTGAGATTCAAAAAACGAGATCTGCGCTGGATGACATGAGCATATCAATAATAACTTCCCCACTTATGCACTTAAATCGTGGCTAAATAATTGTGACACGTTGGAGACCACTCCACTGCATGCTGCGACGGTTACATGGGTAAATTAGTCTTAAAAATTGAAACCGTGTGGATACAGGGACCTTAGGCTGCAAACATCCTAACTGCTTGGACCAGAGCCTTTAAAAAGAATCCGCCTGGACTGGAGGCTGGAAACATTCCATTCGAGGGACCTTTCGCTAAATAATCCTTTAAAGTATTACTTCAGACCAGCAGTGATGCAGAACGAGCTACCACTCCACCACTAGTCCCACCCAACATAGTTTTAAGGATATTTAATTTTTATTAGCTTCCTAATTTTATTGAAATTAGGATTAGCATTATGATTTATTTGGTTTCCTAGTTTGATTAGGATAATTTCTATTATTAGATTGAATTTTTTTAGGCCTTAAGTTTACTTTGCCTATTTATATTGTATTGTAGAGATGATAATTTCAAATTTGGGGAATTGAATAAAATTGAAAATTTTCCATGGAGAGGTTTTCCTCGTGTTAGAAATTTCTGCAGAAATAATTTGAGGTGTCTTTGGACACGTGTTTCGACATCTATGCAAAAAATGCAAACAAAATTCTCTCATGGTTGGCTCTTCTAATTTCAAAGTTGGGTTTTACTCCAAACATTTTCAACCCTTTTTCTAAATGGGTTAGATTCTGTTTGAGCCAATCCATCTCACCCATAGTGCTCAGTCCAACTCCAACCTAACCCATGGCCTTGGGCCTTGGGCCTTGGGCCCCACTACTCAATAGACCATCAAAGCCCACAACTCCTTTCACAGTTAAACCCTATAAGGCTATAACCGGGCAGGCCTCTCTCGAAGCGGAGAAAGAGATGGAGCCGTTTGCATAAACCCTAATTTCAAAGATTGCATGCCGTTACTGTCACCTCCCTCAGCTGATTCTAGCATCAAAACCTTCCGATTTCTCCCATTTTTGTTCATCTTACGCTTCTAGATTTCCATTCTCCCAAGAAAACACGATGATTACAGGCGGGAAAAACTTCGTTTCTTCCCCTCCAGCGTTCTCCAACGACGCCAAAAAACTGCTTGTCTGCACGGGTAATACCGTTACGATATTCAGTATCTCGACGGCTATGAAGGTGGGTCGATGTGATTTTGTTAGGTATTGGAGAAAAATCGTGTTTTTGCGTTGCAGGTAATGGAACTGATTCCAATTTGGGTTGCAGATAACGGAGTTGGAGGGTCATACGGCGCTGGTTACTTCTGTTGTTGTTGTTGTATCTGCTGGGAGCAAGCCTCTGTCGCATTGTTGGACTTCGTCGCTAGATGGAACCATTCGGTATTGGGATTTTTCTCTTCCGGAGTTGATAAAGAAGGTGGATATCCGCTTTCCTATCCATTCCATGGTAAGTGGTTTTTGTTTATCTGTTTGTGTGGTTCGTCATCGTTGAATTTTTGGGTTTGGGGTGTTTTTTTTTGAATGTTGAAATGAAAATGGTTATTTCTCTTGTTTGGAAAGTGGGGTTCTTACCCTTTTGAAGTGGTTAGCTATCTTGTGCCTGAATGAATTGTTTGCTATTTGGGACTTTTGTTTGGTTGTTGAAATGGTTATTTCTCTTGTTTGAAAATTGAAATAAACATCATTTTTGCCATGTGAACACAGCTAAACAATAGATTTGGGCTGTTTTGTAAAAGCTTTGTCATTATTCTCTTCATCTCACAACTAAGGTACAAGAGGGGTAAAGGAGGATTCTTCTTTTCCTTGTTAATATCCTAGCGTCGACTCTTTAATTAGGTTAGAAGTACAGTGCACCCGTAACACACAATTACTTCTTTTACAAGACACTTGAAGCATGCTTTGGTGATAATAACTTGTGTATTTTGTAGGGATGACAGCAGGTTGAGTTTAAATGCTAGTGGGTTGGTAAGGTTTGGGTTGCGTTTGACCTGCTCTGCCATGTTTTCTTTTAATTTACATATTAAATAAGTTTTTATTATAAAAGGCTTCATTAGCACAAGTGATGGTAGGCAGTAGACACTCTTCTATGTGCTCCAAGTTTAAATCTCAATTTGGTCAAGAAACTTTTTCATATTTTAAAATTAAAAATAACCACTATCAAACCCAACTCGACCCTAACTCTTCATGGGGTGGTTTTGCCATTGCAAGCCATAAAACTGTCATGGGGTGGCTTTGGCATTGCAAACCATAAAACTGTCACAGGGTGGGTTCAGATTTAGACAGACCTATAACAAACCCTACCCATTGCCATCCCTTTTATTATGGAGGTGATTGACTTTTTACCGCTACTAACCAACAGAAAGCATTCGCTCTTGAAGAACCCTGTAGTGCTCTTGAAGAACCCTGTAGTTTCATTTCCCATTAGTCAAATGAGGAAGGTTTTACCGGAAACCTCACCCCTTACCTTCAACCACCATGGTCTTTCTTTACTCGTGCTAGGTATGTATGTTTTTCCAGGATTAGGATAGTTGAGAAGAGGATTGAATTCCCTAATTGTTAGACTTCATAAAAAAAAAGGGAAATGAGATCATCATTCTAGCATATTGGTCTAAACAATCTTCGTTCATAGCATGCTTCAAAAGTTGTTGATCAAGAGAAAGGAAATTGAGTCCCACATATCTCCTCACCCCACCACAAATTGTTCAAGAAGCTGATTATGACATCTTCTCCTTGTGTTTCCATTTGAAACTTTTCTAGATAGCATCTAAAATATCCCTTCCGTCCCTTCATTTTTCAATATAATCCTTGGTTTGGAACCATTGTAAGTATCTGTTATTATTTGAGCCTACCAACTAGGACCTACTTCCATATGTTATTTTCTGTCTGTCAACCTCCATCATGATTCCTTGGGAAAGGTAATGTCTTGATGGACCTAATTTTTGAATCTCCCACTCTTGACATGCTTTTGCATGTTCTTTTAATCTACTGGGTCATACCTACTACTACTTCCATTTCTTTCCAAAGGAAGTCTTTGCAGATCCGTTTTATTTTTTCTAGCAACAAGCATTGGACCTGGTGAAGTAGGGAGAATATAAACTGATGGGTTAGAGTTCAGAAAAAAGTTTGCTTATGCTCCCATTGGGGGTTATTTACTCTTCCATGATGGGTTTCCTTCTTGAACCTTTCGATGAATGGTTCACACAGGCTCTTGGACAGCTGTCATTGCAAAAGGGTAAACTAGAATAGGTTATTGGATACGAACCATCACTATATCCAAAGTAGATGCAATTTCATCCATCTGCTCCTCACTCTTCTTGGACCCTGCAGCTCACTTTTTAATATAGTTGACACTATTCGAACATTCTTTTCAAAGCTACCTAAGATATCCCTTTAACATTGACCTTCCCCCTATTTGCATCACAAAATGATACTGCTTATTCAACTTAGCAAGGAACCTGAATATAAACCTGCTCAATTTTTGGTCTTGTTAACATTGTGCTAAGAACTTATGTAGCTAATTCAGCAGGAAATGATAAAGCGGGTTCACATAACCATGAAATAGCCTTTTTGGGCACATTTACTTCAAAAACATGTTAAATTGATGCAGGTATGTATCTAAGATTCCATCTTTGTCCACCTTGCACAAAAACCTCAACTTACCCATGGAATTTATCAATACTCTCTTAAGCAAGTAAATTCATATCCGGGACTTGTCTTCCTTCCATGAACACTCCTTGCTCTTTCAAAAGACTTAGTGGTACAGCTTCTTTCGACATGTTTTTCAACACCTTAATTAGGCTTTTACATGCACATGTTTGATCTTGCTCATGGTGGCAACCCTTGTCTTCTTTAGAATTAGAGCATTAAGTGAGGATCTTATCTCACAACTTGGTATCGGCTTGAGTATAAAACTCATGGTAGTCTATGATATAATTTACGACCACGACCTTGAAGACATACTATAATACTATGATCATCTTGGAAGCTGGAAGCACATGATTGTCAATGTATATGTTCTTTTTTTAATGTTGAAAATCATCTCTCTCATCCATTGTCTTTGGTTGGACAATTTAGGATTACTTTCTTGGATTGTTTGTAGTTTGCAGAGTTATGCATGGTTTTAAAGTCGGCTGAGTTTGGATCGACTTTGTTTAGTCGACTTGGACTCGGAACCTTGCTAGACGAGTTGCCCAAGTTGAATTCTATCAAGTCCTACCAAGAAAGGGCTAAAGCTATTATTTTCCCCTATTTTCTTGGTTTAAGATGATATTGGAGGTTTTTGGGGTCTTTTTTACTTGATTTTTAAAGATCAAAATTGCATTCTCTAGAAGATCTAAGCATTTAAAAGATTGTAGGTAATGGTAGTCCTACTGAATGCATTTCAAACGTGACCACCAAATACCAATTATTACTTAAATCCATTCTAGATAACTAAAGCAAATGTGGCTTAGATTCATAGAACATCAAATTTCTATTTTAAGCTTTTTCATCATTTTCCAAAAAACTTTTAAAAGGTTATTTTGGTCTGTTAGAAGACAATCATTGTGCAACCATCCCAGCCACATATCATTCCTCTATTGCTGAGGATCCATCAGGGGACCCCGGCTTTTAATCACACTTTGATTGCACAACTACTATTCATCCACCAGACTTAGATGCCTGCCTCCTTATGGCCTGTTTGGATGTATGGTAAATTGAAATATGGTGAGGTGAAGCATCAAATCAAGAGAGAATAAAATATAAGGTGTTATGATGGTGTTTTATTTTTAGTTGTTTAGTATGGATCTTTTTGACTTTTTGTATAGAAAAGTGGAGCTTTTTTGTCTTTTAGTGGAAAAGGAGGTTGCTTTTTTACTTTTTTTGAAAAATTTGGAGGAAATTTTGAAATTGTGTACTATTGATATGACCCCTTGTCATTTTTTCTCTGGATTCACATTACTTTACTTTAACTAGTTAATTGCCAAACATGCCCTTAGCACTTAAGGATACAGTAGTACCACCTGCTCAAACACACATGCAAAAAAAAAAAAAAAAAAAACGTGGGTGCAGAGTCCAAGGTTTTTAACCTTGTTGATGTTAGCGGATTGTGAAGTCTCTTATTAGATAACGTCACTATGGATATTGAACTGGATTAGTATTTTGTCCATGGATATGCCTACCTAGGGAGACATTGATGTCCCTAACAAGCTGAGCTACAGCCTAGGTCATATTTAGTTTTTTGAAGAGATGAAATTCTTCTACAAGATGGAACTCAAATGAGCGAGGACTAGGGCTATAGGTTTGGTCAAACAGGTTCAAAGTTAGCAAGGTTCTGTTTGTAGCTGTTCCTGCGAAATGACACCTAGTGGACTAGGGTTGTCAACAGGCCTGGTTCTGGTATTTATTTAAACGAGTTTGATCAACTCATTCAAATGTTAAAACATAGGCCAATGTCACGCAAGAAGACAATGACTTTCACATAACATGGTGGTCTGTTAGATCGCTAAATATGCTAAGAGATTTCTATCTCTTACTTTCCATTCCCCCCCTTTTTCAGCATTTCCTCTTTTGTTTTTGAACAGTAATCTTATGCTCTAGGAAAAGAGAAATGTTAAGGCATCTTGTGTGCTTGCCATAGAAATTACAATAAAGAAGTTTCCATCATTGGTTAACCTTTGAAATCTGTATGTTTTGATGTAAGTTCCTTGCACAAGTTTCATTTGTCTCCTGTGATTTTGCTTGTACAATTTTTTTGTTACCTTAGTTGGTATCCATATGAGATTAGTTCATGACCCCTTACTTTGTTCTGTCAGGTGATTCCATCTGCATCGTGTAAGTTACCTGTTGGGACCAATGAGAAGCCGTCCAGTCTTTATGCTTTTGTTTCAATTGAAGACACGTCAAAACCAGATGATGAGCCTAAAGCTTTGCGAGGACAAATTCGAATGTGCAACTTGACCAAATTCCGTCTAGTTGGAGGACCATTGGCAGAGGTTCAATCATTTAGCTATTATATATATATATATATATATATATAAATTGTATGTTGAATATTGCATGGACATATTCTGTTTCTCAGGTTTTTCCCATGATATGTAATGATGATTTTTTTTTTAATATCAACATGAGTACATGTAGTTATGCCAATGTACTAGTACCTATTGTTTCAAAATCAGAAATAATGTAAACATCACTCCTTTAAATTCAGGACTAACCTTCCTGCTTTACATGGATAGTTAGTAACGTAAATATTGTGGTACCCTGTCAATATTCACCTTGTTTCTGATGTTTTTCATATATGGGTTATTTAGATTCAGATGAGTACTGCAAATTTTCTGCATGCCATTACATGGCGAGCCAGTCTCTTTTTTTTTTACAACTTAAATAAATTGTACCCATACTTATAATTTATTAATGTTTATGTATGCAAAGAAAATGATGTACAAGTTTTTTGACTCTGATATTTCTTGTGTTTAAGACTAGGAGGCCAGAGTCCATAGTTATTGGAACTTCTGGGGAGTTCTTTGGGATTCGAAACAAGCAGAAACTTCACATATGGAAGATCCCTGCAAAAGATTTTAACTATGATGAGGTCAAGAAGATGAAATTGCATCACACAAAGAGCTTGAGTACCCTTGCATTTCATCCCTCTGAGAGAATTATTGCAGGAGGTGATGTAACAGGAAGGATTTTGATATGGAGAGGTTTTGGAGGAAGAGTTTTTTCACACAATAAACTACCATTGATTGGTCAAGATATGGAAATCGAGGAAGAAAGGCCTGGGGTGAGGGGTGATGATGATGCTGACTCCTGCTCAACATGGCATTGGCACCCAACTGAAGTGAAGTTTCTCTCCTTTTCCTCTGATGGAGCTTATCTATACTCAGGTAAATGAGACACTCTGGTAATGACGGTTTTTGGTTGGTTTGTTTTCTGTTTTACTGAATGATTATTGAAGTTTCACATGAATTCTGTGAATCTTAATTTTTTTTATTTTTAAAGTAATGTCACTATGCTTTCCATTTGTTTTTTTAGTTTCTTATTCTTTCCTTGGTGGATCGCTGTTTGTCCTATAATCAAAATGATTTTCCTGTTCGTTTTATCATTGTCAGGTGGAAAAGAAGGAGTTCTTGTAGTTTGGCAGCTAGATACAATGAAAAGGAAATTTCTACCACGTCTAGGATCCCCACTTCTATATTTTAGAGATTCTCCAGATCCCTCTCTATCCTCTGTAAGTATAATTTACTTCTAATTGTATATAGCATTATATGAAATCATGCTCAAATTTTCCATATTCCTTTTCACCATTATGTCTTTCTTGTATGATTTACTGCAGTATTGCACTTTCAAAAATATTTTAGAATATTGCATGAAAGAGTTCTATAGTACATAGAAAATTGTTTTTTTGAAAACTAAGTTTTTAGTTGCTCTTTTAAAGGATACTCCACAGAACATATAATGCTACATTGGAAGGAGCTGGCATTTTCTTTTGCAGGGCCATAGTAGTTTTGTACAAGGGCCCTTTTCCTTTTTCTTTCCTCGTTTCCTGTTTGCCTGTTTTAGCTTGTCAGTATACATCTTTTTTACTGCTTGCTTTTGTTAATGAAAGTAACCATTCCGGGGGAAAAAGAAAAAGAAAAGAAAAGAAAAGAAAAGAAATTTGTTTTTTTGAAATAGTTTCTTGAAGACGACCTGTTTCTTGAAGACGACCTTCAAATTTGATTTGCCTTTATACTTTTCTTAGGATAGTTAGGCAAACTTTGGGGCAGCGAAGTCTTATATGCAGCTATTTGAGTGGACAGCTGTTATCCAACCAAAATTAGAGTCCTGATATATTCTACACTAATTCCTAACTAAGATCCTTCCAAAATCCCAGCACCCAACCTGTACACATTTTGTTAATGATTGGCAGATTAGAACAGGCCAATTCATGGCATTATTCCTGCTCTAATCCTAATCCTATTCAACACTCATTCCTTCCAAACCATGCACCCAACTTGCACACATTTTGTTCATCATTGGCAGATTAGAGCAGGCTGATTTGAACCATTATTTCTGCTGTTATATTAATCATCTTCGAATCCTAATTCCTCCCAAATGCTATATTTAATTACAGTTCTATCGTCTTCGAATCCTAATTCCTCCCAAACCCTATATTTAATTACAGTTCTATTCTGGGCCAAGTTCCGTGGTGCAGCCGCACTGCATCATTCCTGAACCCTGATCCAATACAAACACTGTCCAATTCGATGGCCCTATCTAGCCTTACCAATTTGAACCAGACTGAAAACCCATATTATCATCTATACCTAGCCCCATTTTTCCTACCCAAACTTGACCCGATTTAACCCTTTTATCCTATTCCATTCACCGCAGAACCTAGTTGACCTTGAATGCCACTCACTCCTTTTTCCCATATTTCCTTCTCTTCTTTTTCTCTCCTTTTCTTTGTTGAGTTTACTTAAAAATACAAGTCATTCTTACCTTTACAAGTGTACATTTTAAAATGAAATGTGAGCATCAGCTTCCTCCTTTAATTGTTATGAGTTGTCTCTGTTTTTTTTTTATAACTATGAGTTGTGAGTTGTGTCTCTTCCCTTACCTAAACAGCCTCCTGCAACCTTTTAGCTGTTCAGTGTTCTTATAAGTTCCTCAGGATGCCTACTTAAGTGGGAGACAATGTCCATGTAGAATGTCTGAGCAACAGCAACAATATGCACTTGTGCAATTGTAAAAGATTCTATTTATTTTTATTATAATTTTATTTGGTTGCTGGTTTTCTTTTCATCTATTGCCTTTTTTTTTTTTTTGTTTTTGTTTTTTTTTTTTGTTTTTCGGATTGGCTTCTTGTCTCAGTCCGTCTTCGTGTTTGGAGAAATAAAATTTTACTGTAATAAAAAAAAAAAAGTTACGTCTTCATGCTGACATTGACTAGGCCTATTGCACAAGTACTGCCGTTAATTTTTTTGCATGCTGTAGATGTGCTTGTGTTTGTTTTTTAAATTAGTTAACGGTTTGTGTCCTTTTTATGGACATTTGAATTTCATTTCTGTCTACTCCTGCATTCCATTTAATGCTTTCCCTGCTGTGTGCTTGTTGAAATTGCTAATATTAACTGCAAATTCATGAAATTATTTGATTTTAATGGTGCTGAATGGGCATAGTCAGATCTCTTGTGCAGATAACCAAATCCTGCTGCTGAGAATGCCTTCAATGGAAATTCTGAGGTCCATTGCCGGGATCAAGGTTTGTGAAAGCCATCTATTTTGCTAACGGATGCCCCCACTTTCTGTATCATATACTGATTGATATCTGGCTTGTTCAAGACTGCTATTATGAATCCTTTCAATAGGAATTGTAGGGTCCTGTGCAAATGTATGCTTTACTATAGTTCTATTCACATGAGCCATGGCTTATGTTTTAAAAATTTGCACAGCATATCATGCCCATGTCAGATCCTCAGGGTACAGTGAGGAGTTTATTGATTCCTATGGAAATCAGATGTTTTGTTCTGATTCTCTGATACACACTGAATCCTTTGGTATTGGTCCAGTATTGTTACACTGCCAGCAAGCAGAATGTGATTGTAGTTGGCTGTTAAGTGGAGTATATGTTGCATTGTAGGACCAACCTAAAAGTCCTCTCCCGCTTAAAATGGTTTCTATGCAATTTTTATTTTATTTTGGAGCTACAGTAATTTTTTATGATAAATTCTTACCCAATGTGTATTCAGCTTCCTTGGTCATTTCCAGAGATTTATAGGGACTTACAAAGTGGGTTTGCCTTTGATCACTCTGCTGCATTAGTTGCTCTACGGACCAGGAATTATTGTATTCAGTTCTACAGCTTGCTTGACAGCAGAGAAGTTTCAAAGGTATCAAAGATTTATTTCTGAAACTTGTTTAATCACCCATCATCCTCATCAAAAAGCCTTGTCCCAACTATGTTGGGTCAGCTGCATGAATTTTGTTTCTCCATTCCAGTCTATGCTCGACCAAATCCTCGGATACGCACTTGCTCAGATCTAATGCCCTAGCATTCTGTTTAATATGTATATTGTAAAATTTTGAATTATTGTTGTTCATTTGTATTTCTTGAACTTGGCATGGTCCTTTGCTCTCAACATACTGGAATTTCTGATTGGTAACGAACAAGTGCAAACAAATTGAATGTGTATATCTACTATTTTGCAGGTTCAGGTTTGCGAAAGAAATTATCTGCCGGTTGATGATGTCACGGTAATGCATGATGCTTTTGTTTTTACAACTTTAGTGTGATCCTGTCTACACATCTTATCTGCATTCAAATCTAACAGCCATGTAAATGCCTAGCCATACAAGTTATCAATTGTTGTCTGCAGCCTCTCAGCAGCTTTTGTGCCATTGGAGAATTGGAAGCAATGATACTTAAATAAATAAATAAATAAAAAAATGCATGCATGCAACACATACTAAAAGTGGTCTCTCTCTCTCTCTCTCTCTCTCTCTCTCTTTCTCTGAGACACACAGAGAGAGCATGGAGCCATATATGGGCTTTTTTATGCATTTTTCTGTATCACATTCTTGCAACAGTGGGCTAGTAAGTGGTAACTAAATGTACATGTCTTTTCTTTTCTGTAGGTAGTCGTAACTCTAGTAGCACTATCCATAGATAGCTCCAAGATGGGTACTGTTGAGGCTAAACTTCCTGAAGATGGAATAGGAGGCCTTGTAACTCTCAAGTTTTGGGCATCTGGATCTCGGAGTGGAGAATACAGTCTGTCAACTGTCATATACGAGCCCCACAGGTTAAATTAACCCATTTTTACAGTGAATAGCTTTCTTTATTTTGAAATGAGTGAACAGACTTCTTGAGCATTGAAATTATTATTATTTTTTTTGCATTTTTTCTTTCCATGACTTTTTATTATGATGAAGGGTAAAATCATTACGTGGTTTAAAAATCCATTTAATCAATTAAATTTCTTCAGTGTTAAGTAAATATAATTTATTCTTGTCCAGCTTGATCCAGACCTGATGAGTTTTTGTTGTGTCCTGGCATGGGTCCAGGTCCTAATCCTAGCACCCAGACCCAGATATATTATCTTTTAATAGGGGATGTATTGGGTTGATGGTTATGGCTTAAATAACATATACTTATCATAAAGATATACTATCATAATGTAATCTTACAATAATATTCTGGTCAAAGTTGGTCCATTGTCATTATATTGGTTCGTCAAGTCTTGGATCCTAGACCCAGACCCAACCTTTCGATCTACATTTGGACCTAGACTTGGTATATTTGGTTTGGGTCCAGTCAGTCTCAGGTCCGACCAGACCAAATTTACACCATCCTCGTCGTCGTCATCATGAAAGATATTTACAGCCTTAATATGATGAGCTATATAGCTTTGTGAGGGGAGCACTATGATTGAGATCTGAAAGTGATAGTTTTACATTGTTAGGCTTTCATTCATCAGTGTGGTGACATGGGGTGTGTGTATAAAAAAGGGCAGCCTAGTGCACGAGGCTCCCACCACTGCAGTGTCTAGGGAGGGTTAGATGCATGCAGCCTTAGCCCCACAAGCGGAGAGGCTGTTTCCGCATTTCAAACTCGTGACGCCCAAGTCGCAATGGAGCAACGTTACCATTGTGCCAAGGCTCACCCTCATATATATATATTAAGTGCATTCCAATGTGATTATCAATTTTAACATTTTTGATAGCCGAGATAATGTGTCTAGGAATCTGTGACGAATCTAACCATGCTGACAAGAGCTAGAAGCATGGTTGCAAGGTGCTATTGTCACAAACATGATTTTTCTAAGTTGAGTCATCATTGTTGTCGTCATTGTCATCATCAAAGCCTTGTCCCAAGTATATTGGGGTTGGCTGCATGAATTCTATTTCTCCATTCCGATCTCCTGAGCCAAATTCTTAGATAAGTTGTACTTTTTTAGATCTATTTTTACTGTCTTCATCCATGTCCTCTTTGGCCTACCCCTTCCCCTTGGTGAGCCATCAACCTGCATAACCAAACTTTTCCTTACCGGAGCCGTTGCCGACCTGCATTGGACATGCTCAAACCATATCAAATGGGTTTCTCTAAATTTTATCCCCTATTGATGCTTCCTGTAAATGCTCTTGAAAGCACTCATTTCTGATTTTATTCTTCCTGGTTCTACCACACATCCACCTCAACATTCTCATTTCTGCTACATCTATTGTGTCCATATGTTACTTATTGATTGGCTGACATTCTGCTCCATAGGTCATACTGGTTTAATTGTTGTATTGTTGTATTGTCTTCAATCTTCTCATTTGTCAACCACAAAACACTCCAGAATCAAGTCTCCACTTCAACCATCACGCTTTTATCATTTGTTTGATATCTTTGTCAATCTCCCGAACCTTACTAATTATCAAGCCAAGGTAGCTGAATGAATCTCTTTGTGATTGCTTGTAGGAAGATTGCAAATGAGATGGTTGGAGAGTCGAAAGAGAAAAGCCACTATAATAAAGAAACTTGGTGGTAGAGTACATAGGTTTAGGAAGCTGTTCAAAAGAAGAGATGTCATAAAGTTTAGCAAGGGACTAGGAATATGTAAAACTATGAGATGTATAAGAATTAAGAAGGCAAAGAAAGAAGCAAGTGATACAAAGTTCATATTCATATGATGACCTATATAATAGGTTGAGAACGAGAAAAGGAGATGAGGATATTTTTCAAGCTTGCAAAAATAAGGGAAATGAAAAGTAGGGACTTAGATCATGTCAAGTGTATTAAGAGCAATGACCAAAAAGTTCTAATGAAGGATAACGATATCAAAGAAAGGTGGAGGAAATATTTTAGCAACCTTTTAAATGAAGACTATATAGGAGACATAAGAACAAGAGATGATACTTTATTAGCAGAACATACTTTTTTCATAGAATTAGGGTGGGGGAAGCAAGGAAAGCATTGAGACAAATGAGGAAAGGAAAGGATATGAGTCTAGATGACATTCTAAAAGAGGCTTGGAAATGCTTAGTTGAAGTTAGGGGGTTTGGCTAACTATGCTCTTCAATAAGATGACAAAGAAAATGCCGAATAAATGGAAAAGAAGTGTTGTAGTACTAATATGTAAGAATAAGGTACCTATACAAGACTAAGGGAGAAATATAAAACTTTGCTAACTATTTTTGGAAAATTTCAGTGTGATTTTCTTTGGAATAATGCTGTGGAGAAAAGGAAGTACCATTTGGTTAGATGGGAGGCTTTGTGTTCTCCTATTTCTCAAGGTGGTTTAGGTATTCATTCAATTGAGAAAGTCAATAAAGCACTTCTTGGGAAGTGATTATGGAGGATGGGAGAACCTGGTGGAGGCTTGTGGAGATAGATTTTGATTAGTAAAATCAATTGGGTAATGAAGGATGGTGTGTGTCGAATAAGGATTATAAGATTTCGGGGATATGGAAATCTATTCTTTCTGTTAAGGCTGACTTTGATTTACGAATCCATTATAGGGTTCATGATGGTCAGCGGGTTTGGCATTATGAATGGTGTGGGCAAAATGTGTTGCATCATCTCTTTCCTAATCTTTATTCGTTGGATAGAAGGCCAAAGGGGAACTATTGCCGATCATTTTGCTTTTACCGGAGACTGTATGTCTTGGGATTTTTGTTTTCGGAAGCACTTAACTCAGAGAGAAATTTTTGACTTTACTAGCATGCTTGGTATGCTAGGTAAGATTTTATTTATCAGTTGGGAGGGGAGATAAAAGAGTTTGGAAGCCCACTGTTGAAGGAAACTTTTCGGTCAAGTCTTTTTTTAATAGCTTGACTGAAAATCTTGATAGAGTAGCTCGTTGGCATAGTTTTTGGGATCCTTCAATTCCTCCAAGAGTATTAGCTTTTTGTTGGCTAGGTGGCATAAAATTTTGACTATAGACAAATTATGTCAGTGAAACCATGTTATAGTGAATGGGTGCCCTATGTGTTTAAAAGATGAGGAGTCGGTGCATCATTTGATGATCCATTTTCCTTTTGCTTATAGAGTGTGGATCGCGATCCTTGACATGTTTGGTATGCAGTGGGTAATGCCGAGGGCAGTTGATGACCTTTTTCATCAATGGAGATTTGGGTGCAAGTATATTCACGGCAGAATCTTATGGAAACTAGTGTTGTATGCTACACTATGGAAGCTTTTGCCGGAGAGGAATAATAGATTATTTAGAAATAAAAGTAGCTCTGTGGATGAGGTTGTTCGGTTTGTTTTGGAGTGGGTGCGGACAAAAAAGAAGTTTGAAGGTATTGATCTGAGTGATCTCAATAAATCTTGGGCAGTAGTTTTGAGAGGAGGTTGGAATGCGAAACTTGTGAATAGAGTGCTTTGGTCGAATCCTCCATTGGGTGTTCTAAAGCTAAACTTCGATGAAAGTTTTGTTCATTCTCTTAGAATAGGTGGAATTGGAGGTGTTATTAGAGATTGGTTTGGCGTGGTTGTTCGAAGTTATTCAGGGCCTTTGGATTCGATGGCTGTTAATGAAGCTGACCTTTTTGCTCTATTGATTGGCTGTCGTGAGTTGCGTAGGATGGGATGTGTAAATTTAATTCTTGAAGGCGATTCTTTTTCATTTATTCAGTGGTGTTCAGGTAAGTCTTCTTTTCCATGAGGCTGGCGGATTGGGTAGAGGAGGTGCAGGACATTTCTCTTCAATTGGGTGCTTGCTTCAATCATATTTTAAGAGAAACTAAAGTCATGGTAGATGCTCTTGCAAGGGAAGGAGTTTTTCTTTCTTTTCTTACGTTTGATGTATAGTATCATTCTTGTTTCGTAGTTCTCTTTTTTGAAGTTCTTTGTTTGGGCTGGCAATTTGTGGCTAAGTCCTGTTTTGTTTCTTTTTGTAGCTTAATAAAAATTTATTGTTATAATTTTTTTTTTTTTTTGGATTAAGCTTGAGTCATACTATGAAGGTATGAGTGAGTGAGTGAGAGAGAGAGAGAGAGAGCAAAGACTTAGACAGAAGACCAAGATAACTGAAAATCAATTTGGTTTTATGCCAGGGAGATC
This sequence comes from Cinnamomum chago, assembly GCA_038049695.1. Lineage (NCBI taxonomy): Eukaryota > Viridiplantae > Streptophyta > Magnoliopsida > Laurales > Lauraceae > Cinnamomum > Cinnamomum chago. Next base: position 39,040,715 of record CP142457.1, read on the forward strand.
AACTATGGAAGCTATCTTCTCACTTAAGCAATTAATGGAAAATTATCGAGCGAAGAGGAAAAAATCTGCATTGAGTCTTCATTGATCTAGAAAAAGCTTGTGGCAAGGTAGCTAGAGATTTAATTTGGTTGGTTTTAAATAAAATGTTTCGAAAGGTTATGTTGAAATTATTAAAGACATGTATGAATGAGCGGTAATGAGTATGAGAATCTCTTTGGGTTGAGTCTTGTTACCACTAAAAGAAAGGAGACGAAATTAACCATTGTAATGCTTGTAGGTAGGTAATTCATGTTAGAATGTATACATTTTTCTTATCTTTTTCTCCTGAATTGCTACATGGTGAATTCACGTAGGGTTTGTTTTTTTTTTGGTAGAACACAGGTATTGATGAGGTATTCAATTTATAGCTTGGATGGTAAAAGATGCTTGGTGAATTTATTTTTGTGTAAGGACCAATGTTCTCCGATTAAACTATCAGAGAGAAGTTATCATACAACATAGTTGTGTTCATACCTGCTCTAGATGGCTGTAAACAGAGCACTGAGCAGTCCAGTATCAGTGCTAATCAATTGTAATTCTCATAGGGTTCAAATCTCTCCTTCCGTTATAATATTAAAACATATTTCATGTTTGTTTCTTAAAGATTATGTGCTGTCACTTTCTGATATATTTTACTGTCACCTTCTGATATATACGAAGGAAAACAGCAGGAATAAGTGCTAGTGCAAGCTGAAATGATTGGTGGATTCATCTATTATAATATTAGAACATATTTCATGTGTTCTTAAAGATTATCCGTGCTGTCACTTTTCTGATGTGCTTCATTGTCACATAAGATAGAATATTGCACCAAGCTTAACCAATATAAGTGTCTTATTTAATGCTTTGATTGGGTATGGCTCTTGGGATGTCACATTACATCCACTAATCTTATTTTAATTCACTTGCTCTTTTTTATTTTTTTATTGTTTTTTAAGTTGCATTAATTTTTATATTCAGATGCATGTTGCTCACTTGCTGAGTTGGCATGAAAAGAGGTTGTTCCAAATTTTAGCTATGTTCTTAAATGCCCTCTCCTGTTTTTCCCCAATTATTAGTGATGCTGGAATTTCAGCTCTTGCATTTCATCCAAGTCGTAGTATGGCTGTAACCTCTTCGTATGGTGGAGAATTCAAGGTATACTAGCTGATATTGGTACTGGGCTGAATACTTAGGGTGCCTTCTTTTACTCATGTGATTTGTGTTTGATTTTCAGGTTTGGATTCTTAGTCATGACATTGGTCAGAAAGACCAAATGCCACAGAAATCTGGTTGGAAATGCCGATCTGTTGGTTCATATAAGTATGTTCCTGCTCTTTATAACCAACTTACTATATTAAAAGATCAATACACAATACTTTCACTCTTTTCTGTAATTTCACTGTCTTATTTTAAATGATCTGATTGGCGGAAAAATTACCGGTTAGCTGGATCAATGTTTTAGAAACCAGACCTGAGGGCAAACTGTGGAGTGGATGCTTCAGTCCAACCCCGTTGGACCGTCTGGACCAACCCGGCTGAACCTTTGCTAATGGTGGGTCCAATTGGTTAAACAGGTTTGAGCAACCTGGGTGGGGGGTGTATTGTGCTTTTGCAATCTAGCATTAAGATATGATATTTCTCTTGCCCACTTTTTGTCATTTCCTCGCTCTTTTATGTTCTTCTCCTCCTTGATTTTGAGTTTGTTTCTTTTTCTGATGATCATATTTTATCAGGAAGGAAAAGGAGGAACTTACACTTTATTAGTGATTTGGGTCAATATCTGCTAGTTCTTATGCATGCATTTGATTAGGACATATAAAAAGTTTTGTACAAAGTGATTATCTGCTTCTTAAATTTACTTGACCTAGTTTGATGGTTGTTTTAGAAATATGCATGCTCTCTTTATCATCTCTTTTGTGATGTCCAATTTTGTTTAATATACTACTAATATATATGCACAAGAATGAATTATGCATTCCATTTTGTGTGTTCTAGAACCTCTCTCTTTAGGAGGTGTTTCTTGTATCAACTATTCGTGCTGAATGGGTTTGTATTGATGTGGTATCGAGCAACCTGTATTTGGTTTGACTTGTATATTAATTCCTAGTCGTAATCTTGATTTCAGATCAAATTTTCTTATGTTTTCTTGCCTTACCTGTAAAATCTGCCAAATCGTTAATTTCTTTTGGCATTATCACTTGTGTTGTCAATTGTACTGAATAGAATTGCCTATCATGCAGAAAAAGGCCTATGACAGCTGCCACATTTTCGGGTGATGGCTCTGTTTTAGCTATTGCTGCAGAAACTGTTGTTACATTGTGGAATCCAGATACAAATGCGCTTGTAGCTGTAGTTGGAGAGACTCTCACGGTAATCTACTGCATATCTGAGTTTGTGCTCTTGAGTCTTGACTGTGTGTGCACCCTTGGATGCACAAAGAAAGCCTTTCCGAACTTTTATACAACCTGGTATTTATCATGCTAATATCTTTTTTCAGCCAATAGTTAGACTGTCTTTCATCGGAAAGTCGGAACATCTTGTGTCGGTATCCTGGGGTTCAAAGCCACAGCTCTCTGTTTGGAGTATGTCAAAACTGTCTATATCCTGGACATATAAACTTGTTGCAGAAGGTTTGCAGATTCTCTTGACTTGAGTATCTTAGTATTTTGCATTTGCATATAGACTTCAATGGTTCCCCTTGTTATCAAGATCCAGCCTCATGTATTTCATGCCCATACAGCTGTAACCTGTGCTATGGATCAGTTTGCTGTTCTGGCCCTTCTTCCCAAATCATCTAAACGGACATCGTCTGATGAGGAGATTGCATTGCAAGACAGAGATGGGGTAATTTTGTTATTCAATGCTGAAGGTCCCATTCCTGTTGCCACTTGGTTTGTAAACAAGGTAGGATTGACTTCAAGGCTGCATATTGCAGTCTCATTATTTTATCCAGTAGAAGGATTTGCGGTAGATGCTTAACATTTAACTTTTTGTGATTCGTCTGTACCTACGCTTTTCTCTGATAGCTGATAAATAGTTTCATTAATTTTAGATGAAGGAAATTGCATCCAAAACCCTAGTTCTTTTATGGTTTTGGTGGATGAATTTCTCATTGGACATAGCTCTTCTAATTTGAAATACCATTCATTGGACATAGCTCTTCTAATTTGAAATACCTAATTTTTTGATGGAACTGATCAGGTTATCTTCCCATGGTTGTAATTGTCTCAAAATTTCTCTTATATACAGGCCAAGGGAGGTGGGCTTGCATTCCTTCAACCAAATACATCTTTCCATGAGATGACAGCTGCGGAGGGGAAAACGCCTTCAATGATGCTTGTTTATATAAATGGTGACCATGAATATGTTATATTCGATCCATACAGCAGTGAAGGTCACCCAAGCAAAATAAATCCGCTGGAAAATACTGTCTCTTTCGAAGAAAAAGGTGATTCCCAATTTTATTTTCTTCAGTACATTTAGGTTAATGGAAGGGTTTGTGCTTTCTTTTCTTGTCCTCTCTCTAATGCATGACTCAACTCTGCACATGGTTGCCACAATGAGCACCTTCCAACTGTGCTATGGTCTCTTGTCAATGTTTGTGCATTCAGCTGATTTATGCAATATTCAGATTACAATATGGCGCAGCCTTGGATCCGCGACTGGTGATGGGATGGTAATGGATTGGGTGTAGACAAACTCTATGAGATCCTGGACGGATTCCGGTGAGGACTAACCCCGCAGATGGGAATTGGCAAAATTCCTCTCGGAACTCTAACATGTACGAGTGCTCTTCCATTTAAGAGAGACACTCACACTCATAGCCATAGGCAACCCAAACATCCCATTCTTTATTGAATAATATGAACTACTCTCCTAATGGAGGGTTTACATATTTATAGGAAGGGTTGGACATCCCCTTTCCTATTAGGACTCTGCTTTCCTAAACGATAAAGGAAATTAAATCATTAACTTGCTTAACAATCAAAATAAAATAAAACTCCTAACTTAAACTCTCTAATTAAATGGATGTCCAATTGGGTCAATGGATTGGCCGACCCGTGTGTCTGGCCTGCATCACGATATTTGCATCGCAATTCTATCAGTTAAAATGTTGACAATATAATGTTCTATCAGCAACGAAAATCATTAACTTGCTTAACAATCAAAATTAAAAAAACTCCTAACTTAAACTGTCTAATTAAATGGATGTCCAATTGGGTCAATGGATTGGCTGACCCATGTGTCTGGCCTGCATCACAATATCTGCATCGTAATTCTATCAGTTAAAATGTTGACAATATAATGTTCTATCAGCAACGAAATTCGTATCTTGCAATATTCCTCGCTTTGTGTTTGGACAGTATTACAATTTTGCACTACAACAGTTGTCCAAGATCTCAAACACATGTTATTTATATTTTTATGACATCACAACGCCATAGAATGCATTCAGTATAGCATTTCAGAAGTCAAAACGCTCTTGAGATCATCTGAATGGAGACTTAATACTTTTCATTGATCTTTTATCTTCACAGGACAATATGGGTATGCATCTATCTATGGAGAGCTCCCTGAATATGAGATGAAGAGAGATCAGATTCCAGCTGCCCCAATTGTGCCTTCAGATAGACCCTGGGAGACGGTGTTTAGTGGACCTTCACATGTTCTTCCACCTCTTACTAAACTTTGTTCAGCATTTCTAGCATCACTGCTAGAAAAGAGACCCAGTGTGCAACAATGATCTCCACTTATGGTTTTCATCTCTGGAGATCTAAAGAAAACTGAAGTGGCCGAGGGTTTTTACCAACCCATGTATGCCACATGTCATTGGAGGAGTTGAGCGCTGTGAGTTTTGACACCCAGTGTACAGCAGGGACGTCAAATTGATGATGTATAAGTTGCAGAGTAATATGGCGAATGGTAGGTGCCAATTTGTCAGCCAGCTGAGTTATGGTGGATATGGCAATGAATGTATCCTGAAACTCATTACAGGCCATAGAGCAAAGAAGAAGAGTATCAAGTTAATGGAGAAATAGATCAGTTGGCCTTGAAAATTTTGTAGTGGATAGAATTGAGTGTTTGTAATTGGAAGCCCATGCTTATTGGGAAATTGAACAATTTTGGTTAAAAGTTCAATTTATCAAAACTTTGCTTTGACATTGTTTATTAGAAAGGTCACTTAGGGAAGGGGTTTGTTTTCTTTTAATGATTGGGATACGAAAATGAGATTTACATGTGTAAAATTTGCATATGAATTTTACAGATGTCATTTTACACATCGAACCTGTTACCATGTTTGTTTGGATGCACCGTTTTCATGAGTAGATGTTGAACAGTTTGGATTAGGTATGTAAAATCTTCATTAATCTTGAAAACAAATCTTGAAATCTATTAGTGTTTAAAACATGAAGCTAAATGTTTTAGGGTTAAGGGTCAATAAATATCTGACCGGCAAAGTTGAAGTCCATAAGGAGTAAAAAAATAATATTTGTACGGGTGCCAGGCTGCCTAGGAAAGGTCGTTGTATCAAATTCCTTCACGGACTGTTAGTTTTCACAACTCAGGCCCAATTTTTAATTTGAACATTCAAGTTCTTTATCAACCAATTAACCACAAACATTTAATGTTACAATCTTAGACTTTTAAGATGGTGTCCAGGTGCATGCATTCCATAATTTTTTTGGGTTTTTACATACAATCTTTTTTTTTTTTTAATTATAAAGAAGTCTCTGAAAAATGGATGTTCTAAAGGTATCAAACAACTCCTTGGAAAAAAAGATTTTCCCTTTTCATGAAGTCGAGAAAACTCACGTTTGGTAATTGTAAATCTACCCTCTCAGTGGTCTTTCGGTGCAAGTGGAGTCGGAATGAGGATGAGCTCAAATATCACCCACATTTTGAATCTATTACAATAATATTGCTTCAAATTATTTCTATAGCGATATTACAGTAAACTCAGTGTCACTAGAAATGAATTTATCGCGGCCTTTGGTGCTAGGCTGCTAGCGGAGTCGGAATGAAGATGATGCCTCAAATGTCAAACTTTGATACCAAGCCTAGAAACCTTTTCTTCTATCATTCCTCACAAACTCGAGTTTTGATATAAAAAAAAAAAGTTCAATTTGTTTTTATAAAAATCCTCAAATCCATTATATCTAGAAAGTCCAATATCAAGTCTCAAAATGTTTGGAGTCCATGAAACCTAAGTACTCTCATTTACGAAGTTCAATGTCATGCCTTAAAATCTCAAAGGCCGTTGTAATACTTCGTCAAACCTTGATGTAAAATGCCCGAGATAGGAGAAAAAAGAAGAAAAGAAGTCAACAATGAGACACGGGTCATGTCATATGGCTTGGACAGGCATCAACCAAAATTGGTCTTATGGCTTAGGCCAAAAGTTGGCTTGGACCCGAATCAACCAAGATTGGCTTAGGCTAGAAATTGGCTTGGACCTGAATGTATGCATTGGACCCAATATGACATGGTTGTAAAAAGTCAGCTTGAACCCATAGTATCATATTAATTGGCCCCATCAATCTAAGAGAGTTTGATGAGACCCACGAAATTCATTAGGTATGGTACATGGCACGACTCTATGCCATATAGCAGTCACCGATCGTGGGCTTGATAGTGGGTCTGGTAGCTAAATGGATTTAGGTCCATCTATGTACAAGTGGGCTCAATGCATTCTTAGGTTTACGCCCATCTAATCATGACCCGCAACAAGGGTCTTGTGCCCAATAGAAGTTTGACATTTTTTTATGCCAACAAGGGTACGTTCAACTTTATGTGAATAGGACCACATTTGTTTTAGTTCCCATGTAATTGTGCATGGATACATTCAGTAATATATATGCATTACTTATTTTGATACAGGAGGGGACCATTGCATTGTAAGCTGGTGGCCGCACTTGCTAATAAGTGGTCTTTGAATGAAACTCAAGAAGCACTTGGTCAACAAATGGGCCTCCTTCACCTTTCAAAAGTACAAAAGATCACAATTGACCATGCACTAATTAGTGCATTAGTAGAGAGCTAAGAAGCACGGATACATAAAAAAGGGTCCCGTATCCGTGTCCGATACGTATCGGACACGGATACGCCCGGATACGCCTCGGATACGTATGGGATACGTATCCATATTTTTTTTAATTTTTTAATGCCGGACACGTTTTTAAAACCCGTTAAAAGAAAACGGGGAGAGTTAGAAACCAGGGAGAGAGGAAGGAAAAAAAAAAAGAAGAGAGGGGAAGGAAGAAATCGCCTCAGCCTCGCCGTCGCCGTGCTGCTGCCGTCGCAGTGTTTCCGTCACCCTACTACTGTAGTGGTGCTGCTGCTGTAGTGGTGCTGCTACTGTTTGTGATGTGTGCTGTGTTCGTCGTCACCTCAGCCTCGCCGTCGCCGTGCTGCCGTCGTGCTGCTGCTATCATCGTGCTGCTGCTGTCTGTGCTGTGGTGCTGCTGCCGTCTATGCTGTGTTGTGCCGTTTCATCTCCACTTTCAGGTTTTTTCTCTTCTTTCTTTCCTCTTGTTTCTTTCTTTCTCTTCATTTGTAAAGGTTGGTTTTTGTTGGTTGATGCTATTCTGGTTAATTCTAATCTAGGGTTTTTTTTTTCTTCCCCCTTAAATCATTTGGATTTTAGGGCTTTTTTTTTTTTTTTGCTGATCTTTTTTCTTTGGTTTCGATTGGCTGTTGTTGCTGGTTTTTTTTTTTTTTTTTGCTGCTTCTTTTTTCTGTTATCTGCCGTGTTCTTTTTTTTTTTGCTGCTTCTTTTTTCTGTTTTCTATTCTCTTTTTTTTCTCTACTGTGTTCTCTGTTGTTCTTTTCTCTGCTTGATGCTATGCTGCTGTTTCTTTCTTTTTTTCTTCTTTTCTTGATGCTATGCTACTGCTGCTGTTTCTTTTTTTTTTTCCTTAATGTTATGCTGCTGCTGCTGTTTCCCTTTTTTCCATTTGTTCTTGATGCCATGCTGCTGCTGTTGTTCCTTTTTTTTTTCTTTTTCTCTTGATGCTATGCTGCTGCTGCTATTTCTTTTTTTCCTGTTTTTTTTCCCTTGATGCTATATTGTGCTGCTGTTTCTTTATTTTTTTTCCATTTTTTCTTGATGCTATGCTGTTGCTGCTTTTTTTTTTTTTTTTTCTCTTGATGCTATGCTGCTGCTGCTGCTGCTATTTCTTTTTTTTCTTGATGCTATATAGCTGCTGCTGTTTCTTTTTTTTTTTTTTTTTCTTTTTTCCTTGATGCCATGATTTTAGGTGGCCTGATGGGGCGAATATGTTGTGTTTCCAGCAACCGAAGTATTGAATGTAATGTTTGATGATGATGATTGATTATGATTAAATCAATGGAAGTGCATATTTTATGGCTATGTTGATTGAAATATTGTTAGATTTTTATTACATAGTCATATAAAAAATATTAAATGTTTTTTTTCAACGTATCCCTGACGTATCGTATCCTACTTTTTTGAGAAATGGCGTATCTGCGTATCCGTGTCGTATCGTATCCGTGTCCCGTATCCGTGTCCGTGCTTCATAGGTAGAGAGATGGAGGCTCGAAACAAATACCTTCCATTTGGCCAATGGAGGAGCAACAGTCTCTCTTGTAAACATTGTTTACATATAGTTTAGCTAAGCAGGGGATTAAGAGGTTGTCTTAGTGGGTGGGTCTTGTTATGTGGTTTCTCTTGGGAGTGGGGGTTCAATGCTCTTGTACCCTTTTATTTTTTCTTTTCCATTTCTATTTGTATTCTCTTTTACTTTAATGAATGATACTATTACTGTTCAAAAAATTATATTGCTTACATATATATATGGTCTATCCATTAATGGGAGAATAGTTACAAGGCGTACATTCTCTAGCCCTACTATAGTTAGCGAGGTGTGTTCAGAGTTGTTGGGCATACAACATCAAGAAGCTTAAGGTAAGGACTGCAATAACAATGAATTAAAATTGACTTGGCTCGTGAACAAGTTTAGCAAACTTACTAAGAGATCTTCGAAAAATGACCAAATAATGGCTACAAGGGCATTTTTTTTTTTTAGTGGTGGGCCAAATCTTTACAAACACCTCTAGGTCGATTGGGGGGCATGAGTTTTAGAGGTTTTTAGGGATTTTAAAAAAATTGCCATTTGAGGATTGATATAAGAATTGTTTACTTGCACTCCATAATATGCTAATGACTACTAAATTTAACATAGATTTGGGCCATCTCTCATATGTCAATCGGGCGAGAAGCTAAACAAGGGAAAAAGTGAGATGATCACTTCGAATTCACCTTAGCCGGATGTGGTCCAGTCACTTGAAGAGTCACTAAACCTTTTCCACGAGGGAAGTTATTCATAAACAACTTAACAACCATGATGCAGATAATATAAGCACTTACATATAATATTTATTTATACTTTCTGCATATGTTGTTTGGTACATTTTTTACATTAAATTTGTAGATAAACTATTTGAACTCTTATTTAATGAATACAATTCATCTGGCGGCCATATGTTGAATTTAAAGACGAATTGGCCAAGATGGTGGATGAAGAGGAAATAATCGTATTAGCTCACAAACTTTTATAGTCTGTTGCTAGATTCTTGAATGCTATAATAGTAAGTGCTTGATGAAGCAATTTGGCCTTCACCAAATAATTCTCCCTCCATTCTACTGTGCATTCAATAGGTAGGGTAGGGTATTGAAGGCCACCGTGGACTATTCAAAGAAAATGAAAGAAAGAATTCAAGATTGGAATGCTAGAAAGAAATCAGTACTTGAAGGGGAAATTGAAGATGATAGCAGCGCTAGCTCACTCCGAGGAGTACTTTTAGTGGTACAAGAGTATCACCGGATTGAGAATTGGATGTCTTGAGTTGTGGAAGGCGCCAATAACCTTGACCTAGTACAAGTGCAGCATCACACACAATAAGATCCAGGTCGCTCTCAATCGCTTCCACAAATAGAATGGTTCGACTCAATGATTGAGGAGATCGGGGGTTTTGCAGCCCATCTACCAGTAGGAATCGAAGATATGAAGAAGCAACCGGATAAAAAAAATATGATTGATGAATTCTTAAATAGAATAGGCCATAAGATCATGCGATTTAAATCTGCGTATGCATTCGAATATGTGGAATTTAAGATGCAAGATTGCATTAGCTCCAACTCAGATGAGGAGGAGAAGAAAATGTGTCTTCGCATTATTTGTTATTTATCATGTCAATTTTATATATTACTAACTTTGCCATTACACGTTTCCAATAAGAAAAAAAACTTTGTCATCACAAAGGAGATGTCATGGTGCATTTAATTGGATGGAAACTGACCCATGTTGCCTTTTCCCTCTTTCATGTCATTTTTAAGAGCCCTGACATGACTCATAGCAACATTTTCCCCTCTCATGTTATCTTTTGTTGAACCCTAGCATTGCTGGTACGGCGTTGATTTTCTTTCCCCATGATCTCTTGTAGCCCCCTTCCTTTCTCACTCTAATAACAGGTAATTCATCTGATTTTTTTACATTCTGGACCAATTCCTAAATCTTGGAACCACCCTAGGGTCTACCTCATTTAAGTAGAGTTCTTTTGCAACAAACCAAAGTATCAGACTACAATAAACTCCTTTTAAATTGTAAATGGCAGCCTTTCAAAAAAAGAATTATAATTAAGATCCTATATGGTGCGACCTCAACCAACGGGTCGAACTTACCAATATCATGGCCTTTTGCAATTGTGCATGAAATGATGGATTTATTACCCAATTTTGTGGACCGATCAATATCATGGCTTTTTACAACATCTTAGGAGAAAGATTTCTTCAATAATCAAACCTTAGAAATGGTGGCCATGTGTATTTACTTTTAATAAGATCCAATTTGAAGTGAGTCAGACAAAAATGAATTGTGCTTGGTGGTTATAGAAAGCCTAATGCCATAGAGACTGATAAAGCCCGTGATATCTTTGGAACTGTGGTTGTAGCGAACCTGTGAATCCCATGATTTCATGGGAATATCCCATAATATCATGGTTTCTCTGCAGTATATTAGGGTAAAAATTTCTCCAACAATAGAACCTCAAGAATAATTGGTCATGTAGATTTACTTTTCAGGAATTGTCATGAATGGTGTCTTTTAAAAAATGGATGCTACTTACTGGTTGCAGTAACTTTGCATTATAGAAACCGATAAATCCATGATATCATGGGAAGAATGAAAAATACAGAAACTGTACTTGAGTGCCCGTTACAAAGTACTTATCCAATTGGTGTAACAATATTACACTTCGGTTGAAAGCGATTATATAACAGTAACTAGAATAGGTGTACAGAATACACTTGGCAAGTCATTATCTTCAAAACAACATGGGTCTACCAGGCAAACATCCTACACACCATGCATATATGTACATTTGTAAGCTATAATCTGGAAGTCAGAATAGGTGTACAGAATAGCATTGGTAAGTCATTGTCTTAAAAAAATCCATGGGTCTACCAGATTTACATACAACACACCACGTACAAATTGCAACAAAATTGCTATTTTGGAAATCACTTCTATTTTGGAATGGAGGATTTTTGCAACTTTGACAGTTATGTCAAACTTCTCAACAGTTTGAGCATGTTACTTGTCGTCACGCCAGAACCTTTTAATCCTTTTTTTCTTCAGTCGTCCAACTTGTCGCCTAATGTTTGGAGGTAGTATTGAATGTTCATGTCTATGCTCCCACCGTCGGATGTCTAGTGTTGCATGCACGATTTGATTGTAGGTTGCATGGTAAATTTCTGCAAAAAATCATTCCTCACAAAAATCATATGGGTCCTGATGTCTGTAACTAATTGTTGACATTGCATGCAAGCATGGTTAAATCCCACTGTCGACAAGTGAAAGAACATCGATCAAGGTGAACAACATCCATAAAATAGTCGAAGTCAATATGATATTCTTCAGAAACAGCTTACCGAGCATGTAATTGATCGGAACCATTTTTTTCCTTGCTCAAATTTTTTTCAAAATATTCATTCAAACATGATTCTATCATTTGTGGACTATCACGGCGGAGTTGGGAGAAATCCATTTTTTTGCATGAATCTCCTCTATCTGCCTTGTTATAGGAAGATCTCGAATGTCCTTTAATAAGCTATTTGTACATTCAGCTGAATTTGTAGATAACATGTCATATCGACCTACATGTACAAACAAATTTGATGTGAATTTAAATTCAATATTTTAATATTGCAAGTGCACAACTGTCCTTTTGAGACAATGGCGAGTATATGTCGAATCCCATAAGGAGCACTACTAAGTTAAAATTCAAAATCTGATTTTTTTAATCAATGATAATGACAAGAGAAATAAAGAAAATAAAAATAATAATAAGATTGAGAAAATGCTAGATTTAGAGTGCAGCAATAAAATATGAGAAAATGCATATCAGAATATCATGAATCTATTAAGTAGTCCCATCATCATTCTATGCAATCGATAAAATAAATTTGTCCCAAAAATCCTTCAAATCATAAATAAATCAATGTTTCTGATTTGGATACTTTGTCTATCAAAGAGCACAATTTTTCACAATTTATTTAAGGTAAAAATCTCTTTCACCTAATGAAATTATGAACTTAACTAAATATCACATATTAATCAAAGATTGATTATCAAAGAAATTCAATCTAAAAAAAATCTATTAAGAAAACATACATGATTAAAGCATTGTTCAAATAAGAAAATTGAATAACATAGGTTGTCAATGGCAAAAGGCAAATTTATTACTATAATTAATACGCAAGAGACAAAAGTATCACATAAATTAACGATGAGAAACACTTAACTTCATCTGACACTCTGATCCAGGGATCTATTCCTCCTTTGCAAAAGATGTGATTTTTATTGAGAACTTTATGAAAATTACACTTTTCTCTCACACTCTTCTAACCTAGTTTTGAACAGGGTTCCAGAATTCCAAAAAATAACTCTTAAATTCTATTAATTAGGGAAAGAAAAGAAAGGAGAGAGGATAATTAGGGACGTCCAAGGGGAGGGAGTGATTCACGTATACTACCTTTTAGTTCCTTTTATATCTCTGGTTATCTTACAGATACATTGAATCTGGACACCTTCTATGCAGATTTGATTTATCTTCATTGATAAGATATATCTTTTATTTTTTTTGAATTTGAATGAGGTGGAAGCTTCTAGAAACCTCTGGGTAGCTTGACTAATCTTCAAATAAAGTCCTATAAGGGATGTGCAACAATTGATTATCAACGGTGTGGATTTAATTGCAATCCCGTCTAAAATTAAATATGAAAAATCTTTGGACCCATAACTTTATCAATATAGCTCTGATTTGCACATTCTTAGGCTCCACAAATATCTATTCTAAGTAAGCTTTCCAAAGGTAGGTAAATTTCATCGATCCGACGGTCGGATTGAAAGTTATAGCCATTTGAAGATGAGTTGTCATTAGGCAAACGAGATTAACTTTTAAATTTTGATTTGCAGTGGATTCTATCTCTGCACAACTTTCATTTTTGAAAGGACATCAGATGTGGATGATTCAAACTCTTCTTCGTTTGTTCCAATCAGAATTGTGCTCTTTGAATTATCCATTAATAATTTCAAATTTACAACTACTGCGGACCCTGCCATGTGAGACATTTCATTTGTTTGAACAAAGGGCCCTCTGAGAAGTCTTCTACTATAGTTAGGACTCTTCGACTGACATGATGAGTGGACCCCTCCTTTGATTGATTTGCATATGGCTTACGTGTAGGGTCCACGTGGTGAATTCTTTAATTAACTTTTTTTTCAAGCTTCAATTCAGCAATGTAGGGCCCAGGATGACTATGTGTTAGGGGTGTAAAAAAAAAACCGGAAAACCGTCTAACCGAACCGAATCGAACCGCGGTTAATAACTGTATTTCACGGTTCGGTTACGGTTACGGTTAATGAAATAAAAAAACCGCAAGGTTCGGTTCAGTTACGGTTTTCCGTAATAATTCACGGTTATTAACCGAACCGAACCGTATCATACGGTTCGGTTAACCGTATGCGGTTAACCGTATCGTTTACAAATAAAAGAAAAAATAAGGGAGTTGAATGAAATATTTCTTACCTTATTTAATTGCTCATTATGTGTCATTTTACCTTCAATCATTCACATTTATCCTCTTATGTGAGGAAGGCATTCCACGGTTATTAACCGTAACCGAACCGTTTAATACGGTTAACTGCGGTTACGGTTTTTCACGGTTTTTGTGGATACGGTTACAGTTACGGTTTTTAAAGACAGAAAACTGCAATTACGGTTCGGTTAACGGTTTTCCCAAATTAACCGGTTAACCGAACCGTTACACCCCTACTATGTGTGCTTGAAAGTGGGTTCCGTGACAAAGGCCTGCAATTTTCATTTTTTGCACATTCTAATTCAACACATCAAATAGTGAAGAGCCCATATTGAAGCGGGACCCATCCAGATAGAGATTTACTCCAACTGAAACTATTTGGAGAAAATTTGCAAAACATTCTAAGTTAATGCAGAAAATGTATGAGAGTATGAAAATTTAGGTTCCTACGTGAAAATGCATGAAATGATGGACTTAGATGAATAATGATGCAATTCACCTAATTAAATCCCTAATTCATCCTAAAATGATGCATAAATGTGCAAATTCATGAATTCAAACACACCCTCGAACCAGCATTTTGCTAGTCCCTTAGCAAAAGTAGCGAGCAAAAAGGTTTGAAGTTATTTGATCTAATCTAAGAAAAGAAAGCAAATATGAAAACAAAACCACTTGCGCTGGTATTCTCGATTGCATTTAGCGTATGCAACAAGCTCTTAAACCCCTAGGTTCCCCCTAGTGGACGAGTTGTGCCTTGTGAGGGTTTGCAGTGAATATACCCACACAATTCTTTTTATTTTATTTTCTTTTTTTGACAGAAGATGTTTAAAACCTATCAAAATCCATGGAAACTTCTTCCAAGAGAAAATCTATAGACACTGACTATTCTCGGTTCTCTTAAATTCGGTTCACCAATCCTATCTTTTGGTCAGAAATTTTCGAAATCATGCTAATTGATTGTGCACGGTGAAAAATATGTATTCGTAATAAACATCAAATGATCCACCAAGAATTTCTGTGAATTTTTTTTTTAATTTTGGGCCGCCTAAACTTAGCAAAGAAAAATAGTCTTCCTCTCAAGGCAATAATGACGGCTTTCGCACTACTGTTTTTTCAAATGCTGTAATTTTTTTTTTCAAATACACACATGTGACTGTGCAATGTCTAGGTTCCTTAAGCTTTCTAATTAACCCATATAACGAGCATTAGGCCAGTGACTCCCAAACCAGATGTCTTTAGGACACTAGGTATGTAAATACCCCTATGGGTTTACTGGCTCGAGTTAAAAAGGCTACGAACCCAAATTAGTCACAAAACTTTTTATTCTTATTAAGACTTCTAGTTAAACACTTTATATATATATATATATATATTTTGTGGTCTCCAACAATAAGCAGCCCTTTCCATGTATCCACCCATCGAACCAGGTCGCTTTGTGCACTAAGGGTCGATTTTCCATTTTTTTATGAAAGAAAAACAGAAATCATAGCTTCACATTCAAAACCTTGAAAACGTATACAACCTGTGTAAAAGTGAGGGGTCAAAATCCAGCACTTCTCCAAAAACACTTTCCATAAATAAAATAGTAAACCATTGTTTTCTTTCACCCAAAATAAATATCTTCAGCCAATAAAATTTCTCTCGAAAGTTTCCTTCTAACCTAACAATAGAATTTTTTTTTAAATCTCCTAAAAACCAAAGAAAAGCGAAGACGAAAATGTAGAATGAAAATTGAACAAATGATCACATGTCAAGTTCTAACTCACACCCCCAAACCTAAATTCAACATTGTCCTCAATGTTATGAATGCACGTGTAATGTGAAAATAAACAATAAGGAAAATTGGAATATCTTACCATGTGGGGTGATTGCAAAAGAATGAGATCAACCAGCTCAATTACCTTCCAAAATTGGGTTGCTTCCCAAACAGCGCTAAGTTTGATGTCATCAGTTAGATGTGACAAAAAATGATTAGTCCTGGAAAATTGGTTCTTCTAGAAAGATATCCTCAATGTTTTTATCCTTCAGTTCCAGAAACGGTTTCAACCGTTGACCATTCACTTTGAAAACATCCTCATTCTTGGGATTTTCAATTTCCACAGCACCATGAAAGTAAACATTCCTGACAATGAATGGACCAGTCCACCGGGTTCGTAACTTCCATAGAAACAGGTGCAACCGGGAGTTATACAGAAGGACTTTCATACCCGGTTCAAAGGATTTTCTTAAAATTGACTTATCATGGTGCAACTTCATCCGTTCCTTGTAAATTTTGGCATTTTCATAAGCATCGTTTCTCAATTCATCAAGCTCATTGAGTTGCAACTTACGATGGTTACCTGCCAAGGGTAAATTAAAATTAAAAGTTTTGATGGCCCAGTGAGCTCTATGTTCCAACTCAACAGGCAAATGACAAGGCTTACCATAGACCAACCTATAAGGGGACATTCCAATAGGAGTCTTGTAAACGGTTCGATAGGCCCATAATGCATCCAATAGTCGCAGAGACCGGTCTTTCCAATTTGGATTGACAGTCTTCTCCAAGATTTGTTTAATCTGCCTATTCAAAACTTTTACTTGTCCACTAGTCTGTGGGTGGTAGGGTGTAGCAACCATATGAGTAACAGGGTACTTTTTTATCAGATGGTCAAAGGTGCTATTGCAGAAATGGGTTCCACCATCACTGATAATTGCCATGGGTATACCAAACTTAGAAAATACGTATTCTTTCACAAATTTGATCGCCATGTCTTTCTGGTATGTCTTGCTTCCACCCATTTTGAAACATGGTCCACTGCAAGTAAAATATACAAATTGCCAAAGGAACTTGGAAATGGTCCTATAAAATCGAACCCCCAAACATCAAAGATTTCCACTATCAAGATTGGATTCAAGAGCATCATATTCCTACGATTGATTTTTCCAAACTTTTGACACCTATCGCAACTCAGACAAAACACATGACAATCCTTGAAGATTATGGGCAAATAGAAACCACACTGCAAAACTTTTGCAGCAATTTTCTTGGAGCTAAAATGGCCCCCGCCTGCATGATCATGGTAGAATGAAATGACCGAGTAATGGTCATGATCAGGAATGCATCTTCTGATGATATGACCTGGGAAGTACTTAAAAAGATACGGGTCATCCCAGAAAAAGTACTTAACCTCAGCTAGAAATTTTGATCGATCTTGTTTTGACCAATAGGCGGGCATTTCCCTTGTAATAAGGTAATTGATTATATCTGCAAACCAGGGGATTTGGAAAATACTGAGCAATTGTTCATTATAAAAATTTTCATTCAGTGGGACCTCATCTGATAGCTCTAAGGGTAACCTCGAAAGATTGTCTGCTATAACATTCTAACATCTTTTTTTATCTCTTATTTCTAAATCAAACTCTTGTAGCAGAAGGAAACACCAGATCAATCGTGCTTTTGCATCGTTTTTGGACAGAAGGTATCTCAGAGCTGCATGGTCTGTGTAGATGATGACTTTGGATCCAATTAAGTAGGACCAAAATTTCTCCAAGGAAAAAATCACAGCTAGCAATTCTTTTTCAGTGGTTGTGTAGTTTAGCTGTGCATCATTGAGGGTCCTACTTGCATAGTAAATCACATGAGGTAACTTCCCAACCCGTTGACCCAAAACAACTCCAATAGCGGTGTCGGATGCATCACACATTAGCTCAAATGGAATGGTCCAGTCAAGTGGCTGAATTATAAGGGCTGAAGTTAGTTCCTTTTTTAGTCTCTCAAAAGCCTTTAGACACTTCTCATCAAATTCAAACGGGCCCTCTTTTGTCAGCAATTTGCATAAAGGTTTAGCGATTTTACTAAAATCCTTGATGAATCGACGATAAAAACGAGCATGGCCCAAGAATGATCGAATATGCTTAATTAATTTTGGTGGTTGAAATTTGGAGATCAAATCAATTTTTGCTTTGTCCACCTCAATTCCATTATAAAAAATAATGTGTCCCAGAACTATGCCCCTTTTTACCATAAAATGACATTTCTCCTAATTTAAGACTACATTATTTTCTTTGCATCTTTCAGGCACAGGGACAAATGAGATAAGCACTCCTTAAAAGAATTGCCAAAGACCGAAAAGTCATCCATGAAAACCTCAATGAATCTTTCTACCATGTCACAAAATATGCTCAACATGCACCTTTGAAAGGTGGCCGGTGCATTGCATAGCCCAAAGGCCATGCGTCTGTAAGGAAAAGTGCCAAACGGACAGGTGAAGGTGGTCTTTTCCTGGTGCTCGGGTGTAATTGGAATTTGATTGTAACCGGAATAACCATCAAGAAAACAATAATAAGCATGACCGGCTAGCCTTTCGAGCATCTGATCCATAAATGGGAGGGAAAAATGATATTTCTAAATGACTGTGTTCAACTTCCTATAATCAATGCATACCCTCCATCCAGTCTGTATCCGAGTGGATACCAATTCATTGCCTTCATTTTGAACTACTGTTATTCCAGATTTCTTTGGTACCACTTGAACCGGGCTCACCCATGCACTATCAGATATGGGATAAAGCACCCCTGCATCAAGTAATTTTAAGACTTCCGACAGAACCACTTCCTTCATTGTAGGGTTCAGTCGCCTTTGTGGTTCACAAGAAGTTTTTGCATTTTCTCTATGTTGGACCACAGATGAGCTAATTCCTTTAATATCTACAACGGACCACCCTATAGCTTCCTTGTGCTCATCCAAAAATTTCACGAGCTTTTCCTCTTGGACAAGGTCCAAGTCTGAAGTTATAATCACTGGAAGGGTTTCTAACGGGCCTAAAAATACATATTTCAAAGTATCCAGCAACTGCTTGAGTTCTAACTTAGGGGACTCTACAATTGATGGGACATGTGGGGAAGCAGGTGGAGTCAGAATCTCATGATTCGGTTACCACCCGGAGCAATCCATGGATGAGGTTGAGTCTAACAGTGCATTGACTTCCTCAATATGTCCATCTACATCAAAATCACTTTCAAAGTGGGTCAGACAAGTTTCAAATGGGGTAAGTGATTTTCCACCAATTCATGAATGTAACTAACTTCAAAAACCCCATCATCCTCATCAGGAGGTTGCTTACTGACATTAAAAATGTTCACTTGGACCGTCATGGTCCCAAAAGAAATTTGCATCACTCCATTCCTACAATTGATTAAGGCATTTGAGATGGCAAGGAATGGTCTCCCTAATTAAGATTATTGAAATTTTGGGTTCAGCCTCAGATGTGTGTTTGGTATCCAAGACAACAAAATCAACGGGAAACACAAAGTCTCCGATTTGATAAGAACGTCTTCAACTACCTCCTTGGGGTATCGAATCGATGCATCAGCTAATTGCAAGGTCACATCGGTCTTTTTCAACTCCCCCAAACCTAATTCTTCATAAATAGAGTACGGAAGAAGGTTCACACTTGTATCCAAGTCTAGCAAAGCTTTCTCTATGAGATGATCCCCTATCTGACAAGAAATGGTAGGACACCCTGGGTCTTTGTATTTTATCAAAGTTGGACAGGAAATGATTGAGCTAGCTTGTTAGGCTAGAAAAGTATTCTTGGGCACATTGGTAGTCCTTTTGAAGGTGCAAAGGTTCTTTAGAAATTTTGCATAGGCCAGAATCTATTGGATAACATCAAGTAGTGGGATATTAATCCGCACTTGTTTGAATACTTCTAGCATTTTATCCAACTGAACAGTTGATTTTGCTAGGCCTAGCATTTGTGGGTATAGTGCCTTGGGAACAAAGGTCTTAAGAGTGGGCTCACTAGATGATGGTTCAACATTGAATGGGTTCTCTGGTTCTAATATGGGTTCAGCATTCACACTTGGTTCCTCAATTTTCACTTTCTCAATTGATTCTTCCTCAGGTTCCTTGGGTAGTTTGACCTTGTTATCAACCTGTGTACCCGACCTAAGAGTGATTATGAATTTGACTTGTTCCGGGCCTTTTCCTATAGGATCATGAACAACTTGGCCCTTGGAATTAGGTTTGGGTTGACTAGGGAAGGTTCCCTTGTCTCTAGCACTTATGGAGTTGGCCAGTTGGCCAATTTTGCGAGGGTTTGAGTGTGGCCATTCAAAAGTTGAGTAGTGGTCTGCTGGAATTGAGTGGTACTCTGAGACATTTGGGTCGTGGTTTGAGACATGAGTTTCATGGCGTCTTCTAAAGAATCTACCGTCTGGGTCAATGACTAGGGTTGAAATTAGGTTTTTGGAAACCGGGTGGGGCATTGACCTAAGATTGATTGGGTTGAAATTGAGTGGACTAAGATGGACCACCTTGAGTTAGGCCTTTGGTCCAAGAAAAGTTCAGATTGTCCCTCCAACGTGGATTGTATGTGTTAGAGTACGAGTCATACCTCGGACGAATATCAAAACAAGTGTTTTGATATAGTGCATTAACCTCCTCAACAGATTCGGTCTGACCCAAAGATATTGGGTTAATCCCTCCATTCATGGCCTGATTATATTTCAATGACTTCAAGGTGTTTGGAGTGGGCTTTTGGTTCAGCTCTAAGGCCTCTGTTCTCCTCACCAGTGTGGCCATTTTGGCCTCTGCCTCAATTTTGGGTTCAAGTTTGAACATTCCCCCTTTTTCGAGAATGGTGGCTTTAGTGGTTCCTCTTGATTAGGGCCCATTGTAATGTATTCTCAGTTGTATCTTCCAAAAATGTCCAAGCTTCTTTTATTTTCTGTATAAATTTCCCACTACAGAAAGATTCCACCATTTGTTTGGTTGGGTACTCCATGCCTTCATAGCCAATTTGGACTAATCGGATTTTTTCAAATCCATGGTGGGGACACTAGATTAGGAGGTCCTTAAACCATTCCAAATAACTGTAAAGTGTCTCCCCTTCCATTTGATGGAATCCATTGATGGCCTACCTAATCGAAGCGGTTTTTTGCTTGGAGTAGAATTTTTTGTAAAATTCTTCGACTAGCTTGGCCCATGTAGTGATGGACCCAGCCTGTAAGGCATAAAGCCTAGCTTTAGCCTTCTCTTTTAAGAAAAAAGGAAATAATCTAAATTTAAGGGTCTCCTCAGTCATGTGATTGATTCTCATGGTCCCACAATTGTCCTCAAATTCCCTAATATGTTGATATAGGTTTTCCTGGTCTAGCCCATGGAATATTAGGAGTATCTGGATCATGCTAGATTTCAGCTCAAATGTGGCATTGGTCTGAGGCAGGGTGATGCAGGACGGTTGAATTGTCCTGGCAGGGTACATATAGTCCTTCAAAGTCATGGGTGGGTCCACTTGATCAGCCATCCTAATAATTTCTTCAAAGATGGAAGACTTTTTTACAACGGTTAAGGCTAATTCGGGCTCTATCTTGACTAACCGTTTACTCATGCGTATCCACAATTTCTCTCTCCCAGGTCTAGAGCGCATGCATCGGGTTCAACCTTAAAGAAATGCAAGCCTAATCTATATGCGGGGCCCTAATGGTCTTACTAGATGATGCACAAGCAGTCAAGCACAAAGATTAAGCATAAGAAATTATCCTAGGGTTAGCTTAACTCACTAGACAGTTCCTAACTGGTTTGAAGAGTGCACTAAGGCCTCCAATCCGGTCTTATGAAGCCAAATCAATCAGGTAAGTCCCCGGGATGAGTGGTGGGGTCACAATGCACTTGGCAATGATCCTGTTTAAGAACCAAACTCGTAAAACAGAGACTCCCACCCTTTTTGGTAGGGACATGACTTACCTGGACCTAGACATCAACTTGACCAAAGAGCGCAATTGGTGCAACCTTTTATGGTCTTCATCCTAATGAGCTCGAGTCTTATGGTCTCGTTTCTACTTGATTTTAATTAATGTTTAGGTTCCTTTGTGAGAGGTGGTTAAACCTAATTGAGCAAGGATCTGTTGATGAAATTCAGTCTTTATCTTATTGGGGTCAATTGCCCTTAACTAAGTGTGTGGGGTCCAGTTTACTTGGAGTGTCAATCACACAATCACACTTGCTAAAATTTAAATCACCCAAGCCCCACTTGCAAGTAAAAAATTCGTGGGGTAAAGTTTAGAAACTCTTACAGCTGGCCCATGCTAATCCTTAAACTGTGTAAGCTTAACCCTTCTTTTATTTTTATTTTTTTTTGGCAAATTTTGCAATTCTGAGAGTAATTTGTTTTTAGCAATTCTGAGAGCAACTTGTTTGCTTAGAGCAAATCCACGCAGTTTCCTGCTTTTGTGCAACTCTCCTCTTACCAAGGTAACATACTCAAAAGAAACTCTTGTTATTAAATCCTAAGTTAACAAATCAACTCAAAATTCTATCTTATCCTAATTTTTTTTAAAAATAAGAAAATTCAAAAGACACCAAGTTAATAAAAACTCTATCAAAGTGGATTCTAAGTTATTGAAACAAATCCAAAATTCTATCTACAAAATAAAAAAAATCAGAAATTCTAAATTATCCAAACAAGTGTCTAGATGTGGTTAGAGTTTTCAAAAAGTTTTCAATTATAAGAAATCCAATCTTATCCAATTCAATTTTCAAATTTTAAAACTGTAATTAATCTAAACAACTTAAAAGATGGGATTTTAAAATTTTCAACTACCTAATTTCATAATTCAAAGGTTAGCATACTAATCAAAACATCTAGTCCTAAAGATTTTAAACTCTATCTTACCAATCCTAATCTAATCAAGACATTAGTTAAACCAATCTAAAATAAATTTTTTTTATTTTTATTTACTGAAATTCGGAATTAAAAGAAATCCTTCAAAACAAATTCGTCTTTCTTATTAATTAATTAATTATTAATTTTCATATGGCTTGTGTGTGGGGTCCACGTGGTGAATTTTTCAATTTACTTTTTTTCAAGCTTCAATTCAGCAATGTAGGGCCCCATGATGACTATGTGTGCTTGAAAGTGGGTTCCGTAATAGAGGCCTACAATTTTCATTCTCTGCACATTCTAATTCGACACATCAAATACTAAAGAGCCCATATTGAAGCGGGACCCGTCCGAATAGAGTTCTACTCCATCTAGAACTCTTCGGAGAAAATTTGTAAAACATTCTAAGTTAATGCAAAAAAATGTATCAAAGTATGAAAATTCAGGTCCTACGTGAAAATGCATGAAATGATGGAATTAGATGAATAATGATACAATTCACCCAATTAAACCTAAAATAAAAATATGAAAATTCATGAACTCAACAACATTTGCCCAATGCTCTTTGTCAATATTCTCGATGTGCACATATGCATCTTTGTTGACATTCCTTATATCATTCATGTGCCTTTCATAATCACAACTTCTAGAAGTCTTCGCTGCGCAACCAAACTTTGAAACAATTGCTTTGTCTTTAAAACGCTCACGCAATAACAATGATTGGCATTTGGATACACATTTTTAACAGCTTTGACAAATCCTTTTTGTCTATTTGAGACGATTGTTAAACCTAGTAATGGACCGAGGGTGACCTTAAAGCAAGATAAGAACCACACCCATGTGTCATAATGTTTAATATCAGCTAAGAAAATGCGATGGGGAGTAGCCCATGGTTGGAGTCTTGAGTCACGAAAGCAAATAGGACTCCTGGATATTTGCACCACGGAGATGCGCTTCATCAATTACAATCAATGGTCTTATACAAATCTTAAAGGGCAGGAGACTTGACCCAAGGCAAAGAGGAATTTCGAGAATGAAGAATCCCAATCCCTATGAAGATGATAATGGGATCCGGGGCTTGTTCGCATTAACTCCATGTAATAATTTGGCAATATCCTAAATGATTGTTTATATGAACCTCGAATTACATGCAGCACAATCTCTTTTGCCCTGTGAGTCTTCCTATAGCCAACAACAACATCAAACCTCATTCTAACATCATTTATAATTTTCTTCGGTTTGTACTTAGGATGGAGGCATACTCTTTCTTTGATGAACTCAGTGTTAGACCCCGACCCAGACCAAGTCGATTAGTGTGCGATTAGTATGTGTTTAGTTCTAAGTGGGTTTAGTCGTGGTTGGGTTAGAAATGATTAGTTTAGTCTTGGACATAGCTCTGGGAATTTTGAGAACGTTTAGTATTAATTAGACACACTCAGGAAGGCCTGAGTGCACGTGTAAGCTTGGGAAGATCGTATCGGTTTTCGTGTGAGTGTGATTTTGATTTCATTTGAATGATCTTGTTATGTGTTACAACTTTCGTTTTAAGCCCATTCGTGTTCGAAGCCCAAAAACCCATGTTTTGGCCCAAAGAGGGTAAAATTGTCCTTTATGCACAAATCTGGACACAATTTTTGAAATCTCAAAACCATGTCAAAAATATACTTTTTGGAAACTAGATATTTCGACGATCGTTTTATCCTTCTTCGTCGAAGTCATCCGAGGCCCACAAGATCATGTTTTAGCCATTTCAAGTTCAGGTCACATGGGGCCCATGAGTCATCACTTAATCCCCCTTCCCCTCTTCTTCCACTCACTTTACCAAATCTCTGCAATTTCTGAATCTAGGGCAAGGAAAACCACTTTTCTTCTCCATCTTCCCCTCTTGTTTGATCTAGTTAGGGAGCTCCAAAGAAGATTCTAAGACTACCATTTTCTTCATCTCCTTGCAAGCTCTCCATTGATACAAGTTTCTTGAGTTCTCAAGTTGGGCAAGAACTCCATTTCTTTCCCTCCCTCTTGTTTGGCCATTTCTAGGTAAGGGTTTCCACTCATACTCTCCATTGAGTCATTTTAGTTCCTTGAGAGTATGTTTTTCATGTTTTCAAACCCTACTTGGTAAATGGGTTCCTTGTTTCCATTTTTGAGTGAGTTTTGTGTGTTTTCTTGGTTTTGCTTGTAGTGTGGGATAAGCTTGTGTGAAGTGCTTGAGGAGGAGTGTTTAGCATTTGGGCAAGGCAATTAATCTTTACAGGATCATTGTGCATGTTATTTTAAGCTACATTGTTGTTTTGGAAACCTTGCATATGAATGTGTTTACAAGCTTCATGATTGTGTTTTGTTGGTTTTGGATGTGTGTTTTACCCTTGAAGAGCCTATATGCTCAGGGAATACAAGAGGAATGAGAATGAATGGAAATGAGGAAGGAAAATGTGAAAATCTGCACTGAACCGCACCTCTCGTGCATTAGCGGTCAGCTCGCGGCTAGCCGCCTGTGTCCACTGCGGCTAACTGCAGGCTGACCGAACTCAGCGGTTACTTTTCCAGAAGCTAGCATTTTCATCTGGGATCAGCGGTCAGCACCACGGTCAGCTCACGGCTAACCGCCAGTCTCACTCGCGGTTAACCGTAAGCCAACCGAAATTATTACGGTTCCTTTTCCCGAGAGCTAAGTTCGATTTGGTTTCCAGCGGTCAGCCTGGCGGTCACCTTGCGACTAGCCGCCATGTCCCAGTTCGGCTAGCCGACACCTGACCGCGAGGTGACCGAAATTCACTGTTTGTGTATTTTGAAGAGTTTTGTAAGAATGAAAAACTAGAACATGTTAAGTGACCTTTAGCTTGCTATTGTGCACTCGAAACCCAAGATGTCTTTAAACTTCTGGGGCACCAATTTTATTTAATTTCCAACATCTGGGCTTCGATTACACAACGACCATCCAAAGGTCATTACGTGTGCTTGATAAGCCTCGTGTTCGTGCTTTAGTTTTGATATAATGAATATCATCGTGAACTTGTTTTGAAGTGTTAGTACAAGCTTGTTTTGGAGTTTTGTTTCAAGAGAAAGGGGATCTCTTCCTAAGCGTGTTATGCATAATTATTATGCCCGTGCTAGTCGTGCTCGTCGTGTTTTGATAAGTGATTTCCCCCTTTCTATCTCGACGTGCTTTGATCGTGCTTCGCGTGTTTTGTGCATTCATGAATTAAGTGAACACCACTGAGCTTAGACTGCCCTTTCGGTTTGATCCGCTGTCTGGGGGTCTCTAAACATGTGGACTGTCTGCAGACTGGTCGTGTATTTATTACACATCGTGCGTGTCCGGTTCCGCGGCCGGAATTCCCGTCTTTGTGGGAAATCGTGTCGTGCTTATATTATGTATATCGTGCTTGTCGTGCGTGCTTGCTCTTTTCATTATATAAATGATAGAGAAAGGATGGGCTCTTTGTGGATTGTAACTATTCATGATATATTATGTACTCATGCTAGTTTGTTTTGGTATCTCAGCTTTGTTCGTATTCTTAAAAATGTATCTCAGCTTTGATAGTACTTCATACCAAAGATTTGCTTACATGTTTTCTCTAAATGTTATTGTTCATGTTCATGCCTACATTGATTACCTGCCAAACCGTCGTGTTTGACCCTTGTTTATTTGGTGCCCAGGTGCAGGAGACGTTGCCTTTGAGGAGGAGCGTCAGGAGGAGGCTTGTGAGCCAACTCCCGTGAGAGAGTGGCAGCCCGACGATGTCATTTAGATGTCGGTCTGGTTCTCGAGTTTCGTCACCTTTAGTCTTGGGGTTTCTTTTGGTTATTTTGAGATTGTATTGACCTTTGTTGGTCTCTTATGGGTTGTACTAAACTTAACTTACTTTCGTGTTAAACTTATAACTTGAACTATGTTTGGGAATGCCATGATAACTCTTTTCTTTGATGCTATGTCTTGTTATTAAATGTTATAGCACTTAAAGATTTGATTGTGCTTATCGTGATGTGTTTTGCTACACGCTTCCGCAATCGTGTACGTGTGAGTCAGATTCCGCGTGTCTTTGGGAATCCTCACCGCGGGAACCTGTGGGAAAACAAAATCTTCAATAGTAATCATCACCAAACAAACCAATCGCGTCGCGGGCCCGGGGATTCGTTCCGGGGTCGCGACAGGACTGGTATCAGAGCGAGACATGTTTCAGGCACTTAAAAGAAACTAGAAAGATCTTAGGAACGTGGCGAGGATTCGTGAGTTCGATAGATTCGTTCGTATAGGATCTTAGAAACCCTTGTACCATGATTATGGTTTTCTAACTCTTTGTTTTACAGCAATATGCCTCCAAGAAAAGCTCCAAATCATCATGCTTCAGGCAGTAACCAGAATGAGTCAGATGCATCTGATACACCAACAGCCACACAATTTCAGGAACTTATGCAAGCAATGATAGCACAACAAAGACAGGCTAATGAAAATCAGGCCAAATTTCAAGAACAGTTGGCTAAGAAGGATGATGAGATGGCTCAAGTCCAAAGACAGTTGTTAGAAGTACTTCAGAACAGGAATGTAGCACCACCCGCAGGTCCACAGATTGTTATTCAGAATAGGGATCCTGATCCTAATGCTCTATTTGAGAAGTTTAGAAAGAGAGCACCGAAGGAGTTTTCGGGCAATGAAGACCCACTAGTGGCAGATGACTGGCTAGTCAATACGGAGAAGATCTTTGATGTCTTCATGTGCACGGGTATACAGAAGGTCAACCTCACAGCTTCATTATTTTATGGGCTCGCAGATAGGTGGTGGCAAACAGTCAAGGACCCATATGCAGTGATGGCTGACGATGAGGCATGGGCAACATTCAAGATACAGTTTCAAGACAAGTACATTCCCTCTCATGTCAAGAGGCAGAAGGCTATTGAGTTTCAGCAACTCAAGCAGGGTAGCATGACGGTTTTGGACTATGTCACCAAGTTTGAGAGACTAGCTAGATATGCTACCGAGTTGATTGATACAGAACGGAAGAAGATCACTAAGTTCTTGGAAGGGTTGAACCCCATCATCATGAGAGATGTCATAGGGGTAGTTCCACCAGCTACCTATGATGAGGCAGTCAAGCGGGCATATACATTTGAGGATATTAATAACATGATTGTTCAGGATAGGAAGCAGCAATATCAACAGCAGAATCAGAGGCAGCAGCAGGGCAAGAAACCAAGGCAAGAGCAAGGCCATGTGAGGCAGGGTTGTGGACATTGTGGCAAGAATCATGAGACACACGAACGTCGTAAGGCCATGGGTGCCTGTTTCAAGTGTGGGGCTATGAATCATTCAATCAAGGATTGCCCACTACTCCAGAATCAGGGGAACAGGAACCAGCAGCAGAGGCAAGTAGCTCCTCAGAATCAAGCACCAGTGCAGAATCAGATGAGACCACCTTAGCAGCAGCAACAGGCTAGGCCACCAGTGCCGAATCAGAATGCTCGTCCTCCACAGCAGAACAGACAGGGCCAAGGAAGGCAGAACCAAGTACCGAACAGACTACAGATGCATGGACGTTTGTACTATCTCAACCGTGCAGACGCTGAAGCTGCAGGAGACGTGGTAGAAGGTAAACTTCTTGTTTGTGGGGTAGAAGGCCAGATTTTGTTTGATCCTGGATCCACACATTCCTTTGCATCCCCTAGTTTTGCTAAGTTGATTGATGCACCATGTAGTGAATTGGATTACATTTTGGTAGTGACCACTCCAGTAGGGAAACAAGTTGTGTGTAGAAACCATTACCCTAGTTGTACAGTGTTATTAGGAGATGTTAACCTACCGGCCAACCTCATAGTTTTGGACATGCATGATTTTGATGTCATTTTAGGCATGGATTGGTTAGAAGCATATCATGCCACCATGGATTGTTTTAGTAAGACCATCACATTCAGATTCCAAGGACCACAGGCAGAGTTGATATTTCAGGGGAACAAGAGGAAATCTCAGGCAGGGTTTATTTCAGTGTTGAAGGCAAGCATATTAGTGCAGAGTGGGTGTCAGGCATTTATTGCGTTTATCACGGAGGATAAACAGTCCCAAGGGGTGGAGGATATCCCCATTGTGTGTGAATTTCCGGATGTTTTTCCAGAAGAAATCCCGGGTTTACCACCAATTAGAGAAGTTGAGTTTACAATTGAGCTCCTTCCAGGGACAGCTCCGATCTCGATTGCACCATACAGGATGGCTCCAGCAGAAATGGGTGAGCTAAAGCTCCAATTGCAGGATTTGTTGAGCAAAGGTTTTATTAGGCCAAGTGTTTCACCATGGGGAGCACCGGTGTTATTTGTGAAGAAGAAGGATGGAAGCTTGAGAATGTGCATAGACTACAGGAAGTTGAACCATGTGACAGTGAAGAACAAGTATCCTTTGCCAAGGATAGACGAATTGTTTGACCAATTACAGGGAGCAGCCTATTTTTCCAAGATAGACTTGAGGTCAGGGTACCATCAGCTGAGAGTTAGAGACTCAGATGTTCAGAAGACAGCCTTTAGAACAAGATATGGGCACTATGAGTTCTTAGTGATGCCCTTTGGTTTGACGAATGCACCAGCAGTCTTTATGGCTTTGATGAACAAGGTCTTTGCACCATATTTGGATCACTCCACGGTAGTGTTTATTGATGACGTTCTGGTATATTCTAAGAGTAACAAGGAGCATGAAGAACATTTGAGGACAGCGTTGCAGCTCTTGAGAGACAACCAGTTATATGCAAAGCTCAGTAAGTGTGAATTCTGGTTAGAGCAAGTTGCTTTTCTAGGCCACATCATCTCCAGAGAAGGCTTAGCAGTTGATCCAGCGAAGATAGAGGCAGTTGTTAGTTGGGTGAGGCCAAGCAGTGTGACAGAAATTAGAAGCTTCTTGGGGTTAGCAGGCTACTACAGAAGATTTGTCCAAGGTTTTTCGTCCATCGCAGCCCCTTTGACAAAATTGACTAGGAAGAATGTCCCATTTGTTTGGACTGATCAGTGTGAAACCAGTTTCCAAGAGTTGAAAGGAAGGTTAACCACAGCCCCGATTCTTACATTACCCTCGAGCAACGGCGGATTTATTGTTTATACAGATGCTTCGAATGTGGGACTGGGTTGTGTATTGATGCAGGATGGCAAGGTGATTGCTTATGGCTTGAGACAGTTGAAGGACCACGAGAAGAATTATGCGACTCACGACTTGGAGTTGGCAGCAGTTGTTTTCGCATTGAAGATGTGGAGACACTACCTCTACGGAGAGAAATTTGAGGTCCATTCAGATCACAGAAGTTTGCAATATTTGTTCTCACAGAAGGATTTGAACATGAGGCAGAGAAGGTGGATGGAGTATATCAAAGATTATGACTTTCCAATCAAGTATCATCCAGGCAAAGTGAATGTGGTAGCAGATGCGTTGAGCAGAAAGTCAGTGGTTATGGCCAGTTTGAGAGGAATGGGTGTCTTACAGCAGTTCGAAGAGTTGGGTGTAGAGGTACAAACCCTGAGATTGGGTGCAATGTTAGCGAATATGACAGTGTCAGAACCTACCTTCATCCAGAAGATTAAGGAAAATCAGTTGCAAGACCCAGACTTGGCTAAGATAGTAGAAGTTATTGCAGAACGCCCCGATTTCAAGATGGTGAATGGAATATTGTATTTCCGTGACCGGTTGTGTGTGCCGAATGTGGATGATTTGAAGAGTGAAATAATGAACGAAGCTCACAGTACGAGATATTCTATGCATCCGGGTAGCACGAAGATGTACCACAATTTGAAGAATAGATTTTGGTGGAACAATATGAAAGGAGAGATAGCAGCTTTTGTGTCTCGTTGTCTAACTTGTCAGTTGATCAAGGCAGAGCATCAGAAGCCTCCAGGTTTGTTACAGCCTTTGGAAATTCCGGAGTGGAAATGGGAGCACATTACCATGGATTTCGTCTCCGGTTTGCCTAATACTAAGAAGGGAAATAATGCAATTTGGATCATTGTAGATCGTCTGACAAAGTCTGCTCACTTCATTCCGATGAAGACAGGGAATATGATGCATATGGCACCACTTGCGAAGTTATTTGTTGATGAGATTGTTAGTAAGCATGGTCAACCCGTCTCCATTACTTCAGATAGAGACAGTAGATTTGTTTCAAAGTTTTGGAAAACTCTGCATGAGTCGATGGGTACCAAGCTCCAGTTCAGCACAGCTTATCATCCTCAGACCGATGGTCAGTCAGAAAGGACGATACAGACTCTCGAAGACATGTTGCGTGCTTGTGTATTGGATTTCAAGGTTCAGTGGGATGAATGCCTACCGCTTTGTGAATTTGCTTATAACAATAGTTACCACTCGAGCATTGGTATGGTACCTTTCGAGGCACTCTATGGTAGGAGATGCAGAACTCCGATTTGCTGGGAAGAAGTCGGTGAACGCAGTTTCCATGGACCGACGATAGTTGGAGAGACCAGCGACAAGGTCAAGCTGATTCAGGAACGGTTGAAGATCGCCCGTAGTAGGCAGAAGAGTTACGCAGATACCCGCAGAAGAGAATTGCAGTTTCAGGTGGGTGACAAGGTGTTTTTGAAGATCTCACCAGTTAGAGGGACTTTGAGGTTTGGGCAGAAGGGCAAATTGTCTAGAAGGTTTATTGGTCCGTATGAGATTTTGAGCAAGATTGGAGATGTTGCTTATAGACTTGCGTTACCGCCGGAATTCTCCGGGGTACACAATATTTTTCATGTTTCTATGCTCAAGAAGTATGTCTCTAGTCCTGCACACATTCTACAACATGAGCCTTTAGAGATTCGGGAAGATGCCTCGTATGTGGAAAGACCGATCAAGATCATTGACACCAAAGAGCAAGAATCGAGAAACCGGACTATTCATTGGGTCAAGGTACTTTTAGAAAATCACGAACCAGAGGAAGCCACCTGGGAATTGAAAGAGCAAGTGCAAAGGAAGTATCCACAGCTTTTACCCGAGGTAATTGTTTGATTTATTTGGTGGACCAAATATCCTAAGGGGTGGAGGATGTTAGACCCCGACCCAGACCAAGTCGATTAGTGTGCGATTAGTATGTGTTTAGTTCTAAGTGGGTTTAGTCATGGTTGGGTTAGAAATGATTAGTTTAGTCTTGGACATAGCTCTGGGAATTTTGAGAACGTTTAGTATTAATTAGACACACTCAGGAAGGCCTGAGTGCACGTGTAAGCTTGGGAAGATCGTATCGGTTTTCGTGTGAGTGTGATTTTGATTTCATTTGAATGATCTTGTTATGTGTAACAACTTTCGTTTTAAGCCCATTCGTGTTCGAAGCCCAAAAACCCATGTTTTGGCCCAAAGAGGGTAAAATTGTCCTTTATGCACAAATCTGGACACAATTTTTGAAATCTCAAAACCATGTCAAAAATATACTTTTTGGAAACTAGATATTTCGACGATCGTTTTATCCTTCTTCGTCGAAGTCATCCGAGGCCCACAAGATCATGTTTTAGCCATTTCAAGTTCAGGTCACATGGGGCCCATGAGTCATCACTTAATCCCCCTTTCCCTCTTCTTCCACTCACTTTACCAAATCTCTGCAATTTCTGAATCTAGGACAAGGAAAACCTCTTTTCTTCTCCATCTTCCTCTCTTGTTTGATCTAGCTAGGGAGCTCCAAAGAAGATTCTAAGACTACCATTTTCTTCATCTCCTTGCAAGCTCTCCATTGATACAAGTTTCTTGAGTTTTCAAGTTGGGCAAGAACTCCATTTCTTTCCCTCCCTCTTTCTTGGCCATTTCTAGGTAAGGGTTTCCACTCATACTCTCCATTGAGTCATTTTAGTTCCTTGAGAGTATGTTTTTCATGTTTTCAAACCCTACTTGGTAAATGGGTTCCTTGTTTCCATTTTTGAGTGAGTTTTGTGTGTTTTCTTGGTTTTGCTTGTAGTGTGGGATAAGCTTGTGTGAAGTGCTTGAGGAGGAGTGTTTAGCATTTGGGCAAGGCAAGTAATCTCTATAGGATCATTGTGCATGTTATTTTAAGCTACATTGTTGTTTTGGAAACCTTGCATATGAATGTGTTTACAAGCTTCATGATTGTGTTTTGTTGGTTTTGGATGTGTGTTTTACCCTTGAAGAGCCTATATGCTCAGGGAATACAAGAGGAATGAGAATGAATGGAAATGAGGAAGGAAAATGTGAAAATCTGCACTGAACCGCACCTCCCGTGCATTAGCGGTCAGCTCGCGGCTAGCCGCCTGTGTCCACTGCGGCTAACTGCAGGCTGACCGAACTCAGCGGTTACTTTTCCAGAAGCTAGCATTTTCATCTGGGATCAGCGGTCAGCACCACGGTCAGCTCACGGCTAACCGCCAGTCTCACTCGCGGTTAACCGTAAGCCAACCGAAATTATTACGGTTCCTTTTCCCGAGAGCTAAGTTCGATTTGGTTTCCAGCGGTCAGCCTGGCGGTCACCTTGCGGCTAGCCGCCATGTCCCAGTTCGGCTAGCCGACACCTGACCGCGAGGTGACCGAAATTCACTGTTTGTGTATTTTGAAGAGTTTTGTAAGAATGAAAAACTAGAACATGTTAAGTGACCTTTAGCTTGCTATTGTGCACTCGAAACCCAAGATGTCTTTAAACTTCTGGGGCACCAATTTTATTTAATTTCCAACATCTGGGCTTCGATTACACAACGACCATCCAAAGGTCATTACGTGTGCTTGATAAGCCTCGTGTTCGTGCTTTAGTTTTGATATAATGAATATCATCGTGAACTTGTTTTGAAGTGTTAGTACAAGCTTGTTTTGGAGTTTTGTTTCAAGAGAAAGGGGATCTCTTCCTAAGCGTGTTATGCATAATTATTATGCCCGTGCTAGTCGTGCTCGTCGTGTTTTGATAAGTGATTTCCCCCTTTCTATCTCGACGTGCTTTGATCGTGCTTCGCGTGTTTTGTGCATTCATGAATTAAGTGAACACCACTGAGCTTAGACTGCCCTTTCGGTTTGATCCGCTGTCTGGGGGTCTCTAAACATGTGGACTGTCTGCAGACTGGTCGTGTATTTATTACACATCGTGCGTGTCCGGTTCCGCGGCCGGAATTCCCGTCTTTGTGGGAAATCGTGTCGTGCTTATATTATGTATATCGTGCTTGTCGTGCGTGCTTGCTCTTTTCATTATATAAATGATAGAGAAAGGATGGGCTCTTTGTGGATTGTAACTATTCATGATATATTATGTACTCATGCTAGTTTGTTTTGGTATCTCAGCTTTGTTCGTATTCTTAAAAATGTATCTCAGCTTTGATAGTACTTCATACCAAAGATTTGCTTACATGTTTTCTCTAAATGTTATTGTTCATGTTCATGCCTACATTGATTACCTGCCAAACCGTCGTGTTTGACCCTTGTTTATTTGGTGCCCAGGTGCAGGAGACGTTGCCTTTGAGGAGGAGCGTCAGGAGGAGGCTTGTGAGCCAACTCCCGTGAGAGAGTGGCAGCCCGACGATGTCATTTAGATGTCGGTCTGGTTCTCGAGTTTCGTCACCTTTAGTCTTGGGGTTTCTTTTGGTTATTTTGAGATTGTATTGACCTTTGTTGGTCTCTTATGGGTTGTACTAAACTTAACTTACTTTCGTGTTAAACTTATAACTTGAACTATGTTTGGGAATGCCATGATAACTCTTTTCTTTGATGCTATGTCTTGTTATTAAATTTTATAGCACTTAAAGATTTGATTGTGCTTATCGTGATGTGTTTTTCTACACGCTTCCGCAATCGTGTACGTGTGAGTCAGATTCCGCGTGTCTTTGGGAATCCTCACCGCGGGAACCTGTGGGAAAACAAAATCTTCAATAGTAATCATCACCAAACAAACCAATCGCGTCGCGGGCCCGGGGATCCGTTCCGGGGTCGCGACACTCAGCTATCAACTTAGCCGTTGCTTGAGGATGAGTCCTTCCCATCATTGGTCTTAAACAATTATGATTAGGGTTATAGGTCCAAACTTGAAATTGATGCCCTAATTCCACTATTGAAGCATGAATGCACCACAAACAGCTTTGAACTTTGCACTTAGCGTAACTTGTGTTCGAGATGTCTTCAAATGTCGCAGACTAAAATCGTGTACATTGTGAACCTGCTTAAGGTTTTCCTGAATGAATTGTGGTCGGTAAAAACTCTGTCATCCCACATATTATGTGCACAATCCTCTTGAGAATGATCTTTACCCTCATCTTCCACTAGCACTAGTGTGTCTCCAATATTACACTTTTGCATAATATTAGATAGTTTTTTGTTTCATTCTAAGGCTTCTTGAATGTAGTTAAGACCATTGCATCTGACATAATTATGTGAGGTGCCTATGCTATTGCAATCAATGTCATCCTAATTCAAGACATCACTCAAATCCTCATTGGGATCTATATCATCATCGTAGTCTTCAGGATGTGCATAGTTTCGGCCGCCACCTCACTGATTGGATAGGAGAAATGCTTGTCCGTATCTTTTGCAAGATTGACATCTGGATCAAAGTCCATATGATCCATTTTAGGCCCATAAACTTATGATATAACATCTACATCAAAGTTCATCGTGATTTGCCGAGATAATTCAATCTGCAAATGACATGCTCCATAATTATTACATTCATCTAAAAATACAACAAGAGTTTATCTAGATGATGGAACGAGAACAAACTTGGTGGCAAGTCCTCTACTGGGCGCACCATCATGATCAATAGCCTTATACTTCTTATGCTCAGTAGCATGAGTTCTTGGACTATTTCTGCGTGCATTTTTAGAGCAACACTGACCATCTCCAATTTCGGCTCAACTTGTTCATTTCTTCCATTTATGTAGATCTATTTATTAAATCTAAACATGTATATAACTTGAAAGAATTAATGTTCTAAAGTCTAAACATAACTGGCTTACCTAGAAACTTAGTGTTAATGATCTGCACCATCATTGATACTTCTATCAAGATATATGTAGATAGAATTTGTCATGTCTCCACATGTTTTGACCATTACACGAATAACATTGTCATTCCTTATACTAATCAAGGTGAATGCTTTTCCATTTTGATGTAGGTATTGAATATGATGAGGCTCTTCAGACATTACTCAATTTATTGCTTTTATGACACTTTCGACCAATGAAATGTATGTTAAGCTACAATTAACATAGAAAACAGTTTGATCACCACCGATGTAGTTAGGATGGACTCTATCTTACTCAAATTGACCACCGAAGTGGACCACTGTAAATAGCTCACCATCCAACATCTTCAAGTAAGTTGACTCTATCCATGATAAAAAATGAAACATAAAGGAGTAGCATTCATAGTTGGCCATGCTAATCAAAGCAAAACATAAAAGAAGGAAATTTTTTTTTTTTTGCCACACATTGATATTTAAAAAGGAAAAAAAATCATATTTCCTGAGTCCTCATTTATCATTTACACCAAGACAAGATCAAACATGTAAACATCAATAAAATAAAATTTTAAAACCCAATGTATAATGACCTCCTTAAGCAAATATGACTCTTCTAAAAAAAGCTTGATCCTTGCATTCACCACACATCATCATTGAAAGATAATGAGAATATTACTCTAACCCAACTTTATGGGTTGAATTTTGGGTAAGAAATCACAAACACATTCTCTAGAAAGTCTGTAATTTGGAAACAAAATTTAAAGAACAACTCACAGAAGAAGGTTGATCTGTCCTAGAAATGATATTGTGGTGAGTTACGATTTCATGTGGGGTCGTCAAGGACTCCAATGAGGCCGGTTGGAGATGAAAGCAACACACGTTGCTAGTGACATGGATTGCACTAAGGAGATAACAGGACAACAAGGCGAAAGTAAAGAACCAAAAAGCGAATAGGGAGAGGACAACATGGGGTTTCTGACAAGAGGAGGAGAAAGTGGGGGAGTAAAGATGCATCAATGGGAGAGAATTTCATATCGTATCTCTTTGTACTGCATGCAGAAAATGGAAGGTGAAGCCATTGAATGAGATTCGCAACCATCGTCTGTGATTGGAGAAGGAAAGTGAATGATCTTCTAAAGGCCTCATCTCTTGCTACTCTCTGTCAATTTTCTATTCTCCCAAATAGTCCAGCAAGTGAGAAACAAAGAAACCGTGAAAAGGGAAAGCAAGCTCAAGAGAACGAGTAGGGTTTTAAAACTTTTTACATTCGGATCCCATGATATCATGAAATCCAGAGCAGAAAAGTTAAAAAAATTAAATAAAAAGGTGGACCAAAGTCAAACGATTCTGGTAACATTAATAGATTTTCGGTCATGAAACTGGGGGATCATGTTTTAAGAGGGATTAATATGTCAAATCTCCTAAAAAAATATACAGAAATAGATTGATATGTTCAATTCTAGGAAAGTATCTTCGATGGTTTTCAATTATTTTTTTATCCAATTGCATATATTTCAATCTATTATGATTTCTCTAACACAAAAATGTTAAAGAATTTAAAACCTCAAGCCCAATACTACGTACCTCTAGATATAAAGGTTGGAAAAGTCGTGATTCGGACTCAACATGTCCAGCTCTAAAATAACAACTTAGAGAGAGTCAACTCAACCACTAAGGAGAGTGTTTTTCAAAGAAAAAAAAATTGTTTTGAAAGTATTTAAAATTAGCCAAAATACTTATAAAATTCAGATTTGCATATATATATATATAGATATATATATATAATGTATTAATAATATATAATACATTCAAATCAGTGAATTAATCACATTCTGTAAGGAGTCCCTTAAGATTTTAGTTGAGGGCATAGGGATTAGTTCATTGATCTAAGCGCCTAGTGCAGTGGAACTACATATGGGTCTTCTTTTTGGGTTAGGTTTGATGAGCAAAACTATTTTGCATGCCTATGCAGGGTCGATATCGACCCTCACTTGTTTAGGAGAGGGTCGTTATTGACCCTCAAAAAAATGGGTAAAGAAAAAAGGTTTTTTAGGCGGGAAGGCTCGTTTGGTGCAAGGTCACCTTTTTGGTCTACCGTCCATCTAAAATATTTTTTTTTGGTAAATCTCTATACTTAAAAATAACTAAAATACTTATAAAATTCAGATTTAAATATATTTACTTGTATTAATAATAATACATTCAAAATGATAAATTAATCACATTCAGTCAATCATTTTAAAATTCCTAACTCCAAACCACAAGTATCAATTACTTATATTTGACTAAACCAAGTTTATCCTATATTTAACTTAGTTTTTTGTCAAAACAAGGTAACTCGACAAAGTCATGAGTCAACTTGTCAAGTTTCCCAACCTTGCTACATATGTGTCCATTTATTTTTTCTCAGAATGGGTCATGGTACTAGACTCTTGTGATAACCTATTAGCCCAAGGATCAATCCTGGAGCGGCCATGCGTGATGAGACACTATTACCACCAGGGTGTCCCTGATGGTCCCGGCTTTTCTCTTTTTCCAAAGCTGCCTCCGCCCCGGGGCTGACGGGGTACGGTGGAGGGAAAGAAAGGAAAAGCGGGCATCAGTTTTTTTTTGTACGGGTATGCCAATTTCTCTTTTATACTTGGAATTTAGAAATGGTGATCCGGAGATTCACCTTCACAAGTAAAAAGGGAAATGAAACTTTTTTCTAGTTTTCCATTGCACACATATTTTAAAGAAAAGAGACAAGTTTGTTTTGAATGCCGTGAGAGGCGATTTTCTTTGTTTGCCGTGAAAGGCGATTTTGGTGCCGTGAAAGGCGGTTTACAAATCTCATCAATAATGAAAAGACAAGAAATGTGAATTTTGTGTCTCTTTAAGAAAAAATACAATACAATAGAAAAGAAAGAAATGGAATCTAACTTCTCATGCGATTGTGGGAGGGCTCGTTCAGATCGACGGTCGCGAGTCATGTATGGGCTCCGCCATCGTCCTTCAGATGAGAACATAGTGCTTTGATTCTTTGGCTTGGCTCAAACCTCAGTTTTTTAGAGGATAAAGACCAAGGGAAGGTCCTATATCCAATAAAAAAGAGAGTAGACGGACTGAAAAGCCGCATCTAGCCATGTTGGATCGAAGGAGAGGTGGCCTTTGGGGGGGGTGGCCCCCCAAAGGAACTTTGATCACCTTGTAGCGCTTGTTGCAGTAGAGTTTTCTTGAAGGAGCAGAGTTGTAGAGATTTCTCCGAGGATTTTTGAATGATTTTCTGGCAATTTTTCTGGGCCTTTGAATGATTTTCCAGCGATTTTTCTGGATCTCTAGAGCAGGAATTGCTAATGATTTCGATGCTTC
This sequence comes from Cinnamomum chago, assembly GCA_038049695.1. Lineage (NCBI taxonomy): Eukaryota > Viridiplantae > Streptophyta > Magnoliopsida > Laurales > Lauraceae > Cinnamomum > Cinnamomum chago. The sequence goes on from CP142457.1 coordinate 39,079,750, forward strand.
TGATGCTTCTGATCCTACTGATGATTCTGATGATTCTGATCCCCGGAATGCTTGGAGGGGACTCCTATTTATAGGCTTTTGGTGGCCTTTAGGAGTGGTTTATGGTCACTTATGGCAATTATGGAAATAAAGCCAAGTTATGGGAGGAGTTACAGGTTTAATTGCTTTTTGTTTTGTAACTCCTGACCCTTGGATTTCATTGGCCAAAGGAGAGTCATGGGCATTTAGTTGCCTTTAATCTCCATTATGTTAGGAGTTTCATGGCTTGAATGCCATGAATGCTTGGACTTGTAACTCCTAAACGGAGGCTTCTGATTGGGCCGTCCAAGATAATGGGTTAATGACCGCATTAACTTGCCATAAACGGGTCATTTAACTTCATTAATTGATTGCCCAAGCGCTTGAAGAGTCGCGGGCCGTGCCGCATCCTTTGGGATTCTTCTTGCGATGATCACCAATGGACCCACATACCATTTGATGTCGGATGGTGATCCAATTTCAGACATTGGTTGATGTCAGCGGGCCAGCAACATCTGTCCAGTCGATTTCGCGATCGGGCGGGCAGAAAGTGTGCTTTCTTGGTCAGCCGTTTGACGATCTTGAGGCGTCCGATGATGATCTAATGATTCCAGTGATGGATCCGTGAAGTTGATGAAGATCGACGGATATCATGCACAAAAAATCAGATTTTGGAAAAATCACAGGGGCCAATCAACTCGAAACGCGAAAAGTACCCGAAAAATGGGGTTTTTGGGCGAGGTCCGGTGGCCCGGACCTCCATGGTCGCCGGCGACCATGGGGTCGGCGACCATGGGGTTTCTGCCCCATGGTCGGCCGTCTTCCGGTCGCCTTTTCTTCGTCGTTTTTCGTCTGTTTTCGCTTCTGTTTTCTCCTGCATTTTTCTTGGAATTTCGTCTCATTTATTGGCTGGATTTCCCTCAAGAAAATCTGATGAGAATCCATGCAAATCGGATCGCAAAGTTTCCCATTTTCTGAAAAGCCGAAGACTTTGCTGTGGAGAACTGCCGATTTTTTGTCAAGCGTCGAAACTAGGTCAAACGATGTCGGAATGACCTGAAATTCGACGTGTAGCTTCTTGAGCAGTAGACGAGACCAACCATAGGCTTTTGTTCAAGTTTTGAAGCCGTTTGGGGGCCCGCAAATGCTTGACTTGATTTCACCGCGAGGGAAATGCCGAGCTTTGACTTTCGGTCAAACGATGTCCGATTGACCTGAAATTTGACGTGTGACTCCCTCATCAGTAGATAAGACCAACCATAGGCTTTCGTTTGAGTTTTGAAGCCATTTGGAGTCATGCAAATGCTCGCCTTTATTTCACCTCGAGGGAAATGCCGAGCTTTGACTTCTAGTCAAACGATGTCCGATTGACCTGAAATTTGTTGTGCAGCCCTTTGGAGGTATGTAGAAGCCACCCATGTGCTCTGTTTGATGAGTGACGACCTCGGTAGTTCTCGCTACCTAAGGGCTTGATTTTGCTGCTCGAGAGTTGATGGAGGGTTAAACGGTGTCGGTTTGACTTGAAACTTGACATGTAGCCTTTCGGAGGTATTTTGAGACCATCCGTAGGCTGTGATCGAAGATTTGGGGTCTTCGACACTGTCGCCGCCGAGAGCTGCTGCTTAGCTGTTGGAGAAGTGAAGCTAGGCCAAATGATGTCGGAATGGCCCGAAACTTCATGTGTACCTCTCTTTTGGCTGTTTTGAGTGACCTTGCAGTTTTTGTTTGATTCTGACAAGATCTGATGCTTAAAGTGGCGCCTGCCTATTTTTGGTAGGATGCGGCTCCATGTACCTTTTGGTGTGAAGAGGCAAAGTGAAATTTTTTGGTGTCAACAAATGCCCCCTCGAGGTACAACGACGATATAGCTTTTGCAGTCGATGTGCCTCGAAGAGAATCTTGAAGAAGAGCTTCTGACCTGCCCAAGAGTCTTTGAGAATTTTTTTTTTTTTTTTTTTTGATGGAGTAGCCTTTTGAGCTTCAAGGGGATTTTATGGTAGTGAGAGGAGTCACGTACCATCTCAAGGCAAGATTTTGAGAATGACATTTGGATTTTGATTTGGTTTTGGTTTTTTGGTTTTGGTTTTGACCTTGTGACCTAACAAGTTGTATGTGGCAGGTTAGGGGGTTAGGTTTTTGGTTTTGGTTTTGACCTTGTTCCTTACAGGCTGTATGTGGCAAGTTAGGGGGTCCGGTTTTGATTTTTGGTTTTGGTCTTGTGACCTAACAAGCTGTATGTGGCGAGTTAGGGGACCATGGTTTGGTTTTTTGGTTCACTCTTTGGGACAATTTTGGGTCCATTGGAGTGGTTTGGGCTTTTGTGGAATGTCTATTTCAATATTTTGGCTTAATTTGGTTCATGAGGTGGGATGGTTTGGATTTTTGGAAACTCATGAAGCTTGGATTTTTGTATGGTATAATCAACTCAAAAGAGGCATGGAACCATTTTTTTTTTTTTTTTTTTTTTGTATGCTCTTGGTAAGAGGAAATTTTGACTAAAAGCCACTTTTAGTGCCTAGGTGGTCAAACCTGGCTCATATGGGCTAACCCATGAGACCTTAAGCTTTGAAGGATGGCTTAGATCTCATATGGTGTCATTTTGTAAAGAATATCTAAAAATATTTCCTTTGGATGGAGAATATCTAAAAATATCCTTACTTTGAGAGATTTTCTCAAGTTTCCTTGATTTTGGGAGAGATTCTCTCAAAATATCTTTCTTTGGGAGAGAATATCTATCATTCCCTTTCTTTTTGGAGAGAATTTCTCAAGGAATCTTTGTTTTGGGAGAAAATATCCCAAGTTTCCTTTTCTTTTGGGAAGGTTGCTAATTTTTTAGCACTTACCTTCTTACTTTTCTCCTCTTTCCTCTTTTGGTTTTGCTTTCTTCTATAAAAGCAAGGGAGGTGGAATCTCTTGCTCCTATTACTTTCTTTTTGCAAAAGTCTTCAAGAGTTGCTCTAAGATCAAGAATCCTCCTTCTTCAAGAGTCTTCAAGTTCTTCTTTCTTCTCCATTCATGGCTTCAAGTAAGGTTTTTTTTTTTTTTTTTTTTACAAGAAATTCCATGTAAAGAAAGTTTCATCATTTTTTTTTTCTTTTTTTTTTTTGCACGTGTTCTTTTCCTTTTTTTTTTTTTTTTTACACGCCCTTTTCTTTTTTTTTTTCTTCTTTTCTCTTTCTTCTCTCTTTTTTTTTGCTGCTGTACGGACATGTCCGTACAGCCTGGGCCGTACGGCCATGTGGCCCATGGGCCTCGGCTTGTGGGCCAGCCCAGAATTTTTCTTTTCTCTTTTTTTTTTCTCTCTTTCTTTTTAAGAAAGAAAACTTTCTTTTCCCCCTGTTTTGCTCTCCATGATAATGAGATTTATGCAATCCAAGATGCTCATGCATTCCTCTTTTTTTTTATGCATCAAGATAGAAGGCTTGAATTTCTATGCTAAGCCAACATGAATTTTGACTTAGACAAAGTTTGATTTTGACCAAATTGGGTTGGAATTGGTCAAATTTTGTCAAGGTTTTTCTAGCATCTAGTGCATGATGATTTTCTTTTATGCATAATTTTTGTAAATTGGATTGGGAGCATGATGATGCACACCTGAAAATCTTTTGGAGTGGAAGTCCTGACTTTGACAGCGAGGCAGGTACTTCAAGTAGACCGGCTCGTAGAAAAAAGAGGAGGAGAGGACAGCGTCGCACTGAGAGACGCCACGAAGACTCTCTTGATCTGGAAGTCCCTTCTACCATCGCTAAGGAGGTATCAGGAGATGCTGATGAGCCTCCAGAGAAGAGGAGTCGTGAAGAAGAGACCGCCGATGTTGGTATGATTCTCCTTCTTCTCTATTTCCGCTTCTTTCCTTTTATGAGGGATTTTTTTTTATCTGTTGTTTTCTTTCTTTTGCAGAAGATGAAAACTTGGTGATGCCCGAGGTTCCTATTGATGAGGTGGTGATGGATCCAGTTGCGGCATCTGAAGAATTGAGGGACTCTGGGGAGGACCCAGAATCTCCACCTGGTATGAGGATGATTTTTTTTTTCGAATTTGCTGACATTTTTTTTTTAGCTGACTTGCTAGAGGATTCAGACTTCGAGCCATCTATGGATATGGCTTTCGACGATGCCTCGGATGAGCAAATGGAGACAGAAAGTACTCCACCCATCATGGAAGAAGGTATTTCATAGTGATAATCTTGACATTGATGATTTTTTTTTTGACAAGATCATATTCATACCTTTTCTTGTGTTTCTGCCAGCAGGTTGTGAAGCAACAGGAGAAGTTCCTTCGTCTTCCTCAGGGCCAGAGCAGGAGATGCCAGCAACCGATCCAGAAGTAGGGGCTTCTTCTACCAGTCCCGTCATGGCAGAAGCGGGACTTTGTGGTGATATTGCTTCTTCAGTGGCTCCGATTGGAAAGAGTCTTTTGATTTCTTCTCCACCACGGTCTGACATGGGCAGTCAGCCAACAGAGCGTGGTGAATCTCCATCCGGACCATCCCTTCAATATGCAAAGAAGGTGTTGAAGAGTGTGCTGAGCTCATGGGTTGAAACTCTTTCTTCTGGCCATTTGGAAGCTGGTTTTGGCATGGTCAAGCATGTACAGGACATCCTTGCTGACAGTGCAGAGGTCGGTCTGGACATTGCAAGTGCCAAGGCCTTTGTTGATGAAGTCATTGCTTTAGGCGACAAATGGACTGAGACCAAGAATTTCCCAAGCGGTGACTTCTTCAATGAGATGTTTTTGCAGCCATCCGGTAAGATCAAATCTGAAATGGATGAGATTTCACAGGCTCGGAAGCAATTCGTTCGGGAGAGGAACGTTACCGAGTTGGCTATCATCGAGCTAACACAGGACCTGCGCCGTCTTGATAGGGAGGTCACAGAAGCTAGGCAGCGCCTTGAGCAATTGCAAGAACAAAGTGCTGCCAAATGGACTGCCATTGTAGAAGCCCGTGCTAAAGAGGGAACTCTGATTTGCCAAGTTGAAGAAACCGGTAGCAGCCTTCAGAGAAAGACTCAGGAGTATGAGCAGTGGCAAATTCTCTAGGAAGAGCTTCCTCGTGCCGAAGATGGGTCGCGGCGTTCTGCCGTATTTTATGGCAAGATCTTGAAGAAGCGCGGCCTGGAAGCTTTAGTGGCTAAGGCCAAGAGTCTGCTTGAGGAGCTGGATCTTTGGTTGAAGACCATGTTAGACTGAGCTCTTTATAACAAACTCTTTTCCTCTTTTCTCTCTTTTTTTTTTTTGGTACCTCTATGTAAAACATTTTTGGTACTCTGTGTACCTTTTACTTAAATTCTTTTTGATGAAAATAAGCAAAGGTTGGATGAGAATGTTTGTTTGAAAAAGGTTATCATTTTGTGAAAATCCTTTGTCAAAAGGGTTGTTTTGGCATGAAAGCCAGATTTTGCGGCAAAAGCCAGGTTTTTTGATGGCTTGAAAAGCCGAATTTTGAGATGGCATGAAAGCCGAGTTTATGGCATGAAAGCCAAAATTTTCTTTTTGGCATGAGAGCCAAGTTTTTGGTGGCATGGAAGCCAGTTTTGAGATGGCATGAAAGCCAATTTTTTGGGGTGGCATGAAAGCCAAATTTTGGGATGGCATGAGAGCCAAAAAAAATTTGAGATGGCATGAAAGCCGAATTTGGTTTGTGGCATGAGAGCCGGTTTTGTTTTTGGTGTAAGAACCAGATTTTGTTTTTGGCATGAAAGCCGAAATTTCTTTTTGGCATGGAAGCCAGATTTTTTGTTTTTGGCATGAAAGCTAGATTTTTTTTATGAAAACCGAGTTTTGTTTTGTTGGCATGGAAGCCGAATTTTGATTTTTGGCATGAAAGCCGGATTTTAAATTTTTTGGCTGAAAGCCGGATTTTTGGCATGGAAGCCGGGTTTTTTGGCATGAAAGCCAGGTTTTTGGTTTTCAAAAATGCAAGTATCGACTAAAAGTCGCCTCCCTGCTTAATGGTATTGCAAGTATCGATGGAATGTTGCCTCCTTGCTCATTCGGTTGCGAGTATCGATGGAATGTCGCCTCCCCGCGGATTTGGGTGCAAGTATCGACTAAGCGTCGCTTCCCTGCTTTTTTTTCTTCAAAAATTTTGTTTTGTGGGTATCGATGGAATGTCGCTTCCCCACGATTTTTGAATTTTGAGGTTTTTTCGAACCTTTGTTTTGTTTTTTGTTTGTTTTGAAATTTGGGTTGTGGATATCAACTGGAACGTTGCGTCTCCACGATTTTTGAAATTTTGGGGTTTTGGAAGTATCGAATGGGTGTCGCATCCTTCCGATTTTGGGTTTTGCAAGTATCGACTGAACGTCGCTTCCCTGCGGTTTTTGAAAAACCATTTTTTGTTTAAAGACATGAGGGTCGTAAATTTTGACTCAAAACCATTTTTGTTGGTAAAAGCCGGGGTGGACTAGGGCTGAAATCCCTAGGTCCTTATTTTGTTTCAAACCATGAATTTTGGGTTCAAGGATAAAAAATTTTGGTCAAGTTTGGGAAGAGGCTCCTAAACTTTGATTTTTGGATTTTTTTTTTTTTTTTTTTTGAACAATGAAACGATGAAAGAAACATTGTTTTGAGGGGTTTTTTTTTTTTTAGAAATTTCAACAAGAGGATGAAAATTCCAAAAGGAGTGGGTTTGACGAGCAGAGACCTAGGAATAGGCTTTGGCCGTGTAGACATTGCTCTGACCCGGTGGGGAAAGCCTTCAAGGGTAGTACCGCTTCAAGAACTTTCCATTGATGGGCAGCATACACCTGTCACCCTCCATATTTAGAAGAGCGTATGCGCCGTTGGTGAAGATTTTGTCGATGACGAAAGGTCCCTCCCATTTTGCTTCAAATTTGCCTTTGGATTTGTTGGCAAAAACCATTGGTCTTTTTACTGTAAGAACCAAGTCTCCCTTTTTGTAGGCGCGTTGCCTGACCTTCTTGTCAAAAGATCTTGCCATGCGTGCTTGGTAGAGTTCAACGCTTTGTAGAGCTTCGAGCCGTCTCTCATCGAGGTTATCCAGCTCTTGGAGTCTCAATTTGACATTACTTTCTTGCGTCATGTCATTTTGCAGAGATACCCTTAAGGAAGGAATTTGAACTTCTAAAGGGACAACAACTTCGCATCCATAGACCAAGGATGTACTTCTTTGAGTGTTTCTTCAACTTCTTGTTGTGACAAGCAGCGTAGAAGTACTCCGTTGTAGGATTTTCTATACAGCATTTTTGAAGGAATATCCAAATGAAAGTTTGGGGCTCGTCTTTGGATGCTTACCCGTTCTTTTGGATCTTCAGGTAGGATTCCGAACATTATGTAATCAACGAACGGATCCCTCCAGTCGCCGATCAAAGGTTTAAGGACGGAGATTCGACTTCCAACCACTTGGTGGCATTCAGCAACTGCTTGATGTGTGTTGAGAGGAGGGAGAATCCTTTTTTGACACACTGTAACTTGCATGTTTTCCCCTTCTTGGATTGCCATAGACGCAGCAAGTCCAGCCAGGGCATCTGCACGAATGTTTTCACCTCTGAGGATGTGGGTGATGTGATAGATGTCGAACTTTTGTCGAAGCGATTGTGCCTTGTTGTAGTAAGGCAATAGATCGGGCTTCCTGACTTCAAATTTTTGATTCATCTGGTTGACGATCAGTTGAGAGTCTCCAAAAGCTTCCAGCGTAGTGATGCCGGATTCAAGGGTGAGCTCCAATCCTACAATGAGGGCTTGGTACTCAGCTGCATTATTTGAACATGGTTCCAGTAGCGAGAATGCATGCGGAATCATGTATTTGTCGGGACTAACAAAGAGAATGCCAATTCCCGATATTTGATTTCCCTTTTCATTTGTCCTGGTTGCGCCATCGAAGTACATGTGCCAGGAAGCATTTGATAAGGAAGTCTCCACACTGTAGACCGATTCGTCTGGGAGGTCATCCCTGAGTGGAGAATCTTTAGGCAATGGATGCTCCGCGAGGAAGTCTGCTAGAGCTTGGCCTTTGATTGCTTTTTGTGGTACATACCTAATGTCAAATTGTGACAGAAGGATGGACCATTTTGCCAGTCGGGCATTGAGAGAACCTGCTTTTGTGACAAGGACCTTTAGGAGGTTGATCCTCGAAATCAGGTACACTGTGTTGGATAGCAGGTAGTGACGAAGTTTTTGTACGGCGAACATCACTGCCAAGCATTCTTTTTCGACTGGAGAGTAGCGATGCTCTGCACCTATCAACATGCGGCTAAGGTAATATAGAGCAGCTTCTTTTCCCTCGTCATTCTTTTGTGCGAGTAGAGCGCCTAAAGAACAGTCAAGGGCTTTTGTGTACAAGAGGAATGGTTTTCCAGTTGTGGGGGCAGCCAACACTGGAGATTTAGTCAGGTACGACTTGATGTCCTGGAACGCGGCTTCACATTCAGCATCCCAGACAAAATCGACACCTTTCTTCATTAACCGAGAGAATGGACGGCACTTCCCTGATAGGTTGGAGATGAACCGTCGAATGTATGCCAATCTTCCTTGGAGCCCTTTTAATTGTCTTAGGGTTCTTGGAGATGGCATTTCCATGATAGCCTTGACTTTGGTGGGGTCAAGCTCTATGCCAGCTTTCCGTACTATGAATCCGAGAAACTTACCCGATGAAACACCGAAGAAGCATTTGAGGGGATTCATTCGCAGTTTGTGTTTGCGAAGTCGGAGGAAGACTTCTCGAAGATCTTTGAGATGGTCTTCTTTTCTTTTGCTTTTGACGGCGAGGTCATCGACATAACATTCGACCGTCTTGTGCTGCATATCTTGGAATATCTTCATCATAGCCCTCTGATATGTAGCGCCGGCATTCTTCAGACCGAATGGCATGACAGTGTAGCAATACAGGCCAAACGGGGTCCGAAATGCTGTGTGTTTTTCATCTTCAGGATGCATCTTTATCTGATTGTAGCCAGAGAAGCCATCCATGAATGTCATTTGCTCGAACCCACAGGTGTTGTCGATCATCACCTCCGGTATAGGGAGCGGGAATTCATCTTTTGGGCATGCATTGTTTAGGTCTCTGTAATCAATGCAGACCCTGATTTGCCCATTTTTCTTTGTCACAGGGACGATGTTGGCCAACCATTCAGGATGTTGTTCCTCACGGATGAACCCAACGCTTTTGAGTTTTTGAGCTTCTTGTTCAATTTTGTCCATCACGTCAGGACGGAACCTTCTTTGGCCTTGTTTGACAGGCTTGATATCTTTTTGAAGATTGAGTTTGTGGACTGCTATTTTGGGGTCTAAGCCAGGCATCTCAGCGTAAGACCATGCAAAACAATCAACGAACTCATGAAGAAACGCGATATACTCGGGTAACTCATCATCCTTTATATTCTTGCTTATGAATACAGGACGTGGGTTAACAGGTGTTCCCAAGTCTATCTTTTGAACTGAATCTTCAGTTGGAAGGTTTGAAGGTGGTTCCTCCACAATATTTTCGGAGGCTTCCAGCCCAACAAAGCCTTCTGGAGTTCCAAAGGTATCTACAGACCACGGCTCTGCTTTTGTCCATGGGTCTTCTTGATTGGTACTTTTCTTAAGATTTGCTATGAGATGGTCCCAATCACCTGTTGAAACTAGGTTGAAGTAGGGCACTTCTTTTGGAGATGATGGTTCTTCTGGGCTAGAAAATCGTGTATCCGTATCATCGGTCAATTCCTCTTCATCATCCGAGAAATCATACCAATTGGGTGAGCTTCCTAAATCTTCGACGAGTGACTCTTCAAAGAGATATCCGGGGAGATCGATGTCTTCATTAATATGAGATGTTGAGGCTTGGTCGGCAAGACTACTTTGCAGCCTTTGTGTCAACTATCTCAAGGGAGCGTCAGGATCATACCCCAGCCCATGTGAAGACTTTTCTATGTGGCGGTGGGGTTTCCAACCTTTCAGCTGACTTTTGGTCAGGGTTGGTTCCAATGGCGTGATAATACCACGGCCACCTCCCAAACCGATTGGGTTTTGAGCGTCGTAGCCCATTTTCTTCATGATAGCTTGTGCCATTGGACTATATAGGGATAGTTGAGGCATACCTTCATTTTGGAAAGGTTCAAGCGAAGAATTTGATGAAGAAACTCCCGATTTATGGAAGAAGATTGGCTTTTCTTCTGCTGATGTTGCTGGAACAAAGAAGGAAGCAGATGCCGGATCTTCTATGTCAACGGTTGTCTCCATCGGAGTGAGAGCGGGCTGGACTTGTTGATCATCAGCTTGGCTTGACGATGTCGTCTTCTGGCTCTGAGTCCGAATCCTTGTCTTGCAAGATAGACACGAAGGAGACAGCAAACTTGCCCCCAGCCTTTTGTTTTGTCTTCTTTGCTTTGGTGGTGATCACCAGAGGCTTTGAAGACTTGAGGGAGACCATGAAGGGAGATTGATTATTCTCTTCGGTTTTGATAGAGGGTTTGTTTTCTTCCGGTGATTGCTGAGGAGCCTTGCCTTTGTCTTTCTAGAGATTTTCGGCAAAGGGTGTTGTTTCTTCCTCCCTTTCTTCTTTTTCATCTTTGTACATCTGAGCATCTGCGAAATAGACTTCTTTGCCTTTGAAGGGCTTTTTGTCTGCAAACACTCGATGTATCAAGCCATTATTGCCAACGAACTTGATGCACTGATGTAAAGTCGAAGGGACAACACCATTCTCGTGTATCCAGGGGCGTCCAAGAAGGATGTTGTAGCATGAAGGGGTCTTTATTGCATAGACAGTGACCTCGGAGATAAGATCACCGATTTGTAACTTGAACCTGATTTTGCCGATCGGCCTTTGAGCACTGCCATCATATCCAAAGATGGACACAGACGTGTGATTCAGCTTGCTAGGCGGAATGCCCAGTTCTTCGAGTGTCGAAGTGGAGATGAGGTTGAGTGCAGAACCTGGATCGATCTGGACTCTGCGTACTGGCACCTCTTTGATGTACCCGGTGAAGTACAGGGGTCGATTGTGCTTTGTCTCGCCTAGCAGGAGGTCTTCCTTGGTGAAGGCGATGGTTGCACTTGCTGCTTTTTGAACTGAGAGGCATTCGATGCAGGATCCCTCAGTTTTCTTCTTTTCTCCTTTTGAGGGAGTTTTTTATTTTTTAACCCTATAGTCCATTTCAATTTGTAGGACTTGTGGGGCATGTTTGTCGACATCCGCATCCAGCATTTGTAGTTCTGAAATGAGACTATCACGAGTCTGTGGTGACATTCGTAATAAGTCTAGGATGTGCAGACGTGCATGTATGTGTTTGAAGTGCTGAATCAAGTCATACTTGAAAGCCTCCTTGGGGCCTGCATTTTCATTATTCTTGCCACTAGGGGCGTTTACAGCTTGTTTTCCCGAAGGATTTACATAAGAAGCAGAAGGTTGGTTGTAGTTTTTGTAGTAATCCCGGCCATAACGAGTACCTCTACCAACTTCAAGAGCTTCTGGAGAAGGGTCTTTGTTTGGAAGATCACCCTCGAGATCGAGGGGTTGTTCCTTCTCATTTGCTGAAGATGTCTCTGTGTCAGCATTGCCATCTTCAGTAATTGTGTTGCATGGAGCATTTTCCAGGAGCAAGTCCTGAACAGCATCCAGCAACTTTCCTTCTTTATCGAATATTTTGTTGGTCCAGACATCACCGATGAGATCGGGCATTTGGGACCAATTGACCGGATTTTCTCTGAAGAAGATTTCACCGGCTGGAATTTCTTCAAGATGATCAGTCGGAAGAGGTTTGAGTTCCAATGTCACTGTTCCAGGAGACGAAGCCTGAGAAGGTGTGGTTCCAGAGGAATTATCATCCTGAGCTATTGCATTGCAAGTAACTTTGACGGAAGATGCCTCCAAGATGAACTGTTGCGAATCAGATTCGTCCTCAGATGTAAGAGGATCATCGATCCAACAGCTTTCTTCGTTTTCCGGGGTTGCCGGAGGAGATTCCTGTAGATTTTTAGGAACTTCCGGTGCTGGGTTATGACGAAGCTGGTTGATGCGACCTTGTTCTTGCTTTATAGCAAGGTGCTGCAAGATCCTTGCGTATTCATCGAGATCAGGCATGGGGGCCAAATCTTCTTCTTCGTCTGCTCCTTGTGGTTCAACATGGTTGGGTTCCACTAGAGTATTTTCTTGGACAGCCTCTTGGTCTTCTTCATCATTAGACCAGGATCCTTGCGACTGTAATGAGTTATACCAGATTACTGGCATAAGATGAGATTCAGGGATCCATTCCTCGTCGGAGAGATATTCTCCTATTTCGAGAGATTCCTCCCACTCATCATGTCACTAGTGGTGTCACTGGACTCGTATCCATCCATGGGGAATCCGACCACTGAGTTGCAAGAGTATGATGCCCCCTACGTAGTTTCATCTTTGAGGTGCGGTGGCATGAAATCACCAAGAGTGAATCTTCTTGCCGCCTTTGAAGTCTTGGGAGGAGACTCTTCTGTTGCCCCCAGTGAAGCGGTAGAGGAGGTCTCTGCTTTTTCATCGACTTCTTGCTTTTTCGGAGCTTTCTCCTGCTGTTTGAGTTTGTGGAGTTGTCTCCTGGCTTGCCTTCGCTGTTGAGCGGTTGGCTTTGTTTTGACGACCTCCCAATTTTCATCTTCTAGGAGATCGGGATATGGAACCAACTCTTGGGACGTTTGGGTCATCTTTATCACCTTGAAGGAAGTAGTGATCTTCTCTTTTGGTGATTTTTGTTTTTGTCCACACGACACCATGTTGATGGAGGTAGACCCATAGTTCTTGTCGAAGGTGATGACTCCGTTTTTCCACATCTCATTTATCTTCTCTCTCACAACAAAGCATTGATTGAGAGGATGCGAGACCATCTGATGGTATGGACAGTACCGAGGATCGTTGGTTTTGCCAACATCGCCCGATCTTTTGGGGTCAGGCAAGGTGAGTTTACCGTTTGCAAGAAGTGCCCCAAAAATTTCTTCAACATCTTCATCGAACGGGTATTTCTTCTCTACTCGTTCTTTGAAGGCATCAGAGAGTTCAGGCTTTTTACCTGCAGCTTTGTTTTCAGCTTTCTTTGGCGGCTGAGGAGCTGACTTGGTTTGCACATTGAGAACTTCTTTTTTCTTTAGCTTTGAGGTTGCAATGGTGGTCGGCTCCTTCTTTGATGATTTCTGACTGTTGATGTCTTTGATCACCGTTTCAGCCTCCATAGAAGCTTCTAGGAGTTCACCTAGGTTTTTTGATTTGTTGCCGATGATCATGGAGCGGATTCTTGCTCTCATGTTGTTACGGCAGATGTCGACTAGCGACGCTTGTGGCAATACATCTGAGCATTTGTACGCCATTGCCTTCCACTTGTGAATGAAGTCATATGTTGACTCACTCTCTCCCTGTTTTAGGCTGCAGAGCTGCGCCATAGTAACAGGATGATCCTCACCTTTGAAGTGGGTTAGGAAGCGTGTCTCCAGTATGGCCCAATTTTGAATGGAGTCCTCCCGCAGAGTGGAGTACCAATCAAAGGCCGTACCTTTTAAGGTACTTGCAAAGAGGCGGATTTTAAGGGCATCTTGATCCGCAATAGCTCCCGTCAGGATCTTGAAATGGATGACGTGCTGTCTGGCTGAACCTTTCCCCGTATATGTTTGGAGAGTAGGTTGCTTGAATTTTGTAGGGAACAGGACCGAGTCCATCCACAAGGGATATGGTGGCTTGATCCCATGCTCCTTTAGTGTATCCTCTTCTTTTGCTTTGGCGAGGATATCGTCAACGTCCTTTTTGGTAAGGGCGCGTGACTCACTGTTTTTCGCATTTTCCTCGTTGCCTTGATGGCTCGGAGGAGCTTCATTGTTTGGCGGACGTTGGATAGTGAGAAGGAGGTTTTCCATTAGGGCCTCTATTCTCTGCTGTCCTTGTTCCAGCTGCTGGATGCGTGCAGCTACGTCATCATGTGGCGGAGGTTGCTCAGCATTTGTGACCAAGATGTTCATTCTTCTAGAGTCGAAAGAGGATACAGTCTTGGTGACTGAGCTGGAGCTCATTCTTTTAGATGAAGAGCTCGAGGAGTGATTACTCCGGTGTCCTTGACTTGAAGGAGCGGGAGAATCTTCTCGATGTCTTCTTGTCCGAGTGACGCTGCGAGTCACCGGTCGTCTGACATGGATTTTAGTTGCCGACTTTTGATGTCTTCTGGTTTTTCCAACCATATGGACAACAACAACTTGATTGGGTCTTTCTTTTTCAACCCATTTTTTGGAGACCTGAAGTGCAGAATGCTGGGTTCTTTGCTTCTCTAGTCTCTTTTGTCGATATGCCACGCGGCGGCGCATACGACGAGTAATTTGAGCTTCGGTTAGCTCTGGCTGCGCTCTGGCAATGAAGGACGTAGTCCCTGGTGCGCAGCAGCCGAGCTTGTCTTCTTTGAAGACTGGCAGGGACAGGATCCGGACGAGGTCCTTTGCCTGTCGCAGCGAAGCCTTGAATTTGGCGAGTTCGGCCCCTGTTGAGAGGAAGGGTCGACTCGCAGGAGTGCAGGCCTTTGCAGGTTCTTGCGAAGGCCTTACGATGCACGATTTGATTTTGGGCTTGTAGGAGCAAGCCGGCTCGTGCTGAGTTGGTTTTGTTTGGCGGAGGGTAGGTTTCTCCTCTTTCATGTAAGCAAGAGGGTAGAACTGGTTCTCCTTGAGAGGGGCCAGGTATACTGGCTTTGCAGGTGTTTGTGACCTTCTTTGTTTGGGTGAAGGTCTTGGGGACCAAGTCTTTGAGCAGACCTGGTTTCTTGTAGGTTGAGGCTTTGCAGGAGCGCTACGGGCCTCAGGCTTCTTGATGATCGCCCTTGGTATCACTGTAGTGATACGTTGAGGGGCGGTTCTCTGCTTCTTGGCAGGTGCAGTTTCTTCTGCGGGTAGTGGGAATGGTCCCAATGACCCGAAGACGATGGTCCGGGGAGTTGAGGTCGACCCGGTGTTCTGGGAGTCGCCAAGGGTGGTGATGCTTTGGCAACTGGCGGGGCGCTTGTAAGTGCGCTTGGTTTGTTTGTCTTGGAGCATGAGCTGGTACTTGTTCTCATCGAAGGTGATGGTTAATGAAGCTGCCATTGTTAGTTTTTGAAAAACTTCTGAAACAAGACCATATCCATTAGTAATCACAAGAATATGGTGATCATAAATGGAAAATACTATGATTTCGCCTCTTCAACTCGCCCGAGGGGTCATGGCCCAGCCCAAGCAACATGAGGAAGGCAGAAAAGCCATAGAGGGCACAATTGTTCTAAACGCAGGTAGGGTCAGCTCAGAATGAGCGTCCCAATGACTGCTAGAAGAAATTGTGAACCTTAATTCAAATTACCGAGAAGCAAAGCTCACTCAAGGTAAAATGATATAAGGTTGAGATACAAATGTGTCGGTTGCTAATACAGTAGACCCGAAAGGGCGTACTAGCACCGCTAGGCACAAATGTTGCAAATCGCATCCTTGGAAAGGACACGAGATGAGATTTTCGAAAGGTCAAGATTGGATTCATAAAAGAGAGCAAATGGTATTCCAATCCGAAAATGAGCTCAACATTTCTGCGAGCTCGAAAGTCCGAAAAGGAAGGGACCAGGATTTCTCAAATGTGAATCCAAAAGTGACGGAAGTTTTATTTTATTTTATTTTTTTTTTTGAAGATTTTTTTTTAAAAAAAAATTCACATAGATCTCCAATTCGATCTTATGAAACCTCAGTTGATAGATCAGCCCCCAGGTAAGGGTAGGATTACTTAATGAACCCGTTCGGAGGACCCTTGCCTAGAACAGTCTAGCTGTCTCCACACTCTGGACAAGGCTTTTCTTAGATCCACTTTGGTCAAAGAATGCAATTGGTGCAACTTTAGTGGGTTTTTTTTTTTTTTTTTTTTTGAAAGATTTTTTTTTTATGGATTCATAAAAGAGAGCGAATGGTGTTCCATTCCGAAAATGAGTTCAACATTTCTGCGATCTCGAAGTCCGAAAAGGAAGAAACCAAAGTTTCTCAACTTAAACCCAAAAGGGAGAAATCTAAAGTTTTTTTTTTAAATCGATTTTTTTTGTGGATTCATAGAAGAGAGCGAATGGTGTTCCATTCCGAAAATGAGTTCAACATTTCTGCGATCTCGAAGTCCGAAAAGGAAGAAACCAAAGTTTCTCAACTTAAACCCAAAAGA
This sequence comes from Cinnamomum chago, assembly GCA_038049695.1. Taxonomy (NCBI): domain Eukaryota; kingdom Viridiplantae; phylum Streptophyta; class Magnoliopsida; order Laurales; family Lauraceae; genus Cinnamomum; species Cinnamomum chago. The sequence goes on from CP142457.1 coordinate 39,095,876, forward strand.
GAGAAATCTGAAGTTTTTTTTCATTTTTTTTTCTTTTTGTGGATTCATAGAAGAGAGCGAATGGTGTTCCATTCCGAAAATGAGTTCAACATTTCTGCGATCTCGAAGTCCGAAAAGGAAGAAACCAAAGTTTCTCAACTTAAACCCAAAAGGGAGAAATCTGAAGTTTTTTTTTTTTTTTTTGTGGATTCATAGAAGAGAGCGAATGGTGTTCCATTCCGAAAATGAGTTCAACATTTCTGCGATCTCGAAGTCCGAAAAGGAAGAAACCAAAGTTTCTCAACTTAAACCCAAAAGAGAGAAATCTGAAGTTTTTTTTTTCATTTTTTTTTGTGGATTCATAGAAGAGAACGAATGGTGTTCCATTCCGAAAATGAGTTCAACATTTCTGCGATCTCGAAGTCCGAAAAGGAAGAAACCAAAGTTTCTCAACTTAAACCCAAAAGAGAGAAATCTGAAATTTTTATAAATCAGATTTTGTTTCTTTTTGAGAATTTTTTTTTAGAAACAAGAAAGACTGGAAATAAACTCAAAAGAAGAAATTTCCAAGAATCCCATCTCATGTGTTTTTTTTTAGATGCAAGATCCAACATAGGCCACCAACTAAAAGGAGCCAAAGAATCCAAGCATCGTGTTCTCAAATGAACAAGGTCCCACCGCGTGTGCCAGCTTGATGGTCCCGGCTTTTCTCTTTTTCCAAAGCTGCCTCCGCCCCGGGGCTGACGGGGTACGGTGGAGGGAAAGAAAGGAAAAGCGGGCATCAGTTTTTTTTTTGTACGGGTATGCCAATTTCTCTTTTATACTTGGAATTTAGAAATGGTGATCCGGAGATTCACCTTCACAAGTAAAAAGGGAAATGAAACTTTTTTCTAGTTTTCCATTGCACACATATTTTAAAGAAAAGAGACAAGTTTGTTTTGAATGCCGTGAGAGGCGATTTTCTTTGTTTGCCGTGAAAGGCGATTTTGGTGCCGTGAAAGGCGGTTTACAAATCTCATCAATAATGAAAAGACAAGAAATGTGAATTTTGTGTCTCTTTAAGAAAAAATACAATACAATAGAAAAGAAAGAAATGGAATCTAACTTCTCATGAGATTGTGGGAGGGCTCGTTCAGATCGACGGTCGCGAGTCATATATGGGTTCCGCCATCGTCCTTCAGATGAGAACATAGTGCTTTGATTCTTTGGCTTGGCTCAAACCTCAGTTTTTTAGAAGATAAAGACCAAGGGAAGGTCCTATATCCAATAAAAAAGAGAGTAGACGGACTGAAAAGCCGCATCTAGCCATGTTGGATAGGAGAGGTGGCCTTTGGGGGGGGTGGCCCCCCCAAGGAACTTTGATCACCTTGTAGCGCTTGTTGCAGTAGAGTTTTCTTGAAGGAGCAGAGTTGTAGAGATTTCTCCGAGGATTTTTGAATGATTTTCTGGCGATTTTTCTAGATCTCTAGAGCAGGAATTGCTGATGATTTCGATGCTTCTGATCCTTCTGATGATTCTGATCCCCGGAATGCTTGGAGGGGACTCCTATTTATAGGCTTTTGGTGGCCTTTAGGAGTGGTTTATGGTCATTTATGGCAATTATGGCAATAAAGTCAAGTTATGGGAGGAGTTACAGGTTTAATTGCTTTTTGTTTTGTAACTCCTGACCCTTGGATTTCATTGGCCAAAGGAGAGTCATGGGCATTTAGTTGCCTTTAATCTCCATTATGTTAGGAGTTTCATGGCTTGAATGTCATGATTGCTTGGACTTGTAACTCCTAAACGGAGGCTTCTGATTGGGCCGTCCAAGATAATGGGTTAATGACCGCATTAACTTGCCATAAACGGGTCATTTAACTTCATTAATTGATTGCCCGGGCGCTTGAAGAGTCGCGGGCCGTGCCGCGTCCTTTGGGATTCTTCTTGCGATGATCACCAATGGACCCACATACCATTTGATGTCGGATGGTGATCCAATTTCAGACATTGGTTGATGTCAGCGGGCCAGCAACATCTGTCCAGTCGATTTCGCGATCGGGCGGGCAGAAAGTGTGCTTTCTTGGTCAGCCATTTGACGATCTTGAGGCGTCCGATGATGATCTAATGATTCCAGTGATGGATCCGTGAAGTTGATGAAGATCGACGGATATCATGCACAAAAAATCAGATTTTGGAAAAATCACAGGGGCCAATCAACTCGAAACGCGAAAAGTACCCGAAAAACGGGGTTTTTGGGCGAGGTCCGGCGGCCCGGACCTCCATGGTCGCCGGCGACCATGGGGCCAGCGACCATGGGGTTTCTGCCCCATGGTCGGCCGTCTTCCGGTGGCCTTTTCTTCGCCGTTTTTCGTCCGTTTTCGCTTCTGTTTTCTCCTGCATTTTTCTTGGAATTTCACCTCATTTATTGGCTGGATTTCCCTCAAGAGAACCTGACGAGAAGCCATGCAAATTGGATCGCAAAGTTTCCCATTTTCTGAAAACCCGAAGACTTTGCTGTGGAGAACTGCCGATTTTTTGTCAAGCGTCGAAACTAGGTCAAACGATGTCGGAATGACCTGAAATTCGACGTGTAGCTTCTTGAGCAGTAGACGAGACCAACAATAGGCTTTTGTTCAAGTTTTGAAGCCGTTTGGGGGCCCGAAAATGCTTGACTTGATTTCACCGCGAGGGAAATGCCGAGCTTTGACTTTCGGTCAAACGATGTCCGATTGACCTGAAATTTGACGTGTGACTCCCTCATCAGTAGATAAGACCAACCATAGGCTTTCGTTTGAGTTTTGAAGCCATTTGGAGTCATGCAAATGCTCGCCTTTATTTCACCGCGAGGGAAATGCCGAGCTTTGACTTCTGGTCAAACGATGTCCGATTGACCTGAAATTTGTTGTGCAGCCCTTTGGATGTATGTAGAAGCCGCCCATGTGCTCTGTTTGATGAGTGACGACCTCGGTAGTTCTCGCTACCTAAGGGCTTGATTTTGCTGCTCGAGAGTTGATGGAGGGTCAAACGGTGTCGGTTTGACTTGAAACTTGACATGTAGCCTTTCGGAGGTATTTTGAGACCATCCGTAGGCTCTGATCGAAGATTCGGGGTATTCGACACTGTCGCCGCCGAGAGCTGCTGCTTTGCTGTTGGAGAAGTGAAGCTAGGCCAGATGATGTCGGAATGGCCCGAAACTTCATGTGTACCTCTCTTTTGGCTGTTTTGAATGACCTTGCAGTTTTTGTTTGATTCTGACAAGATCTGATGCTTGAAGTGGTGCCTGCCTATTTTTGGTAGGATGCGGCTCCATGTAGCTTTTGGTGTGAAGAGGCAAAGTGACATTTTTTGGTGTCAACAGTCCCTGAACGGAAATTTAAGTTGTTTCACAATTAAGGCTCATTTCTTTGGGTGGAACTGAATTCCTAAGGTCACATCTGGCAACCAAATCTTTAGGGAAAAGATTTTCAATTTCCCTAAAAATGTGTTAAATCTATGTTTGGCAATTGTAAATTCCTGAGAATTTGGATGAACAAAAATCTTCGTTTGTTAGGATTTTTAGATTTGACCACCCTTCATAAGATTTGAAAATCCTCACTTAAGTGGATTTGCATGGTGAGCCCTATTTTTTTCAGCTATATGCATCGATACACACCAATATCAATATGAAATCATCAACTATACAAATCCCCAGCAAGAAATCTTTGTTCCAGTAGTAGTAAAGAATGATCGAATTTATGGATTCCTCACTTGTTACCAAACATGCTCTAAGAGTTATTCATAAATTGTGTTCATAAAGGATATATAAAGGTGAGATATAGATGGGAACTTGGTTGTTCTTTGACTTGATTGTGTATTCATTTCCACTAGAGAAGAGATTATTTGATGGCCATTCACCTTTTGTTACCTTAATAGAAATATATTTCTTTGAGTTTCCTAAGAGTTTTCAATTCCATTAGAAAAAGGGTCCCTAAAATATTCACAAACATTTGTGGGAGAGGTTAATCTTTATTTATAAAAAAAGATCACAATTAGGATGACAAATCCTCCAAAACACCCATTTATTGGTGCACCTGTTTTTCTAGCACATGGGAGCACCTTTTAAATCAAATTTTCCAATCCCTTTTTAAATGTATTAGTCCTAGTTTAACATTATTTTCTATGTTAGTCACCATTAGACATTATCATAATGAGTTTGAACTGATAATAATCTCAACTCGAGTCTTTGTGCTAATCAAATCATTGCAGTTTTCTTCAATTATCATTCACCAAAGTGGACCCCACAAGGAATCTACGGGCGGTGCAGTCAGAGAGAGAGAGAGGGGGGGGGGGGGGGAGTAACAATGGTGGAAACGAAATTTTTTTCTAGTGGGATCAATGATATTTTTATATTTATCTAACTGAAATTTTTTTTCTAGTGGGATCATTGATATTTTTACATTTATCAATTATTATTTAAAAATATGAATATTTCTTTATTTCAAAGTTTTTTAACTAATATCCAAAATTTTAAATTTGAAAATACCTAAATACTTTTAAAGACATTTCTCTAAACTTTGAGGATAGTTAAAATACAAAAGTAACAAGGCTCAACATAATTAATCCAAAATCATCATTTATTACTTACTTTAGTACTGAGAATTGTGTCTCACTCTAATCAAAGCAGGGCTCATACGGATTGATCACTTATAAACCGATCAACCCATAATTAATTAATGAATTAATTGGTTATTTGTGATCGTTTAATGGGCTATGATGCATGTGATAGATATGGATGGTTTAAAATCAATTGACTAATTACTTGTAATCTTTTGATAGGCCACAATGCCTGCAGTAGCATGGATGACTGAGAGCACACTATAGTCATTCACCAATGTCATAAAAAGGTGAATAGTTAAGAAAATATCAATGCTACTCAGAATAAATGGCCTCCTATTAAGAGGTTTTTCCAATTTCACTCCAATAAGAGTTGGTCCCACCATAAGATTAAGGACGTCATATTTTAAACCATATTCTCAATATGGTAGGACCAACTCATATTGGAGTAAAGTTTGTGGACCACCCAACTAAGAAAGGGCACTTCTTTTTATCGGCTTGGGTTTTCTTTTGGATCATTCTAGCTCTTGATTTAATAGCCATAAAGTTAAGTGTTCTTTTAATGGTAAATATGTTTGAGATTCAATCCAAAGGGATAAAGTCTTGAGTTTCAATCAAAAGAAGAAACATGTCCAAATCTAATAGTAGAAAAAGGCTTCTCTCAAATTGCTGTGGAAGAGAAAGTTTGGGAGAGAAAAAAGGGAAATAATGATTTATAGTTGGTTAATTTGCAAGTTGCTGTTCCTCTTTAAAATTTGGAGAATCATTTACTTACTTTTTTGCAAACAAATTAAAGGACAAAAATTTCCTCAACCTTTTAAAATTCTCTCCTATGAAAAAAAAAAAAAAAAACTAAGTACACGAGAGGGGGCAAAAATTGCAAGGTACAAAAAACCCATTATATTTTCTGAAACCTCAACTATGTACTCAACCGACACCAAAAGTTGAGGAGGGGCAAATTGCTCCTCCTCGACCCCTCCTTCCTCTGCCGTTGGTGAGGTGGGTGACGAGGTTTAGAGGATAAAAGAGAGAGAAAGATATGAATGAAGAAAATGAGGGTGTTTGGTCCGGAGGGTAAAAGAGAGAAAAAATGAGTGAAGAAAGGAGAAGAGAAAAAATAGAAAATGGAGAAGAGGAAAATAAAAAGAATCTAAAGAAAGGGAGAGAAGGAGAAGGTGCTCGGTCAGGTGGGCGGTGTGTAGGTTTGTTTTTGTTTGGATTTGATGTTGGCCAAAAGGATTGGTATTCTATAGACCATTAGGCACCCTCTTACATCGAACCAAAGCAATCAACCTACCCATTAAAATGTTATATTCTTTTTCATAACAGCAGTGCTACTTGGCCCGACCCTGGGGACCGAATCCTGGCCCGGTCCCCAGGGAGGACCCTGGGGACCGAATCCTGGCCCGGTCCCCAGGGAGGACCCTGGGGACCGAAACCAAGTAGAAGTTTTGTTTTCATAATTCGAGTTTGACAGTTATTTTTCTTTGGAACTAATATTACTTCGACAATAAGAGGACTGACTCACTGCAAATTTATAAAGGAGTCTTTATAGTGAATATGGCCTCTTCCCCCACTCGTCATCCTTTCATCCATATAAATTTTATGCCAGCTAATGCACTCTCTCAATTGTTTTCTTAGAATGAGAAAATCAAAGATGAGATTTGACACAATTGGTGAATGTGAATTGAATGAAACAGTGTCACCCTATTTCTATTAAATATGGGATTTTATTTCACTAGTAAGAGGCGCCATGGCAGCCACTTTCTCTTACCCAGGGGTTGTCCTACCTCACTTAAGGTTTACTTTTCTCACCCGGGCCTATTTGGGGGCTTTACTAATGGATTTGAGTAGAGTAAATGTTATTTTGAAGAAATAATAAAATATAAATGGGTTATGATGGTATTTTATTTTTAGTTGTTTGTGATGGAATTTTTTTACTTTTTTATTGAAAAGTGAAGTTTTTTTGTCTTTTAGAGGAGAAATGAGGTTACTTTTTTACTTTTTTTTTTTTTTTTTGAAAAATATAATAGGAAATTTGAATTAAAGTGTTTTGGTGGGATTTTTTTTATAGAAATTTGGGCTTTACCTTACTTGACTTTAAGGGTAGAGTTGCGAAACAAGCCTAAGGTCTACTTCCCTCTCCACCCCAGCCCTGCTAAGCCAGGTACCAAAAAAAAAAAAAAATACCGGCCAGTGAAAAATAATCCTATGCAAAGCTTAGGCTAATTGCAAATAAAAAAAAAATGGGGTTGAAACCTCTCAATTTATGAATATCTCTGTTGAATGGAGTAACTTAGGTTCCTCATAGTCATTGGATCTGTGATTGTGGGATTTGATTCACAGAGTAACTTAAATTCCATATATTTTGAAATTACAAATGACACAAAAACATACTACCAATTCAGACTCAATGGAATAAAGCATATAATATAATACTTAAATTAGAAAGCGGCTGTTAGTGATCTGGCCCAGAAATGAAACAGGTCATGACCTTGCCCAATAATTTTAGGGTCCATATAGAAAGTTATAATACCTAATTGTTTGGAACATAGGTTTAAGATAAGATCTACTTTAATGTATTGCTTTTGGGCCATCACAAGATGGATTATGAGCCAGTTTTTGGTAGTCACACATGCCTGAGATGAACATTTTTGGGCCTATTTAGATGTTGGTTGTCTTCTTACTTCAAGTTGTTGGTGTGGAATCTTTTTTCATCTTCTTTTAAGATCAAAGTAAGGTAATTCTATATTTATTGTTCTTTGAATGATATGTGGGTAAATATGGGTGATTTGCTATTTCATATATGGTGATTGTAACGAATTACATAAATATTTTTTTCCTATTAAATTCATTTTTGTTGATAATATTTAAAATAAAACCCCACATATCAATATGTTTTTAGTTGTTTGGGTCCTCCTTTTGCTAGTTTTAGAGGGAACATGTATACTTCCGTAAAACTAATCTAATCTAATGCCGAGGTCTTGTTCGGCAGATCTAAATAAAACAAACAATTTTCAAATGGCCCCTGTTCGAAAAAAAAAAAAAAAAGTAGTCTATTTGGTAACACAAAAAAATTGATTAATAGACTTTTTTAAATCAACTATTGAGCTTTTTTCGCAATTTTCCGGAAATCCACACGAAATCAAACCTTACTTCCGGAAATCCACACGAAATCAAACCTTACAAAGAGAATTAACGGTTCAAATCTAACATTTGGAGCACATGGACATCAAAAAAGTAGATGTGTCTGAATTTATTTATTTTTACAAATATCTCAAAATATATATAATGATTCAATAATGATTCAATGGCTGAAGATTAGATCCAATAGTTGTGCCGAGTGCCTATGGACACATCCTCAAGTGTACATCGAACGGATTTAAAGTTATTTTACAAATTTCTTGAGATGCATGAAAAATCAAGCTTTGAAATTGGACTCCATATCCATGTTTAGCCTTACAAAGAGAATTAACCATTCGGATCTTACATTTGGGGACCACGGACATAAAACAAAATAAAACAAGAAGATAAGTGTCTAGGTTTTTTATTTCAAATATTTCAAAATATATGATGATCCAACAGTTGAAATATGGACCAATAGTCATGGTTTGGATTGTGATTTGACCATAAATAATTAAGAAAACCAAAAAACAGGACACTTCCACCACCCATGAAAAATCATGCATTGAAATTTGACTTTCAAAGAGGATACCGATTGAAATCTTGTGTTTGGAGCTCACAGATTTTAAAACAATAAGTATATCCAAGTGTTCAGAGTTTTTTGCAAATATCTAAAAAAATCCAAGTGTTTGACCTGAATCCTTGCAACAATTTGGATCGTCAATTTTACTCAAAAAAGAGTCTTTAAAAACTGTCTCACATGGTTTTTAAGACAATAAAAGCAACAAATAGACTTGCCAACCACAATTTGAGTCTATCCACTTCAATCAATAAGGTGAATAGTCTGCACTACTAGCAAGGGGACGAAATTGAATCTCAAAGATCCCTACCCTAGCAAACCATCCCCGCGGCCTTGCTATGCAAGGCACGAAGGCGATAAAGTTGCGTCATGCACCAATCTGAGCACACGAATGACATGAATCAGTTAGGAGCCCCATATGTGCAAAGGCAAAGTTAGGAGCCCCCCATATGTGCAAAGGCAGCGTCCTAACTATATAAAAGTATCCTACCAATGATGCTTATCAACCTGAAGACCTCCCTCCCAACCTGCCCTTCAGTTACCGTCTTAGCAGGTGGCTTTGTTTTGGAAAGGCATGAATGAGCTCAATCCATGAACACCCAACCATATACATCCCACCCCACAAACAACAAAAGATATCAATAAAAGATGGTCTTCAGAATAGAAAATCCTAAACATTCAAACAACACAACACTTAATAAAGCAAAATCCCATGAAATAAGTTGCATACCAAGGTTTCTCAAATCCTCACTAGTAGTACTAAACCTATAAATGCTGAACAGATAACGAGATATAGCTTCCCTAGTATACCCTTCTCAGCAACAGGTAAAGGAGATGCACATGCAAACATCCCCTGCAACTACCGATGCATTGATGGCATTTCAAGATAACCATAACCTATTGTCTCTTGCCAGCCTACTTGGATCTCTGCCTCATCTTTCTCCGCTTCCTCTTGAGCCTCCTCATTCTCTTCTTCTTCCACTGCAAGGTTCATATAGTCTTATCCCAGTCAGAAGGATCAATAGGTGTAATTGGAATCGTATTTTTTGATACATGCAGATATGTAAATAAACTTTAAAAAATGAACAGTAACAAAAGGTTCATATGCTTTGGTCTAAAATAATAAAAATGAAACACAAAGCATATAGCTCAGCCTTAAATGATTAATATTTTGGGCAGAATCCTTAGTCCCACAAATCCATCATTGGTTCAAAACGAACTGCTATGGTGATTCAAAAAAAAAACAAATACAACAGATTCCACCAAAACACTGAGATTTTGAAAGAGTGTTCAGACAAAACAATACCAAAAATAAAAAATACAAGTTATTCAAAACTTGTTCATTTGAAAAACTCATTTGAAAAACATTATTATGTTGCTAGTTTGAATGAAAACCTCCTTTTGAACACACGAACCAAACCATTTGCTTAGGGAGAGAGCAATGAGAAAAGGAAAAGCATGGTTGCGCTACTAAGCAGTATCATTGTTAGGAAACTAAAATTCAAACATGCAATGTTCCAGAAACTTCTGAAAACAAAAGATTCTCATTGTAAATAACAAAGTCCATCATCCTATATTGTACATGGTACTAAGCAAACTCAAAAGTCACTACAAGCCAAAAAAAACTCAGAAGTCACTTGCCGGGTAACACGTCATCTTTGTTAACAGTTCAGGTTTGGTAACACATCATCTTTGTTAACAGTTCAGGTTTGGTAACACATCATCTTTGTTAACAGTCCAGGTTGAAAGGAACAACTGAGCAGAGAAACCCATGATCATCATATCTCCACAAGTGGATGAATAAAGAGACCAGGGAAAAATAACTGAAAAGGTGGCATGGAAGCCTTTCAGCATAAAAGCAATTCTCTACATATATGGACTTGCGAACATAAAATTAACATTCATTAATTTCCAATATTTTCAAAATCAAATGTAAGTAACAAAAACACTCCTGCAAACATTCCTTAAACAGTATGCAGCTATACAGCTTCCGAAAATTAAATGGTTACAAAATTGTCAAAATAAATATATGAGTTTCAATCGAGAGCAGGAAAAAAATCCAAAAAAGGAGCTGCCGAAACCATGAAAGAATATGATAGAAAGGAAGTCTAGGAGGTTTTCCTTTGAAAAAACACAACAAACTTTTCAAATAGGAATCCTTTAAATGAGAAGTGCTACAACATCAAATATTTACAGAAGCCATGGAGAAACAGTTGCAACCTAAATAAAAAACACAAGATAGAGGATTTCTGTTTTTTTTTTTTTTTTTTTTAATGACAAAGATAGAGGATTTCTTAATACTAGAAAAAAAACAAAATCCAATATTTACAAACCTAAGAACCTTATTAAAACATGAAATTCTGAGTGATCCTAGAACTTTAAACACTTTAGTGTTTAAAAAACATATTATCTAGTCTAACCACTCTAAGGAAGTCAGGGGATGAGGCAAGTTTTGTGATCCACGTCATTGGAGTGCAACTCCATATTAATTAAGCTGGAGAAGACTCAAGCAGAGAGGACAATTTACTATGTGCACACATAAAATCTTGAAAATCATAACAGGATTCCAAGAAGAACTATGTGCATAGTCTACCAATTCTTGGAATTTTAACACCAAGATGCCAAAATCTAGCAACTAATTCCTTTCAAACATAACCACTAAAAATTCCATAAGCTCCTTGAAACTTTAAACCTTGCAATGCATAAAAAAACAACTCATCCAGTCTATCACTTCATCAGAAAGCCACATGATGAGGCAAGTTTTGTGAGCCACTTCATTGGAGTGCAACTCCATTCTTAATAAAGATGGAGAAGACTCAAGCAGAGAGGCCAAAATGCTATGTGCACACATAAAATCTTGAAAATCAGAACAAGATTTCAAGAAGAACTATGTGCATAGTAGTCTACCTAAATGTCCCTTGGAGTTTATAGCAAAGAATGCTAAAGTCCAGAAACTGATCCATCGACCTAACCACATCAAATTCCAAATTGCCTTGGACTTAAAATCTTGAATGTGTAATGAACACATTTCCAGTCCACCACTGTATGGGTCCGTAAATAAAGGAATAATGCAAGTTGTCTGAGCCATGAATGACTGCAGCTCCAATTCTTAATCAGGCTGAAGAAGACTCAAGCAGATGGGACAATTTGCTATGTGCTCAAAATCCATAACAACGTTCAAAGAACTGTGGGTGTAGTAGCCTACACTTCATACAATCATAAATTGCAAACCTCAAATCAAGGCTCTTCATTATAGGTGTCAAAACAAAACTAGATGTGTGTAAAAAGTAATTCTCTAATGAGAACCACTTTTCAAATAGGGATCCATGTAGTGTACTCATCTGGCTGATTGCTAACCATGAGATCGTGCGAAACTAGGTCTTTGCTGGGATTAGGAGCAGACATTGCGAGACCGCCCTTAATCTGCACTATAAACCAACCTAATCCCCATTATCCATGATCAGCTTGCATATAGGTAGGCCCCCAAAAAATACTCAAAACTGATTTAATGGACCTTACTGTTGCGCAAAACTAGCATTACAAAGAGGCATGCTAACACATAATCTCAACCAGTGGATAACACCATAACCACAAACCCAAACATAAATTTCGTTATCACTCGATCCTGAGCTCATATTCACAGTTGGATTTAAGGGAAATTAATCACCTATAGATGGAATATGAAATCCCAAAACCATGAACATCTTCTATCCAACGATGAATCAAAACGATCTAAACATGCTTCATATGATTTAAACGGGGGATTAAGTGAACCAGATTGTGCAAAATCTAATCAGAATCACCGATCATCACAACCAAACAAAACACAAGAGATCGAACAGGTTAAAGGAAGAAGAAATGGCAAGATCTAGATGTCAGTAAGTCCTAATACAATAAAAATAAAAAAATAAAAAAAATGAAGAAGAAGAATATAACATTATGGATTTGAATCGAAACGAGATCTGATCTGAGAAATACAAGAAACAGGAAGAAGAATCATAATCAAAAAGAGGATTTCTTACCTTCGCCCTCATCGTCGCCTACCCTTTTTACTCTCTCGCTTGAATCTAGATGTTTCTTCGCTTCCTGAGAAGATGAGAGAAAACCCTAATCGTTAGGGTATTTATAGGGTTAGGGTTTTTAAGGGGTTTAGCTTTGACATCAAAAGGGTGTTTCCGTCCTTTCATATCTCAAATGTTTTCCCTTTTTTTTTTTTTCCCTGTGGTGGATTGCTGGTGTTTTACAATGGCCCATAGTTTGGACTTGGGGTGCAAATATATTGTCCTGAATTGAATGTGGCTGATGGTAGGATTATCTTATCTAATCTCATTAGGCCACTGATTGGAAGCTCAGGATTCTCCCAACTAGAATTTATTAGGGTGCTCATGGGTTGGGCTAGCCCGAAGTGGACCCGAGCCTGGCGTTCAGAGCGATGATTTGATTTGGCCCAATCATTAAGATGGTGGAGTTGTGTGTTTATTTGGGTTCAGTTTGGCTACTCTATTTACTACCTCTATTTAACTTAAAACCTTTTCAATCCACATATAGCTCGTTTGGGAATTTTTTTTTGGGGACCATTTCAATCCATTTTAAGGTGAAACAGGTATGTTTCAAAAATGCTCCTGAAATGGGATAATTGAAATAGATGGAATTGTCTGAAGTGGAAAGACAACCCATTGACATTTTTGGACAAGTTTGCCATTATATATTTTTTATAATGACAAGTTTACCCATGTGTAAGGGTCTTCCTTTTCTCAACTTCGATTGTGTTTCTTCAAAAACGAAAAGCTCTCCCTCCTCTTCCAGCGAACAAGGAAAAAAAACTATCTCTTCCTTGGATCTTCTTCCCTACACAATGGAAGAAAGGATTCAAAGATTTTTGAAAAGCTCTTGAGGTTTCATCATCTTCAAATACTTGTCTCTCTTTCCAGGTACGAATTCAAACACATTTTTCACAAGTGTTCCTCATCTAGGGTTTTGATTCCGAATTACAAATGAAATTATTTTGTTTATGGAGATGCCTTGAATTGACACTGCTTGTTCTTTGTGCATTTTGGTTTGCTCCTGAGCTTTTTCAATGTGTGTCTCCCAATGTGTTCTAAAAACTATGTGAATCATATATTGCAAAAACTTTAGATTTTTTCTTTCTTTCCCCTTCTCCACGAAAGAGAGTGGCAACTTCATTTGCTGGGTGGGTCCTAAGGTTGGTTTTTCGGTCCATGAGTGAAGCTTCTTGAAGGTTTTGTTTTTGGGACAATCATCATCCTTGGAGGGGCCAGCATTTGGACGGTCCGGATGATCAGATGAGGCCCTGCATTGGCTAGAGGTACATTCATTGCAGAGAAACAATATAATTCCAAAGGGGTTGTTTGGATATTAGGAAATCAATCATACTTATTTTCACATTGATTTCATTTCTGGGGTAAAATGAGAATTGATATAGATTTCAGATTTTCATTTTCTGGGATGGCTTGTTTCTATGGTAAGACATTTTCTACATTTGAAAGTGTTTCTCCTTCTTGTGCAAGACTGAATGGTTTTTGGGTTTTAATATGATTTCTGCAAGATTGTGGAGAATGATTTTATCTTGAAATTTCATAAACCGTGGAAAATGTTGACATGGAGTGATGGAAAATAGTTCTTTCTTGAAAACCATTTTTATTTTCTGTGAAAATGTTCTGTACAAATGTGAGGAACATGTAATTTGGATTACCAGATGCAAATAATTCAAGCCTTATGTAACTAAAATTTTTATGTAATTTGATTATAGACAATTGAATTAAAAGTATACATACAAGGGCACAGAAAGGAGTTTCCTGTGCATGAACACATTCCCTTGCTTATGGCCTGAGTTAAGTTCTAAACCATGGATAGTACTGTGGTTGGAGCAGGACCCAAGATCAGTTTTTCATTGTACTAGGTGATCTGATGAATATGCATGTACTATGTTTAGTATCTCCAAGGAAAGAGAGTCAAGAAATGCTTTTGAAGATGGTTTGGACTTTTGGAGTCATAAATAAAAAACCTCGACCAGCCTCTAAACAAAGCATGAAAGTGTTCTTAGGAGAAGGGGGTGCCCTTAAATTAAAGACTTTGAATGAAGCGTGAGAAAATATGTGAAGTTATAGACAACTATCCAAAGAAAAAAAAATGGAATTGTGAAGTTACAGAAAGTCAGAGACGAGAGATGATGATTTAAAATAAAGTTGAGTATAAAAGTCGAACTTGCAGGGAAATTATAGATTAAATGGGATGGAACATTAACGATGTCGAGATTTGGGATTGTCAGTAAGGTAGGCTTGAGCATAGGAGAATCTAAAACTTTAATAGATTTGTCCTGAATGTACTACTCAATTAGTTGGAAATTCTAGCTAACAGTGCCAATTTTGACCACCCTAAATGGCTATCATATTGAAGTGTTTTTATCTTTTTCTACTAGAGACTCAAACTTATGCACCCTAGTAGAGCACACTACTTGATTTTTCCAATCAGTTGAGCTACAGCCAATGACCATTTTTCTGTGAGTATTTGTTGGATAATAAGGCCTGGATGAGCTTTTGAGATTTTTTTTCATTTTCAGTAGCTTTTTCTAATACTACTTATCTAATGCATATATAAGCCACAATTCTTTTAGCATTCTTGATGTTTTGATCATTTTCCTTTTTATTATTATATTTTTCATGGTGTTCTCCTCTCAATGGCCTAGGAAAAACTGTTATGATCAACATATTAACTAGATTTCTATATGTCAATGGAACAACTATACTTGTATTTTTTTTTTAGGATATAGTTAGTTACTTACATGTGTTAGCATAGGCTCTACTTTACCATTTTGAGTAAAGCATCTGAGTGTTTGACTAGTGTGAAGTATTTGTAAAATCATATGACTAATAAACACAAATTTTTTTAGGCACGCTTAGATGGCCGAAAGAATGGCTCCATCTCATAAGGGTAAGGAAAAAGCTGAGACCAAAAGGGCTGTTTGGTCAGAAAATATGAAGAAGATTTTCTTGGATCTATGTATTGAAGAAGTATTGCAAGGTGGAAGACCAGGGTCAAATTTTAAAGCACAATCATGGACAAAGATTATCGAGGGTTTTAAGGTGAAAACCGGGCTATTGTATGGACAAAAGCAATTAAAGAATCAATGGGATCTAATGAGAAAACAATACAATGCTTGGACAACCTTATGTGGGCAAACTGGTGTAGGTGATAACGAAGCAACTCAGACAGTTACAATGGAACCTGAGAGATGGGATGAATATCTAAAGGTAATATATTTTTACATTTTATAGAATTTATAGTATGTAAAATCCTCTTTTATATTAATTAACTAAATTTATATAATTTGATGTAGGGATACCCTGATGCAAAGATATTTAGGACTAAGTCTTTGTCATTTACCAATGAAATGACCACTCTCTTTGGTGGAACCCAAGCTAGGGGAGAAGATGCTTGGACACCGTCTTCAGGTTCTTTTCCAAAAGACTTGAGTATGCAAATGGCCTCTCATTTACCTGATATAGGCAATACTCAAAATGTTGTTGAACAAGAGACTTATGAGGATGTCGAAATGGAAGAGCTAATGCTAATGTCAAATGTGAGGAGAAAACGACCCGGTCCTTCACGAAGCAGGAAGAATGCTAAGATCAGTAAGTTTGATGAGAGTCTTGAGCGCATAGTCATTATACTTGAAGGAGAGAAGAATGAAGAAGAGAGGAAAGAGAAAGAGAGGAAAGAAGAAGAGATGAAAGAGAAAGAGAGGAAAGATGAAGAAAGGAAGGAAGAAGAGAGAAAAGAGAAAGAAAGGAAAGAAGAAGAGATGAAAGAAAAAGAGAGGAAAGATGAAGAAAGGAAGGAAGAAGAGAGAAAAGAGAAAGAGAGGAAAGAAGAAGAGATGAAAGAAAAAGATAAAGAGAGGAAAGTGGAAGAGATGAAGCAAGGTCCTACAATGCAAGAATGTATTGCTACTTTAAAACTGATACCAAATATTAAAGAGACCTCAGAGTCGTATTTTTTTGGTACAAGGGCATTTAAGGATAAGGACAATAGAAATATTTTCATGTCGTTTGAGAGTGATGATGCTCGCATCTATTGCCTGAATATGATACTGAAACATGGGCCTTGATAAGTTTTATTTGAATATAGTGGGATTTTTGGAGGAGTATGGAATCACTTTTGGATGTAAGAACTTAAGACTCATCGCTTTTGAATACATTGAATGTAAGAACTTATGACTCGTCACTTTTGAATATACCGAATGTAAGAACTTATGACTCGTCACTTTTGAATATATATATACAGAATGTAAAAGACTTTTGGAACGGTATCTTTTTTGAGGAGTATATAATCGATGTAAGAACCCCACCAATTGTTTTGATGTTGGATGGGATGAATATATGAACTTGACTGAACTGAATGAATGAATGAACTTGTGATTTTATTATTTTTAGTGTGGGATGGAATGAATGTAGGCACTTACGTTTCTTTTTTTTATTATGGGTGGAATTAATCTAGGACCTTACTCTAGGAACTCATGATTTTCTTTTGTGGGATGGAATAAAATTATGAAATTTGGTTCTTCTTTTTTTTTTTCTTTATTGTGGGATGGAATCAATGCAGGAAACTATGACGCCAAGGAAACGAAGATTGATAGCATTTCTCACTTTTTTACTTCTAAAGAAGCGAGGGATGTACATATCTAAGGAGCCATGTAGGACCTCAATTCTATCAAGTCATGTTTTTGTTCAAGGCATTTTGGAGAATAATAGAACAGTATGTTTGGAGCTATTGCGTATGGAGAAACATGTCTTCTTACGATTGTGTATGATATTACAACAAAAGAGTCTACTTGAAGACAGCCGATATGTTTCATTAGAGGAGCAGGTGGCTATATTTTTAATGATAATTGGGCAAAATCATAGGAATAGGATCTTGCAAGATAGATTTCAACACTCAGGTGAAACTATCCATCGTCACTTTCATGCAGTTTTAGTAGCAATGATTCACCTCTCAATGGACATTATAAAGCCCCCTTCATATGACCAAACACCAAAGGAGATATTGCATAACCCTCGGTTTCATCCATATTTCAAGGTATAATCTCACTTTTAATCATATTTGCAAGTACTTTCCCCAATGAAATTAACTTTACTTGATTAAATCTTTTGTCTTTTTCTGAAGGATTGTATTGGGGCAATAGATGGTACACTTGTAAATACTGTGATTCCCGTTGAGAACCAGGTGCCTTATAGGGGAAGAAAAGGAGAATGCCAACAAAAATTTCTTCAAGTGGTGTGACACAATTACTTGTAATGGGGTTCCTAATGATTCTCACATCAAATGGTGTAACAAAATTAAAAACTAAAAATGATGTACTTACATTATTTTTAGCTCTTCTACAAGATGTTGTACTTACATCATCTCTCTTTATTAATATTTATATCAACAGTTATATTATTATATGGAACTAAAAATAAATTAAAAACTTTACATTTTAAAATGTGCAGCCATTTTCATTTTGGTACAACAGGGCCCACCTATGGTCAATCCAAGCCCTCGCAGAGCACCTACCCCTGCCCCTCAGAAAAAATTGAATTGGCAGTCAATCCAATTTGATGTCCATTTGATGATATTATTGCACTTCCCAATCAAATAAGATGGGGATACAACTCCAAATACAAGTGCTGCCTTGCTTTGCTGCAGAATTCAGCAATTAGGAACTCTAGAATTGCATTGTAAACAGCAAGGAGGAGGAGGGAAAACAAACAATTAAGCATGTTTACTTCTAGGAACTACTGCAATGACTCTTCACAAACTGCTGTATTGGTCATCTTATGGACATCATATGAACAGGGCACCTGAGTTGCAACATCACTGTGAATCTGTCACCATAAAAGTTTTGAAGTCAGATAGTATAATATAGCTGTTTTAAGTTTCATATAATCTAACATAAGCTGTTTTGAGATTAAGTGTGAAGTATTTGTACATTTTCATGCTTTTGAACTGACATGATGTATATGATGTGTCTTTAGGTGGTTTAACATTAAATTTTCTTCATTTGCAATTGGATTTGATTTGGGTGTCCTCTGTTCTTATTTTGTTACATGTGCATTTCCCTGAACCAGTGGCATTTCCCTGCCAGCATATAGTTTACAAGTCACATGCCTTTCCCTAAAATATTACCCATATTTCCCATGTTAGCCCAAATTGCCATGACTGCTCAATCACAATCGCTCTCTTGCAATCTTTGGTGGATGGTAATTAAGGTGGCAGTTCATTTGATGGATGCTGATTAAGGGCCTATCATCACATCATATATGAAACTATCAGGACATGAGCCATCACATGATATACCCACAGTTTGAAAGGCCTATCAAAACAAAATACTTCTTTAGGGGAGTGTGGCTTAGCCGGGTTGTCAATTACTGACCCAACCTGCACCAGACTCAAAATTCAGGGATCAGGGTGACCCCTTTTATTTTCATGCAGGGTTGACATGTCCGACCTGATCGATAGATGGCTTAGATTTCCACTTGAGTTGAAATACTGCTTAGTGAATTTCTTTTCTTTTGTGGTGGTCATTCGCATCTTATATTCATGATGTTCACATTTTATGAAGTAGAAGTGTGCTATATGTGTTTTTTTCTCTCAGAACAACTCAAGAGCAGAACATTTTAAAACTTGGAATCTTTAGAGTCTGCTACTTTGTTTTAAACTTGATGCAAAAGTTTTATGCTGGAGACTGTTTTACACACGTGTTTTTAAACCATTACAATAACCTCCTTACTCTAATTTGACATTAATATACAACCAAATACAGAGGAACAGATGTTTCGTGAGTTTTCTTTTTTCATTGTTTCTTCCTTGGGTATGTTAGTATCTAATAAAAGTTGCTGGTTGTTTGCTTGATATCACATGAAGGTGTGTTCCTTCCCAAAATATGTGAGGCACAAGGCGGCAACTCTCGTCGAGAAATGGCTGAGATCAAAAGCTCTGGCATTGTAGCACCAGCACCTGGCTCTGTTTCACCTCTCAACCACCTTGGTCTGGCTCCTGTAATGGCTCATGCAATGGCTCCATTCTAATTCAGCTTTTCATATGGCACAATATTCGTTGTATATTATTAATAGACAGAGCCAACTATGTTACATGTTGTTTTTATATTTGAAGTTATTTCTATCATACTGTTGTTTAAATCTAGAAGAAAAGTTGTTTTGTGTAATTAAGAAAGAAGAAAATTATATTTTGTCATGCTATATATCTACAAGTTCAGAATGATGATATCTATAATGGTGTTCTACAAGTGCCTGCAACTTTGCCATGTTGGGTTTTACTGGATTTATGTGCTGACTCTTTACACTCATTTCCAGCCAGCACAAGCATCTACACTTCACCTGGGAAATTCAAATTTTCAACAATATGCTCTTTCAGCTAAGCCATTCATCTGATGTGCTGGGATGGGGCATACCTTAATGCCTTCTATTAATAATCTGATTGTTGGCATGCCACATGCAAATGCGCAACTTAAACCTATGCTCCATATCTTGTATGCCATTAAAAGCACTAGGGGGGCGGAGGGGGGCAGTTTTCTCCCCCTTATTTCGTCTTATAGTGTTGGCTTGATTTTATATTGGTGGGAAGTGGACCCAGATTTTAACATGTCCCTTAGTGCATACATCTGTACACCATCGATCATCAGGATAAGGATAAGGATATCATTTATAAAGAAAAGTGTATGACAAAAGAAATTTATGAAGTTTAGTTGTTATTTGATAGAATCAAAACAAGAAAATGATGTGAGCATTTCATAAGTCTTTTTCATGTTAAAGAAGGTCTAAGAGTGGTGTTGAATAGGAAATTGGGCCATAAATATTCATGGAATGGAACCAAATTTTGTGTCTCAATGAAAGTTAGAACTCACTTTTATGAGTTTCACATTGCCTCAATGAGATAAATAATAATTTATAATGGATGTCAAATTGAATTTCTATTATAAATTACCTTTTTTTTTAAAAGATAAAAAATGCCCTTGTAATAAGCTCTTATTTGAAAGTTTACCGAACATATTTTTTCACATAGATCCATTTAAATTAGATATATTGCATGTGTTACCAAACAGTCTATTTAAAAATAGTCTATATCTCACAGATCTATTTCTCGCAGATCTGTTTGAGCCAGATCTATTTCAAACATATAAGATTTGCCAAATAGGGCCTTAGTTCAAGAAAAGTAGAACGCATTAGCATCATGGAGCCCATGGGCTTTGTAAAGGGGCCATGCCCAACCTAACTTTAAATCCAACAAGTTACAACTAAGATTAAATATGAAGCCCGATAACTAAATAGGCTATAGATCTATGGAAAAGTTTTAGGCTTTTTTTTTTACTTGCGTTTTACTAAGAGTATATTTTTGTAGGGTTCGTTGTTTTAAAAAAATGATCCGTCTTTATTGCTTCTCAAGAATAATTTTTAGCAAAGAAAATTGAACTGCTACAACTACGGATGTAAATGGGTCTCCGATTCTCCGATTACCCAGAGGTTCCAACCTGTTAAAAACCGGGTTTGGGTCCTTATTTAAGCCCCGATAAGTAAATGGGTCCAGGTCCGGTTCCACCTTGATCCGTACCCATGGCCCGACATATTACCTCAATTTTCGAGAATCTCTCCTAAAAATCATATTTTTTTAATATAATTTTCTAGTTAGATCCGGACCAGAATCCAAAAACCGTCCCATATATGATTATGGTTCCGGCTCTAGAGCCAAGAAACCAGTTCTGAAACAATTTCGGGTCCGGATCCTGTTCCACCTTATCCTTAACGGTTCTGAGTCCGACTCCACCATGGACCCGAACCGAAACCGACCCATTTACAACCCTAGTTACAACATATAAAAATAGCTTTTCACTTTACTAGCTCACAGCAAACAGTTTACACAAATGTGGCGATGGGGGTGTTGTATCATAGTGAGCATAGATCTCCATGCTAAGGCCTTACTAATGTCTTCCACTTCTTGATGATGTGGCACATCTTATAGTCTTTTCAACCCAATCACCAATTTGTAAGCCCATGATCTCTTGGCTGCAATATAGGCCATATCAACATTTGGTTTTGGACAGAAAATATGCATAAAAATAAATGTGTGTTTCATGATTACACAAGAAGGGTTCACAGTAATTTTTCTTAAAGACTTTGATAAATCTATGTAGTTTGCACAAGGTTAATATCACCTGTATTCATGTAGGAAGGGGTTGGTTGCTCTTTCTCTTTTATCTTAGGGCTTATTTTTTGCAATAATTTTGAGAATTTTTGTTGAGGGGTTTCTAATGACCCGACTTCGGTCTCCCACTTGGTTTCATCATGCTCTAGTAAGAAGACTGTTTGATGGTCTCGGCAAATCTTATCTTTTAACTCATTAATTTCAAGGCCCCTGTAGAATGCCTCACACCGAATTCTCATTAATTAAATAACGAACAAATTGAATAATAATAATAGATAATTGTCTTATAATCTTCTTTATAGCAAGCCATTGGAACTTGTGGTACTTAGTTTTCTAGGTTATGACCCCTCCAAGAGGTTGGCCTACTTAATTTTCTAGGTTATGATCCCTCCAAGAGGTGGGCCTACATAGTTTTCTAGGTTATGATCCCTCCAAGAGGTGGGGCATTGGAGGTGAATTCAAACATAAAGCTAAACATTAGCCAACAGCTAAAGAGAAGTGATCCCATGCCATTAAGAACTCATATAAAAATCATGCTTGAATAAACCCACATATATGTTCAAATAAATTTGTCTTTACAACAATTATATGGGGATTAAGCCATTGAACCAAACAAAAAGAAAAGGAAAAATACAAAAGAATTAGGCATGACTTATTTACATAAATATCACATAAGAATCGCGTGTAAATTACATAAATGATAGAAAAATAATAATATAAGAACTCACACATAAGAATCACATAAGAGAGGCGTGCTAAAATAAACCCAGATATGTGCTCAAATAAATTCATATATATATATATATATATGGGGCCAGCTCTCTTAACCTCAAGTTTAGGATAAGGTAAGCTCAAGTGTGTGGTGGGGCCCACCTGGGGACCCACATACATGGGGATGGGGATGAAGGAGATTTCAAGGACTCCCTGGGTCCTCCTCTCTGCAAAAAATCAGCTTCAACCGTGATTTATGTCATCTCCGTATGCGCCTAACAATTTAATGGTCAACAATCCATTCGGATTGAAACATAGTTGATCCAACGGTCCAGTAAATTCGGATTTGACCAAAAGTTGGCGGACATATGCAATTTAGGGTGGGGTCATGTGTTTGGTCCATTTGGATGGACCAAAGGTGGGCCACACAAGCATGAGCTTACGAAATCTTCTCATAAGCTCGAGCTTAGGAGACCCTTGCAATATATATATATATAGGAGATGCTCCTGTAAGAGATATCTCTCATCTTATATGAGAGATAGGGGCTGGGAGGGCCCCCACTGTTAGATGTGAATTTTGATCCCCTAGGGAGTAACATGGCTTGGGAAATCTTCATTCATCTATATATGCTATTTAAATTTTACATCGAAAATGAGGATTCCGACTACCCTCAAAATCGATGGGTCACAATCGGCAGCTACGGTAACGGCCGTAACGCCATTCTTCGACGAAAGTCGAAGAAAAATGGGGAGAAAAATAATAGGGTTGCCTCTCGTCTAATATGCTACCGGCAACACACAACGGTTATCTTGTCACATTAATTTGGGTCTCTTTGGGTTTCTTTGATGTTGGGTCAATTCAGGGTCATGAGTTAAAGTCCAAGTAAGGGTTAACCTCACACAGCTTAATCATAGCAGATCCAAGTAAAATAAAGTAACTAAAATAAATAAAATAAAAGGGGGGGGGAGGTGCCAAATATTTAGGAAGATGATCAGCCCCGTTCCCGGGTACCCCCTTCGAATCCCTTGGCAAAATAGGGTTTAAAGGCTAACTTTTCAAACATAAATGATGAAGCAAATGAGATTTTGACTTGTGATTTCTATGTTTTTCATGTGCGATACACGAGTAATAAAAGTGAAAGGTCGTTGGGCCGTAATTGTTTGAAGGTGGTCAATGGGCCGTGATTGTTTAAAAGTGTGTGCGAAATCACTCATCTCATCTCATCATTCTCATTTATTCAATTTTAGAATTTAGTTCTTCATTTCCTTTTATCATTAAGTTCGATTAAATGTCTGGTACCTGAGGTGGAGGAAGAAATAAAGGAAAAATCTTTTTGGGTTGATTTTGTTGTTTTTGTAGTTTTTATGGATTTTTGATATTGGGCTAGAAGGGCCTAACTAAGGGATTTTTACTTGGATTTACATGATTAATACTTTATTACTGATCATCGGATTAACCCTAATCTAAGGTCCTAGATCGCCCATATTAGCTCTCCCAATTCCCTAACGGAACATGAAGAGTGATAGGAAGAAGTCTAATGCTCTCAGCTGCCTAATAAGGTAATCCAATTTATTCCTAGGGTGGAAATGGCCTAAGTTTGATAGTTCATGCGCCTAAGCAACTTGTTGGGTAAGGTTTTAATTGATTCAGTTTGTTTTAAGTTGTGGTTGATTAAGAGTGTTTTAGGTATGTTTTAGGGTTCTGAGTAATGTGTTTTTAATATTTTAAGGTTTTTTTTTATTTTCAATTCAAATCAAAATTCCAAAAAATAGTCGAAAGTTGCACTTCGTTGTCAAGACAGGGATAGGCGCCCAGGGAGTGGAGCCTATCTTGACCGTTATGATTTTTTTGCACTTGTCAACAATTCAATTATAATTCGGAGTCCCGATTGGCTTTTGTTGGATTATATTATTGTTTCGGTTGGTTTTAAGTTCTGGACAATTCTAATTTTAATGAGTTCAATCTGAAATTTGAGAAGTAGATGAAATTTTCAAGTTGGGGCTAAAACGGGGTAGGTGTCACGCCCCCAAACTCGGATTACTGTAGTGGTCCGATCTCGGGGACGCGGAATGGGGAAAGTAAGTGATAAATAATATTTCTCCCCAAGATCTGCGTGTGTAAAGAAGACAAAATTTCCAAACACATCAAGAGAATTTAACAGAAGCTTACGTGGCGTTGCGACCCGGAGCCTATGGCCATCAGATTCCGTGTCGCACTCAACCTATCAGCATAAAGCTATCATAGCAATGCTCATACTCAAACTAGAACAAATCATGATATCAAAATATACAGAGTTGACAATAACAGGTTGATCATTACCCAAGCATGTTCAAGTTATAAATTAACAAGTGCATTTATTACAATCCCAAGGAAATAGGCTAGCAAAAGCCGTACAAAATAACAAACTAAGAACAATACTACCCAGGTGTGTAACGTAACTCCAGAGTCAAACACGATGTCTACATGACATCATTGACAAATAAACCTTTAAAACTCGTGGCTCTACAGCCAACTGCACACATACTAGCTGAAGACGAAAACCTGCTACCTAAAGCACCAAAGTATAGTATATCAGACACAACGGTCTAGCAGGTGATTGAGATCGGCAAATACATATAGTAAATATATTGATAAATTAACATGCAATAAAACATGATATTTTATCAAAAGATGCAAATGTCCTTTCAAGTGTAAAACAGGAAAGCATGATAAATCATTATCCTTAAACCATGGCTAATGAATCAGTGAGAATTTATGAACAAGATGCAAGACAGAAATCTAGCATGAATACTAAATAATATCATGATTGATAAATCCACATAGAGCTCATCCTTTCTCCATCATAAGTGATGACAAGAGTAAGCAAGACAAAGCTAAACAAAATCCCACGCCACACAAAGTAGACGAGGTCCGGCCGCGGAACCAGAAACAAGACGAAAATATATATATATATATGACTAGTTTGTAGACAATTCACGTGTTTAAGGATCCCCGGACAGTGGATCAGGTCGACAAATCACGAAGAAGGGAAAACTACTTGGCCAGACAAGACAAGACAAGACAAGATATCCTCCACCACGCAAGGTGGACAGAGCAAGCAACCTAAATATTTCCGATGAGGGCTAGTGGAGACTCGCCGTTTGAAGCCCGTAGTTGACAAGCTTCTCCCCATGATTAAGGGTGCCGCCCGGACCAAGTTCTTACATTTTCCCCATCGACCACACGAGGTGGACGGTGCAAGTAAGACAAGACAAGACAAGACAAGACAACAAAAGCTATTAACATGTAAAAGCATGAGAAGTAGTCCCCTCAAAATTCCTTAATCAAGAGTTTTCAAGAAGCAAGGCTCAAAATCATTAAAACATGGTACCAAAAAAATCTAATCATGTATCATGTCAAAAAAGGGGCTACTCAGTAAGCAAGGACACGTAAGCATGTAAATAAGCAAGTACAAGCATGGTGAGTAACCCGCCCACATGTTAATTGGTTGGGAGAAATCAGAATCCCAAGTGGTTCTTGTAGTAAAACAAGTAAAACTAAATGATGACAGGCAAAACATGTAAAACTGGTCAAATCAAAGCCAATTCGAGAAAACATGAGGCATTTGAAAGTCAAATCAAGTACACGTTGGTAAAATTCGTATTCAACCTTGAGTTTACAAAACAAGCACACCATACATATGCTAAGACTCCATTATTTGACCCCTTGTGTATTTGAAGTCAGAATGTCAAATTTATAAATAATTTGGTGCCCTATAAGGTAGACGACATTCCAAGTTCCAAGCACACACCATCAAATTGATTGCTCTTAAAATATTTGGGTTTTCATTTTCATAGAAATCTTTAAAAATCCATTTTTCTCTACACTCGGTCAGCTCCGGGGCAGAACACAGGTCCCCTCTCGAGCGGGTAACCATCCGTTCAAGCGGACTGCCTAGAGACTTGCTCGCTCAAGCGGGCAGAGTTTCTGCCCAGGGCCTCGCTGGGCAGTAGCATGGCTCGCTCAAGCGGCCATAAGCCCGCTCGAGCATTCTCAGCTACTAAAAACCGGGGCTCGTCCCTTGCAGGAAAAACTATCCCTTTTTGCATATTTTTTTATTCCCTCTTTCCTCCTTTCTCTTCCACCTTCATACATACACAACCTGAGCCTTCCTTATGGTTTTAGTACATAAATATCCCCCAAAAACCTCCATTCTCCAATCAATTCCACATTTCGAAACTCCTCCATTCTCCAAACATCAATGGTCATTAACCAAACCACTCAAAACAAGTAGAATTGCAACGAAACAGGATTTCAAGCTAAGCTAAATGGATGATTTTTTCAAAGCAGTACAAAAACCATATGCATGCAAGCTCAAAATAGAATTCAAAAGCCACCCAACCTTGTGGATATCAATACAAATGCAAAACTAATAAAAGAGATTAACACAATTTGAAATCAAAGATGTATCCATATCATAACATTACCAATCTGATGCTAATAACAAGATTGGCCAATAAACAAAATAAATCAAACATGTGATAGATGAAAAACATGATTTATGAGTAGAATATCCAAAATAATTAGCATGCACAAAAATGGGCTAAATCGGTCACTTGCCTTGGCCTCTAGCACACCTAATAAACAAAAAACCCCAAAACATATTAAAAAATAGCTCACAACGTGGAAAATAATCAAGAAGAAGAATTAGGTCTTGCATGTTTACATACTAGGCCTCCAAGGGATGCTCTATCATAATCTAAAAGAGGAAAAAAGGTCTCACACTTGAAGGACCTGAAACCAGGAAGAAAGAGTTCAAATGGAGGGCTGCCCAGATTTGTTTGCATAAAAATTGTATCTATGGGAAGCTAAAGGGGTGGGGAAGAGAATGGAGAGGTCAAGCCTTCAATTTGGTAGAGTTTGGTGGGGATTTGGGAGAAAAAGTGAGCAAAGAGGAGAGGAAAAGGAGCTCACTCGCGTTCAGCCTGAGTTTCAGCTGAAACCTGATGGAGAAATGAAGGAGAAAGAAGGTGGGTCTCTCATATAGGCATGTGATGGTGGGGCCTACAACTTATAGCACTTCATGGGCTCAGAACTGGGCTTTCTGGGCCTTGGATGGACTCGACGGAGAACACTATAAAATCTAGTTTTTAAAAAGTATATTTTTGACGTGGTTTTCGAATTTCAAAACTTGGGCTCAAATTTCAATGTAAAAAGATTGTTTTGCCCCTAGGGTTGGAAAATTGATTTTCTAGGCTTCAAATGGGATCGGGGTAAAAAAAAAGTTGTTGGGCCTAATTTGACATATCAAAAGAAACCAAAATTGAATTTTTTTTAAATAAATTCCCCCACGCTGACACATGCAACCCAAGGCGTCTCTGGGCTACCAGACTGGGTCCAGTGGCTCTCAAAATTCCCTAAAGCTATAGAAAACTATTCTAATCCACAAACCAACTCAATTACACTCAAATCTCACTTAGAAAACTAACCCACAACTAAAGACACACTAAACACGAAAAAATTAGGGGTCGGGGTCTTATATTAGGCGCCACAAGGGAGGAGCCTATCTTGACAGTTTATGCTTTCTTGATTTTTCGAGCTTTATTCAGAATCTCGGGGGGTTTAAGTCAAGGTAATTAAGTTTTCAATATGGTTTTATTGATCTAGAATGTTCTATTTTATCCGATATTCAAAACTAGATCAAAAACACAATTTGGTGTTTCCGGTAAGGGTAGGCACCCAAGGGGTGGAGCCTATCCTAACAACTTATGCTTTTCAGACTTTTTGATCTCTTTTCGGAATCCCGAGGGTTTTGAGGGCTAGGTTTTGGTCTGGGGAAGTGTTTTAAGGTTTTGGGATATTTTGTTCAAGTCAATTCTAAATTAGAATTCAAAATGTAGTTGAAAATCACGATTCGGGTGTTTCAAAGCATGGTAGGCACCCAAGGGGTAGAGCATGTCCTGACTGTTTATGTTTTTTATGACTTCCGGGATAATTCACTTATATTCCAGATTCCAATGGGCTTCTATTGATGAATTTTAATGTTTCAGATTGTTCTAAGTCTCTGATGTTCAAATGTCAAAATGATTTGGATATGGATTTTGAGACAAAGTCGAGAATTCGCATTTCAGTGCAAGTGAAAGGATAGGCACCAACAGGGTGGCACCTAGGTGAATTATCTTGTATTTTCAAGTATTCCAGATGGGACTTAATAATTGGTCTTTGGGTCTGGGGATTGTTTTAGGTTCTGTTCTTAATCAATTTAAGTTATAAGGTGTTTGATTATTGGTTTTCAGCTGAGTTGGTGGATTAGGATCAAAGTGTAGGCTTGGCACCACCAGGGTGGAGCCTACGTGGCTGTTTGTTGGTTTGTAAGGGCTTTGGGTAGTTTAAGGTTATCCTTAGATTTAATCTTTATGGGATTGGATGTATTTTAGTTGGGAATGTATTTTCGTACTCAATTGGGATTGGTTTGAATGTTAATTAATTAGACTAAGTTGTTAATTGTGATTCTTCTTAAAATGGACAGGCTGGGCGCCCAAGGGGTGGTGCCCAGGCTGGCTGTCTTAATGTTCCGATCTATTTGGTGGTTCTTAGGTTAATTCAAGGTCGATTTTTTATAGGACTTGATGTACTTGGATATGGGATGTTTCTTCGTGTTCAATTGGGATGGAATTAGATTCTAATTAATTGGGCTTAATCTTCAATTGAGGTTTCTAAAGGAATTGGTAGTCTAGGTGCCTAAGGAATGGTGCCTAACTGGAATTCACACAATGGGCGCCTAGGGGGTAGTGCCCAGGCTGACTGTCTTGACGTTTGGGTCGATTTTGTGTTTTTTAGGTTAATTTGAGGTTGAATTTTTATGGGAATTGATTTAGTTTGATGGGGAATACTTCTTCATATTCAATTGAGAATAAATTAGATCTTAATTAATCAGGTTGGACCTTTGATTGAGGTTTTCCAAGGGAATTGCCAGGCTAGCCTCCCAAGGGGTGGTGCCTAAATGAATCAGACAAGCCGGGTACCTAGGGAGTGCTGCCTAGGATGGTTGTCTTGACATTTGGGTTTGTTCAATGATCTTTAAGTGAATTCAAGATTATATTTATACGATTTCAGGTCTTTTAGGTTAAAAGTGTTTTACTGTGTTGATTAGGATTAAATTCGAGTTTTGATTAATTTCAATTGGGGTTTCTTAGTGATTATATAGGCTGGGCGCCCAGGGGGTGGTGCCCAAGTGGACTTGGCAGGATGGGCACCCAGGGGGTGGCGCCTGGGTGAACTTGCTTTAGGGTTTTAGGGTTTTGAGTTTGCTCTCAATTAAGTTATTTCGATCCAAATTAATTAAGGTTTTAAGGTCTTTTGGATTAAAGGTTTTTACTGCATTAATTAGTGTGAGATTAGGGTCTTAATTAATCTGATTAAATTCTTAATTAGGGGGTTTTAGTGAATGAGCAAGCTATAGGCTCCAAGGGGGAGGAGCCTATCCTAATAGTTTGGGTTCCCTAATTAATTTTAGTGATTCCTTAATCCAATCTCGGCTCAAACTAATTAAGACCCTCTGTTTTAGGGTTTTTAATGATTTAGTGATTTTTATATTAATTAATTTTAATGTTCTAATTAATTTCTAATTAATCTTAGGGATTGAGTCAGATCTTTATTAATTAGGTTTGATTTTTAATTAAGGGTTTTCAGGGGACATGCAGGCCGGGTGCCCAAGTGGATTTGACAGGCTGGGCGCCAGGTGGTTTTGTTAATATAGGTGCCCAAGGAGTGGCGCCCAGGTTGATAGATTTTAGGGTTTTCGAGTTTTGTGATTTTTAGGTTAATTCTAGTTCAAATTGATTAAGGTCTTAGGTCCTTTGAGTTAAAAGTGTCTTATTGTTTTATTTAGGATTGGATTAAGGTCTTAATTAATTAGGTTTAGTCTTTAATTAATGATTTCCAATGGACAAGCCAGCTAGGTTCCAAGGGGGCGGAGCCTATCCCGATAGTTTTGGTTCCTTAATTAATTTTTGCGATTCCCTTAATCTAGTTTTAGCTCAAATCAATTAAGAATCGTTTTTTTATGGTCTGCAATGATTTAATGATTTTTTAGGTTAATTAATTATAATGTTGTGTAATTTTATGTTTTATGATTTTTTTGGATTTTTTTATGACTTTATGATTCAAATGATTCTACGATATGATGTGTGATAGAAATGATAATTCGAAGTTCAGAACACATCAAACAATCAAACATATCATTGTTATGCAATTTCTAAATGAACTAAATGCGGAAGATTAGAAATTGTGCACGAAAGTAGAGAAGTCCACTTGGGCGCCACACCTGTGGTGCCTACTCTGCTCAGTCAGGGTTTTCAACGAATCGCAAGGAATGCACAATAATCTTAGGATTTTCAACACAATTCTCGATATTCAGCGACTGATGCAAATGTCCTAATGCGAACTACTAATGATGCAATCAGCAAATCTACAACAATACGATGCACAGAATGGAGATACGATGCCCAGACCCCTGTCTCAGAATGGTAAGCGCCCAACCTATCCGGGAGAGTGTAGGCGCCCAGTGGGTGGCGTCCGGCCTTTCTGTCAAGGGCTCTTTGTGATCTACTCAATTTAAGAGATGATAATGATGATACTAATGCAAGATCTAATCTAGTTATGCAATCAGAATTACGAAATCACTGCAGATATACATTATTGATATGAACCTAAGCATATTCTTAATATGATGATGTACTAATATCAGATCTATCAAAAACTAATGCAGATCTACAATGCATAAATGATCCTAATCATGTTTCTAAGCATGAATGGTAATGAAATGCAGTAAAGAGGGAGAGATCTAGGAATACCGACGTAAGGACGCGTTTCTCAAGTTCCTAGATCGAAGCTTTCACAAAGATCCATAGCTCCAGTTGAAGATATATAAGACTCCCCCCTCTATTTCCTCTTCTTTTTCTCTAAATCTAAAGTTCTCTCTTATGGTGGCTACCTTCCTTCTTCTTATTTTCTCTATTTTCTCTCTTTTGGGTAGCTCCATTTACAAATGGGGTTAAGAGGGATTATGTAGAGGTTTGGGACGAGTTTAGGAGGGTTAGGGATTCATTATCTCGTGTTTCTAGAAGATTTCACACATCCCAAGGCAGCTTAAGTTGTTCTAAGGCGTTGCAGACAGGATGGGCGCCCATGGGGTGGAGCCTAGGTGGAACGGCGTAGTCTAAGCGCCCACATCCACCTAGGTGGAACTGCCCAGTCTGGGCTTCCACAGGGTGGAGCCTAGGTGGAACTGCACAGTCTGGGTGCCCACGGGGTGGAGCCTAGATGGGTTCAGTTCACTTTTAGAACTTGGTCCCATTTGGAGTTGGGATTGAATGGATATATGTTCAGCTGCGGGGGACCTACATAGGCACTTAATTGGCTGGACGCCACAAGGGTGGTTCCTAGGCAAAATTGGACATGGTGGGCGCCACAGGGCTAGTGCCCAAGTGGAACTGGACAAGAAGGGCGCCACAAGGATGGTGCCTAGGTGGGATTTTGTCACGACCCGAGCCCGAGATTGGATTACTTAGGACTAATCTCAGGTCGCGAATCCATTATACTTACTCCCGTAAACCCCAAATTAACCGAAGTTAAGATGAGATTCACAAGGGATCTATCACGCATACCTATCAATGTAAATTTTGTGGAACATAGATATATGCATTGACAAAACATTTACTGTACAAATAATTTACATTAAAAGTAAAGTTCAGTTTACACAATCTATTTTCTATCAAGTCAACAACTGCATATCTAACTACCATGCAAGTGACATTTACATACTATTCAAAATGAATATACAAAAGTGTTTATCCAAAATCTCCAATATTCTATTCATTCGCACTCAGATCACGTCCATTCGATTAGGCCTCCTGTGGGTAACGGATGGGCATCCTCTGTTGGCGGCACGGCCTCTACATGACCGGCACGGGCAAATGGGCCTGTAATATCATCATTAACACTGTGAACAGAACGGTTCAACAATGTATATATACACTACAACAAAAATCATTTTTCGCGGCGAATATTTTGCGACGATTTGAAAATTTGTCACTAAATATTGGTTTTCGCGACGAAAAATTCATTTCGTCGCCTAAAACGGAAATACAAATGATTTAACGACGATAATTTTTAATCGACGCTAAATATTGTCGCGAAAAGTTTGGCGCCAATAAATGGGACTGGCGCCATGAAGATGTATAAATTTGGCGACGAAATTATTTATTTTGCGACGAGTTTATTTCATCGCTAAATCATCTACACTATGTTTTATTAAAGAAATTTTGCTACAAAAATATGTCGCCGCAGAATCCCTTTATAATATTCCGCAACTAATTTATTTCGTCGCGGAATGCATAAATTTTGGGACGCGCGGACTATCTTGGCGGTTTTTTTTTTTTTGAGCTATTGGCGACGAAATGAAAGTATACTGAAAAGAAAGAACAGAGAACTCTTCCATTTCTCTCTCACAGCGGAACGAAGACGCAGACATCGCAGCACCATCACCTCCTCTCCCTCTCGATTTTGTCCCCCCCTCTCTCTCTCTCCATCTCGCAACCCCCTGCGCAGACCCATCTCAGAGGCAGCCCCCCTCTCCAGTCTCTCTGCTCTTCATCTCTCTCACGCCCACGGACTATCGCCCCTTCTTCCTCCAAGCGCAGACCGCACCACCACCAGCAGCGCAGAGCCCCATCATCTCTTCCTCTTCTCCCTCCACGCGAAGAACTCATCCCATTCACAGGTAAGAGCCTCTTTCCCTCCTCTCTGCATCACCATCGCATCCCTCAACACTTCCCCTGCACGTGCACCCTCTCCTCTCATAGAGACCTCCAGATCTCCAAGAAGGAGATATATATCTTTTTTAATTTTTTATTCTGGTTTTTTCTTTTTGTTGTTTTTGTGGGGTTTTGGATTTGGATTTGGGGGGTTTTTTTTGGATGAGAGATTGGATTTGGGGGGATGTTTCATGTTGTAAGATTGATCTCGGATCTGAATAGATTCGAAGGTCGTCGGTTCTTTCACAATGGTCGGTGCTAATGATCTTTCATACATGAGACTGCATATTTTATTTGATTTTTACCTTATCATTTTACATTCACAATCGTGCTATTTGTATATGTAGACGTTTGCAGATCATGGGCTTCCTCATTTTGGATTCATTCGGTGTTATGTGATTTTCTTGTAAACTCTGAGCTATGGTGAAAAATAGATCTTCACTGCTCAAAGAGGAAAATAAGAAGAAAAATTTGATCTCAGGTTATTGAAAATATTAGCTTTCTCTTACAAGAAAAGGGCCAATGAAGTTTTTTTTTCTTTTTTTTTTTTCTGACTGAATCAATCTTCTGAGTTGCTCATGAAGAAGTAAACACCACCTTCAAGAACCCATGACTGAATCAATCTTCTGAGTTCCTTTGCTTTTTGTTTGAATGAAAAGAAGTCCCTTGAAAACCTTTGCCATGATGATTTTTTCTGACCCAAATCCAGTTAGATTTTATAACCGAGATCCTGGCCTGGATATGGATAGATGTTCAGTTGCCATTTACTTTTTCTAATTATCTAGAGTTTGAGCCCTGCTGAGGCAGCCGCTTTGGTATCCTATTCCTACCACTTTGGTATCATGGAAGCTTAGTACAGTTTCTGATATAACAATATTATGCACATTCACATCAGTGTTTTAGTACAAGGCAATAAAATCAAACAAGTAGCTTTGTTTCTGGAGTGCTGTGTTATCATCATCATCATTAGCAGGCTTATAATGTAACAGATCAAAATGGTTGGTAATTGCCAAAGACTAACTGGGATTTAAAGGGTAGTTGGTTGGTTGAATTATTTGAGATATCATCTGTCAAGTACTCAAATTCAATTAAAATTCATCATCAATGGTATTTCTTTAGTTTACCTTATCAATTAGCCTACTTCATATGCTTGTAATAGATAGATGAATATTCAAAGCTGTGACCTCATTTTTTTGCAACATCATCTTAACTTGATGCACTGTAAGAATAAAGCTGTCCTCAAATTTGGCTGTAGATCTAGCTTCTGCTGCAAAGAGAAATGTTGAATTGATGTATTAATTATCCACAACTGTAACTAGGTGTCATAGCTGCAAGAGTTATAACACGATCATGAGTGTAGAATCTAGCTTTATGTGTGTGTATCATTTTGATGAACACATGTATTGAATAATTAAATCGGCACTCTCTGGTTGTCATTTTTGGTTGGCTTTCAAATGGTGTTTTTGTTTTAATCCTAGTTCAAATCCCAAGGGGATTTTGGTTTTTTACTTGCACTAGGAAAAGTGCTGCCAAAACTGTTATAAAGGTGTCATTAATTGGTTGGTACTGACTGAATGTTCTTTTGGGAATGCTTTTTTTTTTTTTTAATCTCTTGTAAATGAGTTTCTATTGCATATTTGTGAGTACCAATGCTTTGTACTTTTATTTTTATTTTTTGCCTTCATGCCACTATTGATGTCATTTACAGTTGAAGAATGAGGTTTCTGTAATAGACCCCAAATCAATTGAAGTAGGGTTGGTTGTTGATGATGGTGTGAGGTATTTTGTTTAAGGGTTGGTTTATGATGATTTTTTTATTGGTTACAGTATGATTAAGAGTCGTTGATTAGGGCTAATCTTTTTGGACATGTTGTCGAGCATTTTTTTGGGTCTTGTGTAAGAACATATGGGCTGACTAAAGCGTTAACTTGGGTTAGTTTTCTTATTGAAATATGCTAGTCTTTTGGACATATTGGTTTATGGTTCTAGTTAGAAGTTGTAACGAACTTGCTGAACATTTTGGACATGTGATCCAACAATCTTTTGGGCATATATGTATAATTTTTATTATTGTTGATTGTTTTTATAAGTATGCTTGTTTGTTTTACAGGCTTGTGAGATTATTCAAACCACCCCTTTTTAACTCCGCCAATGCAAGCTTAAGAAAGCCTTTGCATTATCGGTTCCAAGCCCGAAGAAAGGAGGAGGATGAAGGGGTTCACTTGGAAGTCTTTGTATGCTAACTTTTTTTGGAGGTTGAGAGTGAATCTTGTTCCAGTTTTTCTTATAACTAGTATTTAATTGGGCTCAGGCCTGAATCAACGCCTCTTTGTACTAAGTTGGTCATTGTAGCCTGATTTGGGCTAATGGACGGTTGAAGTATGATTAAGAGTAGTTGATTAGGGCTAATCTTTTTGGACATGTTGTTTAGCATTTTTTTGGGTCTTGTGTAAGAACATATGGGCTGACTAAAGCGTTAACTTGGGTTAGTTTTCTTATTGAAATTTGCTAGTCTTTTGGACATATTGGTTTATGGTTCTAGTTGGAAGTTGTAACGAACTTGCTGAACATTTTGGACATGTGATCTAACAATCTTTTGGGCATATATGTATAATTTTTATTATTGTTGATTGTTTTTATAAGTATGCTTGTTTGTTTTACAGGCTTGTGAGATTATTCAAACCACCCCTTTTTAACTCCGCCAATGCAAGCTTAAGAAAGCCTTTGCATTGTCGGTTCCAAGCCCGAAAAAAGGAGGAGGATGAAGGGGTTCTCTTGGAAGTCTTTGTAATGTCAATATATTAAGGTATTGGCGGTATTCTTGTCAATCTTTTTGTTGTTAAAGGCAATACCATTGATATTGATATGCTAGGTTTTTATGCTAATTCATTAAAATTGTGTGCCTTCCAGGTTCTGTATACTTTAATTTTGATACCGTTGATCAAGTATGTGCTTGTTGTTCTTTTGGCTCAAGGCTCAAGGTTCCAACATCTGATGCCCGCATTTATAATAGCCAAATGACTGATTTCAGGTGAGTACATTTCATGGAGAATCTATATGATTCTATCTGGTTTTACTTTCAGAAGTAACAAATTTGATGTGTCTTGGGTAGAACATGAATATGTTAGGGCGCTGTGTATGTGGTTTTACTTTCAGAAGTAACAAATTTGATGTGTCTTGGGTAGAACATGAATATGTTAGGGCGCTGTGTATGTGGTTTTACTTTCAGAAGTAACAAATTTGATGTGTCGTGGTTTTTTTATTGATTTGATCTATATATCATTTGTCCCGTCTCTATTTAGTTGCTTAACTATTAAAATACAAGTGCTTGATTCATGTACTTGCCTTAGGTTCCTTTCACGAATGTCATTTACATTGAGCGTTCTTATTTTCGGACTAAAGATTCAAAAGACTATTATGGGCTTGCTCCTGGTAAATCTGTCCTGCTAAGGTTTGTGCTTCTACGACCCTCTCTAAGCAATGCATTCCAACCTCACTTTTTGACTACTTGACTGCTTTTACTTAAAAATGCTACTATAATGATTTCCTGTGTTTTTCTTTGTCAATACAAGTGATTCTTTATCCCTCTAATTTGTGCAGATATGCCTTCCCTATCAAATGCACGGAAGTTGTATATGGGGATGATAAGGAGACTGTTGTTGAGATTCATGCTGAATATGACCCTTCTAAAAAGATAAAGCCCAAGGTTTGGTTCATTGGATAGTTCCTTTTCTTTTTTTAATCATCTCTCCCTGCAAAATATTTTGCAAATGTACGGTAAAGGATGCAAGCAGGTCAGCCCAAGCCAAGTTGCTGATTTTCTCCAAGAGGTAATATTTTGAAAATGTTCCCTCCTCGAAAAGGAGTTGCTGATTTTCTCCAAGAGGTAATCTTTTTTTTTTTTGTTGGATTAGCTCATAGTCTTGGGTTTTCATTGACTAGCTGTACTTGTTATATTTCAGGTTACATCTACAAAAGATCAGGGCCAATACTGGTTTGATCATTCAAAACTAGTACTTGTTCAATTACTGTTACTTTCTCGTCATCGTTTCCTCTATATTTTCAAAACGTGCCAGGTGTGCTCTTTTTTCTTACCTTCTGTCCCCCTTCTCTCTCTCATTACCCATGTATGTTCTTTCCATCCTTTTGTTCCCTTATTAATCTTGAAATTCCTAAACATCGCTGCCATGTTAGTTTTCTCTACATAAAGAAAAGAAAAAAAAAATAGCCACTAGCATTATTAATGTTATCCGGAACATTGCTTGGCTCTGAGTCTGATTAGAGTGATAATCGGAACAATTACCCATCCTTTTTTTTTTTAATGCTAGAGTGGGTTGATCCAATCACCTGGCCACATGAATTATATTGCCTTCTTTTGAAAATATATATTAATGAGAAATAAATGATCAACTAAAGATTTCAACTTTTATCCATTATTTCTTTCCATGGCCTAGCACTCTACCTCGGGAAATTA
Source organism: Cinnamomum chago (assembly GCA_038049695.1). NCBI lineage: Eukaryota > Viridiplantae > Streptophyta > Magnoliopsida > Laurales > Lauraceae > Cinnamomum > Cinnamomum chago. The sequence goes on from CP142457.1 coordinate 39,133,330, forward strand.
TTTTTTCAACCAAGATTCAGTATATCATGGAAAGACCTGAAAATTGATTTCTTCAATTTGTTTGTCTAATTTAGTTGATTTTGTTAGAATAAGAAACTGTGCTTGTTTCTCCAAGGCATTTGAAGATCATAGTTTCTGCTTCCATATTCTATTTCTAAGTACAACATACATTTTGTTCCCTGCTTTTTTTTGCTAATTGTTTATACATTTTTTAATTCTCTATTTTGCCAATACCAGTTAGAGAAAACATCTCTGACAGGCAGAGCCTCTACCTCAAGTTCCAAATGGCTATCTGCTGCTCTTTGTTTGGAGATGGACAGATGAAGCTTCAGTAGTTTCCAGCCTGAGCTCCTTCGTACTGCTACTTTTCTTTTTCAGTGGAAAGTGGAAAACTGAAGATTTTTTTTTCACGCAGGAAGATGTTGATCTCATGGGGAAGTTGAACTTTGACTGGGGGGTCTCCGAATTCATACTTCTACCTGGCTTCTTGTACAGGAATCGACATGGACAAACATGAAGTAAGCTCTTATACTTTTAAGTCTTTTCTGTTGTTCACAATTGATGTTAGATGGTATGATTCAGAAATTGTGAACCCACATGGGAATTGTATTCGTATGGATGGTTCTCATCTGAGTATTTCTGTAGATATTTTATATTTTCACATGCAGGTGCAGAGTTGGGACGAGACTTTAATTATGATGATGTAAGTTCAGTGTGTAGCATAATTTGTAATATCAAAATCAATGTTGCATGAAATGAAGCCAGAATACCAGATCAGCCAACAGGGACTGAGACGATGGCATTTAGTAAATTCAGAATGTGATTCCCTTGTCCATTCACTGCTAACTGCATATGTTACTACACCTTGTTAACCCAATACTCTCACTTTTATTTGGAAGTTAATATTTCTGTTTGAAATCTGATTCAAACCATTTGTGAAACTTTTATAATCAATGCAGAATTTCATGTATTCATCTATAGGAACTTTATCCTTACTATGAGACATTTGTTTGTGCTGCTTTGCAGTTAATTGATAAAGCCAGAGAATATCTAGGATTATCTGAGCTAGAGAAATGTAACCAAGAGGGTGGTGTTCTCTGTGTTAATGTGGGTGATGCCCTTTCTCCTTCAGTCATGGTTCCAGGGGGATATGTTGGTGAGTTTTAGGATGTTTAGATACATGAATTCTTTGCTGCGTATTTTATTAATTTACTTTGAATTTAGAGGGTTTGTCTCATTAGATGTCTGTATTAGAGCAACATAGATACCATAATTGAATTTTTTTTTTTGGACACATATATAGCTCATAAATGGATTCAATGCATTTGTTTCTATTGCACTGTTTTCAATTTGTGACTTGTGTCAATCATCCAGGCATCGTTGTGGACTTGTTTTCTGATGGAAAAGTCTTACCACAGTTGCAGGAGGTGCGCATTACTGAATTTTGATTAACCATACAGATCATATGCTTGTGTCAGGTCTCCTTTAGTTTAAATATGGTATTTCCTATGAAATAGTATCGTTACAAACTAACTGCATGATCAAATCCCAAAAGGTTTTGATTATCAATATATATATAGAAGAAATCTTCTTTATCAACCAGTTCTCCATTGAAGTGGACAGTCTAACATGATTAGGTCAAATTCCTTTGACTAGTGTTGATGTTTTATCTTTTGGGTCCTATTTAATACTCTTATCCTTTTTATTGACTAAATTTTTTATTGTTACCAATACCCAAAAAAAAAAAAAAAATCAACAAAACCTACTATGCATTTGATCAGTTTTAGTTTCAGTTTCATTAACAATTCATGATTCTGGGTTACATGAGCATGGCTATTAGTATCGATAAATAAATGGTATTCTAGGATCTATTTATTCTTGTCCTCTTTTGATTATCATGCTGGTTCTTTTAAAGTTACATTTTGTTTAATCCTCATGTGTTTTTTGTTTATTTATGCATCTCTGCTCTGTTTATTCAGCTACCTTTTATATTTTAATGCTGTTTACCTTGCTTAACTATGTTTAAAAGATCGATAGTTTCTCTAAAGTTTGTGGCTGCATATTCTTGTATGTGTTTTCTGATTGCACATCTAAGGCTGCAACATGGTTGAAACTTAATGAAAAGTTGATGACCCATGGGCGTATAATGGTGAATTGTGGCGGGACCCATGCCGAAGCAGCCAAAGCCGGGGGAGTAGCCTCTTCAAATGTTAGCTCCTGGATACAGAATTCTACCATTAAGGCATTGTGCAAAGCATTTCCAAAAAATGTAAGTTACTCCTTACAGTCAATTAAATCTTAACTCCTTTGATACATGACCCTAGTTTCAGGTTAATCGGAATAAGATTAACTATAGGATTGGACATGTGAAAACATGGATAAGTTGTTTTTGTCTGATCCAATGTTTCAATACTTTGCATTAGCATGAGGTGTTCCAATTGCTCGAGTGGGGGTGTAAGCCTCAATGCATAGGGCATATGCCTCATGAGCCTCTTTTTGTAAATAAATACAGTCGGTAAAAAACGAATATGTCATAAAGCAATATAGCATTTAGTATCTATGTAGTCATTTAGCAATATAGCATTTACTATCTATGTAGTCAGAAGTACTGTAGGTGGCCTGTCAGAAATTGATCAGGAAATTCCATTTTTTTTAAAAAAAACAACAAATACTTAGTAACGGATATAAACCATTACAAATATAATACTTAGTAACGGACTCCAACCATTACAAATAGAATACTTTGTAACAGATACCAACCGTTACAAATAGGTTGACCAAATAGTTATATATGTGTCAGAAAGTGGGAATTACCAACAGTTTTATCCGTTGGGAACAAACTATGAACAAAATTAATAACCGTTAGATGTGTTGCTAAAATTAATTTCAGTCACAGTTCATAACCGTTAGTAATATTTCTAACGGTTATTAAGTGTTACTAACTTCCGTTACTTTTCATTTGTGACGCAGTTGTGTCAACGCAAAATAACCGTTACTAATATTTTTTGTAACGGCTGTAGATCCGTTACTAATTGATTATTATGGTGTAGTGACTGTTAGGATAGTGATTCAGGTTTGTGATCTTGAATCAACTGTTTAGGCTCAAGTGCACTTTTATTTTTTAATTTTCTCAGGATTTTATTTTGTCTCACTTACTTTGCTTTTGATTCCCATGTTTAATTCCTAACAATTTTTTTTTTTTTTTTTACCACAGGTTGGGACTGAAGATCAATGTAATGGAGGCCAATTGCTTGAACATCTTTTTGTTTTTCATAAGAATATTGTACTTACACTATTTTGGATGCTACATTTTTACTTGAATTAGTAACGACAATGTGGCTAAGCTTGTGGGCCGTATTTAATAGTTATATGTTTCCTAATATGTTGAAGGAGCATGTTTTGTACATTTTTCATTAGTTAAATGAAGATACTTTACTGTAAATTTTGTTTGAGTTGAATGGCCATGTTTTATTGTACATTTTATTTTTGTTGAATGTGAAGGTTTTATTATACATTTTATTTTAGTTGAATGAGCAGGTTTTATTACATTCAGCGTAAAAGAGGTTTTTGAGGTAGCATGTGGTAATTTCAAAAAAAAAATATTATTTTTAGCGACGAATTTTATTTGTCTCCTAAAAGGAATAAATATATCCCCGACGTATATAATTTGTCGCCTAAGAGAAATTGTGGCAAGGTTAAATATTGGGCGAAATGTCTACAAACTATGCGCGGCAAAACTAATTCGTCACCTATTATAATTTATGGCAATTCATGCACTATTTGACGACAATAAAGTTTTGTCGGTAAAAAACTATAATTCAGCGACGACTCCATTTTGTCGCCAAATTCCTTTTTCACCATATTTTATCCATTTTCTCGTAATGAATTATGGACATTTGGCGACAAAAAATATCATTTTTGCCGACATAATGCGTTGTTGTAGAAAATTGATATTTGGCGACGATAATGTGTTGTCGCAGAAAATCATTTTAGCGACGATAATGTCTTGTCGCAGAAAATTGATATTTAGCGACGATAATGTGTTGTCACGGAAAATTGATATTTAGCGACGATAAGGTGTTGTCGCAAAAAATGTATATTTAGCGACGATTAATTCTGATCGTTGACAAAAACAATCACCGACACATAATGGGCGACGAACGGGCGACGAAAATGGTTTCGTCGCAGAATATATCTTGCGACGATTTTGTGATTTTCTGCGACAAATATTTACGTCGCGAAAAATGATTTTTGTTGTAGTGATAGATCTAAGATAATCAATTCAATAACAATGTCTTGTATAATAGAATCAAGTAATAACAATGACTACATTTGCAACTGCAGTAGCATTGGTTTCACTTCAGTTCTTCCAAAAGGAAGTAGTCAATTCATATTCATTCATTTCACTATTTCACATTCAATTCATTAATTACATTAAGCATTTATTAATGGCTTATCAGTGGGACTCTTCAGTCTAATGTGTGGCTTATCAATTCAGTGACTTTTCAGTCTATGACTTTTCAATCAACATAGTGTGGGATCTGCCAGTGTTTGGATCAGAGATCACTGGTATCACCACGAAGGTCCGGAACACCCTCATTCCATCTACTGCAGTAGGACTGTTCATTAATTTATACCTTTAGTAACTGTTCATTATCCAGTGTCACATTTAGTGATTATTCATTAATTCAGTCATTAATTTAGTGTGGCTCAATGACGAGATTCATAAACCACTATGTAGTGCCAGACTCACAATTCAAATCAAATCATTCATTATACTCAATCCTGTTCCAATTCTAAAACAATTATCTAAACCAAACAATTGAGTGAAACGTTCGTTATCAATGCACGTGTTACTGTGGATGACATTACCTTAGTTAAATTTGTATATTAAAATAACCTTGGATAACACTTATGAAGCTTTAGATATCATTAACACTAGCCTTAGTAATTAAGCTTTCAATTCAGAAAAATCAAAATTCAATCTAAAATTTTTCTCAAGTTCGGTTACCTTGGCGATTACCTGGCAGTTAGCCGAATTCTAGATGACGACTAACCGGACTACCTTCGGTCAGCACACGGTCAGCTTTCCAGAACCTTGAACTCCTAACACACTTTCCCAACTCGGTCACCTCGTCGGTCACCACTCGGCTAACCGAATTCTCAAATTCGACTAGTCGAACATACTTCAGCTACCTTGCGGCTAGCTTTTCAGAAGCTTATCTTCTTATGTGAATTTCTGACTCAAATTCTGTCACCTTATGGTTACCACTCGGCTAGCCAAATTCTCAAATTCGGCTAACCGAAATTCGTCGGTCAGCTCACGGTTAGCTTTCCAGAGACTGACCATTTCTGAGGATTTTGACCCAGACAGGTCGGTTAGCTGGCTGCTAGCCGAACTGCTCCCAGAACTGAATTCCAAAGCTTCCGAAATCTGAAGCAAATTTCTGGAAATTGAGTTCCTTGAACTCAAATCACTTCAATAACATATAAAATCATAGAATGTGCATATACTTGCCTCTATTTGAAAATCGATTGACAAAAACCCCTTTGCTTACCTTGGATTGAGATGGAAACTTCTCAACTTGAAGCTTTTCCTCCAAGGAAATTCAAGAAGGAGATAAAGAAGGTGAAGAAGATGAAGTCCTCTTCGAAACCACAGCCAAAGCTTCAATCTTGATGCTTGTTGGAGAGGAATTGGAAAAAATGAAGAAAAATGAAGAAAAGAAGGTTCCTAGGGTTTGGAATGAGTTGAATGAACAAATGAAGGGTCATTTGATCCGTTTCTCGTCGGACGACTTCAAGTCTTTTATGTAAGTTAGCATACTCGTCGAGATACACGTATTGGTATCAAGAGTTTCCGTATTCGACAAAATACGCAGAAATTCATATTTACGAAAAAGTCCTTAGTTAAGTCCGAACTCTATTCAATCTCATTCATTATCATTTCATTAAGCCTAACTCATTCACTTTTGGCTAATTCAATTCCATTTGGCCATAAACCATCATTAGCTTAATTAAACATAGTTAATTAGCTTAATTTCCAATCAATTAGAGTTAATCTCGGTTAACTCGGGCGGACCTAACAGATTTCATTCCTTTGGGGCTAGATTCCTATGTTGAGTGGTCCCGTCATATTTTTAGGTCAAACTAGTGAAATAGGAGGGTGGGCGCCCATGAGGTGGTGCCTAGGTGGTCCTGGACAATGTGGGTGCCCAGCCTGGGGCGCCTATGTTGAATTCAGTAAGGTGGGGGCCACTTGGGTGGTGCCTAGATGGATTTTCATCATCTTTGAAGTTGGGCCTCTATTTGGAGTGGTCCTGGATTGCCCTTAGGTAAAATGAGGGTGGGCGCCCATGAAGTGGTGCCTAGGTGGTTCTGGACAGTGTGGGCACCTAGCGTGGGCCGCCTATGTGGAATTGAGTAATCGGGGCGCCCATGTGGTGGTGCCTAGGTGGATCTCCATCTCTTATTAACTTTGGAAGTTCATAACTTTTGACCCGTTGGTCGGATTTTGACGTTCTAAATATGGTCGGAAAACTCATGGAACGTAGGTTCATATATAATAGTGATCAGATGTCAGAAAAATGAAGGGATATTTGGATCAATGATTCTAACCTCCTAATTCGTGCTAATCATATAATACTTAGGCAAGCTAAGTGTAATTTCTCTAGGATCAACTTAAATGTGTTCTAAGTGGTTTGAAAAAGGTTTGAATAATTTCACGACCCGCTCCTTGTGTGAATAATGAGTTTGACTCGGAGTCTCGACGCGATTCGGCTTTTCTCACGAATTTCTAGAAATTATCGAACTAGGTCTAAAACTATCAACAAGCATCTTCACCATCGTTAATTAATCTGAATTATGCTATTAATCATTCAATTATGGGTGAAATAGGGGCACCGCTATATATGATAGGTATTTAAGGCTATCATAAGGGTCAAATGAGGTGTCTACACCCACCCCTATCTCTCATAATAAGGTGAGAGATGCTCTCATAGTAAGGTGAGAGATGCCAATGAGCATCTCTCACCTTATTATGAGAGATAGGGTGGGGGCCCTCACATTTAAGTTGTTGGCATTGGATATGGATGTGAGGGCCCCACCATATCTCTCATAGTAAGGTGAGAGATGTTCTCATAGGAACACCTCTCTCACACACACACACAGACACACACACACAAAAAAGAAAAGAAAACCATGGTTCAAACCTAACCAAAGATCAAGATATCAATTGTGGGAGTGTATTGCCAGTGGCCAACAATAAGTCGTCACCATCATCAAAGCCTTGCCCCAACTATGTTAAGGTCGACTTCCCGAATTTTGTTTCTCAATTTCGATCTATCTTGAATAATCCCCACATAAGTTACACTTCTTTAAATTTATTGTTACGACATCCATCTACGTCCTCTTTGGCCTACCCCTTTGGTTATGGTCTACCATCAACCTTTATATCCAAGCTCACCATTGTCAGCCTACGTTGGACACTGGCCAATGATAAGTATTGGCTATTAATGTGAATTGAAATTAAGGTTAAAATATTCAAAAATCCAAAATCTTGGAAAATATTTGAATTTTAACCTTTTGCAACTAGTAACTAAGATAGGTGGGTGATGCCACACAAGTCTTATATCGATATATGATAATAAAATAATAGTATTGATCTGTTTGTCCCCATATATTCATATTGATTAGTTATATTAAGTTGGAAGCTAATATAATACTAATGATCTCAAAATTTCATTACTACATAAAATCCATATCGGTTTTTGGTGAATGGAAAGTAAAAAAAGATGGGATTTTTCATGTTTATAGCATTTATAGTATAAAAGATCTATATATAAAAAAAGGCATGCAGACAATTAGACTTTTAACATCCGAGGTTGATATGAATTTTTTAAGATTAGAGGTCCATATTCTAGTTCCGTACGTGTCATATTAGTTGTAGAGAGAGTCCAATGTATCTAATTCATTGCTTAAATAGTGCTCCAAGGATCATACTATTGAAAGTAGGTGGACCCCATGGATAGGTTTTTGAAACTTTTGACCCACTTGAAATAGGGATCAAATATCCATAAAGCCAGAAATTCAATCCAAATCCAAAAACCTTTCTCATGTATTAAGTGATAGAGTCAATCAACAAAAGAACTCTTCCTAGGTGATTGACTCACAATCTTCCGAGATTTGCAAGAATCCAATAGACCCAATCATCCATGATCCTCTCAAAAGCAATCCATGCATATCTGCACTATATGGAAAGAAGATTACACAGACAATTTGTCCAAGATACATCTAGCCAAGAGATTCAACAAATATGGAAAGAAAATCATCAAAATAGCCATGCTCATCAAACCACATCAATCCACATGGCTTGACACAATGACACACGATTTGGACAAATCAATTCACATGGTTTTCACAGTAATGAGTAATTTGTATTGCCTTTTTCCTCGTACTTCTAAATATTATAAATAACAAATAAAAAAGGAGAGAAAGTATCAAGAAGAAAATACTATTCTCCCATTTATGAAAGGATCTGTCTTTACTTGCCTCCTATCATAAGTTTCTTTATCAAGATCAGAAAATACAATATCTAGAATATAGAAAACAGCAGCAACAAGAAACCATAAAAATCTACAAAAGAGATGATGTAAATCTAACCTTGGGAGCCCCGTTCTGCTCTAATTGAGGAGTTGGTCTTTTGGCTTGTTGTGAAACTCTTTCGCAAGAACAAGAAGGACCTCCTACACCTCGTGATCTTCCAAGCTATGACCCTCTATCAGAGAGCTTCTCAAGGAGAATGGTGGGATCTCCAAGAAGAAGAAAAAACCTTAGACTCTCTAAAAGGAAACCAGAGGAGCGAAGAGGAGAGAGAGGAGACAGGGGCTTCGGCGTGTGGGGATGATATGGGACGTCCAGCCCCCTCTTCTCCTTTTACAACATATGAACACCTCCTCTTTTGTTATAATTAGAAGTCTCATGTCTATTCTAAGCATGCGTTCTACTCCTCCTTCCTTTAAGAGTTCCAACTAGATTAGAAACTATCTCTTATTAGGGCTAGTGTGGGGACCACTAGGGATTCCTTAGAATCTGGCTCCAATTAGGAATCGGGACCACACATCTTATGTGAACTCCAGACCTACAATTAATTGAAAATAACTCCACGTGCAATTGAACTCCAGTCTTAGGAATAAATTACAAAAAGACCATAAACTTCCCAATTAGTACATGCAGGCCCCTCTATCAATTATATCCATGGATCAATTAGATTAAATCTGTCCAACCAAATTTGATCCATATCTTATTATCCTTGTAACCCAATTAATCACAGTGATTATTAGTACCTCCCAATTAACTCTTAATTGAGATGAATTCGCACTTACAAATGATAAATCCATTAATTAATTGGCACAATGAGATATTACTTTTAGAGGATAGATTCCATCTTGGTAATTATATTTTCCAACAGTCCCACTACCATGTATCCAAGACACTGAGGTGTTGACCTATAATTGGCCTCACTCATTGGTACAAAGCATGTGTGGAGTCAACATGGGAATCAATTTTAAAAAAAAATTCATTTATATAACTTGTAACATGATGAGTAATTATAGGAAACGTTTTGAAGATAGTGATGAAAATATAATTTTAAGATAATTTTTACTTTCTCATGACAATCAAATACTAAATGAATAAGAAATAAAAGGGATTTTTGAAATAAATGGAAGCAAAAGAATAAAGAGAACTTAAAAATGAAGGACTCTTGGGGCTTGTTTGTTTGCATAAGAGTAAAGTAAAGAAGGGTTGAAATAAAAACCCAAAGGTTGGATTCTTTACCCCATGTGTTTGTTTGCATTAACCCAGAAAGTAAAGTAAATAGGCCTGCCTAGTTGGCAGTTACTCCAACTTTACTTTTTCTCTCTCACAATTACTTAGAGATGCCATGATAAGATAAAGTGGGGAAGAGTAACTCATTCCCCATTCTCTTTATACAGTCAAATATAAAATTTAAATCCTTTTACTTTACACTAACTATCCAGTAATTCATCTACTAATTTATTTGGAGGGAGCTGTGGGAGGCTGGTGTGCTATCCACAGCCACACCCTTTGATTCCCCTCTTGGGGTAAACACTTGCTTTAACTGATATGGAAACATTCTGTGAACCTTTACCAAAGTTCTACTGAGCATGTAGGACGATTATTTACATGTAGAGCCCACATGGACTTGATACGAATGGCATCTCTTTATATTGAAGACGCTCGAAAAGTCTTGGGCAAGAAGATTTAGAACCTTAATTCAACATTTATTATCCACCGTATGGTTGAAGCTCTATGAAATAATTGATTTCTCAGATTGTTGTTCTGATTTTTATAAAATAAAGTTCTTTTTATTAATGACTCTTTTAGAAGCAAAAAGCTGAACTCATTTTTTATTCATTTGTGAATTATGTATTAAAATGAAATTAGTCTAACATTCTCAATACAACCTTTTGTGGTACAGTTCAAGGATGGAGGATTCTTGAAGAAGGGGTGAGTTTGAGATATCTATATTTTTATTATGTGAAAACGAACTATTAATTAAGGAAATAATTCATAACTCTATTGTAGTAATCAACATTAAACTCTATTAGGACAAAATATGGAGTCCATCAATGGGCAATCGGCTTGGATCATCAATCCATATATTTTGGATATTAAACTCTATTGTAGTTGTTTCTTCTTGGTTAGTTTATTTTTTTGTTTCTAGAACTTTAAATGAGGCAGCATATATTTTGGCCAAGCATTGCTCTATGCTTGGTAAGAGTTTTAGTAAGAATGATGATTTTCCAAACTAGATTGCCCCTGCACTGATTGCTTGTTTGGGTTTGGTTTGGTTTCCCTGAGGCCTGCACTGCACTGATTGTTTGTTTGGTTTTGGCTGATTGTTTGTTTCATTCTGGTCTGTTTTAATGGATTTTTTGTTTACAAAAAAAAAAAAAAAAAAAGGACAATTCATAACTTACCTATGAAGGTGAACTGCATGAATCAAAATTCCTAAAAGTGGGTCTATGTTACAGTTCCTAAATGTGGCCCACATTATCACTCCTATAAATGTGGGTCCAAGTTCTAATTCCAAAAGAAATGGCCCATGTTGTAATTTCTAAAATTAGGCCACATGTACAACAATTCCTATAAGTGGATCCATATTGTGCTTCCTAAATGTGGGCTCAGAATATAATTTGTATAAGGGTGGGCTCAAGTCCACAATAACAAAGGTTGGCCCATGTTGTAATTCCTATAGAGGTAGGTCACATGTATCGCAATTCATACTGGGGTATAATTATTCAAGTAAGGTATTCTACTAGCTGCCAAATAGGAAATAATTTTTCTTAGACCCAACTAATTATTGTCTGATCTTTTTAGTGATCTTCAATGAAATTGATCACATATGTCATTCATCTCTAATTTTAGAACTAATCATCCATTGACGCCATTTGGGAAAACCGTTAATCGACCCGCGGTTTTCTATCTTTTAAAACTGTAACCGTATCCACAAAAACCGTGGAAAACTGTAACTGCGGTTAACCGTATTAAACGGTTCGATTATGGTTAATAACCGTGGAATGTCTTCCTCATATAAGGGGATAAATTGGAATGATTGAAGGTAAAATGACACATAAGGAGCAATTGAATAAGGTAAGAAATATTTCATTTAGCCCCCCCCCTCTTTTTTTTGTAAATGGTACGGTTAACCGCATATGGTTAACCGAACTGTATTATACGGTTCGGTTCGGGTAATAACCATGAATTATTATGGAAAACCGTAATCGAACCAAACCATGCGGTTTTTTTATTTCATTAGCCGTAACCGTAACAGAGCCGTAAAATACGGTTATTAACCGCGGTTCGATTCGGTTCGGTTAAACGGTTTTCTTATTTTTTTTTACACCCCTAGACGCTATCCCTGCTTCTCTTTTAACTTCATATTATTAAGTAGAAAAGATGGTGTATGTCCCAATCATCGTTATCAATATCATCAAAACCTTATCCCAACTTATATGTGGAACCAACTACATAAATTTGATTTTTTCATTCTAATTTATCATGGGTCGAATCCTTGAATAGGGTGTCTTGACACAATTGGAAATAGATTTAAATAGTGAATTTAATTCAAAAAACTGTCCGGCAGGGAGTTACTGTTGATGAATGAGGGAATTTGTGCGTGAAGATGGGGTCCTGTATATATAAAAGGATGGCCCTGGAGAACCCCACAACAGTGAGCTTGTTCAGCCAATATGAGTGATATCTCTTATGAGATCGCTTTCGCATACACACACCATTGAGTTTAAATTATGAGTGATCTTTCAGTTACCAATCAGGAAGAGTAATTCATTAGGAAGTACTTATAGTAGATATTGTTAATTAAAAGTAAATATGCAATAGTAAGAAGACTAAAACTCAAGATTATTTGGGAAAAGAACACCTACAGCGAAGGATGAAAACATGCATGAAGAACGATCAGGATCCTATCTGAGACTCTATTTCTATAAACCAAACTCCAATACCAGCTAAACCAGCTAAAAATATGAACTCTAGCCCAGGAGGAGGGCCATGCTCGACTATCGTGGGTCCCAAAAAAAAATAGACCCCACTAGGATTCTGTACAACCCTCTTTTTCACATGCAAAAAAGAAAAAGATCTGTGATGCTTTGGAAAACTGATGGAAGAGGCACATAGCTGGGGCAGAACTTCTTTGAAAATGCACATAGTGAGGTGAAAAGGCACCGGTACGTCTTTTCAAAGGAGTGTATGTTCTAAGGAAAGAACCATCCATCCAATATTAATCACTCCTCGCTCCAAAGGGAGAGGTCCATGTGACAGCCCAGTTCATCCCAATTGAACTCATTTTGCATTGCTGGCGGTGGAATGAGCAATCCTTCGGCCATGTTGGCGAGCAGACCTGGCATGTTAAACAACTCCTCGTCATCCAAAAATACATGATGCTCAGGCTCAGAAATCCTGTTGCTACTTGTAAATTTAGACATTTCAATAATAGAAGAGGATTTTATAGTACGAAAGACATCAGCCACCTTTGCAGCTGCTCTTTGTATGTCCTCGGGCAAGGATGATTCGGCCTGTGGCAAGAGCCAGGCCGAATCAGGAAAGTTGAGTGTGGCCGCTCTTCCCCTCATGGCAAGAGCGGCCACATCATGCGCCCGAGCTGCCATCTCGGGGCACGAGAAGGTGCCGAGCCATATTCGTGACTTCTTGTATGGCTCGCGCACTTCACACACCCACTTCCCGCCGTTCCTCTGCCTGACCCCTCTATAAATTGGGTGACGCGTCTCCCGGAACTTCTTCCGGCCAGCACGGCGCTTGGGCTGGATCGGTGATTGCACGTGCGAGGAAGTAGAACCATTGGATGACACGTGTGAGGGAGATTGGTTGTTGGATGAGGAAGATATTGTTGAGTACTCTTGACCCAAGTCCATGAGAGGAAGTGAGAGAGAGAGAGAGAGAGAGAGAGAGAGAGAGAGACTGACTTAGGTAGGGGGACAGGAGAGGTGAATGCACTCTTTTTATAAAGGAGAGGAGTGAGGTGGTGTCGTGGTGAGGACGGTTGTACTAGATACGCGAAAAATACACTGATATATGAGATGAGGAACGTGCACAAACACGAGAGAAACATGCTGGTAGTTTCCGCACATTAAAGATACAGCTTGTGGATAAGAGCTGGACACATATATAGCTCGTGGATAAGAGCCCTATCACAAAAATCTAGGGGACCCATCACAGGTGAAAAACGATTCTGCTCTTCCTCGTAGACTCGTAGTTCATCAAGTCCAGGTCCAACAGGTTGGTTTCATGCACTAAAACAACCACCCCAAAAATGCAAAAGCATGGGCTTGAAATTGATTTCAATGGTCTGGAAGATTGTGAAATTATAAATATAAAATAAGAAGCCAACCGACTTCCAATTCGATTTTGAGGATTGATTTAGACACTCTTTCCTATTTTGACTCTTCTTAAAGACAGAAAATGTTATGCAAACCATAACTGAAATGGGTACTTACGGAGCTTTATTTTTATAATTGAAATGGGTTAGGGATATAATTCTCCATAACGGTCATGTTATGACTGATCATCGTTGTCTCTTCTTCTTCTCCGTTTTGTTTACAAAGAGAGGAGTAAGGAGATCTTTATCTCTGCAACACAAAAAAAGGAGAATCCCCACTGTCCCTCCAAGTCCCCATTGTATCTTATCATCCCAGTCTTGCAGAACCCAACTCAGATTCATCGCCAACCTTCCAGAATCCAAATTAAATTCAACCTCATCACACCCAACCGCACCAATCTCAGCCAACATATTACTCCTTACACATCGAGTTGGTCGCTACTGGTGTCAACCGATGGCAACAACACTATCATAAAAAAAATTGTTGCTGCCCATCTTGTGATTTGAACAAATCACAAATCTGAATTCAACAACAATTTGAGAAGATAGCTGATGGTGGAGAGAAATGATCTAAAACGAGGATAAGAGATAGAAGAAAGGCCTTAAAATCACTCTGGGCATGAATCACGAGGAATTTCTCCTTTCATCCAACTATCCAATGAATATTTCATTACTCTTCTCACGTGGGAGAACTCACTCTATTTCATCATCTTTATTTGCTATAATAATTATATAATAACAATTTGTAAGTATTAAGAGAGATAGAGGAGCAAAGCCTTTAATTTAACTTTCCTCTATGCTGGAATCCTCTTCTACTTATCCCCTTTTGCAATGATATTTTTTCCTCTTCTGATTTCACATTCCTCTTTCACGATTATGTTTTTCTGGATCTCTCCATATTTTATTATGTATAAGACAGAAATTATGTATTGTGGCAAAAAATAACAAATATGACCACCACCCGTTCATAAACGAGCAATGTTCACACATGGAAGATTCTTTCTCTTCGTGAGTTGTAGAGGTTTCTAAAAGTGCTTTCATTGCCAATCATATCATAATGGAAAAGGGAGATTCCAATCCATTCCATTTTTCTTAAATTAAATAAAACACATTTATGTTACTTACCTATCCTTAACTTCTTACATTCTATTATGGTTGTAAATTGGTCAACTCCCGTCCGAGTCTGGACCCGGAACTGAAACTGTTAAAGGAGAAGGTGGAACCGAATCTGGAACCAAAACTGTTTTGGAACCTGTTTCATAGCTCCAAAATCGAAACTAGAACCATATATGGGACGAGTCTGGATCCGGGTTCGAATTTAGGTAGAACGTGATAATAAAAAAAATACATATTATTTTTAGGAGAGATTTTCGAAAATTGATGAAATATGTCAGGTCTCGGGTCCACGAATTACCCGGACCCATTTACTTATCAGGGCATAAATAAAGACCTAGACCAGATTTTTAACGGATCGAAACCTTCGGAGAATCGGAGACCCATTTACATCCATATATTCTATTTGTTTTCCTCTTAGCTTCAAAATAAAGAAAACATAATCTTTTGATATTTTATAGTGAAATTCATGTTAAAAAGGGATAATCATTCTATTATTTTTATATTGATTTAGAATCATTGCTTTCTTATTTATTTAATTAATCAAAAAGATATTTTGATTGGATTTATATAGAAGATAAATAGAACATCAGTCATAATATTTCTCGTACGAAAGATTAAGTTGTTATCATAGAACTTCTTTTATATTATTGTTGTCTTTATTTTGGGGAGGTTGAAGCTACTGTTCTTTTTCCTCTGAATGAGTTGCTTGGAAAACTCTTCAACTTTTTTGCCTATCACTACTTCTCTTTCAACTGTGTGTAAATAATAGCATGAGATACGAAGTATGTAAATCTATATCAAGAGATAAATATAACTAAAATATTTAAAATATAGTGAGAAATAGAAATGAAAAAAATATAAAAGAATCTTATGTTCTGGAATTAACTATTTAATGCAATTATTTGTTTCATGCATTGCTTAACCTAATAGTTTTTATTAACCGGTTGAAGCTTGGAACGCTAACTGCTCAATGAGAGGTGTATAATTGTATCAATCAGAAGGGGGCCACATATAAGTCTAAACCGTTTAAATGCAAACTTGCATCATATGTGATCAGTGGTAGATTTTTAATTTCTAACTCTTATCTCTTTTTTCAATTTATGATGATTTTGTATTCCACCACCTTTGTTTATTGATAGATGTCAAATTTTAATGCTTTCTTAATGCTTATTCTCTGACTTCTTTCGACTAATAGAAATCAAAATATATTTAATTTTATTCAATAATTTGTATTAAAAAAATTTATAGGTCCCGGCCGGGCTTAGCACGAACCTTCTCTGCTGGTTAGTGTTCAAAGCGAAGCTCCTTTTGACATACAGGCCTTAAGTTTAACGATTTCAGAAACACAAAAGCTAGTAATTAATAGTTGAAAAGTTGTCAAATTTGAACGGTTGACAATGCAAAAGGTGGTGGTAAGGGTGAGAGGGTTGCATTGATTATAGGGATAACACGTGCTGAGAAAGGAGAGGAGAGGCACTTGGTCACAGAACATGCTTATTAAAGGGTGCCCAGTTGAGGATTTTTCATGTGAAAAAATTACATTGATATAAGACGATTCCCACCATTCAATCTGCTATAAGTAAATCCATGGCACGCTCATGATCGAAATCTAATCCATGGTTCACAGCTATAATCGAAACCCGATCTATGGTCCAACCTCAGCCGTGAAATATAATGAGAGTGATAGTAGCAAATGACCCCACATGCCCGAAAAGTTTAGGCAGGTTGACCAGTCAGACCGGTCTACCCATGTCAGAACCATTTAACAATGGGTTGCAATTTTCATACTGATCAGATTACTGGTCATACAGGGGAGGTGCTATGTGGACCAAATGGGGGAGTAAATTCGGGCTCGGTCCCCCATGAGAACCACTGGATCCCACGCACAGTGGTCCTCATGGAGGACTGGGCCAGAATTCGGTACTCAGTCCAAGTGGACTTTCTCATGACGCCTCCCCATTATATGTCGGTGGGGAGTCGGGAACTTTTCCACTTTTGTCGCTAAACTTTCGGCCTGCGTTCTAGAAGAACTCTCGTCATTGAACTTTGGCCTCCATATGCGGGAAGGACTTTCGGCCTGCATACGCTGGAAGGACTCACGTGGGTCCACTCCTCCTTCCCTACTTCATACCTTACAATGAATGGATGATTTTTGCCTCATGTGATTTGCAACCCTATTATGGGTGGGACCAGGTGAAATTCAGGGGATCACACCTCCTAAGGTTGTTTGTTTGCACTAGGGTTAAAAAGAAATAAAACTAAGGTTCAAATCAAGAGAAAAAGAAAAAAGGAGTGAAAAGCAAAAGCATAAAATGACCAGATATTATAATTTTAAGGACAATATTTGACAAAAAGTGAAGAAACATTTTATTTTATTTCAGCCCCCCCATGCCCTTGGGGACTCTTCAGATGCATTCTCCCATAGGCGAGCAAAAACGAGAAAATTCTCTATCAATTGCCTTTAAATCTAGCTCTTTTGAAACTTGTTTTGCTTACACCTACAACTAGGGCTGCACAACCAGATTTCCGGTCCGGTTTTTGGACCGGAATCCGGTCAAACCGGATTTTCGGTTTTACTTAAATGAGAGGACCGGACCACTTATAAGTGGTTCGGTCCGGTCTGGTCCGGTCTAAAACAGTTCGGTCTGGACCACTTAAGTGGTCCAGACTGGTTTCATTTGTTTGTTTTTTTTCCTAAGCTTTTCTTTTATTTTTTCATTTTCAACTCACATCTAAATTACACCTAAATATGTCTAGTTTTCTTCATTAACATTACTTCCAATATGGTTATTGAATTGTAAAGTTAACATAAAAATGGAGTGATTTTGATTGTATATGGGACTTAAGATAACAAATTAGTTGCAAATGTCTCAACAAATTAAGCACCATAAGTCAAAATACAAATGTTTTCTAAAAGCTCACCTAGGGTTTATACGAGAAGCAGAAAATGATAGTTTTCTAAAACAAATAAAAAAATTTACAAGTTTGATATGCGACGACTCCGTTTGATATGGACCGTAGGATCTGCCAGATCTAGATCCTATTAATAAAGTTTTGTATTAAAAAAAATTTTAAAAAATTTTATTATTAAACCGGTCCGGTCCGGTCCGGTCCATACCGGTTTTTAAAAGGTCTGGACTGGACCGGACCGGATATAACCGGTTTTTCAAATCCGGTCTAGACCGGATCGGATCTATGCTGTAAAGACCACAAATCCGGTCCGGTCCGATCCGATTGTGGTCCGGTCCGGTCTGCGATCCGGTTCTATGCAGCCCTACCTACAACTACAGTTGCATGCAGTTGAATACGTAAGGATTTATAGTCATAATAGGGTACGATTATTAAAGAGCTCTACGGTGAAGGATATAGAATATGGATGGGCTTTGACTTAAAGAAATCTCAATTTGAAGGAGTGGCACTTAACAATGGGGCTCATCTGTTTATAATCCAAGTCATTCGAAGTAAATACTATTTTATTGTATGGAATATCCTTGAAGTTTACTCAATAGAAATTGGTCCCTTCATAATATTGATTTTTTTTATTAAAAATGTGATTAACCACATTTTTAATCAAATGATCAATGTTACAATGGGGCCAGCTTCAATTGGAATAAAATTAGAAGATACCCTATACAATAAAAGGGCATTCGTTTTGGGTGACTCAGATTTTCAAAAGGTGGCCTACATTGTAGAGTTTTATTAATTTAACTCAGGATTTCTCCTGGTCAATGAGGACCAAAACTCAAAGGGTATATTCAATAGATCTAGATGGAACCTTTGACTCCTAAAGGATTTGAATTATTAATTAAGGTGATGGATGGTTAATCATTTTCCATCTTCATTTGATCATATATATAGTCATTCATTTATGGGGCATTGGCTACAAGGTCCCTGAACATTTGATTTTATGGCCTTAGATCCACGCTCACTTTTCATAGTGTGGTAGGTCTTTTTTCCAAATTTGAAGATCTAAAATGTCCAAATTGTCATTTCTTTAAAGCTCTTATCCATTTAAAGATAAATCATATCCCACGATCAGTGGGATATGCCATTAATAATGGCCAGCTACGATTTAATTGGCCACGATTAATGAAAATCTCATTAATGAGATTTTGAAATAAATTTTAAAACAAACACAAATAAAATTCAAAAGACACAAATAAATTTCAAAATAACGCAACTTAGTTTCAAAAAATGCAAATAAAATTTCAAAACATGCAAATAAATTTGAAAAGACCCAAATAAATTTTAAAATACACAAATAAAATTAAAAAACACAAATAGATTTCATAAAATGCAAAGAAATTTGCCAAAAAACTCAAAAAGATTTGTTCAAAACCTTAATTAAAATTTTCAATATGGAGATAAATTTGTCATAAACTTAGATAAATTTGCGAGACAAAATTTTTCAGAAACTCAGATAAAGATAAATTTGCCAAAAACTTAGATAAAGATAAATTTGCCAAAAACTCAGATAAATTTGTAAAACACTCAGATAAATTTATCTGAGTTTTTGTCCTGTTTATCAGAGTTTTTGGAAAATTTATCTTAGTTCTTGGCAAATTTATTTGAGTTTCTTAGAAACTTTGATAAGTTTTCTAAACTTAGATAAATTCTTCAGAAGAAGATGCCTGCTGCTATGTGCTAGGCTTCTACTAACGGGTCAGAACAAAACAACCCAGAAAACGAAACAGCAAAATCTCCTTCCAAACTACTTATTTTCCAAAAACCCCACAAAAATTTGAGACAGACTTACACGAAACAGAAAAAAGAAAGAAAAGGCAAAGACAGCAACGAGATTTTGTGTTATACAGAACCCGTCACTAGAGAAGGCCTGGACTGGTTGCGTTTCCGTTGCCAGGCCATCGCCATCGTGGCTGGTGTAGTCGGAGATGGCCGACTTCGATCTGCAGAGCTCTTTGGTGAAGTGCCTCATTCCTAGAGATGAAGACGGAAAGGGTTCTTCGAGACAACAGAGAATGAGAGAGAACTTGACCTAGGAATGAGGGAGAATGGAAGATTTGAAATTTTAAAATTCAAAGTTTTATTCTCAAACCATTGAAAGGGGCAAATTAATTAGTTATGAGAATATATTATGTGGCATATTAGAGACCTGTCACCAAAATATCTCCAGCTATATGGACTATAAACATTAGAGAAAAAGTTGTTGGACTGGAGGCCCTAGAAGACCATGCTTAGGGACTTGTGGCTAATTTACCATTTTTTTTATATATCCAGCCATTGTGTCTTCATCTTTGACTATTTTTGAAAAAAAGTGTATAGGTTAGAATTCCGGGGAACTCGATTACATGAAACTTATAGGCAATAAAATTCATTGTATCGTAGATCCTAATGAAATATTAAAGAGGTGAGAAGTTTAAGATAAAATGTTGAGATGAAGATGTGAAACTTAGGATTTGATTTAACATCAAATTATTCAATGATCTCTGCCATTTAGCTTGATTGCCCTGGCAGTCTATCTATTAACATCAAAATTTTGTGATTCACTTAAATCAAAGTTTCTAATTTTAGATGTTACAAGCAGTTTAATAGACCAATTAAGAATGTGAACTTTTAATCTAGCCCAACCGATCTCAAACCCAACCAGGTAATTGAAGATTCAAGTTCATTGCTTTTCTTTTTCTTTTTTACTTTTCTTTTTTCTTTTTTTTCTTTTTTGGGTTTGGGTTAGCTTTTTTTATCCATTTAATAAATGGGTCGAGCTTAGGTTGGCATTTTTACCAAAGTATGAATATTTAATTTCTCAGGATTAAGAACCTATTACCAGTGAATTATGAGAGCAGTCCTTAAGGTCATGGTTGGCAACCAAATCTTTAACGAAAAGATTTTCGATTTCTCTAAAATTGTAGTAAATCCATGTTTGGCAATTTTAAATTCTTGACAATTTGGATAAATGAAAATCATCATTTGATTGGGTTTTCAGATTCCACCCCCCCCCCCCCCCTCCCCCCCCCCCCCTCCATAAGATTTGAAAATCCTCACTTATGTGGATTTGCACACCAAACCCTATTTTTCTCAACTATATTCATCGATACACACCAATATCAATATGAAATCTTCAACTATATAAATCCCCAGTGAGGAATCCTTGTTCCAGTGGTAGCGAAGAATCATAAAATATATGGATTCCTCGCCTGTTACCAAACATGCCCAAATCAAAGACAGATTTGCATAAGATGCAAATCATGGTCCTTCAGTACATCCAATGTAGCAGCACAATGATTCAGAGTCTTACACTCTGATGATCAAGACAAATCACACTATTTCATAGTGATCATAATGCTGCAACCTTGTCAGATGGGATGCCTAATCTCATCACTGGTTGTGAGTCAATTCAAGTATAAGATTTATGATCTATGTGTCATGTATTTGGATCTTATCCTCACATATGGATCACATCTAATATACTTGTGGACTCCGGTTCATCTCATGAACCATCATGTCATTTTGTATTGGTCATATGCAAACAGGAAATAAAATAAAATATCATTCATCTCATGAAATAAATACCATCCATCACATGAATAAAAATATGATTATATAAATTAATTAAGGAATAAATTAATTTATTTGCATCTCTGGATTGAGTACATACAAACTAACACATACAAGGGAGAAAATTAGACTGGTTGAAGGGTATATGAAAAATGTCATGGATTGAAAGGTTGGTAGTACTCCCTTCACAGTGCACGACTTGTTTGGAAGTAAATGGTTAAAATGTTGATTGAAGAATACATGTGGTTTCAAATTGTTCAATGCTATCATAACAGGTTGTGGATTTGAATATTTTTCAGATAATAATGATATTGATTTATTTTTTGATTGGCTATTTCTTAAATTTGACTCTAACAACTACCCTCATATTCTCACAGGCCCTCTTATTGAACCCATCTCGCTGATTCACCCAACCGTCATCGCCTAGCCATCATCTTCTTTTTTCAATGTATTTTCTTTTCACTCTGGATGCATACATCTATCTGTTTGTAAAAATTCCTAAGAGACTATTATATATTAGTAAAAATTCCTTAAAAACAACTATTTGTTTGTTGAAACGCCTCACAGGGAGTTTGTTATGCCAAGAAGGACAACATTTGCTTTTTCTATAAGTTGAAATGTTACTATATGGAAAGTGAGCTGCTTGAGAAAGGAATCAAAATCTGTATGAACCAAGTTTATGTTTTTTTCTTTTTTTTCTTTTTTTTTTGTGTTAGTACTCTTCATTTGTTTTATTTCTATCCATCATTTTAATAAACTTGTTTGTAACCAAGATGTGTTAAAACAATTAATTGTTTTTTAGTGTTTTTAAATCAAGGTAAAATTCTGTTTTTGATTGTTTTTCTTTATTTTCATGTTGTTGAGTGTTAGGGTTCTAACATATATGCATCAAGGGGAATTCGGGTTTTTTTTTTTTAATTTGGTGATTTTGTGGATTTAGGGTTTCTTTAATTGGGGTTTTTTTGTTTCCTCGTCTCAACTCTCTACCCGATGTTGTCCCCTTTTTATGTTGGATCCTCTGCTACATTCTTTAGATGGGTGATTTTCTCTACTGATGTTAATTATAGAAAATCTTGGGGTCGATTTGTGCTCTAGTGGAAATGAATAAATTTGTTTTATGTGGGTTGTTGATTTAGAGATGATGATGATGAGTATCCCTTACTATTAGTATCAATGGATGTTTGTTTTGATTTTTCTATGATAATAGGAAGACTAAGAGGCTAGCTAGGTTTATCTTTTTTTATTCCGGTTTTACATGCATTTTTAATCCTTCTTTTCTAATGAAAATTAAGTTCTCCAAGCATCTTATTTGTTATGTCATTCTTGCTTCTGTTCTGGTATAAAAACTCTATTAATTATTAATAACTGATTGTTTTTGTATTCCTAGCATGTGGCAATTAAGGATAAATAATTCAAGAGACACGTGGTATTATATCAGTATGCATCCAAGAAAGGTAGGTTTAGGCATGTTTTTTGAAAGTTATGCCGTGGGTTCTTGATGTAGCGGAAGCGTCTACGAGAAAGATCCACACGGAAGATTGAAAAACAACCTTCTATTAAATTGTTGATTCAACTAAGAATACTAGGTAATAGATATCAAAATTTGTTGATTCAATTGAATACCGAAAATTGGAAGAAACAAAGGGGGAAATTCCTCTGCAATTTTTATTTCAGATCTGTTCTGAAGGCCATCAAGCTTACAAATGGTATAAATATAGAGATAATTAGCGAAAGGTCCCTCACATAGGACTTGTAAGGCCTCCAGGCCATCAACTTTTCTTTTAAGGCCTGTAGTCCATGCAGCTGGACATATTTTGGCGAGAAGTCCCTGGATATAATTCTCATGACTAATTTACCCTTTCATCTGTTTTAGGCATAAAATTTTCAAATTTCAAAATTCAAATTTTGTATTATCCCTCTTCTTCTTCAACCCAGAGTCTTACGTCGTCGGATTGGATCTTAAAGGGGCTGAGATCAGATCAACTGCTTCATCGGAGAAACAGAGAGCAAGAGATCGTTTGATCTCCAGAGGGCTATACAAATCAGAGATTTTCTAGATCGTGCAGTGCAGTCGGCCACACAAACCGCAGGGAAGAAGGACAGTGCCCGTTCCTTTTACAGAGAGAACAGAGACGATCTCTATTGTTTTCTCTGGTTCTGGGTTTGATCGCCTGGGTTGTTTATTGCTGGAGAAGAGAACGCAAGGAACGAAGAAGAACGAAAGTCCGATGGTTCTGGTTAAACCAGGACGGAGAAGAATCAGCGCCGGAGTCCCTCATCGCCCCTGCTGATCAGAGAGGAATAGGAGAAGCATGCGCTGGCAGGAATCGCGGGAATCGCTGGAATCGCAGGAGTTCGTCCGCTGAGTGTCGCCGAAGAAGAAGGGCCCCGCTGGTTCCGCAGCGACGTCTCTGTCTTTATTGAGTTGCAGGTCTGGTTCTGAACCAGAACAAAAGAACGAAGAAGAAGAAGTGGTGGGCCTGGGAATCGCAGGAGTTACCGGAGTCCCGCCGCTGCGTGTCGCCGGAGAGGAAGTGCCGCACCTCCCGTGGTCGGAGACGTCTTTGTCTCTGTTGAGTTGCAGGTTCTTGTTTTGAACCAGAACAAAAGAACGAAGAAGAAGTGGGCCTGGGCTTGTAGGAGTCCCGGGTTGGTCCTAGGTCAAGTTGTGTATGGGGAAGGAGACCTGGGAACCCAGGCCTGGCTGGTTACATGTCCAGGTTCGGGTCAGGTTGACTTGATTCACAGCATTACACAGTTCCAGCCATAGCAACAGTCCAGGTGATCTCATCATGCGACCACAAAGATGGGGGTTTGATAGATTGAGAATGAAGAAGGCCCACGGGTCTCGTTGTAGCCGCCACTATAGTTTTTTGTCCCTTGTCGAACGTAGTGCAGCACTGCTAGAGAAGGAAGGCAGCAGGGCTGTTATATCGTTTTTGACAAATCTATGAGTTTTTATAAACTTTATCTGAGTTTTTGTGAAATTTATCTAAGTTTTTATCAAGTTTATCTAAGTTTTTAACAAATTTATATGAGTTTGTGTCAAATTTATCTGAGTTTTTGTCAAGTTTATTAAAAATTTTATCAAGTTTATCTAAGTTTTTAACAAATTTATATAAATTTCAGTCAAATTTATCTGAGTTTATGATTTTTTGAAAAAAATTATTTAAATTTTGCGCAAATTTATCTGAGTTCTGAAACAAATTTATCTGCATTATAGACAAATCTATCTGAGTTTTTGGCTATTTATCTGAGTTCTGATCAAATCTATCTGAGTTTTTGGAAAATTTATTTGAGTTTTTGAAAAATATAGCTGGGTTTCTGACAAATATATCTCCATTTTGAAAATTTTAATTGAGTTTATGAACGAACCTTTCTGTGTTTTTGGAAAATTTATTTTTATTTTTTTAGATTTACTTGTGTTTTTTAATTTTATTTGTGTCTTTTGAAAATTATTTGTATTTTTTGAAATAAATTTAACTGAGTTTTGACAAAAATACCTAAGTTTTTGGCAAATTTTTCTGAAATTTGGAAATTTGGTTTTTCTTATATTTGGAAAACGTGTTTGCATTTTTTTTATATTTATTTGCTTTTTTTAATTTAATTTACGTCTTTTGAAATTTATTTTCAGCTTTTGCATTTTATTTACATTTTTTGAAATTTATTTGGATATTTTAAATTTTATTTGGATCTTTTGAAATTGATCTTCATCTTTTGAAATTTATTTATTATTTTTTTGAAATTTATTTGGATCTTTTGAGATTTATTTGCGTCTTTTTAAATTTCTCTGCGTTCTTTTGAAATTTATTGCGTTTTTTGAAATTATTTCATTTTATAATTTTATTTACATCTTTTGAATTTTTGTGTTTTTTGGAATTATTGCTTTTTTTAATTTTATTATGTCTTTTCAATTTTTTGCGTCTTTTGAAATTATTGATTTTTTTGAAATTTTGAAATTATTGAAATTATTGCATTTTTTGAAATTATTGCCTTTATTTATGTCTTTTTAAAATTCATTGCATTTTTTGAAATTATTACGTTTTTTAAAATTTATTTGCGTTTTTTAAATTTTACTTATGTTATTTTGAAATTTATTTGTGTGTTTTTAGAATTTATTTGAAAATTTTATTAATGGGATTCCATTAATCGTGGCTAATTAAATGGTAGTTGATCATTATTAATGGCATATCCTACTAATTGTGGGATATGAGTTTGAAGAAAGGGTAAATTAGATATTTTAGGTCTTCAAATTTGAAAAAAAGACCTATCACACTATGAAAAAAGATTGTGGATCTAAGGCAATAAAGTGACATGTTTAGGGACCCGTTGCCGAATCCCCCATAAATATAACCCTAAAACGAAAAAGTAACAAAATAACACAAAAATGCTTGAGATATCCAATTTTTCCAAAAAAGGAAAGAATTGAGATAATGACACTACTGGAAAGTATAAATCACAACTAATCCGACGTAAAAAAAGGGCAACTTATTCTGACCTTCCTACTAAAAGTTATTATCAAAAAAATTATTACCAAAAATAGAAAAAACGCATTTTTTGGGGCCTAAACAATGGAATTTGCCCGTTTCCACTCAAAATAACATGTAATTTCACCAAAAATGGACACCTTGAAAAGCTTCCCCAAAACCGACAATTTTGCTTTATTTGACCATACGTCAGTCCCACCTTTCCATGAAATCGATACCTTTCTGCACTACATCAGTTCTTTAGTGATGAATGACAGAATAATGCTGTGAAGTCCTTCTCCAAGAAAAAAATGAGTACTCATGAATGAATCATCTAAAACAATTTGAGATTTGAGATTTTGTTGGGAATAGTCAATGAACTGTTGTTGCCTCCAGAAGAAATGACTACCCAAACAACTAAAATGAAACTTTGTTACTTGCTCCTTGACTAATACTGTAAATGAAGGTTAGGTTAATTCCTTAATTGAGCCCAGCCAGATTCTCAATAGTTACTCCTGAAGAGATTTTCCTTTAATTCGCTGAGAAGGGCCCGTGTGTTATGATAGAAATATCATTGGCAGTCAACCTTAATCAATCAATCTAAATCTTTTGTACTTTCTTCTTCCTTTTCTAATAGGTGTTTTTCTAATCTAAAATTAGGCTTTTTCTCTTCTGCCCTCCAATCTTGGAACTGAAATATAGCCCTGGTAAGTTCTCTTTCTTTTATTATTTATATATATGGCCTGTTGAGAGGAGAGTAGCCTACATTAATAAAAATAGTTTGGAAAGTCAAACAGAAAAGTAAAAGTTCAAATGTACGTAATAAGCAGGGAAATCATGGATAAGAAAGCAATGAGAGCTGGATTGTTGTTGTCATGGTGATTTCAGTACATTATTATAAGATGATATGTGGGATGAATTTTGATAGATTGATGTAATACACGTTTTGTCTTCTATGTGAGAAGAAAGATGAACTCATCTATTAGGCTCATTCATTTATTAAGCTCTTGTGCTTAAAATTGATGTGCTGGTACTTGAGATGATCTTCCATCTCAAAATTGCATTCAATCAGACTAATCGTAATCTTCTTTGTATATTTCCACGTATCATTACTTTTTTGTTCTCAATCATCACATACTCCTTATTGTTTCTGTCATGCCAGCAAGACCTCCACATAAATAACCCGGTTCAGGTGGCTTGCCTTTCATGTGCCACTGATTTCAGAATCACCAAAACTCCTAAATCTTAAATATTTTTTTATTGCTCGAACAAAGTGCAGATTGCTTACCATTTAAAACTCACAATTTAGCCATGTCAGAAAACTCAGCTATATAGGCATATCAGCCATGTCAGAAAACTCACAATTTAGCAATACTTATCCTCCTAAGTTCATTTTCTCAAATTTTCTTTTCATAAAATCCTAGCATCCAATTTTGGAGCCTCAAGATGTAATAGTTTTCTAAGTTCATTTCCTTTTCGGATTACTTTGTTATGATATTTGTAATTCCAAACATACCTCTTCTCCTCCAACTCCATCCTAGTTTTCTAAATTACTGTGCATCAGATTAGTTCATATTATCACCAATTTTAGTTGTATCGAATAAGTAATTCCCAGCAATGCTGGCATCACCTTCTCATTGTACATTTTCAGTTAGATTGTCATCATTTTTTTTACTTTATGAAGGAATTTTTCACGTGAAAGGTTGTGATGGTAAGGTGGCTGAGATGTTGATCTGTTTTTAAGTATAGGGATGTCTTTGTAGGGCAATAGGGCATCCTTTTATAAGGGTCTCAAAGTAATTCACAAATTTTGTAGGGGATAATCAATTTTTTTTACCCCTTAGTTTATTACTTCTCAAACCCTTAAGCGGGCCGGGTGCATCATTTTCTTAATACTATGCTTGTTATCAATTCTCTGCTATGTGTTTGTTTAAGGAATTTTACATTTGAAGGGCTGTGATGGGTATGGTCACTAAGATTTAGATGTGTTCCATATTTTAAAACCTTATCATGTTGTGATTGGATTGTTCTGTGATGGAGGTGTGGTGGGGGTACTACTTACCCATTTGCAAGATAAAAGCAAATGATATTTGTTTGCTTGTTTATGCCTTTTGTTGTGGTGGAAGAAGATAAATGTTGTTTATCCATGCCCTTTTGTCTATGACAAACCAAATGGTGGGTGGGGGAGTTGGGTAGAGCATTAAAGATCAACTCCAAACAGCTTTAATAATATGGTATGACTCTTGTGTGGGGAACTTTCTTTTATTTTATCATCTTCCTACATCTGTGAATGGTGGGTTTCTGACTTGAACCCTTGAACACTTGAACCAACAACAACAATAAGAACAAAAGAAAAATGCCAAGTTGGCCTGAAGCTAGAGAGTAAGGAAACCCACCCACCCACCTAGGCATCAATCCCTGGGTGGGACTGTTGGGTGTGGGTGTGCTATCCACAACACCCACTATCATAGAATTTAATACAGTGTTATTCATTGGAATGCTTATGCAAAGATAGTCGGCTTAACAACAATAGCCTATCTGGTTCTATTCTTATGTCTTGAACAAATATCAGCGCACTGCAAATTCTGTAAGTAAATATTTCAATTTCCTGCTTGAAGCTGGTTCTCTTTTACATTATGTATTTGTCTGCATATATTCAAACAGGTTGCCTTTCTTATCTCACCATGAAACATTTATCATTTGAATTGTAGGGATTTATCCAACAACAGGCTAACAGGAGAAGTTCAAGCAAATGGCTCCTTTGTTCCGCCACCACCGGTCTCCACCCAAGGTTAGTGTGTTACCCTCTTCTTCTTCTTTTTTTTTTTTTTTTTTTTTGTCAGTTATTGCTTATGTCATGGAGATATCATGCTGCCCCAAATATTCCTGATTTCTCTGGACAAGCTCTGATTAGATTTGTTTTGCTCAGCCTAACTAACGCTGAAATCAACATTTATTTTCTTTTATCTTTGTGAAACAACTTCAATTTGCATTTACCTTTTGCTTCGCTTACCAAATGTTGGTATCGGTGCTTAGTTTCTTTTTCTGTTTTGAGACACCTTCATGTTGTGAGGTCCCGCCCTTGGTGGGCCCTCTAAATATTATTTTTATAAACTAATTTATGCTAATCTATATTAATTATTGGCTAATTATTGCTAATTACTACTAATCCTTGCTAATCTCTACTAATCTTTGCTAATCTTGACTAATTATTATTTAATTGGGCTAATTAGGAGTTGATAGAGAGATTAGTTAGATTTCCTAAGTTAGTTAGATTAGCTTAGTGGGTTAGTGTTTTTAATTAGTTGAGGTGTTGAGTTAATCCTAGGCTATTAGTGTAGGTAGGTCCTTAGTTAAGTTTAATTAAGTTAATTAGTTTGGGTTAGTGTAAGGGTGCTCCTCTAGAAGTTTCCTAACCTAATGACCAGCCTACCCTCAAACCCTAACCCTAATCCCAAGATAAACCCTAAACCCTAAGGCTAATCTAGTAATTAATCATCCCACCTAAAAACTATAAAACCTCTCTTAATCCCCATTTGCAAGAACCCTAATCCCAAGAAAACTACCCTCAGCCCCCATCCCAAGAAAACCTCCAACCCAACTGCCATTCCCATTCCTCTCCTACGTTGGAGCAGAGACAGCCAGCTACTGTTGCTGGGATTTGTCCATAAGAGCTGTTGTCTTCTTCTTTTTCTTCTTCTCCTTCATTGTTGTGACTGCTGGAACCTCATCTTGAAGCTACAGAAGACCATTGCTGCAGCTGATTCACCATCTTCTTCCTTCCCTATTTCATCTCCTCCAAGCCTCTAAATCTGAAGCTACTGCTGCTGTGTATTCATCTTTTCAATTTCAGCTGGGAGCAGCTGTTGCAACCTTTCTCATCCATCTCTCTTCTTCCTCTGTTATTTCCCTTTCCCAATCACTGTTGTTGAGCTGGGCTGAATCTGTGCTGGGACACCCCCCTCTGTATCAGCTGCTACTACTGCTCCTTCTTTCCTGTCTGTGCTGGAATTCTCACCTGGGAGCTGCTGTCCATATGGGAAACGTGATCTAGGAGCTGCAGCCATCTGTTTCTTCATTTCCTTCATCTCCTTTTTCTCATTCCCTCATCTGTTACTCTGCTGGAATTTCCCTGGGAGCTACTGCTTGTGCTGGAATTCTTCCTTAAGGGGCTGCAGCTGCCTCTCTTCATATCCCCTTCTTCCTTCTCCCTGTTTCCCCTCTTATTTCTCCACCTGGACTATTGTTGCTGAGCTGGAAAATCATTGGAAGCCTTGCTACTGCTACTGCTGATACTGATTTCTGCTGTGCATCATCTTCTTCTCTGCTGGGCTTCTTCACTTCACTGCTGGAATTCTGTTTTTCTTCCTCCTTAAGTTATTTCTCTACAACCCATTCCACAAGAGGCAAGTGCATCAAACTACTAATTTAGAATGTGTATGATTTCCTTTGTTTCCTGTAGTTTAGTTCATAGATGTGATTTAATTTGTCTTAGAAACCATATGAGCTCTGTTTTGTGTCTTTGGATGGAAAGGTCACTGATGGATGGGGGTTTTCACCCCCCATTTGGAAGATCAGTGGGCCACAAGGGTGTAGATGGATGGTTTATGAGTTGTTTATAGTTTGGAAGTGTTTGGGTGAAGTTTGGAAGTGATTGGAAGTGGTTTGGGCGAAAAAGAAGTCAAAACGGAGAAGTTGCAGAAATGCAACTGGGACTGAAATTTCAGTGTGCTCGGTCGACCGAGACCCCCCTCGGTCGACCGGCGACACTGAAATTCCAAAAAAATGAGCCTTAGTTAAATTTCTGCAGATTCGACCTGACTCGCCCGGGACTCGCCCGACAGTGTTCTGGGTCGACCGAGAACACTGGAAAAGTGGATTTTTCAGCTCCCAGTTAGCTCTGTTCTGCTGACTGACTTTTCTATGGTCTGGGTCGACTGGGACCTATCCTGGTCGACCGAGACTACTAAGATTTTGGGGAAAAATTGGCCTTCAGCCATTTTGTTGCAGAAAACCCATTTCAATTAATTTGGTTGGCCCGGCTTAACCCAGGTTGACCCGTTATACATGGTTTTCGCAGGGAATGACTGAAAGTTGGTTTTTCACCCGAAATTCAGTCTGTTTACACCCACACCAACCCGAAACTTAGAATTAGCATTTAGAAAGTGTTTAAAGCTGGATCATCAATCTTTCTAAGGTTTTTAGAGTATGCGGTCAATCACTAGGCCTGGTTGTTTGACCGGACACGCTGTAAGCCTTTAGAAACGATTTAAGTTGTCCAGGAAGCCTGATTCAGGTTTGTCAGTGCACTCGGTTGATTCTCCCGGCCAGGAGATCAACCGAGCTCACCACACATCAGGTTCACCTGGAAAACCCTGATTGTTCCAGTTTTCAACATTTAGGAGATATGATCAGTTGTGGGGCCCATTGACCATCCAAATGAGCGTTTATCAGTGTCCTAAGCCCGAGTCAACGGTGTGGCTCAACCTTGACTCGCGGGGACCACTGTTTAGAGTTTTGGTTGATAATCTAAGATGATTCGACCTCTAAAAGTTGTCAACGATGCCCTCAATCAACTAAGCACCGAATACAGTATTTTACGGCATTAATGACATCGTTTAGAGATCGAATTACCGGAGATAGACCCGAACCTAAAGTGGCCCATTACCTAGGATTGGACCGTTGCTCTTCCCTATTGATTCCTATGTTGAAGTTCATACTTCCTTATTATTGTTCTGTCATTCTTAGATCTTTAGATTAGCTGTTCACTGTTAATTAAACATAATTGGAATACCTGAACCTAGGGTATCTAGAGGTGACCCGATAGTGTGATTTCGGAGATCATTGACCCGTGTCTGTGTCTAGGCGGGCCCTTAATGGGCCTAAGTGTGGAGATGTGAACTCTTTAGCTGGAAGAGGTAGTTCTTATTGGATTGTTA
This sequence comes from Cinnamomum chago, assembly GCA_038049695.1. Taxonomy (NCBI): domain Eukaryota; kingdom Viridiplantae; phylum Streptophyta; class Magnoliopsida; order Laurales; family Lauraceae; genus Cinnamomum; species Cinnamomum chago. The sequence goes on from CP142457.1 coordinate 39,165,303, forward strand.
AGCTGTTATGGATTGTAATGGAACTGTTTATCAGTAGTAGATGGATTAGTTGCCTCGTATGGACAGTGTTAGACCAGGCCATGTACTGATGGGCCTTGGTATGGATCCAACGAGTGGGCCTGGACCTTGAATGAGATCCAGAGACTGTATTGAGATGTGTAGACCTCTTAGAGATATTGTTAGGACCTTGTTCACGCAAGGCAAAGCCTAGACAGACACAGACCTTAGAGTTATTCTCGAGTCGGCATGAACATTCACTCAGTTGATTTAAGCTCAGCCTGTGGACTGATCATCCCCGGTAGGAGCTAGTTGAGTGTTGAGGAGCTATCATGATGAGCTGTGTGGTTAAGACGGACGGTGTGATACCGTGCCGGTCTGGAGTGTTGAGATGATGAGTTGATGAGATGATTTGAGGGATTGGTTATTCCCAGCTCTAGTGAGATTTCCCCGCCGCGACTGTGTTCAGTATGGGAGGGCCGCGGCATAATATCCCGCGGTATTCCAGCTCGTGTGAATGTGCCCCTTTGTTTACAGTAGTTTAGATGTTTCTATTTATCTTGGTTCCTTATGATTATCATGCACACCTGCCTAGTTCATTTCCCTTGCTATTCATTTAATTTATGTACTCGTCCTTATTTCCTTTGATATATATGTTCTATGTTAGTAGTATGCTGTAACTTGCCAGATCGTTTAGATCTGACCCATTCATTGGTGCTTAGGCCTTGACCCAGAGATCCCTGACGACGCACTAGCTGTAGTGGAGGCACCCGTTGCTGGAGAGTACGCGTGGGGCCCGGCCGACACAGATGTCGAGCCGGAGGGCGAGGAGTTTATACATGGGTTTTGAGAGTCTCTTGTTATTTGGGTTTTGAGCGAAACTTTGTAGTGAGTTGGGTAGACTCAAAATGTATTAACTTTGATTAATATTGAATCATTTTAATTAGACTGATGTTCCGCTCATACTTAATATATATATATATACATCGATACCTATTGCTTCCGCTTTGTTTAAATCGTTATGCTTCCGCAATTTAAATGTTATAACTATGTTGGTCAAAAAGTTTTAAATTGGACCTCACTGCGGCCTACGATCTTGGAAGTTCTCGGATTTTCCGGGAAGTAGCGCGCCAATTTCGGATAATCGAACGAGTATATCGGTATCCGGAATTGGGGCGTTACAATGTTGCGTTCACCTTAGATGTAACCTCATAAGTAAACATTTCTGAATTTTGATTGTATACTTAATTGAGCAAAGACTGTAACTCATTATATTCACTTGAAGCCTCTATAATTTTATCATCTTCCTACAGAAAACTCAGCAGAGAAGAACAACACACAGAAGAGAGAATATGAGAGAATCTTTTGTCTGTTATTTCTCAATATCCCTTAACAGTACATCACTCTATTTATATAGACAAAGGAGAGATTAGGAACCTAGCCCAAATAATCTCTGTTTTAACATGTGTTTAGTTGAGAACAGAACCATACAATCACAATCCCATGGTTCAACTGTAACAGCTATTAATAAGACATTGACATATAGGACCAACTTCCTGAGTCAAATAGTCACCCTTAGACACAACCCAGCTGCCACTTATAACTCTACTATTTTCATTTGAGATTGGCTAACATCCCCCCTCAAGCTATGGGGACGGTTGACCACCATTAGCTTGGACCAAAGAAATTGCAGATGGCGTGGATGCAACCCCTCTGTGAAGATGTCAGCGATTTGATCTTGGGATGTAACAAACTTGACATCAAGGTCTTTACGAATGACTTTCTCCCAGATGAAGTGGTAGTCAACCTCGATATGCTTTATTCTTGCGTGGAACACTGGGTTAGACGCAAGCAAAATGGTGGAAATGTTATCACACCAGAGTGTAGGACAGGAAGGAAGGAATACATGAAGATCCTTCAGAAGTGCGCGAAGCCAAGCTAATTCCGCTGCTGCACATGTGTGTGCAGTGATCTATACTCTGCCTCAGTTTGAGAATCTTGCCGCTGTATTTTGTTTCTTCGCACCCCAGGAGATAGGAGAGAGACCCAGAAAAATAATGAAACCCGATGTAGACCATCTATCTAGTGGGTCACCTGGCCAGTCTGTGTCTGAAAAAGCATTAAGGTGAAGACTACCTCTTGAAAGAGTTATCCCATAAGTAAGACTGCCTTTGAGATAACGTAAAACCCGCTTATGGGCAGTGAAGTGAGCAACTGTCAGTTGATGCATATTCTGGCAGATTTGGTTTACTGCAAAGGAGAGATCTGGGCGTGTCAAGGTTAAGTACTGCAGGGCTCCTGCAATGCTTCTATAGAGTGTGGGATTATCCATTATACGAGATGAAGCGTCTTGACTCTTGAGTATACTTTTTGTAATTGCACGGAGACCCCACTGGTTTGGCATCAACCATTGAGGTTTTGACAAGCACGTTTTTGGCATATTTTGTTTGGGACAAGAACAAGCCAGTGCAAGTCCTGATAACTTCATTTCGTAGAAAATAGTGAAGATAACCCAGATATTTCATCTCAAAGACCAGATGAAGCTGAGATAACAAATCTGAGATGTAATTGCTGTTATTTCTTGTAACCACAGTATCATCAACATAGATGAGGATGATAGTGATAGATTCGTTGCAGAAGCGTATGAATAAGGACGAATCTGCATATGTACTAGTTGAAATCAAGACAAACTAGAAAGTTGGAAAACCTCTCTTACCAAGCGCGAGGCACCTACTTCAAACCATAAATGGACTTGTGGGATTTACATAATGATTTGGGAAACAGGTGTTACACCCCGACCCAAACTAATCATTATTAAGGCTAATTAATTGAGATTAAAGCTAATTAAGCATGGATAAATGGGTTAATCAAGGTTAATGACCAAAGAGAGACAAATTAGTCAAAGATGATGCATTAAGCATAATGAAATGAAATTGAGTTGGTTAAAATGAGTTTAGACTCAAACAAGGTAGACTAAGGACTTTTTCGTAAATACGAGTTTTCACGTATTTTTTCAAATACGAAAATCCTTGATACCAACGTGTGTATCTCGAGTAGTACATTAACTTTCATAATAGATGCGATCCCATTTGACCTCAAATGGATCAAATGAGGTTTCATTTGACTTAAAATATAATAAGGCTTAATGAAAATGGGTTCTTGTGTAAGAAGGCCCTATATTAGAATGAAATGAGTCATTCTCTCATTTCACTCAAGCAAACCCTAGAGTCTTCTTCATCCTCTCCCTTCTCTTTCATTTGCTTCATCAAGAGTGAGATTAGGAGAGATCCAAGTGGTTAATGAGGAGTATAATTTTATCTTCATCTTCTTCCCTAAGTCATTTACCCCATTGTTGAAGAGTAAAGCTTGAAAGAGAACTCAAGATCTCTTTGCTTGGAGCCACAAGTAAATAGTTGGTCTTACCTTAGGATTTTCAAGTTTTATTGAGTAGATGAAGGTAGTGTGTAGCACAAATAGCTCATAGATTTGTGTATTTCATGTTTTCTTGGAATTTAGGGTTTCATTGGAAGTTTTCATCTCAAAAGCAAGCTAAGCAAAGGGCTTTGAGTTAACTAAACTTCAAGAGAGGCAAGTATATACATTTCTAGTGATTTATGATTTTATAGAACTTGTATGAACTCAAGGAGTTCAAAAATATGGATTTTGTTCAGAACTTCTAAAGCTCGAAAATGAGCTTCTTGGCGAATTTCGGCTAGCCGCAAGGCTAACCGCGGGGCTAACCGTCAAAAATCCCCAGTTTGGTTAGCCTCTGGAAAGCTGACTGTCAGCTAACCGCCGAATTTCGGTTAGCCGAAATTGGAATTTCGGCTAGCCGAAAGGTAACCGCTGAGCTGACCGAAATTGAGTTAGAAATGTATCGAGAAAACGAGCTTCTTGAAAGCTAACCGTGAGCTAACCAAACCTGGTTCGGCTAGCCGCCAACAAGGTTTCGGCTAACCGCCAGTGCAGTTTCGGCTAACCTCCAGATAGCCGTCGAGGTAACCGAACCTGACCAAATTATTCATAGCAGTGATTTTTGGATTTTGCATGGACTAAGATCGTTTATGTGGTCCTAAATACTCCTCATGTAGTTAAGACGAGCCGTGAGGTAAATTGTGACTGATATAAATGGAAAGCCTAGTCGTTGAGGCTAATATTAGTGATATCTAAACCTTCATAAGTGTTAGCTAAGGTTATCTAATGCACAATCTAATTAAAGTAATGTCATTCACAGTAACACGTGCATTAATAACGAACGTTTCACTCGTTTGTTGGTTTAGATGATTGTTTTAGAGGGCATTACATAGTAGTTTCTTAAGCTCATTATTGAGCCACACTGAATTGACATTGAACTCATACTGAATTGATGAATGATCACTAAATATGACATTGAATAATGAATAGTTACTAAAGGCAACAATGAGTAAATGATTAATCCTACTACAGCAGATGGATTTGGGTGTTCCGGAGCTCCGTGGTGATGCTAGTTGTCCTTGGCTCGGACACTAGTAAGTCCCACATATTCTGATCATATCTATGGGTATTGATTTATGCCTTCCGTTTGGAAGATGAATCCTTCCTTTGAGGGAATATGGTAAATTAAATGAAATGAAACGAATGAATGAAAGTTATGGTAGTGATCATCTCGTACATTGTCATTGTAGAAATTATATGGAATTGTTATTAAATGGATTGAATGAATTCATTATATGTATTAACATGTGCTGTTACTAGATATGTTTATACATTGTTAAACCGTCGTGTTCACTAGTGTTATTGATGGCATTACAGGCCCGATTGCCCCTACCGGTGCAGCTGCGCCCCCGGTGCCATCGGAGGAAACCGCTCCGGTTCCTCCAGGAGGACTAATCGAATGGAATGGACGGAATACAATTTGATATGGGTATTCGAGTGCAAAAAAGAACTATAACATTTTGAGAAACGTTTTGAATGGTCATTTTGTACATTCTTTTTGGAATGTAAGTAATTGTTATTGTATGGTGTTGGATATGCACCGATTGACGAACTATGATGGAAATGATACATGTATAAGGACTTTATTTTTGTATACATGTAAACTCGTAAATTGTTATTGTCAATTATAGATATTTCCGCAAAATTTGTGTATTTGGCAGGTTTATTAAGAATGATATCCCTTGTGGATTCCGATTAAACTTCGGTTAATTCGGAGTTTACGGGAGTAAGTATGAGCTCTCAGCTCAGGGTTATCGTAATTTCGGGCCCGGGTCGTGACAACAGGGATCAACAAATCCTTGGGGTTGCATCATATAAATGTCTTCTTGTAGGATTCCATGGATAAAAGCATTAGTCACATCTAATTGATGAAGAGGCCACCTAAATTGGACAGCCAATGCAAGAATAACCCTGATGGTAGAATGTTTCACAACTGGGCTAAAAGTCTCATTGTAGTCTATACCCTGCTCTTGATGAAATCCTTTGGCAACCAATCTGGCCTTGTATCTTGCTATAGAACCATCTGTATTATGTTTCAATTTGAACACCCACTTGCATCCAACGATATTTTTGGAAGGAGAAGATGGAACTACGGTCCAAGTGCCCTGTCTCTGGAGAGCTAAGAACTCGACAGACATGGCTTTCCTCCACTCTTCACGTTTGGAAGCCTCTGAATAGCTGGCAAGTTCTCTAGTGCCATAGTAGACATGTGTTGGGAGTGTGATTGGATGTTTTGTGGCCTTGAGAACCTTTTTCTTACTAATACCCAACTTTGATCTGGTAGTCATTGAGTGAGAACTTGTGGAAGGCAATGCACTTTTGGCTCTAGTCTTTATTGGTGCATGTGCTAGAATAGTAGCAGTAGGTGCCTGTTGAGAAGTGGTAGTGTGCTGTTGGGTAGTGACGGGCTCTTGGTGACTAGGTAGAGGCTCTTGTTGAACTGTGTGTATAGTGATTTTACCATTCTGATCTACAAGAAATTCTAACGGACATGATGAACTACCATCAACCAAGGCTATCAAGCCATGTGCTCTCAACATAGGTAGAAATTGTGACTTCCATAGAAGGTAGTTATGATTTTCCAATTTGATGGAAATCAAGCTACTAATATTAGAGATCAAGAAGGTGGAGGTATGACCAGAAGACATTCCAACAGAAGTAGAATAATGCATGATCGCGATCTATATGTAGAAACAACACTAGAAAGTGACGTCGAACAAAAAACAGAGATCAACAAGACGATCCACAAAGAAACAGGGAGGAAAAATGAGATCTGAAAGATGAGAGAACTGAACCTCTCAGGCTGATGAAGAAAAATGCCAAAATAGTCGGATCTGAGACTTCTTGAAGAAGGAAACTGGATCTTCTTGAGAGAACGATCAAAAGATACGATCTACACACGTTCTTCAGAGATTGATCAAAAGCAGGGGCGGATCAAGGGGGGGCGGCGGGGATGGTTGCAGCCCACCCAAGCTTTCAGCCCAAAAAAAATAATTAGATTTTGAATTTTGGGGCCCGGTCTCACAAGCCACAAGGCCCACAACTCAACTCTCAAAAAAGTCAAAACCCTTTTCTTATTCTCTGTTACCTCTCATCCTCTTCTGCTTCACCGTCTTCGCCTTTGTTGTAACAAACAAGGGTGCTGGAAAGGTTGTTTCCGTCGTGCCCATCATCTCAGGTTTGTTGTTTTTTAAGTTATACAACACCATTCGATTTCTGTTTCTATGCTTTCTTCTTATTCTTCTTTGTGTTTCCCCCCATTTTTCAACTATTTTGTCTCATTTCCTTTTTTTGCTTTTGAATGTTGGGATACTCTTCTAAAATAGATCAATCTCTGATAGATTTTGACTACACAATTGATCTTGACCATTTGGCCCTTCTAATTCTACTAACTATTTAAACTGTTTTTTGCTAACACTGGCTGTTCATATTCTGCACTAATCCTCTCCTGTCACGTCTAACAGTGGGCAATCCAAGGTAGGTTAGAGGGTCAGTTTCCTGGGTAGTGGATGTGGATGAGAAGAAATGGAAGAGTCTCTTTTACTATGTTGCTGAAGTAGATGGGCATCCTGGAAAGAAGCCCCTTACTCGTAGGGGCGGATCAAGGGGGGGCGGGCAGGGGTGGCTGCAGCCCACCCAAGCTTTCAGCCCAAAAAAAAAATTAGATTTTGAATTTTGGGGCCCGGTCTCACAAGCCACAAGGCCCACAACTCAACTCTCAAAAAAGTCAAAACCCTTTTCTTATTCTCTGTTACCTCTCATCCTCTTCTGTTTCACCGTCTTCGCCTTTGTTGTAACAAACAAGGGTGCTGGAAAGGTTGTTTCCATCGTGCCCATCATCTCAGGTTTGTTGTTTTTTAAGTTTTACAACACCATTCGATTTCTGTTTCTATGCTTTCTTCTTCTTCTTCTTTGTTTTTCCCCCCATTTTTCAACTATTTTGTCTGATTTCCTTTTTTGCTTTTGAATGTTGGGATGCTCTTCTAAAATAGATCAATCTCTGATAGATTTTTACTACACAGTTGATCTTGACCATTTGGCCCTTCTAGTTCTACTAACTATTTAAACCTTTTTTTGCTAACACTGGCTGTTCATATTCCGCACTGATCCTCTCCTGTCACGTCTAACAGTGGGCAATCCAAGGTAGGTTAGAGGGTCAGTTTCCTGGGTAGTGGATGTGGATGAGAAGAAAGGGAAGAGTCTCTTTTACTATGTTGCTGAAGTAGATGGGCATCCTGGAAAGAAGCCCCTTACTCGTTGGTTCATTGGAGGTTGGTTCTTTTTGTTCTTTTGCTTCCTTTTTGGGTGAGATGAGACTTTGTTCCATTTTTTTCGTTAATTTTGGGTCATGGGATGCTAGAGTTTCACTTTCACCTTTTGTTCATTTTTCTCTCCACCACATAATGTTTTAGTTAGTTCTATCTCAGCTGCAAAATGGTTGTTTTCTTTCTTCATTTTAGGGTTCTTACCGATGTTAGTTGTTTTCATAGGTTTTTTTCTAACTAATTGGATTTGGTTAGATTAACTCAGATTAAGCTTGATGTGCATCGTCATCCCCGTTTTCAGAAATTGTCTACCATTTATGAGCTATGTCGAGCTTTAATTGAAACAAAAAAGTCAACTATTTATCATTTAATTGATAGATTGATTCGTCTTGTCTTGACTCTTCCTGTTTCCATGGCAACTGCCGAACGAGCCTTCTCAGCTATGAAACTTGTCAAAACATGACTCTGTAACAAGATGGATGACGAGTTTCTCACGGATTACATAGTTATTTACATCAAAAGAGAGTTTGCTAATAAAGTCGACATAGAGTTGGTAATAGATGAATTTGATAAGAAGACACGCAAGTCAAGATTTCACTAGCATCACGTTTTAACTTTTGTTTGTCTTTTGTCATACTTGTCAAGATCTATTGTGAAGACATTTTTTTGTTGATTTTGAGTAGTATAATAAAAATGATCACTCTTTTGGTATGATGCTTGTCAAAAATGAATTATGAAGATAGTACATAGATAGTTTTTGGTGGGACATTGTTGCTATTTTTTATAGTTTTTGGTAAGATATTGTTGCTATTTTTTTAGTGTAACTTAAGTGCAGCCCCCCATATTAGAAGTCCTGGAACCGCCCCTGATCAAAAGACGATGAAGGAAATCCAAAAGCTGAAGCTAAAACCAACAGATCTGAGGCTTTCTTAAGAAAAAAAAAATTGATATTCTTGAGAGATCGATCAAAAGAGATGATCTACACAAGTTCTTCAAAGATCGACCAAGAACTTGATCTAAAGGTAGCTGAGATCAGAACTCCTTGAATTTGAAGAAGAAGCTCTAAAAATTTCGACGAGAAGAAAGCAGGATCGCATTCAACGCCAGTCAATCCATGCTCTGATACCAAGAAAACTCAGCAGAGAAGAACAACACACAAAGAGAGAGACTGAGGGAATATTTTGCCAGCTATTTCTCAATATCCGTTAACAGCACATCACTCTATTTATATAGACAAAGGAGAGATTAGGAACCTAGCCCAACTCATCTCTGTTTTAACATGTGTTTAGTTAAGAACAGAACCATACAATCACAATCCCATGATTTAACTGTAACAGCTATTAATAAGACATTGACATATAGGACCAACTTCCTGAGTCAGATCGTCACCCTCAGACACAACCCAACTGCTACTTATAACTCTACTATTTTCATTTGAGATTGGCTAACACCTACACGTGGAAATACCAGACCACATGTACAAAATTACAAGTTTTCTATAAAGAAAAATAAAATCTTTAAAGGTCCTTAGGAAGTGGCCAAAAGTCATTCAAGTGAACATTACCACATCAGTCTGTCAAGGGTGATTTAATCCCATCATAGCTCAGAATCCACTATCTGGTTCTTTACATAAATTAACAATGTGGTAACTGTTGTAAGAACTTCCTCATTTCTTTTTGTAAGACACAGAGCTAGTAAGTGAGTCCATGACATTTGATAAATTCTAAAATACATTTTATATTTATGTTTTATTTAATTTCCATATAGAATTATATCATGTATGTTAGAAACCTTTTGATTATCCAAGCCTATGTCCAAACAACTGTATTTGACCTTGAAATTGTTCATGGGTTTTCGTATTTTAAATGTTCCAGTCAGGAAAGAACTTGCTGACTTTATATAAATCAGTCTAATGGTCGTCTTGCTGAGCCTTGTAAAAGGGGTTTTGGTTTTTTTCTCAAGTGCGTTGATATTGATGTATCTCTCCTTTCTCATTTTCATTTACTATTACTATTAGGTAAACACATGCTTAATGATTTAGAACTTGATGTCTCATTATCACATTTTTCAAGTTATGTGAAGGTGGGGAGCTTTTGGATAAGATACTCTCCAGGTGATTTTTTTTTGTTATTGTCATATATATGGGTATTGCAAAGCGATTATATAAAATTATTATGCTAATTTAATATTGTCTCATTATCCCAAGATCTTTTTTGGAGTGAATACTTTGCCTTGTAAGAATTTATTGCTACTTGTATTCTGATGGTGTTTTTTTTTTTTTTGCTTTTGCATATTGGTTTTGGATTTTATTGTGCTGGCTGTGGGCTCTTAGGGATTACATTTTTTATTTTGATCACAGACAATTGTGGATGTTAGAGATTTCTGGAAATGATCAAGTAGTAATATTTGTGTATTTTAGATATTTGTGGGTTTATTTTAGTTTATGGATGTAGGATATTTGGTTGTGGATGTTATTTCGATGTGTTGATTAACCTATTTTAAATTGGGCTGTGCATCAAGTTTGTGGCTTTGAACAGGTATTCAGATTTTTATTTGTGGTATACTTGGAGAAATGAAATTTTAATTTAAAAATAATAATAATCTTTCCCGACACACCAGCGTGCATTGCAAAAAAAAAATGTATTACAACATTTCCCGATGTGATTTGTGTGTCGGCGAAGTTGCATTTCCCAACGCGTTAGCCCAAAGATATAACACATTTCCAATGCATTAAGCGTCGGTTACTTCATGAATTCCCAACGCATTGGTAATGTCAGCTATTTCATGCATTCGCAACGCATTGGTAGCGTTGGCTATTTCATGAATTCACAACACTTAATTATCGTCAGCCATTACTACGAATTCCCAACGCACTACGAGCATCGTCAATTACCAGGAATTTCCAACTACCAACGTCGGCGTTTATTTTCTTGATGCTGGTACTGCGTTGGCAAATCTGGTTTTCGAATCAGCAAAGTTGGACTTTTTGCCGATGCACATCTCTTTGCCAATGTATTGGTCGACGCTGCATTGCATTGGCAATTGTACAGAGATATGCCGACGCAGTTAAAATAGCATCGGCTATGGATTTGGTTACACATAGTTGCCGACGCCCGGCCAACACACTGAAATGCGTTAGGAAATCCTTTGCCGACGCAAAACCTACATTTCCAAACACGGTGACTGCATTGGCAAAATTGTATTTTGTTGTAGTGAGGTCTTTATGATTGGGCAGTGTATGAATGTGGCAGATCAAATGAGTTCATAATTACAAGCGAAGAAGATAAAAGATTTAATCTCATGGGATAAACTCCTTTCAAATGAGTAAATTAATTTCTCACAATAAGAAACATAAATCTCTTATTCATACACTTAACTAAGGGTGTATTTATCAGTTTAATTTTTATTTTTTTCATTTTATGCAAGGAAAATGTACTGCATTTGCACCAAACTTCAAACCAATAGCTGCATGGAATATTGGTATGAATTTTCTTTCTATAACATGTTTCTCTTGTTGCACATAGGCACCCGAGATAAGCCCACATGCATACACACACCAATGTACCCACCACCTGGTAACTCCTCTCACTCGTTTATTTTGGGCACGCGAGAATCAATGCAACTGTACAATCCTCTGCTGAGAATGATCTCTTAAAATAAGTTACTTTCGAGGGAGCGCATATAATAAGTTTCCACCTGCTAACATGGAAACATTTCATTTCACACAACTATGTTTCCAAGGCATAGTACTGCTTGACCAAACTGGACTGCCCATTTCCACAAATCTACAGTCTCTCGTGGGTTCGTACTCGGAGCAACGCTTAAACCCACTACTTAATTGATAGCTTATGGAGGAAAAGTGAAAGTACTTGTTTAAATTAGGAGAGTGAATTTTAGAGCTTGCAAATTGAATTTCTAAAAATGATAAGATATGTATTTCCTTGAAAGTAATTAAAATTGAAGAAACAAAGGTGGAGATACACAAACTGACATCAGATAATCTGCAAATTTAATTTCTAAAATTGATAAGATATGTTTTTCCTTGAAAGTAATTAAAATTGAAAAAACAAAGGTGGAGATACACAAACCGACATCAGATAATCTCCACTCAGGTAGAAAGCGGTTATACAAGCATCACCCTAGTAAATGAAATACTAGGAAATTAAGCTAGTTTCCATCTACATCTCATGCACCCATACCTCTTTACCATTCCTTCTTTGGAACCCATGGTTCCAAATTCATAGAAATTCAATTTCATGTCAATCGAGCGGGTCCAAAAAATCCTAGAAATGACTTACTATATGTCTGATAGTACACTTGTGTGGAGCATTTTGCGAAAAAGGAAATGATGTCCGCCCTTCTGACATTTTTCTCACAGTTTTCACTTCTGAAGTGAAAGTCGTTCGACAAGTTTTATGAAAAGTTGTTTCAGTTGTTTGGTTCTTACTTCTCTATAAAACCAGCGCATTGGAGCTAGAACATGCAAAAGTCTGGTTTGACAAAGTTGGTTTTTTTTTTTTTTTTGGGAATATTTCAAATAATTCCTTAAGGTTTTTTCTTATTTCAAAAAAATACATAAGTTTCAAAGCTTTTCAAAATAGTCCCAAAGTTTTTCAGTAAATTTTCAATTAAGGATGTCCGGCGACTTAAAGGTATTTTCTGATGATTTCTTCTCTAGTTTTTTTTTTTAAATACCCAAATTACCTTTCATTAAAAGTCATGATATGGTTCCAGCAGCCACTACATGCAATCAATTGTCATGGGGTCGTTAGCTGTCCTTGATCATCGGGATGACACCGGTGAATGAAAAGAGGAAGATATAAAGGAAGTAAATGAGAGTTTTATTTCAATGAATGGTATTTTGCGTTTTTTTAGAAAATAAAGGAAAAAATTTACCGGAAACAACTTTAAATGGATGAATGTCCTTAATTGAAAAGTTTCTGAAAAACTTAGGGACTATTTTGAGAAGTTTTGAAACTTGTGTCCTTTTTTGGATTAAGGCAAAAACTTTAGGCCTTATTTGAGAATTTTCCTTTTTTTTCAAGGTAATGTTTGATATATTAATAAATAAATCAAAGATACGGCCGTAAAAGAGGACGTAACCTGTTTCCAACCACTGTGAACAAAGATTACCACAATAGAACAAAACAAGCAACAAAAAGAAGAACATCCCACATCCTAGACCAATAAAACAACAACCCCACAATCTGGGCTAGCAAAAAAAAAAAAACCCCACAGCCTGGGTAATGCTACAAACAACCTAAGGAAAAGAAAAGGGCAGAGAGGCAGAACTTCCAACTTCAAACAACCAAAGATTAGAGAAGTAGAGGCCCAAAAGAAGAATGGTAGGCAATCACCAAGCTACGTACTAGCAACAATCTCCCTCTACCTACGCATTGAATTAGCAACAAACTAATTGTCAAAGGTTACTGGATTAACAAATCTCAACCCGGCCTTTAGCTATTTTAGACCATCGAACATCCTTCTGAAAAGAAATATAGTAGTGCATAGTGATAAGTCCAAAAAATTGTAGCTTTCATTCATCATTTTATATACATTTGTGGACTTAATTAGGTTAATGGCATAGAATTACACTTAATTTCATGATTTCATGCATTTGAGAATCAAAGTTGGGATCTTAGTCAAATTTGATCAAAATTCATTACATTGCATGACTTTTATGAAATTAGGGATTTTCATCTCATTCATCACCCAAAAATTAGTTTTTTACCTTCACTAATGCATACTTGCTAATTTTGATACCATGTGTTATTTTTAGAAAGTTGGGTACTTTTTGTACATTAAGTAGGCATGTAGGGCCCCATGCATAGTCCATCTAGATTCTTCACACTTGATTATTATTGACATTATTTAATTTCATTTATATAGGAGAAACCAAGAGTGGGACCTAAACTGGTGAAACTTGAAGAGAGATCAAAGGTGGGATACCCTTCATGGTGGGCCCACATATCTTGACATCTTGGTGGAGTTGGAAAGATTGAAAATTCTCAAAGAAGAAAGAAGAAACTGAGATTTGGAAAGATGGTGTTGACTTGCTAAATTTGGAAACCAAAATTAAGAAAGAGAGAAAATTAGAAACTTTGCAAGGGGAGTTGACTACTCAAGTGAGGAAGGGTGCCAAATATGGGAAGATAATCAAATAAGAAGGAAAATAAAGAGTCCAAATATGCCCTAGACGTCTAATATGAGCCCCACACACCCCATTCCATGCCAAACATAGAAGTTCCCTTAATTGCACAATTATTATCGGATTTTTCAGAGGTAGCGAATTGAAATGGTCATAACTTTCAACCCGAGTGTCGGATTAGTGCAATCTATGTACCATTGGAAAGCTCTTTTCGAGTAGATATCCATGGAGCCCAAGATTTTATAAATCAGAGTTATATCGAGGGAGATATAACCTTTGGAAGTTGGTTGTTATAATTCTATGCGGAAATTGCAAAAAGTTTTCAAAATTGGCAACATGAGAGATGTTTGAGGAGTTCAATTTGGGAAGACTTGGAGCCCAAGAGACCACACTTAGTAACAAATCCTTTCTAATTCAAATTCTTTCCAAGTGTAAAGCCTAGCTTGAAGCCTAAGCAAGAAATCTTTACAAATTAATAAGAAAATAAGTCCTAAAAGAGAAGAGATTATTTGCTAAAGAGGAGGCATCAACATCTATAAAGCCATTCTCCACCAAGCATCTCACGTCCAGCCCTCTCTCCTATTCCTTTCTTTCTTTCTTCCTTTCTTCTTTTCCATTAGTTTATTTTTATTTTTGGTAGCATTGGGCCATGTCCAAGGATTTATTTTGAAGGAGAAAATTTGTGAAGGAGAAGTTGTAAAGATGCAATTTGTAATGATAAATGCAAATTTTCTTGATTAGAGCTATGGATGAATGTAAGTAATTGTCTTTTTATTTGTTTAATAATTCTAATTTGTGTTCCATGATTATGTGCTTTATGATTAATAGGCTTGTCTTCGTGCCCTAGGCAAATCTTTATTTTTATTTCTAAAAATAAAAATTATTTTTTGACTACTCATGCTTAGTTTTGATAGGCGATGCTTAGGATTTAGATCTTTTGATGGTTTATGCTTACTTTTGATGGGTGGTGCTTAAATTATTTTTATTCTTTTATGAGATGAAGGAAGTCTTGAGTTTTGAATTTTTATGATTAAAAAGGGATTTTAAAAGTTAGATTTTCCAAATTAAAAATATTTTTTTGTCTTTGATTTGAAATAAAAATTGGAACAAATTAGGGTTACTTGATAAATAATTTGTAGATGTTTATTGGATTCCTATGCTCTAATCTGAAAGTCCGAGATCCTTAACCCTAGAAGGGGGGTGAATAGGGTGAGCTACAACTTAGTAACCAATAATGACAAATTTTAACTTCTTTAAATTAATTAGTCACAAGTGGTGATTAAGTAAATAAATGCGGAAGCTTACAAAAAACAATCACCACAAAGCATGCACTATTACACAAGGATTTATAGTGGTTCGGCCTCAATGCCTACATCTACTACCGGCTTGTGATCCAACACCCCACCGGATTTTCACTATTAATGCTTTTCAATAGGCTAAACAATAACCTC
Source organism: Cinnamomum chago (assembly GCA_038049695.1). Taxonomy (NCBI): domain Eukaryota; kingdom Viridiplantae; phylum Streptophyta; class Magnoliopsida; order Laurales; family Lauraceae; genus Cinnamomum; species Cinnamomum chago. Next base: position 39,180,638 of record CP142457.1, read on the forward strand.
TAACACTGATGTTTTTCAAAGCTTAACATCAACCTATACACTATGCTTTTCTAGGCTAAGCAATAACCTATGCAACCAGAAGGTTGGTTTCATCTCTGAGTAGTGTCTAGAATACACTTGATGGAGATACAGTTTAAGCTCAATTACAATGCCTCTTGATTAGGCAGATATGAAATTGAAAAACAAACTCACACAACACTCTATGTAATGCAAAGATGAATGCACATGGTGTGTGTGTGAAAACTTCAATCAAGTTAAAAATGATAGCTTAATGAATGCAAGCTTAAAGCTTTTGAAAGTGTAAAGCACAAAAATAGATTTGATTGAAGTGAAGGAACAAATCACATGTAATTTAAAAACCAACTTGAAATTGATGTATATCAATGCTAAGCAAGTTGTGTGAAATTTTAAAACAAAATACATGTGATTTGTGAAGTTGTTGAATCCAAAACATAAGATAGATTTGAAAGTGATTTTATTATGATGAAAAACAACAACCAAAGTTTCAACCAAGTATAAGAATCATGTTACATATAATTTCAAAGATGATTCCAAAACATGATTCACTTAGATATACTAATTTGAGTCCTACTTGGTTTGAATCAAGGTGATGTATCCAAAACAATAAATCAATTCAACACATATATATGTTAAGGACACAACAAATCATAGTTAACATGCCTAAAAAGATTTACTAATAATTTAAGCAAAGCATGAAAACATATGAAAAGGAAAACTAAGCTTACATAGAAGATTTACTTATGATTCCAAGTTTTAGCTTCCCTTTTGACCAACTAGCCTCCCTTAGCTCATTCCCCTTTGTTTGATCTCAAAATACATCAAGGAGTATCCCTTGTATCCTCAAATTTGGCCAATGAATGAACTTCAATTTATAGAAAATGTTGTCCAACGGCTAGCTTGTCGGTCGACCGACAATTGGAGTTCGGTCGACCGAACTCAACGGTCATATCCCAACGGTCATATATTTCGAAAGTTTGCTGACAGAAATACACTTGTCGGTTAATCGAACTGAAGTTCGGTCGACCGACAGGTGACCGATACTTGACTGATAGCTGACTGAAGTTCCTAGAAAACACAGATTTCATATTCTAGAATCGGAACCGACAACTGACCGACAAAGGTTCGATTGACCGAACTTTCCTTGATTATAAAGATTTGTAAAAATGATTTTTTAAAGGGAAACTTGGTCTTGGAGGTCTAGGCCATTGAATCAAGCATGAAAACATGTTTTAAATCATTCTAAGAGTTTTAAAAACATGAAACCTAAAATGCTTAAGCTGATTTGAAACTTTTAAAACCATAGGCAAGCTTGATTCGAAAATCTTCTTTTGAAAACTAAATGCATCCAAGTTTAAAATCAAAACATGCATAAATCAATATTTCTACAAGTCTAGAAAACAATGCATTAAGATTTCAAGAATTTCTAAATCAATGTATGTGTGAAAATTCGAATGATGCTAAAATGATAATGCATCCATCAAATTGCAAAACACAAAATCCCTAACATAATCACTTTCATTAGTTGGTAGTCTTTATCTTTCTAAATTAGTTGCTTGCTTTTATTTGTAAATACTCAAAGCTTTCCTTAATTGTTAGTTAATTAGTTTTCTTAATCTAAAAGTTTTTTAAATTAGCTTCATGTGGGTTCGACCCGTTCTTGCAACTATCTCATCTAAACACCCGTGCACTTGCGGTATTATATGATTGATATTGATTACATCAAGTTTTTTGCGCCGTCTCCGGCGAGCCAATTTGAAAAAAATCTTTTAGTTAGGATTTCTAGCATTATTTGTTCATATCATAGCAAACTTTTTAGTTAGCTGCATTCATAGCTTGCATTAGGTTTACTTTTTGTGTTTTTTAATGATTGTGGTTACTGTTTTTCAAGTTTTTGTTGCTGATTTTAATTAGTTTTCGGACTGATTGCTAGTGGTTACATAAAAGACAGAGTTCATCACTAATTTTTTGACAGATTTGGAATGGTTTTTGCCCAAAAGTTCGCACTTTGAAAACTAGTCAAACGGACTCATTTTGATGTAAAATTTTGCTGGATTGGACTTTGGTATATTGACTTTTAACCATCAAAATTTTAGAAAGAAATATGTTTTGGAAGTCCAACTTTTAGTGCTATGAATAGGGCCAGTCAGTCAGGCAAATTCTGCAATCAGCAGAAAAACTGGTTCAAGTAGCCAATTTCATTATAGCATAATTTCTTCATCTTTTATCCTTTTTAGTCTCTGTGTTTTTTTTTATTATTCTTGCATATTAGGAGATTACATCCCAGTCATTATTTTCAAGTTGTGATTAATAAAAGTGGGTTGTACAGATCTGTAAACTTGGGCCTATGCAACAGGTTCCAACACTTAATTAGAATTTTTTCAGCACTTGACCGGAAGGTGTTCATTTAAGTTAGGACTGCATTAGGAGTTTTAGAATTGCTTATTTCATTCAAATTGAAGTAGTTTAGGGTTGTAAAATTTAGATTAGGTTGATTTTTCAATTTAGGAATTTATTAACAATTTTTTGCTATTTTTACTAGTTTATTTAGATCTAACACTTTGGTCGTTTTCTTTGAGGTTACAATCTGGATTTTGAAGGACTCAAAAAGGAAGGAAATCACGGGGATTGCTTTGAAGCAAACAAGTTGCTCTCAGAATTGCAAAAATGCTATTTAAAAAAAAAGGGTTAAGCTTGCACAGTTTAAATATTTGCATGGACCCGCTAAAAGAGTGTATAAACTTTACCCCACGAATCTTTAACTTGCAAGTGGGTCTTGGTTGATTTAAATTTTGCAAATTGTGACTGCTTGCGTGGCACACCAAGTAAATTGGACTCACGCACTTAGTTAAGGGCAATCCACCCAAAAAAGATACGGTCTGGATTTCATCACCAAATCCTTGCCTATTCAGGTTAACCATCTCCCACATTAGGACCCTAACTTTAATTAAAATCAAGTAGCAACAAGACCCTAGGATTCAAGCTCAATAGGATGAAGACCATTGACGGTTCAACCAATTGCGCTCTTTAACCGAAGTTGATGCCCAAGAAAGCCTTTGCTCCTGAGGGTGCAACAATTTAACTATTAAGGGTACTAGTATTTAAGCAAGTTCATCCCCACCACTCCCTGTTGGCTGCCTGGTCAACTAAGGTTTCATAGGACCGAATTGGAGGCCCACATGTTCTTTTCACCAGTTAGGGGTTGTCTAGTGTCTAGGCCAACCCTAGGACCTTTTGTTTTGCTCAATCCTTGTGTGTGATTGCTTGATTTGTTTGTGCATCATATTAGAAATAGTTGGACCCTGCATATAAATTAGACTAACATTTTTAGGTTAGACCAGGTGCATGTAATCTAAACCTGAGGGAAAAATTGTGAGAATGCGAAAATCAAAGGTTGATTCGATTAGAGCCTGAGTTAGCATTCACCATCATAGGTAGTTCATCAATTTTTAAAGAAAAAATGGCTGATCAAACGGACCCACCCATGACTTTGAAATACTACATGTACCCCACTAGGACAACTCAACTGTCCTGCATCACCCTGCCTCAGACCAATGCTACATTCGAGCTGAAATCTGGTTTGATCCAGATGCTCCCCGAATTTCATGTGATGGACCAGGAGAACCCATACCAACATGTTAGGGAATTCAAGGACATATGTGGGACCATGAAATACAATCACATGACCGGAGAATCCCTTAAACTTAGGTTGTTCCATTCTCTCTAAAGGAAAAGGCTAAAGCATGGCTTTATGCCTTACAAGCTGGGTCCATTACCACATGGGCTAGACTAGTCGAAGAGTTTTACAAGAAATTCTACTCTAAACAGAAAACCACTTCGATTAGGCAGGCCATCAATGGGTTTTATCATATGAATGGGGAGACACTTTACAATTTTCTTGAACGGTTCAAGGACCTCTTGATCCAGTGACCCCACCACGGATTTGAGAAGATCCGATTGGTCCAGATTGTGTATGAGGGTTTGGATTACCCTACTAAGCAAATGGTGGAATCTTTCTGCAGTGGAAAGTTTACACAGAAAATAGCAGATGAAGCATGGACATTTTTGGAAGAAACCTCTGAAAACACACTGAAGTGGGCCCCTATCAAGAGGGAGCCCATCAAACCCACCATTCTTAAAAAAGGGGAAATGTTCAAGGTTGAACCCAAAATTGAGGCAGAAGCCAAATTGGCCACACTGTTGAGGAGAATAGAGGCCTTAGAGTTGAACCAAAAGCCCACTCCAAACACTTTGGAGTCATTGAAATATAATCAGGCCATGAATGGAGGAATTGATCCAACAACTTTGGGTCAGACTGAGTCTGTTGAGGAGGTGAATGCGCTTTATCAAAACACTCGTTTTGATAATCGTCAGAGGTATGACCCATACTCCAACACCTACAATCCAAGTTTGAGGGATAGCCCGAACTTTTCTTGGACCAAAGGCTCAACTCAAGGTGGCCCATCTCAGTCCACTCAATTTTAGCCCAATCAATCTCAAGTCAATGCCCCACCCAGTTTCTAAAAACCTGACTTCAACCCCAGTCCATTGACCCAAAGGGTTGATTCTTTAGAAGAGGCCATGAAACTCATGTCTCAAACCACGGCCCAATTGTCTCAGAGTACTACTCAATTCCAGCATACAACTACTCAAATTTTGAATGATCACACCCAGACCCCTGCAAAACTGGAATATCAGATGGGTCATCTGACCAACTCCATCAATGCCAAAGACAAGGGAACCTTCCCTAGTCAACTCGAACCTAATCCCAAGGGCCAAGTTATTCATGATCCTAAAGGAAAAAGGCCCAGAACAAGTTCAATCCATTATCACTCTTAGGTCAAGTACACAAGTTGATAACAAGGTCAAACTACCCACGGAACCTGAGAAAGAATCAAGTAAGATAGTGGAAACTGAGGAACCAAGTGTGAATGCTAAACCAATGTTAGAACCAGAGTCAGTCAAAGAGAACTCAGTCAATGCTGAACCATCACCTAGTGAGCCCACTCCTAGGACTTATGTTCTCAAAGCACCATACCCACAGACGCTAGGCCCAACAAAATCAACTGTTCAGTTGGATAAAATGCTAGAAGTATTCAAACAAATGAGGATCAATATCCCACTACTTGATGTTATCCAACAAATTCCGGCCTATGCAAAATCTCTGAAAGACCTTTGTACCTTCGAAAGAACTACTAATGTGCCCAAGAAGGCTTTTCTAGCCCAACAAGCTAACTTGATTATTTCTTGCCCAACCCCGATCAAATATAAGGACCCAGGGTGTCCTACCATTTCTTGCCAGATAGGGGATCATCACATATAGAAAGCTTTGCTAGACTTGAGTGCAAGTGTGAACCTTCTTCCGTACTCTGTTTATGAAGAATTAGGTTTAGGGGAGTTGAAAAAGACCCATGTGACCTTGCAATTGGCTGATGCATCGATTCGATAGCCCAAGGGGGTAGTCGAAGACGTTCCGATCTAAGTCGTGGACTTTGTGTTTCCTGTCGATTTTATTGTCTTGGATACCAAGCACACATCTAGGGTTGAACCCAAAATTCCAATAATCTTGGGGAGACCATTCCTTGCCACCTCAAATGCCTTGATCAATTGTAGGAATGAAGTGATGCAAATCTCTTTTGGGACCATGACAGTTCAAGTGAACATTTTTAATGTCAGTAAGCAACCTCCCAATGAGGATGATGGGGTTTTTGAAGTTAGTTACATTCATGAATTGGTGGAAAATCACTTACCCCATTTGAAACTTGAAGATCCACTAGAGGCTTGTCTAGCCCACTTTGGAAGTGATTTTTGATATAGATGGCTACAATAAGGTGTATGCACTGCTAGATTCAACCTCATTCATGGAAAAGAATAGGTGGCAACCTAAGCGAGAGATCTTGACCTCAATTTTGGAAGGTAAGTTTGTTTGGGATCCAGGTGGATTCCATGTTAGGTGTCAAATATCGTAGTGTTAGGGATTTTGTATATTGCAATTTGATGGATGCATTATCATTTTAACATCATTCGAACTTTCACACATGCACTGATTTAAAAAATCTTGATTTACACATGCATTGTTTTTAAAACTTATAGAAATCTTGGTTCATGCATGTTTTGATTTTAAACTTGGATGCAATTAGTTTAGACTTTTTATGTTTAATGTTTTTAATCCTCTTAGTTTGATTTAAATCATGATTCCAAGCTTGATTCATTGGCCCAAAAGTCCCCACAAGAAATTACTTTGAAATATGCATTTTAGGGGAAATTGGTCCCTGGGCCCGGGTCGACCTGCAATGTGCTCGGTCGACCAAGCCCATGGACCCGGTCGACCGAGCACACTGCAGGTCGATCGGGAAATAACCGTTAGAGTTCTTTTTCAAACGGTCAGATTTATGACCGTTAAGCCCAGGTCGACCGGGGACACGCCAGAACTCTTTTTTTTAGTATAAAATGAGGTTCATTCCTTTGTAAAAAATGTGTTGAAAAAGAGATGAACTAAAAGCCACTCTTGAGGAGTTTGGAGACAAGAAAAAGGGGATGAACTAAGAGAGACCAAGGGGTCATTAGTGAAGTTAAAGCTTGGATCAATGAAGTTAAATCTCTAAGTAAGCTTTACTTTTATTAATCATATGTTATATGCTTTGTTTAAATTATTGGTAAATGAATTTTAGCATGATAACTATGATGTGTTGAATCCATTCTTCTTTTAATCTTTGATCTAAGTTGGATTGGATTCTTTACCTTGATTTCAAACCAAGTTTGTTTTAAAATCTTCTTTAGTCATTCTTAACCAAAATCTTTGATTTCTTTTATAGCATGATTCATTTACTTGGTTGAATCTTTATTTGTTGTTTTCATTCATTTAAACATTAGTTAAATTAATTTGGTTTTGAAAACAATATTGCACATGCATCACATGTTTAGAATTAATTAGTTTCATACAACTTGTGAGTCTCTGATTTTCATTTCATTAACAAGTTTGTATTCATACATGTGATTGGCATTTCACTTCAATCAAATCTTTTTATGTGTCTTAAACTTTTAAATGCTTTGAGCATATATATTGATTGAGCTTACTTTTTAACTTGATTGAAGTTATCACACACACACACATCATGAGCATACACATTTGCATTCATATAGTGTTTGTGTAAGTTAGATTTTCAATTTCCTATCCGCCTATTTTAGAGGCATTGTAATTGAGCTTAAATTGTATCTCTTTTAGTGTTTGTGTAGACACTACTTTAAGAGAAAATATTCTTCTTGTAAAGGTTATTGCTTAGCCTAGAAAAGAACATTGATAGGTTGTTATTTAGCCTAGAAAAACATCACTGTAGAGGTTATTGCTTAGCCTTGAAAAGCATAGTGTAAGAGGTTATTGCTTAGCCTTGGAAAGTATAGTGTAAGATGTTATTGCTTAGCCTTGGAAAGCATATTGTAAAGGTTATTGCTTAGCCTTTTGAAAAGCATAGATAGTGAAAATCTGGTGGGATATTGGATCACAAGCCGGTAGTGGATGTAGGCATTGAGGCCGAACCACAATAAATTCTTGTGTGATTGTGCATGCTTTGTGGTGATTGTTTTTGTTAGCTTCCGCACTTTATTTTATAATCATCACTTGTTACTAGTTAATTTTAAAGAAGTTAAATTTTGTCATAATTGGTTACTAATTTGTAGCTCACCCTATTCACCCCCCTCTAGGGTTAGGATCCTGAACTATCAGGTAGTTTCTTTTTCTTTGTTTTTATATATATTATTATTAGTTTATGTTATCTTTTTTCATTGTTTTGACTAAACTTGGACAAGGAGCGCCATGCAAAATCAATAGGTAACTTTTTCCTTTTACTTCCTACAATTTATTTTTCCTCATGTTACATTATCATTTTCTCCATTACATGCACGACATCGAGGACACTGTCTAGTTTAGGTTTGGGGGTTGGAACAAGCACACTTGTCCAATTTTAGGTGATTTCTCCAATTTTGGGCAAACTTTTAATTTTTTTAATTTTAGGAAAAAATTTCATTTGTGCAATTTTATTTTATTTTTTTGAAAAAAAAAGGATAGTTTTGAAAGGAATTGATAAAATTCAACGATGCTCGGAAATCCAGAATTTCGAAATCCTTGGAAGGAAGTAAAATGAAAGTTGACTTTTCTAGAATATATCAAAATAGTACTAAACTATGTTTTTCACTGAAACGCGTATACATCTATCAATATTTTGGATAGGAAGCCCTGGAGTTGAATTTAGAGTTTTTTAATAAAGATAGGATGACTTTCTAAAGTCTAGCCTTGTATGTCTACCTGGTTCATCGGGATGGTTAGGCCAACCAATACCATTGGATTAATTCGAGCAAATTGAAAAGGGTTGCCTATTGTTGGGGACCGCAAAAAAAGAAAAAAGAAAAAAAAGTGTTTAGTTAGAAGTCTTGAAAAGAATAAAAAGTTTTGTGACTAGTTTGGGTTCGTAGTCTTTTTAACCCGAGCCAGTAAGCTCGTAGGGGTATTTACATACCTAATGCCCTAAAGACATCTGGTTTGAGAGTCATTGGCCTAATGCTTGTAACATGGGTTAATTAGAAAGCTTAAGCGACCTTGGCATTATATAGTCACATGTCCGTGTTTGAAAATAAAAAAGAAAAAAAAAGAAAAAAAAAAAGGAAAAAGAAAATAGAGATGCATCTGCGGCCTTTTGAAAAAATAGTAGTGCAAAAGCAGTCATAGTAGCCTTGAGAGGGAAACTTATGAGCCACTAAATCTAGGAAAGATCAGAGCATTTAAGGGAGAATTCTATTTTCATGACATCATAGCGGAACATTTGAAAGACTAATCGGATGTATACACTTGCACAAGGCACACAAAAGTTTGGTGTTTGAAAGAAAAAAAAAAAAAAAACAAAGAAAAGGAAAGTTAGAAATTAGAAGGATGAACCGAATTTTGAAAAGTCAGAGACTTTAATTATTTTGGGTTATATAAAAAGTATCCGAGATAACTTGATTTCCTTTTGAAAAAGAAAAAAGAAGTTTCTTTGTTTTTATTTCTGTGTATTTTTAGGATAAATGAATTTTGTGGGTATATTCACTACAAACCCACACAAGGCACAACTCATCCACTTGGGGGAACCTAGGTGTTTAAGAGCTTGCTGCATACGCTAAATGCAATCGAGAGGGCCAGCGAAAGTGGCATTTTTCTTTTTATTTTTCTGCATTTGTTAGGATAGTAAACTTCTCCTTTTTCACTTATTTTGCTCGAGGACTAGCAAAAAGCTAGTTTGGGGTATGATAAGTCCACAAAATTATATCTTTCATTCATTATTTTATATGCATTTGTGGACTTAATTAGGTTAATGGCATAGAATTACACTTAATTTCATGATTTCATGCATTTGAGCATCAAAGTTGAAACTTAGTCAAATTTGGTCAAAATTCATTACATTGCTGACTTTTGTGAAATTCGGGATTTTAATCTCATTCATCACCCAAAAATTGGTTTTTTTAGCTTCACTAATGCATACCTGTTAATTTTGACACCATGTGTTATTTTTGGAAAGTTTGGTATTTTTGGTGCATTAAGTAGGCATGTAGGGTCCCATGCATAATCCATCTAGATTCTTCACACTTGATTATTATTGACATTATTTAATTTTACTTATGTAGGAGAAATCAAGAGTGGGACCTGAACTGGTGAAACTTGAAAAGAGATCAAAGGCGGAACACCTTTCATGGTGGGCACACATATCTTGATATCTTGGTGGAGTTGGAAAGCTTGAAAATTCTCAAAGAAGAAAGAAGAAACTGAGATTTGGAAAGATGGTGTTGACTTCCTAAATTTGGAAACCAAAATTAAGAAAGAGAGAGAGAAAATCGGAAACTTTGAAGGGGAGTTGACTAGTCAAGTGAGGAAGGGTGCCAAATATGGGAATATAATCAAATAAGAAAGCAAATAAAGAGTCCAAACATGCCCTGGACGTCCAACATGATCCCACACACCCCATTCCATGCCAAACATAGAAGTTCCCTTAATTACACAATTATTCTCGGATTTTTCAGGGGCAACAAATTGAAATAGTCATAACTTTCAACCCGAGTGTCGGATTAGTGCAATCTATATACCGTTGGAAAGTTCTTTTCGAGTAGATATTCGTGGAGCCTAAGATTTTATAAATTAGAGCTATATAGAGGGAGATATGACCTTTGGGAGTTGGCTTGCAAAAAGGTTTTCAAAAATGGCAACATGAGAGATGTTTGAGGAGTTCAATTTGGCAAGACTTGGAGCCCAAGAGAACACACTTAGTAACAAATCCTCTCCAATTCAAATTCTTTCCAAATGTAAAGCCTAGCTTAAAGCCTAAGCAAGAAATCTTTACAAATAAGGAAATAAGTCCTAAAAGAGAAGAGATTCTTTGCTAAAAAGGATGCATCAACATCTATTAAGCCATTCTCCACCAAGCATCTCACGTCCAACCCTCTCTCCTATTCCTTTATTTCTTCCTTTCTTCTTTTCTATTAGTTTATTTTTATTTTTGGTAGCCTTGTGCCATGTCCAAGGATTTATTTTGATGGAAAAAATTTGTGAATGAGAAGTTGTAAATATGCAATTTTTAATGATAAATCAAGAAACATTCTTTGTAATAGCGGGTTAATTTTCTTGATTAGAATTATGAATGAAGGTACGTAAGTAATTGTCTTTTTATTTATTTAGTAATTCTAATTTTTGTTTCCATGATTATGTGCTTAATGATTAATAGGCTTGTCTTCGTGCCCTAGGCAAATCTTTATTTTTATTTCTAGAAATAAAAATTATTTTTTGACTACTCATGCTTAGTTTTGATAGGCGATGCTTAGGATTTAAATCTTTTGATGGTTTATGCTTACTTTTGATGGGTGGTGCTTAAATTATTTTTATTCTTTTATGAGATGAAGGAAGTCTTGAGTTTTGAATTTTTGTGATTAAAAGGGGATTTTAAAAGTTAGATTTTCCAAATTAAAAACATTGTTTTGTCTTTGATTTGAAATAAAAATTGAAACAAATATATTAGGGTTACTTGATAAATAATTGGTAGATGCTTATTGGATTCATATGCTCTAATCACTTTCATTAGTCGGTAGTTTTTATCTTTCTAAATTAGTTGCTTGTTTTTATTTCTAAATACTCAAAGCTTTCCTTAGTTGTTAGTTAATTAGCTTTCTTAATCTAAAAGTTTCTTAAATCAGCTCCCGTGGTTCGACCCATGTTTGCCACTGTCTCATCTAGACACCCGTCATATTGTTTACACTTGCGACATTATATGATTGATATTGATCACATCACGTAGCATTGATTACTATAACCAGGTCATTCATCCTTGTTGTCTTAAAACAATTACTCCAGGAGGAGATGAAAAGGTCACTGGGAGAGTTTCTAAGTTCCCTACTTTCTGCTGTGAAACGTGTATGTGAGCACACTCCTCAGCAATTTTCATGATGAGAATAGGAGCTGCATCAAAAATATTATCTTAATCTGTCGATATGGACCAAATAATTTCATGATAAGAATATAAAAGTTGTTGTTTGTTTTAATACGGTAACACAGACTTTACCCACCACCTTGTAGTTGCCCAAGTGAGTCAGTGACCACCTTCCATGTGTGATATGGGCTCCTGTATGCGGTCACGTGTTGAGGAACAGATTATTGGGAAATTAAATAATTTGGAGTAGATAGATAAGACCGAACAGGTCGAGGAACTGGAATCTTTTTAATTGGGCCACAAAAGATTGAAGGTCCACCGGGCCGGATGCATCAATTTGAAAGTGACGCTATTGTCGCACACATGGATGTCCAGGCTATCTGATGCAAAGGTTGGACCCGGCACTATTGTTAAATTTATTATTTGGATAGTGTTCTTCAACAGGAAGTCAAAGTTACAGGGACTCTAATATTTTTGAAGCATGTGGGGCCAGGGTTGGAACATCTAGCCCAAGATTGCAAATGAGCCCCTCATTAAGGAAAGGGCTTAAGGGTAGGGGTGGCAACGGGGCGTCGTGGGTTCGGATTTAGGCATATATGAATTAGACCCGCTTGGTATTTGCATTGTCCCATACCCGTCCCAACCCATGGCGGGTTTTATGGTTGTCATACCAAAACCGTCCCATGATATTCACGGGTCAGGTCAGGTTTGTTGGTGGTTGATTTAATATATTTTTAAAAATATAAAAAACTATGTGTTGGTAAAGATTTGCACCCATGACTTTTAAAAAAATGTCACTCCTTACTACCACTTGCACCAATGACATTTTATATACAAAATCTTATTTAGTAATAATATAAAGTAGATATATAAGGTGTAGGGCAAGTTAGACACCCAAAACCCATACCTGCCACAAGTTGGGTTAGTGCATGGAAAACCATATCCAACATGAACCCTATTAACACACTACCAAACTCACTCTTAATAGGAGAGAGAGGGTCGGGGCAAGTCCCCGTTTAAACCCGATCCATTGACATCCCTACTTAAGGATGTGTTTGGTTCCACTTATAAAAATCCAAATCCAACAATGCTTTTTTTTTTTAATAAGTAGCTTTAATAAAATTACTTTTTCAAAGAAGTTTTTTTAAAATGTTGCCCACACTTAAAATGTTACCTGCACTTAAAATGTTTGTGTGGTTAAGTCTAATTTTAACCTGGAGGTCCTACATTTGAATCCCTTAAGGCCTTACGCGATACTAGGTCTAGTGGGTAGTTCTATCATCTATGTATCTGTGGGTTTACAAAAAAAAAAAAAGTAGTTTTTTTAAGAGAAAAGGTTGTTTCATATTTGGTTAGCTCAACTTTTTATTTATTTTCTAACAACAAAAGCATCTAAAGTTGTTTGGTTAAATATATAATAAGTAGCTTTTAACAAACATTATTCTCCAACGATTAAAGTAGAGACTACATCTTGTTAGTATGCAATCTAGCTGACTAGCTCCTAGGGCCCAATTGGATACATGTCTCGCAATGGGAGGATGGCAAATGGAAAGGTCTTCTCACGGTTAGCGGGGTGGCAGAAATTCAGCATGCACTAGATTATCTTAGTCTTTAGTTTAACAACCTTAAAGTTTAATGATGTCTTCGCTGTTTTTTTTTTTTTTTTTTTTTTTTTTTTGGGGAGATTCGATCCCATTGTGAGCAAAGGTTCAATGAACGTAAAATTGGTCATCATGCGAGATTGATCATGGGATGAAAATAGTGTCAAATGAGCTGCACTAATCAAAAGTGGACCCAAGTGAGCTCCATAGAGTTGGATTGCACATGTAATCCACTCATACACACATGTTAATAAAATGTTTTATATAAATATTTATAAAAAATAAATTAACATAGTATATATTGGGGCCTTATAGGTAAATAAAAAGGCCCCACCTAAAAGTCACATATGTGCGACTTTACGTGGGGAGAGGTCGGGGTGGGGGTTAACTTCTAAAAATGTTAAAATCAAAGTATAATTTCTTGAATTTATCTAAAACCCTCAACATATTTAAGAAAGAAAAACTTTCTATAAAAAAAGAAAAGAAAAGAAAAATTATGGCCAACACATTCATGGTTGAGTGGTGTTGGCAGCTTTATTTTACACACTTGCCCAAGGATCGATCCTTTGGTCCACCGAATCCCGTAGGTGAGTAGGTTTCACACTGTACTCCACCATGTCCAATTCTAGAAAAAAAAAAAAAAGAAGAAAAAACTCCATGAAGCTCTTAATTTTAAAGAGCCCAACCGACCAATGCCTAAGTTTGATTAGAGGCTAAGATGTAAACAAAGCTCTAATTAAGCTTGCAATTAAATAAAAAAGGGTCAGATGCACTTACAAAAATATCATCATGCAAGTCATATCCCATCCACTTGAAGACTACTTTGAATGCCATTTTTCCACTCAACCCTATTTCATATTTCTAGTATCAAACGGAAATAATAGTGCATAAATCCTTTGAGGGGCTTTTTAGTAAATTTATTTGTAAAGTATGAGGAAGTTAAATGTCAGGTTATTGGAAACTAGTGGTGTTTGAAAGTACTATTGATTTTTATAGTTTAAATGAAAAAGCTGTTTCCATAGTTATGGTAAAAGAAAAAATGTCTTTTTTTTTTATAATCTTTTTCGAAACTGTGATATCGCATAGTCACAACCAAACGTGTGCCTAATAAAGCAGTGGGCTCCACTTCTATTGATATGAAATCTTAGTATATATCCCTGGAGTGCAAGAGATTCACCATGAACAATCCAGACTGTTTCTAACTAGGCCCCATGATGGAGTCTTGGGCTGATTTGCTCATTCTTATTAAGTAGTTAATCACATTTCTATCATGTGTTCGGTTGAACGGCAGGACCCACATCTATTGAAAAGAAATTTTAGGATATGTCATTGGAGGGGATGATATTCATTTGGAACAGTTCATATTATCATTATGTGGGCCCCACAATGGATTCCTGTAGACCAATAAGTTCACATATAATAGCTGCAACACCGGATATGGACTTGTCTTCATCACCGCTGTTTATGTCCTCTCTACTGAGCTTAAATTTGAGAATATATCAATGAAGGGATGATATTCATTTTGAACTATACGACAAGGGTGGGCCTATGTATGAACCCGAGTCAATTTTGAAACCACCAAAGATTTGAATGGGCTTAGACCTATCTCACATATATCTAATAAACAATCGCCCCACGTCATAAAACCTTGGTGAAAACACTCTTTTCTCTTTCGACATCTTCTAGCCGAGAGTACCAGATCCTTTTCACACTATTCTCTCTCAACATCTTTTTTCTAAGAGTCTGAGATCCTCTTTGCACCGATCGAGCTACCATTTGATGCTTATTTTCTGAAATTCATTTTTTATCTTCATTTTTAACCATCCCATGTATTCAACTTCTATGTATATCAATGCAAACTAATACGTCATGTTGTTTCAAATCAATTTGAACTTTTTAAGTGAAATTAGAAAGAAAAAAGAGGAATTTACCTAAAAAATCACCTTAGATGACGCTAACAAAAAAAGACCCCAGTAGTTCATATGACATGGAAGTGGTCCCCCATGACCACTTTCAGTTTTTATTAAAGTTTTCATTAAGCGACAACGTTTAAAGCTTGCAAAATCCCTAAAATCCTATTTTCCCCTTCTTCCACCCTATCGTTTTCCCATGTCTGACGATTTCATTGCCTTCTTCTTCCTCAACAGCTTGGAACGTGGTCCCATAGGTCATTTCCCAACCTCATTTGGATTGAAGCATCATAGATTCAAGCACCCCATCATGTGGAGATATTCTTCTTGTTGTCTTTCCATCATTTATTTTCCAAAATGACGATTTGTGTGGGTTTTTTTCATCTTCTTTTCATTTCCTTCAACCTTCCAAAATAGTTCTTGTGATTTTCAAGAGAAGTTGGGAGTTGAATGCACACTGATTGAATCTTGAAGAACTTCCGATTAATGTAGTTATACATGAAGAGGATGTTGTTGAACCCTAAGTTTTTTGGCCTTTTTATACTAATCTAAAACTTTGTTATATATATTGTTATGTTAGCCACCTTTTAGACATTGTTGTTTAGTTGGCAATAGCCTAGAAGGTTGCTACTAGTAATTCTCTTATTTTTGAGCTTTTCAAATGTACAAGGATGATGTTGGAAACTTTTTAGGGATTGATCAGTGCAGGGTGGTGGTAGAGAAGTTGTTTGAATATGAAGTTTTTGATTTTGTATTCAATGTTTTGTAGTTGTGCTTGCAATGAAGTATGTAGATGTTGTATGTTGGTTTCTTTGGATCATGTAGTATGTGTGCACATCATAGTGAATCTAATGAGTTTTTTTTTCCAAACTAAAATCAATGTAAAACGTCACCGCCCGACATAATATGCTGCCAAACTTTACAGTTTAAATTAACATCGACGTCGTCACCTAACAACTTATGAAGTCTTGTTAAAGGTTAAAATGAGCACGTCGTTGTTTCGCAAAATCTTGAAACGCTTGATCTTATTGAAATAAGCAACGACCTTGACTCTTGTTGAAAAAGGACAAAAAAAAAAAAAAAATTTGGCGGGAAGACTAATAGTATTTCATAAAAAATAATGAGGTCTTTTTTTTTGTTAGTGGCCATCTAAAGTAATTTCTCGGGTAAATTCCTTAAAAAAAGCCGGTTTAAAAAAAAAACGTTTTTAAAATTAACCCGCCTCTCAAATTTAGCACGGTGGATGTCACCTTAACACAGGAATTCTTCACCCCTATTGTTCCAACCTTGTTGAATTCTGAACGGGCCCAGACATAGTCGAAGTTGGACGAAGAAACTAGAAAGGTTCCAAGAAGCAGGTAAGTGGTTTTCCCTCTACTCGACAAATAATCTAAATGAATGCCATCATTGATTGTTGAGATGCAGTTTATGAGTTTTCATTTTTTTTTCCTACCGCTCTCCTACAACTCTCCTTCATTGACAAATGGGATGTAATTTGATTAGATCCTATAAAGGAAATGAGTTGAGAAGAAGGGATTTGGAGGAGCCAATTTATAGGATAATTCCTGCTATCATACCAACAGAATGACCTTGACCGTTACCAACCGTGACCAACAATCGAATCCTGCCATGTCTGAACTGCTTTTGAAACCCTAATCCATACCTCAATTATTTCTTTTAAACTCTGATTTCCGTAAAAGTTAATAAACCCTAAACTGATAGTCCCTATCCAAATCCAAATCCTAATCACCAACCGAATCCGAATCCATATCATTTCATCCCCCAAACCTACAATCCGTGCAAACCTGGCACCAGCAAAAAAAAAATTAAAGATTTCGATTGGGTGCAGTGGATTGTAGGTTTGGAGGGGATGAAATGATGTGGTTTCCGGTTCGATTGGTGATTAGGGTTTAGGGTTTAGGGTTTATGCAACTTTTGGAAATTAGAGTTTAAAAAAGTAATTGGGGGATTGGCTTAGTGTTTTAAAAGCAGAGGGTTTCTGACATGGAGGGATTCCGATCGTTGGTCAAGGTTAGTTGTGATCGGGTCAGGTGTGTGGTGCTAGAGAGGTGTGATACGGTGGCAGTGGTGCTTGGTCAAAGATCAAGTCTGGTTAAGTCCGTTGGTTGGTATGATACCAGTAATTATCCTATAAATTGGGTTCGTCCAACTCCTTTCAAGCTCCTCGTCCAAATCCCTTCTTCTCAAAACTTTTCCTCCAAATCCCATTTTTTCTTCACTTTTTTGACTTATCAATTCATTTAGCTGCTGATTCAATTTGTGGAGGTGGGTTTGATGGGTTTTCTGTTAACCCATTTGTCGACTTCTACTTATCAATTAATCAGTATGGAGTTTCTCTTAAAACCTTTTTGGCGATTTCCACGTATCAATCTGATCAATATGAGTTTTTCTCAAAAACCCAGCCCACTACTCGCCCCAGTTCATATTTTGTTGAAAAATATTTACCTTTTGCCTCTGTTCTTCTTGCTGCTGCTACAGATTCGACTATCCATATAATGAAATTAAAGATGAAATCCACCGGTGAAACTTGATCCTTGTTTACATCCAGAATCAATGATAACCAAATTTGCCAATTATGTTAGATTTGAAGAATGCCATAATGGTCATAGGAAACATGACATATCGAACACCGCAGCACAAGCAACGGCTCACGTGGTACTCTGTGATTTCTTATTGTTTACTGTGTAACATGATCAATTAATAAGTAATATTCGTTTCTTGCTTCCATACAGAATATATTTTAACACTTCCTATGAATTTATATATCAGGGACTAGTTGCTATTGAGGAGAAAAGGTGATTAACTAACTCTCTGGATGGCTTCTGATTCAGGGGTATTTTCTCCTCTCTTCTTTTCATTGTTTCCTCATTATTATTATTATTATAGATTGCTGATGTTGAACCAATGATCAACAAATGATAGAAAGTGCTGAATGATCTGCACCTGAATTTTTTTGTCATATTTAGACAGCAGTTTCTGTCAATTCTGCGCATGTCGGTATGAAGCTGCAGCTCTATTCTTTCTTCTGGAGCTCATGTTCATGGCGTGTTCGGATTGCACTCAACTTGAAAAATTAGACCCCCACCCCACACCCCTTCTCTTGTGTCTCCAAATACAAAAACAATCTTTGCCGTTTGGATGTATTAGTCCTCTGCAGTGCATTAAAGATGGATGGGCTGATTTTCCATCCAAGTTTTAGACCTTATAATTGGTGTATGGATGCCATGTCTATAGTTGATGTTTTGCATGTGCATGGTCTGATGTATCATCTGTGAGAGTTCTATAGTACAGTCAATTTTGTGTCTTCTGTTGTCGGAACTGATGATGTGATGCTGTGCTTTTTGGCGTGAACTGCTAAAGGGCTAGAGTATGAGTACAAGGCAGTGAACCTGTGGAAGATAGAGCAGTTCAGTCCAGGTAAGGAGAGCCAAGCTTTGGCTTATTTTCTCTTTGGATTTGGATCTGTAAAAATTGAGCATACATGTATATACATATGCACATGCATACAGTCTTCTCGAACTATGGTATAAGCATAATGCACGGTTGCATGCCCTTTCAGTACATAGAGACAAACTACAGATATGCATGTGTATGTTCCAAACACTTGATTGTTGCTGCATGCTTCCACCCACATCAGATGCTTTAATTTTGAATAAATGAAGCATAACTGCATAAGCATGATATGTACATGCCTTTTGCAACATGGGCATATTTGACTGCATATTACCAAGCTTGCGTGATGCAATGTAGAGAGGGGTAGTTAAAGGTCAGGGGCAACAGGATCTGTATTCAAGTAGGCGACTGTGCTTGTCTACCATGGATTCTGTTCAGCGCATCTCATGCACTTGGCGACCAGAGCCATTCTTTGAGTATCGATTGGTTGTAATGAAAAATGCTCTGATTGATGGTTTGGAGGTTGATATATTTGATTGTAGAGTAGGAAGCGAGGGTAAGCTTGATTACCAGTTATGGCATTTTTGGAAGTGGTATAGAGAGGATAATGAGTCTGTAATCAGATTAGAGATACAATAAATTCCACAAACTAGGTAAGATTTTGTAACTTTGCAGAGTTGATTCGAATCCAGTGAAGGGATTTCAATAAGAACATTAATCATAATGAAAAACACCATAATTGAAGAGACAACCTCAGAATTCAAGATTAATTGATAATAAGCATGAGTTTACAATGCAGCACGTCAATCCTTATATAGAAGAGTGGGATTGATCCCTTCTCTTGCTTAGCAACTAAGCATTTCTAAAATTAAAGAAGTCCAAGTAGAAAAAAAAAACTAGATAATAGCAATTCTAATTAAACAATAACAGAAAATAGAAATAGAATTAGAGATGGGATAGAAAGAGAAAGTGTTACACCCCGTAGATGTAGCATAGACCTCATGGCCATATGTGTAGGGCCCACATAGATTTAGGGATTGATTTTTATGTCAATAGTTTCTAATTTATTATAATTAGGATAAGATTCTAGTTTCCTGGTTTAAGTAGGTTTCTTAGGGCTTAAGTTATCTTTCTTATTTATGTGGCATTGTAGTAAAGAATTATTCAGTTGTTGATTAATGAAATAGGGTTTTCCCATTGAAGTGCGTCCTCGCTTATTATCTCTGCGGAGATTGATTGTGTCTTCGGACACGTGCTTCGGCACCCATTGTGCTTTTAGCACTTCCCACGCAAGCCCTAACCCTAGGGCCTGTATTAATTGGTATTAAAGCCGAACGATCCTTCGATCGTCGGCGTGATTAGCCCTATCCCTCTTTTCGTTCACTCAGCCCCCAGCCCCAATCCTAAATCCCTACCCCAAATCCCTGAGCATCAACACCCCAAATCCATACTTTTCCCCAGACCCCAAATCACCGAACCCAGCCCCAATCTTACGCATTCCCATTCCCAATTTGCATTACCCATAGACCCATTATGCATTCTCATTCCTAATTTCCAGAAAACCAATCCAGACAACCCCATTCCTAGATCCCCTGATCGAGACCACACCCCTAGCTCTTTCACACAACCTCCAGCAGGACCTAGACCCCCACACTCCTTCCCCAGATCCTGAGCGCCCCCCCCCCCCCCCACCACACAAAAAAAAAAAAAAAAAAAGAGTTGTGCTGACATCATCCTACATCTGACTAATCCGATCAATGGCAGATTTCACTGGATCAATGGTTGGGATTTCTTCTGACAATATCGGGCTCATCTACCGTCAAATTTCAGATCCGTTTTCGCCTGCGTGCTCGTAGATATAGTAGATCTACAGAAAAGGTTAGTCCATTCACACTTCCAATATGAAATTCCATATCAGTAAGTTCTACAATGCACTTCAAGGAGTCAGATATGTGTGTCAATATGGATTATGGTATGCTGTAAATAAAAATTATTTCCAGCAATTTCTTGATTTGAAACAAGAAGAATTGAGCGTTCTTGAATATTTCTGATGAATTTTTAAGACTGCAAGATGCATGTAGAATGGAGGATGAAGAAGAACATGATTTCATTAGTTTTGTAAGAGCTTTGAGACCGGACATAGTGGAGAGAATGACTGACTACAAGACCATCTACGAGGCATTTTGGGAAGCAATTCGTGTGGAGCGGATACTTAAAAGGTCTCATCTAGTGGAAGTTACGCTTCAAGAAGAAAAGTCGCCACACATAACAGACTGTATTGAGGAACTAGTGCCAGCGGATATGCGGACTGATCCGCCAGAGTTGGACAAAGAAGATTCCATATCTACAGTTGGCCCTGAAATTTCTCCTCTGAGTACTAATAATTCCGAAGTGCAAATACCAAGTGATGAAGCGCAAGTTATTGATATTCCCCACATTAATTCTCCTATTGATTGTCTTTTGGGATCAACTATGTCAACTGGGAGATGACCAGCAGATAGTCAGAGATTCTGATTTGATGGTGCATGTTCTACAAGTAAGGCACATCAACACATATTTCAGCCATCAAAAGTAATGATGCATGAAACTGTGCTAAGAAGTTATAGATCGACCGACAAATCGGAAGTTCGTCAGATTGATGTTTGATCCAGGTGGACATTTTCCGAACACGAGGTCGAGTTCTTTTTCAACTGGGGGAGAATGATGCAGCGTAGACCTCATGGCCATATGTGTAGGGCCCACATAGATTTAGGGATTTATTTTTATGTCAATAGTTTCTAATTTTATTGTAATTAGGATAAGATTCTAGTTTCCTAGTTTAAGTAGGTTTCTTAGTGCTTAAGTTATCTTTCTTGTTTATGTGGCATTATAGTAAAGAATTATTCAGTTGTTGATTAATGAAATAGGGTTTTCCCATTGAGGTGCGTCCTCGCTTATTATCTCTGCGGAGATTGATTGTGTCTTCAGACACGTGCTTTGGCACCCATTGTGTTTTTAGCACTTCCCACGCAAGCCCTAATCCTAGGGCCTACATCACCTGCCCTAGTTAATCAAGATTAACTCTAATTAATTAAAATTAATGCTAATTAACCATGTTTAATTAAGCTAATGATGGTTAATGACCAAATTCAATGAAATTAGTCTCAAATGATTGATTTGGGCTTAATGGAATGATAATGAATGAGATTGAACTAATTGAATTGATTTTTAGACTCAAACAAGGAAATACAAGGACTTTTCTGTAAATACGAGTTTTCGCGTATTTCGTCTAATACGGTCACTCTTGATACCAACGCGTGTATGTCAAAGAGTACATTAACTTTCACAATAGGCGCGATTTCAATTGACTTGAGAATTGAGATTGATCAAATGAGTCTTCATTGGACTCGAAATGTAAATAATAGATGAAGCAGAGGGCATGAGTGCAAAAATCCCATTACATATTGAGTTCATCCGTTTATTCTAGCACAAGGCAGCCTAACTCCTCTTTTCTCTTCTTCCTTTCATTTTCTCCAACAATTGAGAGGGTTTGGAGCTTTGCATGTGTGTTTGAAGAGGACTTAATCTTCTTCACCTTCTCATTGGTTTTCTGGGAGTGAAAGTTGGACATAGACCTCAACTTCTCTTTTCCTTTGAATTACAAGTAAGAGATTGAGTCCTTTAGAGAGCTTTCTAGTTCTATTGAGTGCTTGTATGAGTTTCTAGCACTTGTAACTCATAGAAATTCTATATTTGAATGGCCTTTGGTTTTTAGGGTTAAAAAGGGTTTCATTTGGAGATTTCATCTCAAAATCAAGCTAAGCAAAGAGGGATTTCGGTGATTAACCTCAAGCTAAGGCAAGTATGTGCATTTCTCATGATTTAGGATGTTATGTAAGCTGTTAGAACTCATGGAGTTCGAATTCCAGAATTTTGAAGTTTTGAACTAGAAATTTTGAAGCTCTGCATGTAGTTCGGTTAGCCGAACTACTGACCGTAAGGTGACCGACCTACCTGGGTTGACTTTCGTAGAAAAGTTAAGCTTCTAGAAAGTTGACCGTGAGCTAACCGACAATGTTCGGCTAGCCGAATTCGTGAATTCAGCTAGCCGAAGGGTGACCGAAATCTCTATCAGGATTTTTCATCAGAAGTTAAGCTTCTGGAAAGCTGACCGAAATGCATTCGGCTAGCCGCATTTGAAAATTCGGCCAGCCGAATAGGTGACTGAAAAGGTGACCAAATTGAGAGAATTGTCAGAGATTGCATCAGAATTGCAAGGTCCTGGAAAGCTAACCGACTTGTGGTTCGGTTAGCCGCTTAAAAAATTCGGTTAATTGATAGGTAACCGAACTGAGGAAAATTGCAGATTGACGTCTAATCTTTTTAAATAAAGCCTATTGACGTAGGCTAGTGTTAGGGTGTATATACCTAAACCTTCATAGGTGTTAGCTAAGGATATCGTAATGTACAAATTTCAATTTAAGTGATGTCATCGAGAATAATACGTACATTGATAACGAACGTTTCACCTGAATGTTTGGTTTAGAAGTTTGAATAGAATTTATTGATTTGATTCCCGAGTCTGGCACTACATAGGAGTTTCTTAGGCTCGTTATTGATCTGAAATGAATTAATAATTAATGAAATGAATTACTGAATTAATGAATAAATTATTGAACAATCCTACTGCAGTAGATGGACTGGGGGTGTTCTGGAGCTCCATGGTGATGCCAGTGATCTCTGATCCAGACACTGGTAGATCCCACAAATTATTGAATGAAAAGTCACTGCATAAAGAGTACTCATTGAAAATGAATGAATATGAATGAATGACTAGTATTTGTGTTTACAAATATAATGACTGCTTTCGTTGGAAGAAATAAAATGAAACGAATCCTATTGTAGTTGCCAATCTAGAAATTGTTATTACTTGACTCCGATTGTACAGGTTGTCATCTTAATTAGAATTGGCTTGAATTGATAATTGATTGTGGAATTGTTTAATTGGTAAATTGAACAAATTTATTATGAATGATAACATGTACTATCATAGATCTGTGTATGCATTGTTGAACCGTCGTGTCCACATGTGTTATTAATGACATTATAGGACCAGTTGCCCGTGCCGGTCTTGCAGAGGCCATGCCGCCAGAGGAGGAGGCCAATCCGATTCCTCCAGGAGGACTGATTGAGTGGACATAAATTAGTGGGCAAATGAACTAGAACATTTTGGAAATACTTTTGTTTAATCATTTTGAAATGTATATAGTAGTCACCTGCATTGTATTTGAATATGCATGGTGTGACACGGATAGGAAAATGAATTATGTATATTGAACTTTACTTTCATGTAAAGAACTCGTACAGTTTTAATTGGTATCGTCAATGTATATATATATATATTCCGCAAATATGTACATTTGACAGGTATGAATGTATGTTTATACTTTGTGGATTTCGTTTTAACCTCGGTTAATTCGGAGTTTACGGGGGCAAGTATGGATCTGCGACTCGGGGTTTGTCATGAGTAATCAGATCTCGGGCCCGGGTCGTGACAGAAAACCATAGTAGCTCTTGGTCAGATTGGGCTTGTGGGCTGAACTCAATGGATGTGGTTGACCTATGGGTCAATGGGTTGGCCCAATTGACTTGGGCCTCGTCCGTACTGCTTTAGCTAGGAAGTGGCAAAATCTTACCCTAACTACTAATCCAAACTGCATATGGTCCACCTAAGCTGATAGTTGACCGGGCCTACTTCTACATTTATTGTTCTAAGACTCAAACAGAATAAGATTTAAAAGTCCAATATAAACCAACCGCTATACATACTATTCTTCTTAAAAGAAGGGGATTTTCAAATAAGGCCTTAATTTTTTTTCTTATTTCAAAAAAGGACACAAGTTTTAAAACTTTTCAAATTATTCCCTAAGTTTTTCAAGAAATTCTCAATTGAGGACATTGGTCCATTTAAAGCTATTTTTCGACGGATTTTCCCTCAATTTCTTAAACTACCCATATTACCCTTCTTTGAAATAAAATCCTCCTGGTTCCTCTATATTCTCCTCCCTTTTTTCATTGGTGTCCTCATGGTGATCGGGGATAACCAACACCCGCACGGCGATCGGTTGCATGTGGTGGCTGCTAGAATCATGTCATGGCTTTAAATGAAGGGTAATTTGGGTATTTTAAAAAAATTGAGACAAAAGTTGCAAAAAATATCTTTAAATTGCTGGATGTCCTTAATTGAAAACTTACCGGGAAGCTTAAGGACTAATCTGAAAAGTTTTGAAACTTATGTCCTTTTTTGAAATAAGGCAAAAGGTTAAGGCCTTATTTGAAATTCTCTTAATAAATAATAAATTAAAATATTAAAAAAATTCCTAATCCATAAAACCCAATTCTTCTTAGAAAAATCCAAAATTAAGAAATCCAAAGCAAACATAACAGACATGGTGGTACAGGTCAACACTTGGTAAGGCACCAACTTTATGCATTCATTCAAGGAGAAAATAATGGATGGTATGTTACGTTTGGGGATCCTTTACAAAGGAAAAAAGAAAGTAAAACCTCAGGGTTTTGTGTATATATTTTGTAACATAAAATGTTTTTTTCAAATGACCAACAGCTTTTATTTATTTATTAAGGGAACCTTGAACTAATAAAAATGAGGTGTATGGTATAAGCTTCATGATGAGCCAATACTTCTAGGCTACTTTTGTGCATATAAGGAACAAAGTAGTGGTTGTTTATTCACTCATGTTGAATGGCTGCTATTCTCATTACATGTTAACTTACCACACACTTTCATTTATTTATTTACTTTCACCTGTTTGGATCAATTTTTTGCAATTTTTTTTTTCGTGCAAGATAGGGACTTTAATCACAGATGACAGTGGGCTAAGTGTCTGGGCTGCGGTTCCTACATTATGATGCTTACCATAAGAACCTATATTAGGATTGAATCTCTGGATTGCTCTATGCTTGAATTGTGGAGTTTTCAAAGCTGAACCCTCTTTGTTATGTTCCTGTACTGGTTGATTTGGACATTGTTGTTTCTGACTCTTTTGCCATCTTATTGGTTAGTATATCTCTTACTCTTTTGTTCCTTATTTTTTTGAGATGGCATATTTAGAGTGATTATAATTATATGAAAGAAAAAAAAAATACAGTGTCATGGTATTTATCAAGGAAAATGATACATGAAAAAAGACATTAAGTAAGAAATATCTCTAATGTATCAAACTGTAATGATCCATTAAGAAATCTCTGCTTTGGCAGGTTGTCTGCCTTTGTATCAGCATCATGCCACGTGACTGAGATAACTATATGGGGGCACCATATCCTTCTAGAAGTAACTGCGATATATGTAGGGGTGCTGGGTTGCACTGGATTATGATTCTAACTTTCTATTAGAATTAGGTGATATGTAGGGGGTTCAATGGATCATGGATTTAACTCTCGGAATTAAATATATGTGGGGGTGTAAATGGGTTGGATCTATTAGAGCTGATTTGGTCGTTGGGGATGGACCCACATGGACCCCATGTAGACTATTGTATTATGTTCTCATTATAGATGCAATGTAGATAGTATCCTATTGACAACCCTTATTTACATATGGAAATTTTAATTGACAGTACTTGGAAGAGAAGTATCCTGAGCATCCACTCTTACCCTGTGATCTTCAGAAAAAAGCCATCAATTTTCGCAACACTAATACTGATACATAGTATTTTGCAGTTCAGTTCTTTCCATCGTGTATCATATTATTCCATGCAGTCATAAACCGACACGCAATCTTCGATGGTAATTGAAATATCATTTGTGCTCTTTAAATTACATGACAACTACATGCACAAGCTTGAGGAGGAAAAGCGTTTTAGCGTAGTGGTGAGCCAGCCTTTAAATTAGTTTTGGTAATGAGCTGGGCTCATTTTCTAAAGAGAGAAAATGGAATTGTGAGCTCATTACATGATATGGACTCTTCTTTCCCCTTCATCAAGCTGGCTACTTGGGGAGGAACTAAGTGACACCAACCTTCCATATTGTGTGCATTATATGCATAATTGTACAGATAAAGGTTAGCCAATATTTCCTTGTGTTCTAAGAGTGTGTCTAGATATATGATTATCCTGACAAGAGACAGTTATCCATTCCTGCTGTGCTTTGGAGTGGTCTTAGATGGGGAACTGCAGTAGGTGAGATGGTGTTATTTGTCTTTACGACCCCAAATTGATGGCGCAATATTCACATTAATATTGAAATTGGTAGAAAAGGAAAAAGGCAATTTTTCATCGGATGTCCTTTTTTGATAGCCATGCCTTACAAATTTTTACACTAATGGAAATTTTATGTTTTAAGATATGTTTCTTAAAATTCAAATTAAATCTTTTGGAAAATTATTTAAATCTTATGCTTAATTTTTTTCTCAATAATTTTACTATTTCAGCTTTTAATGTTATGATTTTTCATATTAAAAAAAATCTTATGATTTTACTTATTTTTTTCCTAAAAAACCTATGGTAATGGTTTTGTGCAAAACTTTTACCAGAAGCGTTTATCATTTTGTTTGTTTGTTTGTTTGTTTTTTTTTGAATGGTTTTGTTTTCTTTTTTTAAGTTATCTGGAAAAAAAATTAAGGTGAAATAACATCTCTCAATTATGTTAAGAAATGATAATGTTGTTCAATTTGGCTTGGTTTTAGATGGAGTTGAAAATTAGAAGGTGGAAATTAGAAGTTAGAACCAATGAAAGAGAATATCATGGTGATATTTATTGTGACTTGAAATGATAGAAAGGAAGAAGATTTTGATCGTATTTTAATTTCTGAGATATAATTTTATATTATGAAAAAATTTGGACTAATATGAAAGTTTCTGATGTTACATTTATGATTTACAATTCTTATCCTCTTGTAATTTTGTAACCTGATCTGGCTTTCAGAGCATTGAATATTCAAACCACTTGCAATTTCAGATACTTTGAGATGCAATATTCAAACCTCTTGCAGTTTCAGATACTTCAAGATGTAATTGTTTTGTATTTCTTGAAGTGTTTTATGTGTTAAATTGTATGACCTCAATCCAGTGGATAGTCCGGATAAATTGATTTGTTTCATTAATTAATTTTTATTTTCATGCTTTATTAATGAGATGAATGGTATTTTATTCTATGTTTGCACATGACCAATACAAAATGACTTGATGGTTCATGAGATGAACTGGATCCCACGGGTATATTAGATGTGATCAATGTGTTTTGATGAGATCCACATATAGGAGACATAGATCACATATCTTATACTTAAATTGATTCACAGCCAGTGATGAGATTGAGCATCTTATCTGATAAGGTTGCAGCACTGTGATCACTATGAGATAGTGTGATATGTCTCAATTATCAGAGTGTAAGACTCTGGATCATTATGCTGGTATATTGGATGTACTGAAGGACCATGAGTAGCACCTTGTACAAATCTGTCTTTGATTAAATGACTGCTCTCATAATTCCCAAGCAATAGGCTCTTAATCCTGAGAAATTAATGGATGCAAGTTTCCACTATATATTTACTTTGAGTCATCAATGAGTGAGGCCAATTGTAGGTCAACACCTCGATGTTTTGGGTATGTGGTAGTGGCGATAATTCTCAAGATGAAATTTATCCTCATAAATATCCTTGTGCTAATTAATGGATTTTATCATTAGTGAGTGCACACCTATCTCAATTAAGAGTTAATTGGATAGTACTGATAATTACTGTGATTAATTGGGTCACAAGGATAATAAGAGATGGATCCAATTTGGTTGGATAGATTTATTCCATTAGATCCATGGATATAATTGATGAAGGGGCCTACTTGTAGTAATTGGGAAGTTTAGGGTCTTCTTGTAATTATTCCTAAGATTGAAGTGTAATTACATTTAATTAGTGGACTTATTTGCAATTAACTGTGGGTCATAGTTCACATGACATGTGGGGTCCAGATTCCTAGTTGGAGCCAGATTCTAAAGAATCCCTAGTGGTCCCCATACTAGCCCTAATAAGAAAAGGTTACTAATCTCATTAGAACTCTTAAGGAAAGGAGTAGGATATGTACTAAGAATAGAAGTGAGACTTCTAATCTTGGTCTAAGAGGAGGTGTGCCATAAACTATAAATAAGATGTGAGGGTTAGAGATCTCTACGCACAATAATCTCTCTTCCTCCTCTCTCTCCTCTAGTTTCCTACTAGAGATCTAGGGTTTTTCTTCTACTTGGAGATCCCACCATTCTCCTTTAGAAGTTCTCTAAGAGGGTTATAGTGTGGAAGAACACAAAGGCAAGGGAGATCAAAGTTTGCGAAAAGAGTTTTTCGTAGAGATCAAGTTCTCGATTAGAGCACAACCAAGCTCCAATGGTATAGATCTATTATCTATTTAAATTAGTAGATCTAGTTATGCTTTTTGTTTCTTGATCTATCTTCTTGATGGATGTTTGATCTTAATGCATGAGATTAGGGTTTTAGATCTTGGGCTTGGGTTCTTGGCCTTATGAATATTTGATCCTTGCATCAAGTGGGTCAAAAGTTTTGAATACTTATCCACAAGGCCCATCTACTTCCAACATTATGTACATTAGTATGGTGGCATTGGGGCCTTCTGGATGCAGATGCATATGTTGGGTTATCATAGTCTTCTGCGTTCTATTTTGAAAATATACCATTTGAATTATTGTCTTGAAGCACTACAGAATCGTCATAATTATTCTTGTTGTAGGCTGCAAACATTGTCTGTTCAAGCATACAGCCTTTTCAGAATGATACTGCCGTGGTAAGTTATTAACCACAATTACTGATATTGGTAAAGCACTCTCATCTTCATTGCAGTCATGGGCTTGATGTTTTCTTGAAATCATTGATTTGGGGCTCTTTTGATTTTTCTCAATGTGCAGGACTACATCGAGGAAAAAATTAATTCTGATGAGAAGTTTGTATGGACTCGGTATCATGTTGGAAAAGGTTTTGCAGGTTAGTTTGTATTACTGCTTCACAGTTAATTACCTTGGAAATGTGCTTGTTTCTTTAAGGCCTCTTGTCACAACTGATCATCTTGTTGTGACAAGAGTCCAGAGCACAGTTGGAAGGTGCTCAGTGTTGCAAGTACAAGGTTGTGGGTTCAAGCCGTGTTACCATTCAAGACACACACACACACACACACACACACACACACACACAAAATCTTGTTGTAGTAGTGGTCAGATGAATTTGTGTATCATCCAAAATGTGGTTGCATAAAACTCATCTACCCTCACATGGAATCCTTTTATTCTTGCTTCCCATTTGTTGTAGGCCAGTAGTTCTGATACCAATGAGAATGGAACCCATCTGAGACCAATCTATGGTATCAAGAGTGTCAATGTCCTCCACACTGAACCAAACTATTGCAAATAAGAGTCCATCTTTGATATTCGAAATATCAAGCTAAGATCACATCAACCATCCACAAGTGTAAACTTATCAACGTTAAGTGGATGATTTATACCTTGGTGGGGCCCTCTAATATTCTAAAGACATGGTCTACGACCTTGGTTTGTTGTCAATCTCCCTGTATAGCACTCAACTGTTAAATACACAGCCTTATTTTCCAAACGCCAGTAACCAACATTTCATCACAGTCCAAAGTTGTGAAACATGTCCTCAGTCCTTACCTTAATAATGCTATTGTAGCGTGTCTTAGGTTAGACCCATTATTGAAAGCCCGGGATCCGAACCCAGAGGGGGTGGGGGAAGGAGGTTGAATAGGGTGAGCTAGAATTAGTGACCAATTATGCCAAATTTTTACTTCTTTAAATCAATTAGTCACAAGTGATGATTATGAAACTAAGTGCGGAAGCTATCAAAATGAATCACCACAAGGCATCCACCATAACACAATGATGTATAGTGGTTTGGCCTCAAGGCCTACATTCACTACCGGCTTGTGGTCCTAAACCCCACCGGATTCCCACTACATATGCTTTTCAATAGGCTAATCAATAACCTTTACAAAATGTTTGTATGGGCTTTTTTGGCTGTTTTAGCTCTCTGATACTGTACAGTCTTTGTGCAATGAACAATCAACTTTAAAAAAAAAAAAAAAAACCTATACAAAAATGCTTTTCAAGGCTTAGCAATAACCTGTACAATATACTTTTCAATAGGCTAAGCAATAAACTCTTTTTTTTTTCTTTGAATGGTAGGCTAAACAATAACCTTACAATATGCTTTTATAGGCTAAGCAATAACCTTTACAATCCTAGGGTTTTCTCTCTAAAATTGCGGCTAGAATACACTTAATAGAGATACAAATTAAGCTCAATACAATGCCTCTTGAATAGGCAGATATGAAAGTGAAATTACAACTCACACATACACTATATGAATGTTAAGATGAATGTTGTATGTATGAGAACTTCAATCAGGTTTGAAAATGATAGCTCAATAAATGTAAGTTTAAAGCTTTTGAAAGTTTAAATCACAAATGTTTTGATTGAAGTGAAAATGCTGATCACATGTTCTTTAAATAAACAACTTGTAAAGATATGACTTATCAAGTTATGCAAGTAGTATTGAAATTTCAAATCTAAAACATGTGATTCATGTGCATAGTTGTTTTCTGAACAAATTAGTTTACCTATGTGTTTATGGCATGAAAACAACTAGCTAGAAATTCAACCAAGTATGAGATTCATGCTATGAGAGAAATCAAAGTTTTAAACAAGCATGAAACCATTATGATATGAAAGTTAAAACTAACTTAGTTTGAGTCTAAACGAAGAATCCAAAAAAACAAGGCAATTCAAAGTGGAAAAATATGTAATGGATTCAAGAAATCACAGTTAGCATGCTTAAAATTGATTTACCAATTATTTAAAAAAGGCATGTAACATATGATGTGGAAAAGCAAAGCTTATTTAGAGATTTAACTCAATGAATCTAAGCTTTAGCTTTCCAAATGACCCACTAGCCTTCCTTAACTCATTCCCCTTTCTTTGGCCTTAATTCCCCTCAAAGAATGCCTCAAAGTTGGTTGCTAATGGCCTTGGAATGAGCTTGTTTTTATAGCAAAAAAATGCCCAACGACTAGTCCCCGGTCGACCTCCTGCAAGCCTGGTCGACTGTGTGCACAACGGTAAAAAATATAGCCATTTGTGACCCAATGGTCATGTACCCGGTCGACCCCTTGTGTGGCCGGTCAACCAGCCCATGCCACACTGGTGGGTCGACCGATCACTAGGCCTTTTCCCCAAATTTTGGTATTTTTCAAAGTTTTCGCCTGCGGAAATTCTTGGGCCATGGAATCATATTTGGATTCATGTTTAAATCAATCTAAAGGTGTTTTCAAAACATGAACCTAAAATGCCTAAGATGATTTGAAAATCTAGGACCCTAGCTTACATGATTCGAAAATTTTATTTTCAAAAATTAATGCATCCAAGTTTAAAATCCAAAACATGCATGAAATACACGTTCTAAAAGATTTAAAACCATGCATGATTAAAACCAAGATTTCAAGTTTTTCAAAAACAACGTGTGTGAAAATTCAAATGATGATAACATGATAGTGCATCCATCAAATTGCAACACACAAAAAATTCCTAACGATTATTAAGTTGACAATCTAGATGTCCCATACACAGGAACCTTAGTGCAATCCAATGGCTCTCATTCATCTCTACTGGTTATCTTCACATTGTGGCAAGAAGATGACATAAGCAATGGAATTGGTTGTCGCATTTGATGACTTGCAGCCTCAGGAGTGTGCTTCTGAGCCAATTTCAAGGAGAAGTGATCCAGCACTGTTCATTGGCGTATTTGTAGCAGAAATTTTTTCCTAGATTTAACTACCGTTCAAGTGTTCAATTCAATGTTCGAACCAACAGGACGAGGGATTTTTATTGGGGTTCTTCTAACAGGAATTTTTTTATATTGATAGGATTTCAGCACTTTTAACCATTATGAAGATCTCAATTCAGCACATGTTTGACGAGATAGACAGTCCAATATGGACTGGGTCTCTCATCAAATTCAGCTTCACCGATCACCTCCAAGGTTGTCTCAACCTTCTACCGAACCAAGGTTCCAGTCCTCATGACCTTTGCAAGAAGCATGCTTCTATGATAAATGTCATGGAGCTCTTATTTCAGAATCTGAGAAGGGTGACAGCCATATTCTCATTTATGCGCTAATAAAACATATAAACCTAATTGTTCTCTCAACCTTTGATCTGATAACAAACAAATTCAAGCCAGTGAAATAATTGCTAACTAAGATTCTGATATGATGATGAAATTCCCACCTCCTAGCGTCCAGCTGGCACCTGTTCATAAAAGCTTGCAGAACTAAACTGGGTGTACCTCTTTTCATAGGTATTATTACTTTACCTGCCCCGCATTGTTGAGAATTGGTAACAAGAATCAATGATGATTCCTGCTATAACTAGATCATTTAAATAAGAAAAGAGTAAAAGAAGAAAGTTCAAACTGTGAAGGAAACTGTGACAACCATGCATAAGAAACTGGAAGGTTGCTAGTCTGCCATGGGTGCTATAAATGAAAGTAGGTAATCAGAATTGGTGATGATTCCTGCTATAAGTGAATCATTCAGATAAGAAAGAGTTAAAGAAGAAGTTTAAAATGAGAAGGTAACTGAATGGTCAAAGATGAGGGGACTATATCACTGTGTAGACCTGCGATGTACCATATTAGCTATGATCCAAGAATCTGGATGGCTGTGATCAAAACTGCACCGGAAAAACAGCCGAACTGAAGAAAAGACAGAAATGTCTGTTTGGAGGTGCAGAAGGAAAAAAAGCTCAAAAAATAAGTAAACTTCTTCCATAAAGTGGGGGTGACCAGACCTGTGATGTTGATATCCAAAAAAATAAAATTCAGTGAGCCCCATCAATTGATGCCATAAATGGCAGTTATGAGATTTTTTTTCAAATCAATGACCAGGTCCCTCTTGTTGTTGAAGCTTCAGAGAAGGAACACGGATCCCTCTCTTCTTGTTGTCAAAGCTTCAGGGAAGGGATATAGATGCTGCTGTTGATTGTGTTCTCTATGATTGGTTGATTAGCCAGATCACAAAGTCGCAGGATCTTCTAGACAAAGATGAGATGCGACCTGTGAAGAAAACCCAAGAAGATTGCTACGAGGGAGAAATACACACCAAATACTAGTTCTACAGACAATTTGCGGACGAACAGGGCAGGAGCAATTGTTGTTCCTAATGTGAGACTCGTGTCTTTTTTGAATAGAGAAGATGATCGAACAGCTTCTTGCCAAGAAGGTTGGCCACAGATAGTAGCTTTAAAACAGCGTAGCTTGGTTGAAATTGGGCACTAACCAGAGACTGAAGTTGCTGAACACAGGATTATGGGTGGGCCACAACTAGATCAAAGTTTGGATATCAGAACAGAGGACTCCGATACCGATATAAATTGACAATCTTTTTGAGAATTGGATGATCAATGTGATCAACCATATTGCCTTCGTATAGAGTTTTGAGATATAAAGATAGAGATTACAAAAATGGAAATGTCTATCTAATCTCTAAGTATTGGTACAAAAGATAGATCTAATGTCCTAAGATGAGTCCTGATCCTTTATCACAACACGTCTAGAGCTTCATCTTGGTCCCACATAGAGATAATTAATCCAGACCGTTCAAGATGAACTCCATCCTCGACACTGATATATCCTCAAGTCTCAATTCAGAAGGAGTATGTCCCACCACCTGATTGACCACCATCATGGAAGCACAGCTGTGGCTGACATGGCATCACTGCTAATGTGGCGTAAATCCCATTTTCGTCATGGTACTCAATTGTATGAAGGTACCCACTCTTTTTGAATTGAAACTTGGGAATATATCGGTGGCGTGTCTAAAATTCATCTCGAACAATCCGGATCATCTCTAGGTGGGCCCTACAATGGAGTTCTAGGAATCTGTTACATTGTTCCTATGTAATAGCTGTGACAAAGGATCTAGATCCTAAGATGAGATATTTAGAGATAAATCCTAATATGGCACACCACATGGCCACACTAGTTGTATAGTCCTTTAGCTAATATTATACACGACATTTCTACATGGTGTGTATAATCCCTCAGCTTGACGAAAACAACCATATGTTAGAAAATGGAAGCTCACTGCCCTCCTTTGGATGCTTCACAAGTAAAATTGGCCCCTTAGATATGGTTATCATCATGATTCAAAATATTGGCCGCTACGTAGCATTATCGGCCGTAGTAGTTGAGGCCGCTATGCTATTTTGAAAATAGCGGCACTACAGTCTAAAACCTAGTAGAGCCAACCAGTTTTAATTTTAAATATTGTGTTTCCTATTTATTCTGCTTAATAGCCTTTCCTAAAGTTGTCTCTACCCTTACATAGTTTCAAATCACTAAAAAAGCACAAGAGTGGCCGTTATATAATATTCATATTTTTTTTACCACTTAAAACATTCACCCCGCTACACTGCTACTATCTCCAGAAGAGCTACATATCGCCCGCTACATAGCGTTTTGACCACTGTCCGCTATGCCTACTGCAACCGCTATTTTGATCCTTGGGTATCATCATGTTTTCCACATTTTTTTCAACCTTCTATGTTAACATTATAACAAATGTTGTTAAGGTGGTCTTTAGGGCTTGTTCATTTGTTAGAACACATATGAATTGAAATTGAATACATATCAATTCATGCCATTAGTGGTTAGAATGAAAACCCAAGGTGAATATAAAAATTGACCATCAAATAACCTTCCCTTTAATGGAAAATGAATCAAGGGAAGATTGAAAATTAATTCCCAGCTATGACCTTAGTAATTCAAATCCTAAGAAAGTCGAGGTCTCACCTACATTGCTACCTTATATCCTTCACTCGTCACCTCATCATTCACACTTCATCTAAGGTCCCGACTCTTAAGATTGCAATTAGTGTTAGTTAATTGAATTTTAGGCAATTAAGCTTGATTAGAAGCTAAGCAAGTCTGGTTTATTGTTTGGATTAAGTTGTGAAGTTTCGTCGAGATCCGAGTTTGTTTGGGTATAGTAGGGGGTAATCTTCAATTTTAGGAAAGTTTGGAGGGCTTTTTTTTTTTTTTTTTTTGTAATTCCCGATTTTTGAGATTTTGGGCTCATTGGCTCGTCACCTCTGCCACCTTCACCACCACCTCCATCACCCATCTTAAAAGTCGACCATTGTTTCCCAAAAGGTGGCTCTTTTGTACCTGTGTTTGGATCCACTGTTCCGGATGCAAGTGCTCCTCTCGATAGAAGGTATCCTGTTCGCACCCGAAAACCTGTCTTTCATTTTGGGTTTGTTTGCATTGATCACCTCTCTTCTTCCTATAAGTCTTTTCTTGCAACCATACATACATTGTCTGAACCACAAGCGTACAAAGAAGCCATTAGTTCCCCAGAATGGAGATCTGCCATAGCGGAAGAACTAGCTGCACTTCAAAAAACTCATACATGGGATATTGTTCCTCTTCAAAATGACAAAAATGTTATTGGGTGTAAATGGATCATTAAGATTCGGACCAAGTCCGCTGGTTCAATCGATCGGTATAAAGCACGCCTCGTTGCAAAAGGTTATAACCAGGAATATGGTATGGATTATGAAGAAACATTTGCTCCTATAGCCAAGATGACTTCCGTTCAGGCATCTATCTCTATGGCAGCCATTAGACAATGGCCTCTATATGAACTTGATGTGAAAAATGCATTCTTAAATGGATTTCTTCATGAAGAAATTTATACTACTGCTCCTCCCGGTCTTGTTCAACCACCACATCATGTTTGCCACCTTAAGCGAAAACTTTATGGCCTTAAACAAGCTCCTTGTACTTGATTTGATTGATTTAGCACTTCTGCTATTAGTATTGACTTCTGTCAAAGTGCCCATGATT
This sequence comes from Cinnamomum chago, assembly GCA_038049695.1. NCBI lineage: Eukaryota > Viridiplantae > Streptophyta > Magnoliopsida > Laurales > Lauraceae > Cinnamomum > Cinnamomum chago. The sequence continues at coordinate 39,216,938 of CP142457.1, forward strand.
CTACTTTATTCACACGATATTCAGACAAAGGATGTGTTTTCTTTTTCCTCTATGTTGATATCATTTCAGGCAATGATTCTATGGGTATTACATCATTATCAAAGCCTTGTCTCAACTATCTTGGGGTCGGCTACATGAATTCCGTTTCTCCATTCTAATCTATGGGTATCACATGTCTTAAACAATTTCTACATCAACAGTTTGAAATGAAGGATCTGGGTCCTCTTCGATATTTTTTAGGGATTGATGTAGCCTATTCTCCAGCTGGCTATCTTCTTTCTCAAACCATGTACTGTGACGGTTCAATGAGCAGGCCTAACTGATCAGAAATTTGTTTCCACCCCAATGGAACATAATTCTAAATTATGGACTACAGATGGTGTTTCCTCCTGTAGATGCTACTCAACTATCGTGAGATCGTTGGTAGTTTAGTAAATCCGACAACAATGAGGCCTAATATTGCTCACTCTGTTCATATTGTTAGTCATTTCGTTCCTCATCCTACATCTGTCCATTGGGCTGTTATTCTTCGGATTCTACGATATTTACAAGGGACCACAAACAGAGCCCTACTGATGTCTTCCGGTTCAAGTCTTCACTTACATGGCTTTACTGATTCTGATTGGGTTGGAGACGTGAAGGACTGTTGCTCGACAACCGGATTTGCAATTTTTCTTGGTTCTTCATTGATTTCTTGGAAACGCAAGAAACAAGAAAGGGATGCTAAATCGTCATCAGAATCTGAATATTGAGCTATTGGTCACACCATTCCTGAGATCATCTGGCTTGGGTGGTTACTTCAAGATTTAGGAGTTCCTATTACAAGATCAAAACCTCTTTATACTGATAGTGAAAGTGCTAAGAAATTAGCCTTCAATGAGGTGTTTCATGAAAGAACGAAGCATGTTGAAGTTGACTGTCACTTTATTCATCAACGTGTTTGAGACGGCACGATACAACTCTCTTACATCCCTTCCATCGATCAACTTGTTGATTTCTCCACCAAACTGAGACAGCATCATGGTCCAACAGTTGGTCCCCAAGCTCTCGATGCTCACTTTCTCTCATCCAGAGAGCTTGAGGGGGAGTGTGAAGATAGAGGCAACCCAAATGTGTCAACTCAACCAATTGGGTCAGTCCAAACCCAAAACAGCAGGCCCATATGACTTTGTCATTGGACGGTTTATGTACAGCTAGCATTATTTGTATTCATTAGTTAGCTTCCTTTTATATTTCTAAATTACCCAAATCAATGAGTTCAAACTTACTGTAAATAGAGCTGTAGAACATATTTATAGACTGTCGATGGTATCACAATGATACATCGATTTCACTCCCAGTTCTTGTCATTCTGTAATACGAGTAATACTTTCATCATTTTTACTTCACTCTCTTTCCTAATAGTTGTCCCATTATTGTTGTTAGTGCTTCCTTACCTTTTGGATGCAAGTAGAGGATTTTTTTTTTTTTTTTTCTAATTTTCAATCGCTGACCTGATGTTCTTTGCCAATTTAAGCTCTTGAGAAGCTGTTAAAAGGATCTACTGGAAGATATGCTACAGGAGAGGAAGTCTTCCTGGTTTGTTTATCCAAGCTTTGTTCGCTTTCATTTTGTGCTTCTTTCTCAAATGCCACATTCAAGACTCAAGCATGCTAATCTCTGTTGTACAACAGAACTAGTTCAACCCTTAGCTTTTATGTAGCTTTTACTGAAATATCAATGAGTAAGTCCATAAAACTGCATCATCTTCAAGGAACCACAATGAGTGTGCAGTGTAATCCCTGCATGTATTCCATAATTGTGGACCCCATGGTTTTCTAATTGTGACTTCTGCCCTATAAGCCCTTGGTATATGGAGAATGTCTTAAAACATCTCAGATTACCCCATGCATTTATTCCATAATTGTGGACCCCATGGTTTTCTAACTGTGACTACTGCCCTGATAAGCCCTTGGTATATGGAGAATTTCTTTAAAAATCTCAGATTCAAATTCCCACTATATTTATTTAGAACTGTTTTAGAATTAAAAAGAGAAAACAAACATTCATTATTCAAATGCCCCAAATGTTTTTCCAAAGAACTCGAGATTTATTATCTAAATCCAAATCATGAATAGCAGTAAGATACCAATGTGCAGAAAAGGATTCTGAGTCTCACCATCACCATTTACTACCTCTCCTGATCATACTCCCAGTTTGCCGGTCTTGTGCAAACAATTAGATCAAGAAAGCGCACCCAAAGTTATTCTCAACAAGCTGTCCAATGGATATAAAGTTTGCCGACAATTTGTGCACAAAATAAGGCATCATAAAGAGTAAATGACTGAGAACCAGGACTTGGAAATTTGAGTTAATTGAAAAATGCTCTCCATTGGCTGCAATTCTTTTTTTTTTTTTTTTCAAGAGTAGAATGTTCTTCTTCCACTGAGGTCATAAGAGTTGTATATGAAAGTGCATTTGCAAGAATGGGTGCTAGTCTAATAACCAATGCACACCGGATGTAACCAACCAAACAAAGATAGAACTAGTAAAACTATCTACCAATCACACACCACAAGAAGGTAGACACAAATTTAACGTGGTAACCCTATCCAGGGAGGAAAACCACGATCAGAAAAACCAATCACTATTGAACGGTTACAAGATATACTCACGGCTCCTTTATCCCAGTCAGTATGTCTACCTAAGGACTGTAGTTCTTTCACAACTTCTCTTGCAACGACTTCCCCGCGGCGCACCTTTCCCCATGCTTGATCCTCCTTCAATCACCTTGAGAACCAAGATGAACCATTCTTCTACAAAGAAGTAGAAGCTTCGAACCTTCTAGAGCAGCCCTTCAGAACAATCCCTCAATGGCTTTAGAGAACAAGGAATCTCTCTTAGGATTATCTCACCTCAGAACAAGAGAGAGGAACTTCTTGTGTCTTTTAGGTTGAGAGAATCACCCAATAAATATCCCTAAATCCGTACATGAGACTTCTAATAATAATCCACTAAGAATATCAATTTGTCTCAAACTTTATCTTCGAGTTCGGATCCAATTGGGTAATGTTCGCCACACTTGCTATAGCGAGCAAGGATCTCGCTATAGCGAGCCCTGTCTCTGGCCACTGGCGAAGTGCATGTTCGCTATAGGGAACACACGTTATGGATTTTGGCTTAAACAATCCAAAACTTGCCAGTCTTCACTTCAATCTTCGCTTCGGTTCTTCCGGCGGCTCAACCGCAGTCCATTCTAAAAGAAATAGAAAAAATACAACACAAATGGACCCAGAGTTTTGTCTAACTCATGAATTAGCCAACACAATAATTCCTAACAATCTCCCCCTTTGGCAATTTATGGACAAAACTCCTGAGGACAATACATATGATCTACCCAAAATAAATTGAATTTTTTGCACAAAAAAAAAAAAAAAATCAACGCATGTAGATCTTGCAATGTCTCTGGCTTGGCTTTTCCCCCTAGCTTCAATCTTCTCCCCCTTTTTGTCTATAATGACAAAAAGGTATCATCAAGCAGCTTTTGTCAATCTGGATCCAGCATCTTCCCCTCAATTTTGACTCCCCCTCTATATAATCTTCATATAAGCACTGGGGTGGGGGGCTTGATCTTGCAGATCAGGGGTGATGAAGCTTCGGTAGGCATACTTGTATATTTAGGTATTTTAGCAAAGTGTGTACCAACACAGTTGTTCTTTCTTGACCCATATAGCTTTGATATTCTTCTTTTTCAGCTCAGGTTTCTGCCTTTTTCATTGCATTTGATTTGGCAAATTTTGTAGCTTATTGCAATGGGGTCGAATGTATCTTTTAATTCCACAGTGATGGTAAGTGGGAATTTGTTTAGGACGTGACGCATCTTCTTCTTTGGAGCTCGGTGTGCAACACTAACAACAGGATTTGTAACAATAGATTTTTTAACAAAATAGTTTGTACCTTTTGCAGTAAAAGTGGATGCTCCGTCAGCGTAGCCAATGCCATGCTTGTCAATGTGTGCCTTTTGATTGCACAATATGTCATCAAGCTTTTTCGATCCAGTGTTCATCCTGTTCAATGAAGCTTTAGCAGTATCAAACTCAGACAGAACTATCTTGAGTCTTTCATTCAAATCATAATTCTCTGCTTTCAAAGTCTTCATATCAGAATCAAGTAAGTCACACTTCTATGCTTTTGCAGTCAATTTGTCAGCCAACCTATTATTTTCATCCTTAAATTGTTGTACTTTTGCAATTGCTTCTGCTAGTTCAACTTTCAAGGAGGAATTTTGCTCTTCAAACGCTTTCCAATTGATAGTAACTTTTTCATTCACCTTAACCATCTTTATGTTCTTCTTGAAAAGTGTCTTTATTGAGTAGCCTTCTTTCTAGATTTTCTGCTTCCACAGTAACTAGCAATGTATCCATATCCTTGATGTTCATAGCATCGAATCCCTCCGCAGTAACTAGCAATGTATCCATATCCTTGATGTTCATAGCATCGAATCCCTTTAGAAGATTTCTTCTTATCAGCTGTTTTAGGGATTTTTGTAATAAACCATATACCAACTCAAACGCTTAAGCTGATAAGTGGAAGGGCCATACAGGTATATTAAGATATGTCAAGCCTATTACTTAGGCGATGTAGGATATGGGACTTCCCAACACTCCCCCTCACGTGCAGGCCCAACAGATTTCATGGACGGGCCTGTCACATGGGTTACACAAGAACACCGGGATCGAAACCCGCTCTGATACCATGTAATAAACCATATACCAATCTAAAAGCTTAAGCTGATAAGTGGAAGGCCCATACAGGTATATTAAGATATGTCAAGCCTATTACTTAGGCGATGCGGGATATGGGACTTCCCAACAATTTTCACATTATTTCTCTTTCGCTTCATAAAAAGCTTGAAATGCTTCATAAATTGTACACCAACTTGGGGATCAATTTCCTCGGAATCTGAATTTGAATCTGAATCACTTGCAGCTTTCTTGAATGATTCCTTGGACATTTTCAAAGCAATACCTTTAGACTGTGTCTCCCCATTAGACCTAAGGTTTGCTTCAAAAGTTTGTAGGTTGCCAACCAACTCATCAACTTTCAGAGTATTCAGATTTTTATTCTCCTCTATGGCCACAACCTTTCCGTCAAACCTTTTCGGAAGAGACCTCAAAATCTTTTTAATAATTCTGTTCTTAGGAATTGGTTCTCCCAAAGTAAAGGTATCTTTGACAATTACATTTAGCGTAGCATTGAACTCATTGAAGGTTTTCATCATCTTCCATCTTTATGATTTCAAAAGCAGTATATAACTTCTGAAGTTTCGACTGTTTGACAGTGGCAGTCCCTTCATGTACCGTCTGTAGGATATCCCAAGCTTCTTTTACAGTTGTGCATGTAGAAATTCTTCAAAACTTAGACATACTAACTCCATTATAAATAGCATTTAAAGCCCTAGAGTTGCAAGTGGCAGCTAGTTTTTCTTCCTTAGTCCACTGTTCTTCAGATTTAGGAGTAGTTACCCCATTAGTAGTGACAATGGGCAAGGAATAGCCATTCACAGTAGACTTCCAAACTTTAATATCTATGGCTTTTAAGAAGGCAACCATCTTAGCTTTCCAATAAGCATAATTGGTACCATCCAACAAAGGTGGCTTATTGGTTGAAGTGCCTTCACGGTAGATATCCATTCTAGTAATATTTGGATCAACACAATAAAATAGTGTAACCTGCTATGATACCAATTGAAAGTGCATTTGCAAGAATGCGTGCTAGTCTAATAATCAATGCATAGCGAATGTAACCAACCAAACAAAGATAGAACTAGCAAAACTATCTACCAATGACACACCACAGGAAGGTAGACACAAATTTAACGTGGAAACCCTATCCAAGGAGAAAAATCACGATCAGAAAAACCAATCACTATTGAACGGTTACAAGATATACCCACGGCTCCTTTATCCCAGTCAGTATGTCTACCTAAGGATTGTAGTTGTTCCTTCACAACTCCTATTGCCACGACTTCCCTGCCGCGCACCGTTCCTGGTGCTTGATCCTCCTTCAATCACTTTGAGAACCAAGATGAAGCAATCTTCTACAAAGAAGTAGAAGCTTCAGACCTTCTAGAGCAGTCCTTCAGAACAATCCCTCAATGGCTCTAGAGAACAATGAATCTCTATTAGGATTATCTCACCTCAGAACAAGAGAGAGGAACTTCTTGTGTGTCTTTTGGGTTGAGAGAATCACCCAATAAATAGCCCTAAATCCGTACATGAGACTTCTAATAATAATCCACTAAGAATATTAATTTGTCTCAAACTTTATCTTCGAGTCCGGATCCAACTGGAGAATATCAATTTGTCTCAAACTTTATCTTTGAGTCCGGATCCAACTAGACAATGTTTGCCACGCTCGCTATAGCAAGCCCTGTCTCCGGCCACTGGCTTGGCTACAACTTCGCTATAGCGAAGTGCATGTTCTCTATAGGGAACACACGTTCTGGATTTTGGCTTGAACAATCCAAAACTCACCAGTCTTCACTTCAATCTTCGCTGCAGTTCTTCCGGCGGCTCAACCACAGTCCATTCTAAAAGAAATAGAAAAAATACAACACAAATAGATCCAGAGTTTTGTCCAGCCCATGAATTAACCAACACAATAGTTCCTAACAGTATACCAAAGTGAGAAGGAGACAGTAAGAAGGTAGACATAGTAGTTTTATAAGAAGTCCCCGTGGTTGAGAAAGCTGAGCAATTGAAGCTGTAATTGTTACAGCTTCAATTGCTCACCTTTCTATAGCAAACTGGCTCCATCATCTTACTGTATGAAGAGTAGTGATGCAGAGTCGGGTACTTGGAGAATACCTAAAAAGAGGCCCATGATCCACTGGCGGATTTCATGCTTCATGCAACTTTGGTGCTTTGGTTTCCCTTTATCTGTGACCGATGGATGGGTTTTCTATGTGCTATTCCTAGAATGGTGCCACGTTCAATTTGAGTCGCATATTTTCTATTTTCATGGGATGTTTCCTGGTGGTTAGGAGTCCAAGTTAGCGAGTCAACTATAACTTATATGAATTAAGAGTTTTATATCTTCTTTGATACTAGTCCAAGTTGTTTCCTATCAAAGACACCACTGTTCACGTTCTATTAGCTAGAGAGTCCGAGAGTCCCCAACTGCAGTGAAAGGAGTCCAAGTGGTTGCATGGTAGGAATATTCCAAGTATGCAAGTTGTATTAGGGATAGTATTATTGTTGGTCAGCAATAAATGTTTATATACGTAACTCATGGTCAACCTTTAATATAGTAAAGTCATTCCCTCCCCTTCACGGTGTGAAGTCATACAATTTCTCTCACACTTGAAAACCAGAGTGCAATTCCAGGGCCGCCTTCTGCATCACATAGGTGTTTTAGGTCCGAGAAAACTTCCCCATGCATCAGGGCTGCTTTTTCCAGTCCTAACTCATGGCATAATTCATTAAGAATTGGATGGCATGAGCTTTTCTCCTGTATATGGTGACCCTCGAGAACAGATTCTTTGGATACATATTTATGATCTGAAGTTGATTTGTACACATTACATAGGTTACAGTGTCCAGATAGATTTTCCATACCTTCTTCGTTGGGAAAGACAAAATTTTCAAGTATTTTTGCATTACCTGAGGCTTCAGAAAAGGATTGCTGCGAGCAGGGGCGGACCTACATGATACAAACCCGGGGCGGTCACCCCAGGTCTGATCCAAAATGGTCTATTGCTGTGCTCCATTCTATTTTCTACTTTGGACTATTAGATGGAGATTCGAGATAGGGGTGGACCTAAATGATACAAACTTGGGGGGGTCGCCCCACATCTGATCCAAAATGGCCTATGGCCCACGCCGCATTGTAATAAAGTCGTTGCCCCACCCTAGGATATGAGTTATTTATACTTAATTTGCCAAAAAAATAAAAATAAAAAATCATGTGTTTAAAATATGTAGTAAGTTGAGATTATTGCTAATCGGTGTTGATTTTGTCCTTTTCAATTGACCATTGTCTGCCCCACCGTAATAAAAATCGTGGGTCCGCCATTGGCTGCGAGAGTTGTATACCCATTTTCACATATTTCAGAAACCAAGTAGTTGCCTTGGAATTATTTGGAGACCACCCTGATTTCCCGTCAGCATCTTCTGGAGCTTTCTTTGTTCTTACAATCTTACTGTCCACCAAGTTTCCTTCAAAGTAGTGTTAAAATCAGAATGACCAGGGAAGATAACTCTTCCCATCCAATATATTTCCAATCTATCATTTTTCGTTTTCATAAAGTCAGTTTTCACCCAAAAAACTGAAGTTCAAACAAGTTGCAAATGATACCCAGGTAGCAAAGTAAAATCACACTGCCAAACTGGGTTCCAAAAGTGATCAATATCAGATGGAAATTCATTGAAACAGACTAGGATTCTTGTAGCAGAGCAAAATATGCCTCAGAGAGCATAAAACAGAAAAATAATGGCCAGGCATGATGTCCTTCCAGAATGGGTCAGAACTCGGAACCCAAAGCTGAAGTCCATAAAAAGGATCGAAACCCAGATTTAATATAAATCATTGATAAATTGCACCTCTCCAGAAAATTTCAAAAGAAAGGGCAATGATTTCCAAGATCAACAGTTGAAACTGATACTACGCACCAAACAGTAGAAGCTTCTGACATACTGATCTTTTGTTGGTGAAAAATCTCTGATTTATCCAGTGGCGGACTCCTTAGATCTGATCAGTTGTTAGTGGGCTTCACTGAAGATGCAAGCCGCACCCAAGAAAATACAGTTGTTCGACTCCAGACTGTGCAAACTGTATTAGAGCATTGATCGATGCTCTGAGTCTCTGATACCATAATATATTTGGGGGATATAAAACCCGAAGCACTAGTCTCATGGATGGTTGTTTCTTGCAGGCTGACTTGTTTTTGGCCCCCCAGATTCATACAGCAATCGTCCGATTCCAAGTTGATATGGTAGTAGACTCCTATCACTCAACTTCAATTTTTAAGGGGATTTTACCAAATAATTAAGCATATAGTACAATTAGACTGTTTTATGAAAAAACACAGTAAAACTTCGAATCAGTTGTTCGTACATTTCTTTTGACGAAAATACGCAGTTGACGATATTGTCAATTGGGTTGATGATATTGCCAACTCAATTGACGATATCATCAACTACCTGTATTTAAGCCCTTGAATTTTCTTCATTTTCTTTGTGAAGCACTTTCTTTTGTCCCTTTCTTCGTTTTGTGGGTTGCCTGCTTCCATTTCTCATAGATTTTTCTTAAATCTAGTTTGTGAAATTAATCTTCAATGACATGTAATTTTATTTTCTTATTTTGTATTTTTTAATTATTTTGTATTTTTTATTTTTTGTGGTTTCCTCTCATTCTTTACTAGCAAACGGTGCCCGTGCAAATCACAGGCAAACAAGAGAAGGAAATTTAATTTCTTAATTTGAAAAGCTTGATTGGATTCTAATGATCCAGAGCTTTTATTACTCAATTGATTATCCAAACCTTGCATAATTCATTTGACAAAATTAGCAAAAAAAAAAAAGGTGCAGTCCAATTAAACCTTAATGTTTCATTCAAGTTAGTAGAACTTTCTACCGTATCTTTTTCATAATCAGTCTCCTTCAGTTAGTTTTGCTTCTCTTCGCAGTTGAAGAGCACAATGTAGCACATAGCAATCATAGACGATCTTCGCACGATAGTACTATTATGTAAACTGCATAGGACTGTTGTGTAAAATGTGATCAACGTATACCAACACAAAGAAGCTGTAATCTTCGTTGCAATCATTCGCAAGTTTGTCACAGTTTAGATGAAAGCATAATCATCTTGACCAACATTGAGTTGGATTTAGATGGAAGCTCTGGCAGATAAAATTCTGTGAGAAACTTCTACCAGTAACTTGCTTAGATGGAAGCATGATCATCTTGACCAACATTGAGTTTAATCAAGCGCAATTCTTGTTTCTTATTCAAAGATTTATGATTCATTTACCAAGAAGCATGGCCAGGACATGTGCACCTGTAAAACTAAACTAAACCGTCCCATGCTATGCATTTTTTGTTCTTTCCGAAGCATCTTTTTCACAAACACTTGGTGTGTATTATACAAGTCCAACCCTTCATGGGATTTCAAAATCTGTATGGTTTTTTTCCTTCCACTTTCCCTAAACATTTTGTACCAAACCCAAATCATCTTTAAAAGAAAAGAGATTTTTTTTATGAGATGTCAGCCATCCAAATGAGACCAAGTAGAATACGAGAAGCTCGCGGTCCCATCTTGTACATAGATGATCACTACAACGAAAAGAACTTATAGAATGGATGGTTAACGTCTTACATGAAAATAGAATGGATGGTTAACTTACAGAAAAGAACTATGAAAATTAGAAGTAAAGGAAATGAGAGGGAGATTGAAGAAAGGACGTTTAAGTTGGAAGTGTTGAGATCAGCAAGTTGTTTTGAGAGACAAAATGAGGATTTGTCAGTTGTCTTGATCAAATGACAAATGTGGCTTGTTCTTTGTCTTCTACAGGGGAGGGAAGAAGAGCGGACGCATACACTTGCAGACGACTAGATTTGAGGGGCTCAATCACAATCGAGAGTTTTCATGGGCTTAAATACAGGCAGTTGACGATACCGTCAACCCAATTGACGATATCGTCACCTTGGGTATTTTCGTCAAAAAAGATGTATGAACAATTGATTTGAAGTTTCACTGTGTTTTTTCATAACACAGTCTAATTGTACTATATGCTTAATTATTTGGTAAAATCCCCATTTTTTAATCGCTGAACCTTATCTTTTTAATATTTTTTATTTTACACTTCTTTCTATTGTTTGTTTTAGCTGCTGCATTTAAAAAAGTCAGGATGATCATCTTGAGGAAAGTATCAAATTTGTTTCGTTTTTCATTTCTGAATTCTGTAATCGTGCCCATTCATCCACAATATACTTTTAACTGAACACAGGTTTCATTAAATATACCATCCTGACTCCTTTTTTCCTCTTTCCTTTTTCCTCTTTCCTTTTTCATTCTGTTCAAACAATCCTTAAATGCTCCTATTCTTCACTGGATTCATAAGCTACTAATGATTTGCAGCATTTGCATCTAAGCATATACTTCTCCAGTACAATTGGTGATAAGAACGAAAAATGTTATATTTTTCTCCATTAATGTTTAGTTCTTTGTACCTATTTGATATCTAATTGCACTCATTATTCTTATATTTTGATTTAGGATGCAATTGGAGGGCTAAGCGCTAAATGAAGTTAATTGGGCAATTTTAGATGAATTTTCACATCGCTTCGTAATCTGTGCATAACTCTCTCATCTGAGCTCCAATTGAGATGATTCAAGATGCTATGGAACGCCAAGAAAAAGATCTACAACTTTCATGTTTTGAGTTTTGAGAGATATCGGCTGCCTCAAGATCTGAGTTGCAAGAGAAGTGCTCGTACTTGATGCTAAATGGATGAAAAATCAAGCAGAAGGGTATTATGGTAAATATGAAGAAATCAGGAGTTCATCGAAACATATCCAATATTGGGCTCATATTGTGCAGAACGAAAAATGGTGCAACTTTAATTCTTGGGTCGAGTCCAACATAAGCCCGAATAGGAAGATATCATCTAAGAGAAGATTGTAATAAGTTTTAATATTTTATTTAATCTTTCTCTCTCCTATTCCACATTAAACAAGGCTACAGTTGTATTTCTTTTACAACTGAGGTCTCTCACGTCACTCTCCTTATCTGTTTGAGAGTTTCTCTCGTAATCCATCTCAAATTCTCAAAGCCATCTTCAACGTTTATAATCCATCAGGTGGGCCCACTTACAAATTTTTCTCTCCTATTCCAACTCCAACCCACCTCTCTATAAATACAAGCAAACAAGCCATTCACAGAAGTCTCTGCACCAACGATTTCCCTCTCTCTCTCTATTCTTTTTCCATTCTTTTTTCATTTAATTTATTTTGCAAGTTAGTATGGCCCTGCGTGGCTAGTTTTCTGTAATTGGTTAAAGGAGGCTGAAGCCTCGGAATAATTACTGTGAGATCTAATTTATTTTCATTGTTCAATTTATGCTTTGAATATAGGTTGTTCTTCTATGTTTAATTTGTTATGATGATTGTCTCGTTTAATTGCTAGGATGCATACTAGTTTATTTTTCGTTGCAATCTAATGCTAAATTAGAAATCAAATCCGTAATTGTTTGATCCCTCTAATTTGTGAAGCAACTGATATTTAATAATTTACTGCGTTAGTAATTATTAGATATTAGGAAGAACACTTGGCTAAATTAAATGCAACCGCTTGTGCTTGTGTTGTTTAGATTCATCGATCTCTCTGATTTTAATGATTTTACTAAATTAAATCTATAGCGCTTGTCTTAGGTTGTTTAGTAATTAGGGTTAATTAGAGCGCGTGTTTTCTAATTAACTAATTAAGGAGGTAGGAATTTAATTCCAACGATGAATATTCAAAGTGTTAATTGATTTATTTTTGCATCAATGATCAGTTTTGAATTTCCGATGGTGGATGTTAACTTTGACCAATGCTTGCTCCTTTGATTGAATTTTTTACTTTACTGCTTTTTATCTGCTTTTATTTATTTTTGCTTTCAGTATAATCAAAACCCCCATCTTTGATCACATAGCATAAAATTTGACTAAACACTCTCCGTGGGAACGATCCTTACTCGCGATACTACATATATTTTTTGGAGTAAAGGTTTTATTATATTTGGGTGCCAGCGACAGCACGACCAAATTTTGGCGCCGTTGCCGGGGAGTGCTTCTAGTTGATTTTTATGTTTTTTTTTTGTGATAAAAAAAAAAAAATTTCTTCCCCAGCACGTTTTCTCATTCTAGGTTAGTCTGGGTAGGAGCCTCCTTTTCAATCCATCTGTCTCTCTGTTTTCTCCACTCAGTAAGCAACTCTCTCTTTTATTTCTTTTATGCATCTCATCATCTCATATTTCTCATTATCTCATCTCATATCTTCTCTCCATCTCTCTGACTTCATCTCATAAATTCAATTCATTTT